>CAUOFW020003225.1:0-684015 GCA_963454935.2 Ilex paraguariensis | reverse complement strand
TACGGCATGATTTAATTCAAAAATTTTAGTAATTTTGGAATCAAACGGATCAAACAATAAAATAAGTCAGAATCAGATAAAATAAATAAAATCTTAAAAAAGAGAGCTAGAATAAGAAAAAAGTAAGACAATAAGAGTGGAGGGGTGAAAAAGACTTAGAAAGAGGCGTTGAGAATGGATGTAAAGAGAGTGAAAGGAATTTTAGAGAGTGCTATTTTTAAAGTAGAAATCGTTACTTTTAAGTTTTTTTAAAAGTCTTTGTTATATTTTAAAATTTTTTATAAGACTTAACATAGACTTGTGAAAATATTGTTACATTTTATGACTTTCTATAAGGCTTTACATAAATTTGAAATATATTAAGTCTTTAATTTTGTCCATTTAAAATGACCTCAAAACATGAAATTAAACTAAGGGTTGAAAATTTAATTGGAATACTAAATTTTTTAGGGTTTTATGTGACTAATTTAATGGTCGGGCCTTGTTGTGCCTCCTCTCAGTCAAAGAATCGAAATATCAGCACGTCTCACAACGATAATAATCTCTGTAAGTCTCTCACTATCGAGTCTTCGTCTCTATGTGGTGCTGCATAACTTTTCTTTGTTAGTAATTTAGACATCTAACATATATTAAATATTTTATATATATGTTATTTCATACCCATGTCATCGGCGCTTAACTGTTCAATAGTACAATCTATAGGAATTATAAATATACATAGATTATTATGGCTAAGTACACCATTTTTAACAAAAAGATCTGCACATTTGTTTGTCTTCCTCATCTCTTTGTTGACTCGCATTTTTCGAAATCTCTCAAATAATCCATCAGTTGTGGTTTGATACACTTTGAGCGGTGGCTATTCTAAATAAAGTTTTTTTTAATATTAATTTAAATTTTTTCTTATTTTTTAAGATAGTTATTATTAGTCAAGTTTTATACACATTCTTTTTTTGCAATTGATCACGTGACTAATCCACATAAGCTTTCTAATTTTATAAGATTTATTCTTGTTTATGTACCTAAATTTAACCTAATTTTTTTTTATGTTGTGTTTGTTATCAGCGACAAATATAATTAAAAATATTTTATTTAAAATTTAAATAGTTTTTAAAATGTTCTCTTCTTCAAAATTTTTCTATACAAATATTTGTTATTCTAGTTTTTATATTTACAAAAAAAAACCAAATGCTTCAATAAGAAAATATTATTATCTTGGAATTAAAAAAATTAAAATTATAAAATAATAAAACTTAATTTATTATCGTGAACCACGAAATTAAGATATGATACAAAAATTCTCCTCTAATATCGCCTATTAGAAAAAAAAATGAGAATCAATAGGTTAATGTTTTTGTCTTTAGGTATTTAGAAATGTAGGGTTAATTGTACCGAATGTTCTCAAAGTATGATATTTATCCCATTTTAGTCCCCAATATTTTAACTATATCATTTTAGTTCTTGAAAAATTGAATATATTTCTATGTGGTCTCTCAAGTAAACATCGTTCTAATTACTAACGATTTTTTATTATAAACTTACTTAAATATAGGAAAAAATAATTTGGATAACTCTTGACCAAATTTTTAAAACAATTTTGGTCAAAGAATTACCCAAAGTATATAGTTTTGATCATGAAATATCCAAATTTTGGTCAAGAGCTACCCATATTACACATTTTTTGTCAAGAGTTGCCCAAATTATTTTTTGCTCATATTTAGGTATCACATGACAAGTTTTTGTTCAAAAATTGTTAGCAACTTAGATGTTATCATGTTTGAGAGATCACATAAAAACATATTTAATACTTTAGGGACTAAAATGATATAATTAAAATATAAAATAACCAAAATGAAATAAATTCGATATTTTAGAGACCTACAGTGCAGTTAATCAAAAAAGTATTGCATTCGTAATAAATAAATAAAAAGAGAGAGTGTGAGACCGAAAAGAAAAAGGAATGAAAATAAATAATTTGATTTATATTTTTATTTTATATAAGAACAAGAGTATATCTAGAGGCAGAACATATGTGTGCGAGAGAATAACTAATGATGTCTAATGTAAATTATTTTTTTTACCAAATTTAATTTTTTGTGTCATAGGCCTAAACTTTTGGGCCCAAATCCTAAGATTTTTTTTTTGGTTGAAATTTTAATTCAACTTTTTTTTTAACTCAATTTTTATGGCTTAAAATTTTGGGAATGGTAGTTTGGATGGGCTGACCTTGTTCATATTTAAAAAAAAAAACGAAACCTTGTTCACAAGACAAGACAAGATATATAGAGATAGAATTAACTAATTAGAGAAATCTCTAAACTAGGAAGTATAGTGGGACTCTTCTACGCGTATTCCAATCTTTATACAAGTGTGGGTCTCTAACTTCTTTCATTGAAACAACCCTTCTCTTCTTAACATTCCTCGCCAATCTCTCAAGAATCAACTATCTCTCTCCTCTCCATTAACAATATTCCTTACCAGTCTCTCCAGTTCATCTCTCTCTTCAAGAATTGAGATGTCGTTTCAATATTCACTGCAACTGGCCAGGGATGCTCTCACACTAGGCTCACGGCGTTTGCCACCACATGAGTCGCTTTGCCTCCAAATCCGCATACGTGGACGTGTATATATCCACGATTCTGTGCAAGAACTTCCCGAATACGCGCAGGCTTTTACTCTGTTGCATGAGATGCTACTGCACGAAGACTCGGCTCGGATCTTCTTATCTGAGTGTCTTTCAGTAATGGGAATCCCCATCGATGATCACGATCAGATCATACATGCAATCGTTTCTTTCTATCTGGACATGGGTGTAGATCCAGCTTCTAGTACCTGTAGTGGTGGTGCAATTCCCATAGTTCTTGCAGATATTCTGATCGAGACACATGATGAAACTCAAGCGGTGAATAGAGCTATTGAAGAATCCACGGGTTTAGATATGTTCAAGGCTGTGCCTGCCATTAAATCGTCCATCGAGGGTCTGAAGAAGGTGAGACTTGAGGGTTCGGGTTGTATGGAAGAATGTATGATATGTTTGGAAAAGTTTTGTGTAGGCCAAGAAGTTACGTGCATGCCGTGTTCGCATGTCTATCATGGCGATTGCATTGCTCAGTGGCTGGAGAGGAGCCATTTGTGTCCACTGTGCCGCTTCCAGATGCCGATGGATTTGGATTCCTATAGTTGAGAAACAATTGCCTTCACTATCAAAAAAGTTATTTTTTATGAGGCAGATGCGTTATGTGCTAATTATGTTGGACAGATATTCGTGGTTATAGTTGATTAGATGGTTTGTTAGAATGTCATCCACGATTTGTTCAGAACAATCTGTCCACAAATATTATGTATTTAACAGGATTCTTTTGCAATCTACCTATCTCATCTGTAATGCATATTAATAGTTCAGAAGCTCGAGCATGCCCTTGGTATGTAATGAAATTCAGTATTATTATTTTTTTCAATTGTCAAAAGTGTTTAAATCAACTTTCGACTAATCATTTTTTCGGTCTAAAACCCTCGTGACCTAATACTCAAAGATTATCAAAATTCGAACTCAAAACGTCTTCACCTCGTCTTCTTTACCACTTGAACCACACCCATGAAATGCAGTATTGAACATCTGGTTGATTAAGTCCCAGTTGGGTTTGGCAAAGCAGTGTTTTTATGTGCTAGGTTAAGGTTTACCCTGTTTAATTTGGCTAAACAGTGAGCTTTGGTGTGATAGGCTAAGGCGTAACCTATTTTGTTGAAAAATTACAAAATAAAAGGAAAGAAGAAGACACAACGTTTTGGACAGAGGATATGCATTAAAACGTAATTGCTTTAGACTTTAGTCATTTGATGTTTAGCTTTCCTATGCAGTGCTAAGGATCACCATGACTCTGCTATTGTGTGAGCGTTAATAGGAAGAAAAAAAACTAAGAGGAAAGTGATTCTTCAGATTTCCATACGATCAAATGAATGAAAAAATCTCTCGACAGGACGATACATCAAGAGTTTAAAACCACAAAAGAAACTAATACCAACAATAAATAGCAAATTTCATACCAAATTGAAACAATCAGTACCACAGCTTAGGCCTGAGACGCAACATATGAAGGCTTTGGCTTTGTTTCGTATCAAATATTACCAAGCAGAGGTCTCTTGTGATGGCAACTCCACCACTTAAACAGAAGCTGTGGTATTTCGTAAAGCATTGCGTCAGTTGTTTGCATAGTGCAACGAATTCATTTGTAGCAAACAATTTTAATTCTTAACAAATCTACTATGCACTCCATAACTCCTACTCCTACTTCCGATACTTGTGATTGTGGCCAGAGTAAGCTGTCCAAGTTAAATAGGCATACAATTTTGTAATCTATTTTGTATGATTTTCCATCAAAATTCTGTCATAAAAGAAGTAATCAACATCACAAACCATTCCAAACTTGATGTATGGTTCAACCAGATAATCATATATGCAGATAGGTTTGAGAACAAAGCAGTTCCACGCATTCACTTTTCAGGTAGCCATGTCCCGTGTTAAAACTCCCAACTGAGAAAACAATGGTACAACCCCATCACTATAAGTAAAACCATCTGCATGAAGTTGACCTGGAATGGGGTGGAAACGACACAAGTATTCGAGCATACAAGCAAAAGAGAGAATTTAATAGGAAATCTAATATTTTCACCAACATCATCAATCTTGCAGGGTTTCCACAAAAAGAAACTTTTAACAAGAAAAAATGTAGGAATCTCACAAGTTTCTGGCAAGCTTGAACAATCAGCAACTTACACAAGGATGTAGCCCATTAAATGTTCCTACCATGCCTATACGCTAGATCTGCCAAAATTGTAGCCTTAAACTTCCAAAGGACCATCTCCTTGACAGCTTAAGTGCCGTGCTCTTCCAAAGCTGAAAGCTGAATGATGGTTACCCTGCAAAATATTATGAATTGGCATATAATTTCTTCTTAGTAACTCTATGTTTACAAGTTCACATACATGGGAACTAATAGTGAAGTTTGAAGTTGGCAAAATGGATATTATAACTACAGCTTTCTTGTATTATTGAAAAATAAAAACAGAAATAGAGAGTAAAAGTAAAGATTTTTCCTAATCATAATAAAATTGCAGTAGCTAAACATTCCTACAAAATAACAGGCTATATTTGCCTAAATTGCTGTCCTTTTCTGATCGCTTCACCCTTCCATTCTTGGTTGCTGGTGGGCAGCCTGAACCTCAAACATTCCAACTTAGGTGAATGTGAAATTCTCAGCACCAAAATTCACCTATATCCTCGTGATTCAACATCCACAGATGGCTAAAGTGCTTGAGATTTATAAATCTATAATCATTGCTAAACTGAAGTTTCTAATTTTAATCCACTACTAAGACTTCAGAGCTTTTGGTAAGAATAATATGATAAATTCATAATGAACCCAGTTATCAGTTATCAGTTATACAATCCCATTGTACAAGGATAACAGCAGAGTTTCACATTCTCGTTCTCTCAAAAAACACTTATTATGATGCCCCCAAACCCTTTGGACACTCGAAGCTTTCACTAGCTTCTATGGCAATATTATTCCAAAGCAACCCACTTGTAAGTGACAGTTTTGGAAACCCAAATTTTCAAAACCTCAATTCTAGGAAAAACAAGAGGAAAACCTTAACAAATTCACATACATCCCAAAGCATCACAATAGAATTCTTCCACAAAAAGGTGCATTTAACTCGTTATATATATTCATTAGTATGCAGGGGACAATATTTTGAATGGATCACATCAAGTTGAGTATTATCAAACCATCGATAAAGTAGGAGAATTAAGAATTAAAATGTTTATAGAAGAAGACAGCAAAAGACTTATTCTCCCCTGGAACTAAAAAGACTTGCAAATTCATTGCTTGGACCTGAATCTGACCAATAGCATTCACGATTTCTGTGGAAGCCTCACCAGAGGATAAAGCTGCCACACTCGCATTAATGAATAAATGCAGCAAAGTAGTTGAGTATACTGAGAATCAATGCCCTACCTATCAAAGATTATCAATGCCTCTCTCTTGAGCAAACAAATCAAGACATGGCAAACTATCCTGTGGATCAAATTCTTCTAACTCAATCAATTACAAAGAAACTTTTGTAAACAAATGGGAGGGTGAACTCTCAGGCGACAGAGTGCAAGAGAGATGAAGCACCACAATCTGAAATCATGGAAAAATGTTATTTCATAAAAGATGGTACCACTACAGAACACAACTTCTCTAAGATTCAGCACTTTCTAGAACAAATGATACGACTATCAAAGGATCGTTTGATTCAATTAGTTCTCAATAGCAAATTGCCAACCACAAATAGCCCATAAATGCCAAATTTATCATGAAAGATGCAAATAAATTGCTTTTGTCAGACAACTTATAGAAATAATATACATGGAATTGATTGTTCTCTTCACGCATAATGTAACCAAAGTAGATGTCAACTTATTACTGTGTTATTTGTATTTCATTACAGAAGTATTTTACTGTTGAGAACTGCAACTGGTTCCATTCCTATCCTATATCTGACAAAATCCTCACACACTTAGTCGCTATATTCCCATATTAAACCCTTTCAGATGTCCAATAAAAGCAAAAAAGATACTTTGGATGGTTATTCAGACAATAATCTAATGCTAAATTCTACAGGAAAAAAAAAACCAAATGGAAAGGGCAAAGGCAATGGAAATGGCAATGGCAATGGCAATGGAAATGGCAATGGCAATGGCAATGGAAATGGCAATGGCAATGGCAATGGAAATGGAAATGGCAAAGGCAATGGCAATGGCAAATATGGGTCTCAAAAAAAGATCAGTTATTCAGAAAGGAAGGAAAGAAAAAACATTGTTATGTCCAACAAAAGCAATAAAACTAGCAAGAACTGCAACAAATTTGCATACAAGAAATTTTGAATACTTGAATGAGCTCAACTCAGTTCAAAGTGCATCTGAGGCACACACTAAAATGTCAATTCTCAGTTTTATAAGGGCAAGAGAAGAACCAAAATGCAAGATTGATGCAGGAGTACTGACAATTTTGAGTTCAAAGTACACACCTTTAACTTTGCTTCTCAAATTCTCAGCCAAATTTGCCACAGTACCGCAAAGTCTTGATTCTGCAGCTAAAGAATTAACAATTCCCTCTATAGATCTCAACTCCTCATGAAACTCGGAATGCAGAACCATCGAAGAGAAATGCTCATCCACAACCAATCCAAAACATTTCACAATGTCTTCAAAAGTAGGTACCCAATTGCAAGCTTTCAATCCCAACATAGAGGACGCCTTAGGGCAAGGACACGCTTGGGGAAACCTCTCATACTTCCTTACCCACTTCCCCAAATACCTAATCAAACCCATCATCTCATCACCATTCAACTTACTGATACAAGAAGCAAATAGCACTTCATCAAGATTTGACGATCCAAATAAATAATGCAAACACAATTCATTAACTGAAAACCCATCATGTGCTACCATAAGCAAAACTGATGCCTCCTTTGCCAAGCTCAATTTCTTCCCACTAAGACTCTTATCATTCACTTTCTCAATAGCCATTAAAGTTTGGCTCTCCCATTCTTTCCACACACTAACCATGCTCTTATAACCCTCTGTAGGTGGCGAAAGAAAATACTTCAAAATGTGAAGTATATCAATGGTCTGAAGATCCGAAACATACTTCACACACAAACATATCAAATCCGACCTCTTCTTCTCAATCAAACTGAAAATTAAATTTGAAAGGTACGAATGTTCAACAAAACCATTAACAATAACAATTTCTAGCACCTCCCAAATCTCAAAGACAATACAAGCCTCCATAATTAAGCCTAAAACATCGCGACCCATCAAAAACCCTACCTTTTCGATTAATTGAAGAGTGTAGCCCTCGTCAGACGGATCAACCCCAACTGAAATACCAATCTTTTCACTATTTTTAACTAAATATGAATTGAATATCTCGATGAACTCGGCTTTAGTGAAGGTGTTGAGGCTTTTGAGCTTTCGCTTTAGCTTTTTGAAGAATTTCTGGGATAATTCAATGAGTTCGGTGTCGGTTTGAGAAATTTGAAATCCTTCGACACGTTTTGGAAGTGAGGGGTCGTTTGAGGAATCGAGTAGGGGCTTTAGGTTTAGGAAAATTGGGTCTGGGTTGAGAATGATTGGGTAGGATGATTCGACGGTGGTTGGATTGGGATTCGCCGAAGCCTTTGTGATCACTTCAAGTAAAGACATTGAATCAAAAAATAGCTAAAACAAGCTGAGGCAGACGTTTTACAAGAAAAGAGTAGGAAATTTTTCTCTGGAACCAGACTTGTGAAGTGGAATAAGAACGACTAAAGTTAGTTTTTTGCAAACAAGTTCGGTGTAAAGCACGAACCTTGAAAGGAGAGAGAAATGACGTCGTAGCGGCGGCGGAGGAGGAAGCTTTTGAAGCCCTAAGTGTGGTGGTGAGTTTGGCGCCTGAACAAGAAAGAAAGCAAAACAGAGCTTGGACCGGACGGTTTTGTTAATAGAGATGGGCTTAAAGGCTCATGGGCTCTGTACTTATGGGACATAGGGAGAGGATTACTATAACTTTTTGCGTTACTTAGGATCGATCCCATATTTTTTTAAATCAATCAAGAACTCCAAAAACTATAAATAATCCTCAAAATTTATAAATAATTCTAAAAAATTGCCTTCTCTCTCTTCTTTTGGGTATATCATGTATGTATGCATGATATACCGTGTATATTTGAGTAACAAGTCTATTTAGAACTGACTTTTTTTTTAGTAAAAAATAGAAATTTGAAATTTTTTGTGAAAAAATCATAGTTAAAAAAATTCTTAGAATTAATATTCTCAAAAACATCGGTTTTTCTTTAGATAAGCTTGATTTATAATTGGTGCTGATAAAAATTGTTCTAACCCAATAAATTAATGGAAAAATCGCTTAATAAACCCGAGTCTAAACAGATCAACATCTTTTCCTTTGAGTCCAACAAAAACTGAAGTTTTCATCCCCCAAATCAGAAGCCAGTTAATCCTAGAATCATTCACATAATAATATATCAAGAAATGAAAAAACAAAAAAAACATATACTTTTGTTACAATACTAATGAAACGGGTCATTCATATTAGTCTAACCTGAACCTATTTATTATTATTATAATTGGTTGTATTTTTTTTTTATTCGTGACGTATCAAGTTCATGTTATTTTATGTGTTGTGTTAGAGTTATATTGAACTAGTATATATATGTGAAAAAGAAAAATTTATTAAATTAAACAATATTGATACTTGAACTTATATTGTTAACCTAATTCATGGGTACGGTACGATCTTGATAGAGCAAAGCTTCATAAGTACCCGAAGCTCTTGATAATGTAGCTGTAGGCCTCTAACCAGGCTAGCTGTGTTAGCTTCTTGCTTATAGCATTCAGAACTACAGTTCTAGCAATCTTAAGAAACTCTGGGTAAAATCATGTTAAGCAAGTAATCCATAGCATAATCTGGACAGCAAAATCAAAACCAAACTGCATATATTGAGAAGTAGATGTCACAAAGCAAAATGTCATTTTTATTTTTCATGAGACTCGAGAATGTGCGCTTATGTTTGATCCTCATTGACTTATAATTATTAGCTGCCCATCATCTTTGTGATTTATGGTTGAAATAATCTGCGTTCGTCTGTCACAATGTGCCTCTTCAAGTAGAAGCTGGAACTTCCCATTGTGGTGGCAGGGGACCGAAGTCGTATATAATCTCTCTGTGGCAAGACCAGACAAGCTTTATTGCTTCAGGAGTCCCTATTCCGGCTCCTCTTGGATCTCCAGCTGGCCCAAACCTGAAGCAGATTATCGTTTTCAAAATATTAACTTGTTGAAAAGATCACAATGAGACAACCCCCCCCCCCAAACCTCCTATGGGGGGGGGGGGGGGGGAGAGAGGGGAAATACATTGGTATTTCTACCTACCAGTGATTCTGCGGAGCCCCTGTTGTTCGTGCTCTCAAACCAGCATAAGTAGTCCCATTAACTGACTTTCCAATAACTTCCTGAAAATGATTAAAATAAGTAGTTTTTTTTTTTTTTTTAAATAAGTAGATTGAACCGGTTAAACCTAATCCAAAACCCATGGTTCAGTAGAAACAGTATTAATTCAATTCTGAAACTTGTTCCCTAGATTCATGTAAGGAAGCCATCAACAATCAGAATATCAAACATGCTAGGTCCTATACATAGAATGCATTTTTTTTTTTTTTTTGGACCAAGGATTTAAGTGCCAGCATCATAGGAATATGACAAAATATTTGCTTAAAACATCACAACAACAGCATATTAATGTGTCTTTAAGCTATGATTGCTTTCATCCACACTGACCTTGAAAACACAGGCAAACTCAGAACTAATGCGGGAGTCTAACGCAACACTGATTGTTATGTTCTAAAATTTCTTTTTACCCAAAGATATTTCTTTGCAAGGTACAAACAATTAATAAACAGTTGAATTCTTAGCAATCACAACTGCAGCCAGCTGGTCCAACAGACATAATCCCAGCCACGTTCATTAGTTAATCTAAGTGCTAATTTATAAAACCACTTGGGTCATATGCTTTTACCACAGAATTTCACCTTACTTAACCGGCATCAGATTTCAAGATCATTTTTCGTAAATACAATGGTTCAAACATTTTCAACTCAACTCTACAATACCAAAAGTGTTATAGGTCAAAGTCTCTTACCAATAGGCATTAATTGATTAGTAATCTCTGAATTACAATAGCTAATGAAGAAGTGAGTTCATTTCGATACTTTCCTCCTTTTAAGCATCTTCATATTGAAATAATTGTACTTTGCTTTCGACAGTTATCACAGTTAGAATCATGGGAAAAGCCAACTCCCCCATTAAGAAGGTGGGTAGTCTTGCCATCAATTTTTGGAGAAAATATTCATTACAACGATAATACCACGTGACAATACTGACGTGGTATCACCAACCAATAATATCAAAACAAATAAGCAAAGGGCTTACTAAAATTAATAACCAACTCTCCATGTAAGCAAATAACTACCTAAGTGAGACTCACCTTGTCTATTTGGTGTTTTATTATTGGTTAGTGATACCACATTAACATTGTTGACATGGTATCATAGTTGAATTCAATATTTACTCCAATTTCTGGGACAAAGAGTTGTCCCTACTTTTAAGGAGCACACTTATCTTTTTCAGATCGTTACAAAACTTGAAAAGGACTAAGAAAAGACCTTTTTTCCATCTTTCTAATAAACATTTCCAGTTCACCATCATCCAATCAATCGATGGCAATGTGGACATATAAAGCATGTTTGAGAGTTTTGATATTTTATCGAGTGCATTTCATGCATTAATTTTCTCTCTGTATACCCTAGTGCTTCTGCATTTCATTGTCAACGAGCACGCCAGTAACAAGAGTACGAACTCTATTATATACAAAAATCTGAATTTTATGTTGCGATCTGAGAGAGAGAGAGAGAGAGAGAGAGAGAAATCTACGGAAGAGGGTATGGTTGTGGCCACGGTTCAAGGAAGTCTAACCAAATATAACGGGATCACTGGAATCCCAAAAGTGCATGATCCAGGGTCACACAACCACAAATGGGGTGTGTGCGCGACCTAGATAGCTCAAATTCCTAATTCCATATTATAATCCTAACTCCAAATCAACCCATGATCTATGTAACCTGTTGGAGATATAGCAGCAGCCTAGTTTATTAGGACTTATTAAGTTTTCTCTTTTTACCTTTTTATCCTTATTGTAACTTTCATTGGCTATATATACAGGGCTCTACACTTAGTTTGTATCCCTTTTTCACTCACAATTATTCCAAGTTGGTATCAGAGCTACACCCTAACCCTAACCCTAATCACCAATCACCAATCACCACCACCAACCACTGCGGCAGCAAACCAGCACCCACTACCCACTGTCCAGAATACTCACCAACAGCCTGCCAATCACAACAGCCTACACCGACTTGCATCCGACTGCCTCCACAAAACACCAAAACAGCACAGCCACAGTCACACCGACTGCCTCTATCAAACCAACCCACTGCAAGCACCGATTGCCTCCATCAAACCAAACAATCAAACCAACAACACCGACAAACTGCCAACACCAAAACAGTACAGCCACAGTCCACCGACAGCAACCCAGCAACACAGTTAACCCAATATCAACAACCAAAACCAGCCACTGCCCATCAGCTAAACCATCCGCAAAACCACCCGCTGCCCCCCTGGGCCACTGTCCATCAGCCCACCAGCAAACCACCCAGTAAACAACCACTAACCCACAAATCAATATTATCAGTCGTCACAAACCAACAAACCAAATAAGACTAGCGACCCATTATCCAAACCCAACCCAGACCAGCCCACTGCCCCACCCAACGACCCACTGCTCAACCTGGGTCACTATCCATCAGCCCACTGTCGGGTTGCTTTTTCGTTGTAGCTTCGTCCTTTGCACACTTCGTTACAGTGCTGCCTGATTGCAGTATCTCGGACTTTTTTTTAGGAGGGAGCAGATCCTCTTCTCCTTTGATCTGCTCTTGATGCAGTAGATCATTTATTTATATTTACTGGATTTTTGGACACCGTGACCTGATTATTTGGGAGCTTTCTGGACCTTCTTTATCTGTCGCTATTGTTTGACTTGAGGTATATTGTTCTCCCTTATTTTATCCCTTTATTTATCTTAGAGTTGTTTTTCTGTCATGGGTGCCCTAGTATTGTTGTTGATATGGCTATTACTAAAAGACTTCAAACCCCTATTGTTGACACCTCTACCGTTGAGACATCTATTGGTAACTCCACTTTTATGTTTGGCTAGTATACAGTACCAACTGGCACATTTGCATTACCAGCACTGCCGGACATGATCTCTCAAAAAGTTACGGTACAGTTATTGAATGGCCGTAACTTCGCTGAGTGGTCTCGCTCATTCCAGCTTTTCTTAGGCCATGTAGGGAAGCTTGGTTGGCTGACGGGATCTCACCCAAAATCAGCTGATGGCAACCCTGGATATTCTGCGTGGTTCTCTAAGAACTGCGTCATTCTTGAATTGTTATTTGGCTCGATAGAGCCATCTATTTACAGGATTCACCAGTTTCATAACTTTGTTCAGAAGTTATGGAGCACATTATCAGAGATGTATTCCCAGTCAGGACGGGGAGTTTGTGTTTATGAGCTTTTTCAGGAGCTCTCATATGTTCGGCAGGGAGATATGACCATTCAGGATTATTATGGCTATTTGACCCAGCGCTGGCTTGAGTATGAGACTCTACGTCCTCTTGCTGCTATTCCGAGGATAGAGCCCGAGGGAGCAGCATTCTTGCATACTCGAGAGCAGGAGGATAGAATTCACAAGTTCCCTATGGGGCTTCATGATAAGTTTGAGGGACCTCGTTCCCAGATCTTGTCGATGTTGACGCTTCCTTCTCTTTATGAGGTGTATGAGATGATTGAGCAGAGCATGAACGCCGCATCCGTATTGCATTACTTCCAGTTGCGACCTTGACTCCTTCGGCTGATCATATGACCCTCATAGCTGCTGTAAGGTCTCGTTCAGGATCTTCAGTTAGGGGTAGGAAGCACTCGGATCAGCGCTGTCAAGGTGCCCCAGATCAGCGCAGACAGGGGGATTCTCGTCAGTGTGATTATTGTGGCCGACCAGGACATCTCAGGGCTACTTGCTGGAAGCTCTATCCAGAGCTTTAGCTGTCTCCTCACGGCCGTACTGCTGCCATTACTGAGATACCACCACCACCACCTACTGCTACTCCTACTACTGCTCCTCCTTGGCAGAATGATATAGATGATATCACTTCCCGATTGGATATACTTATGTCCATAGTTGTTAGTATCGTACGATACACGATACGTATCGTACGATACGTTACGATACAGCCCTAAAACGATACGGATCGTAGTTATGTATCGTTTTTGCGTTGTATCGTCCGATACACGATACGTTTTTACGATACGATACGTATCGGTACGAAACGCACGATACGTGCAAAAATTTTTTTTTTTTTTTTTTTTTTTTTTTTTTAAAACGACGTCGTTTGAAGTGTGTTGAATTTTTTTTTTTCAATTCCCTATAACCACTGAAACGACGTCGTTTCAGTGGTTAGGGTTACAAAAAAAAAATTCAGACATTTCTCAGCCATCGACCGACGTCTGGTTTCTCTCAGCCATCGACCGATGTCTGTCGTTTCTCTTCAGCCATCGACCGACGTCTGTGGGTGGGTGATGATCGACTGTGGGAAGTCTTCGACTTGTAGGTGGTGATCGCTGTGGGTGGTCTTCGACTGTGTGGGTGGTCTATCGACGACGTCTGTGGTTTCTCTTCAGCCATCGACTGTGGGTGGGTGATGATCGACTGTGGGTGGTGAACGTTGTAGGTGGTGATCGCTGTGGGTGGTCTTCGACTGTGTGGGTGGTCTTCGACTGTGTTCGACTGGTCTCCGACTGGGTGGGTGGTCTTCGACTGTGGGTGGTCTTCGACTGTGTTCGACTGGGTGGGTGGTCTTCGACTGTGGGTGGTCTTCGACTGTGTTCGACTGGTCTCCGACTAGGTGGGTGGTCTTCGACTGTGGGTGGTCTTCGAGTCTGGGTGGTGATCGATTGTGGGTGGTCTCCAACTGTGGGTGATTGCCGGTCTTCGTCTGTGGGTGATTGCTTGTCTCCGACTGTGGGTGTTGATCGCTGCCTTCTTCCTTCTCCAGGTACTCCTTTTTCTTCTTCTTCCCAGTCTCCATTGATCGTTGGTCCTGTGCAGTATGTAATGATATTAATTTATTTACAAAGCCAAATGTATATAAATTTTTTTGTATAAAAATTTCTGAATCTTGATTAATTTTAATTTTGTGCAACAGTGGCATCACCTGCATCCAATTTTCATATAGAAATGACTAAAAAACTTGCTAATGATCCCACATGGGAACATTGTGACAAAGTAGAAGGATCAAGGTTGAAATTGAAATGCATTCATTGTGCAAATGTCTATTGGGGAGGCATTTCAAGAATGAAAAATCATTTGGCAAGTAATCGCAAAGATGTAGCAGCGTGTAAGCATTGCCCTGAGGAAGTAACTGAATTTTTTAAGCAATTATTGGATGATAGGGCAATTAGCAAAGATATGAGTCTTGTGGATTCGAAAAGTAGTGGCAGTGTGGGTAGTACTACTGCTGATAAAATACAGCCAACCACCACAATTACTTTGAATACTATGTTGAAGAAAAAGGGTAGGGAAGATGTATGCTTGGATATTTGTAGATGTTTTTATGCTAATGCCCTTCCTTTTAATTTGGTAAAGGATCCATATTTTGTAAGAATGTTAGAATCTGTTGCATCGTTTGGTAAGGGATTGAAACCACCATCGTATCATGAGGTGAGATGTTCTTTTTTGAAAAAAGAAACAAATTTGATTAATGGTGGGTTGATGGAAAATTATAAAGCAGAGTGGAGAAGGACGGGTTGTACTCTTATGTCTGATGGATGGACTGATGGGAAACATCGCTCTATCACTAATTTTTTAGTGAATAGTCCTAGAGGAAGTGTGTTTCTTAAAAGTATTGATACTTCAGGTATTTGTAAGAATGCGGATAATCTTTTTGAGCTTTTAGATTCAATGGTAGAAGAGATTGGTGAGGATAATGTTGTTCAGGTTGTAACTGATAGTGCATCGGCTTATGTAAAAGCTGGGGAGTTGTTAATGGCAAAGAGGAAAAAGTTGTTTTGGTCTCCTTGCGGTGCACATTGTCTAGATCTCATTTTGACGGATATTGGGGACCTTCCTCTGCACAAGGATATAATGTCAAAGGCAAGGAAAATCACTGTTTACATTTATAGACATTCTTGGGTGTTAAATCTTATGAGAAAGTATACAAAGAAAAGGGATTTGGTGAGAGCTTGTGTGACCAGATTTGCCACCTCATATTTAACTTTAAGGAGTTTATTTGAAAATAAAATTGGGTTTAGAGCAATGTTTGCTTCTGAGGAATGGCAGAGAAGTCAATATTGTAAGAAGGGAGATGGTGTAAAAGTGATGGATATTATACTAGCTGACCAAAATTTTTGGGGATCAATCAAGTATTGCTTGAAGTGTGTGTTGCCATTGGTGAAGGTGTTGAGGCTTGTAGATGGGGATCTAAAGCCTGCCATGGGGTATATTTATGAGGCAATGGACAAGGCAAAGGAACAAATCCAAAAGAATTTTCGTAATGTGAAGAAGCACTATGAGCCCATATGGACTATTGTTGACACTAGATGGAACATGCAATTACACAGACCTCTTCATGCAGCTGCCTATTATCTCAATCCCGCGTAAGACTTAATTTTCTCAATTTTTATATCATTTTATATCTATATATTGTATGCTGATCAATGATCATTGTAAATCAAAATAATTATTTCAGGTTTCATTACACCGGTAGTGCGGACTATGAGATAAAGATGGGACTATATCAGACTATTCAGAGAATGTGCCCAAGTCCTATTATGAGAGAAAAAGTTGATAAACAATTAGATATCTTTCATAATGCTGATTTGATGTTTGGAATGGACATGGCAATCCAAATGAGGAAGAAGAAACAACCTGGTTAGTGGTAACTTAACTTAAGTTAGTTATTTGAATGTAACTGCTTAAGTTAGTTAATAGAGTATTTTATTGTAATTTTTTATAGCCTTGTGGTGGGAATCATTTGGAGGATGTTGTCCAGAGTTGCAACAACTTGCTATCCGCGTCCTTAGCTTGACTTGTAGTGCCACTGGATGTGAGAGGAATTGGAGTACATTTGACCAGGTGCACTCTAAGAGGAGAAATCGATTAGAGCAACAAAGATTAAGTGCACTTGTGTTTGTGAAGTACAATCTTCGATTGGAGGCAAGACACCAAAAGAGAATACTAGAGGGTGATTCCTATGATCCTATTTCTCTCTCAGATATGGAATCTGATGATGAGTGGATCACTGAAAAAGAAGATGCACTCCTTCCTGAGGACACTACTTGGATGAATGTTGGTGAATGTTTTGAGGTTCAAGAAGGGACTAGCAAAAAGAGAAAGAGAGGTAATTAAAATGTAGTGGTTGTTTTTTCTTCTTCTCCATTACTTTGAATTTTATTTTTTTTATATTTTGTATTGGTTGCTTTGTAGGGCCTAGAAATCTTACTTTATACAAGAAAAAAGGAAAGCAAATAGTTCAACTTGAAGATGAGGATGAGGATGAGGATGAGGATGAGGATGAACAAATACAAGAAGTTGAAGATGATAAAGGAAGTGAAGACTTGTTGGCATCCGATCACAATGATGATGATGATGATGCATTTTCAATTGAAATTGAAGATTGAGTTCAAAATGGATGTTAGAAATTTGGATTAGAAGTCTCTTTGGTGTTTAAAGTTTGAATTAGTGAACTATAGTTGTGAACTTTGCATTATAATAGTAGTGGATTATGTTGATAACTTGAATAGTTGGTGGAGTATTAATGAAATGCTATATTTTTTATGAGTGTATGACTTTTTTTCAAAGGTATATATATTTTTTTATTATTTATTTAAAATTGCATCGTATCTTACGATACACGATACGATACACGATACGATACAATATTTGTATCTTACGATACGCCTTCCGATACACGATTTGATAACTATGCTTATGTCCGCTCTGACTTCTCAGAGTCCGACTACTACTGCAGCCACCACTATAGGTATACCTTGTGTCTTTCATGCTTGTGTCAATCCATCTCTCCTTTAGATGCTAGACTCGGGTACGAATGGTCACATGATAAGTGAAGCCCATCACTTCACCACTTTTGACGAGCAGTTACATACACAGATTTAGTTAATAGATGGGACACATGCCCCTATTGTTAGTAAGGGTACAGTCCGCCTCCCTGATGGCTTTACATTACGTTCGATTTTTCATGCGCCAAAGCTGGCCATGAATCTATTATCTGTACATCAGTTAGCCAGAAATTTTTACTGTGCGGTTGTGTTCTTATCTGATTCGTATTATTTGCAGGACCTGAGTACCAGAAAGATTATTATCAAGGGATATGTGAGAGATGGATTATATTATCTGGGCGATCCGCCTCTAGTTTCATCAGTTCCTCCACCTATATCACCTACACCTGCTTTGTCTTTATTTGTTCCTAGCTTACATGCTAGTATTTTACCTAATAATTGTCGTTATGATTTTTTGTCACAAACTGTTCAGTTGTGGCATGACCGTTTTGGACATACAAATTTTAAATATTTATGTATGTTGTTTCCTAATTTGAGCAATGCTTGTGTTGGTAGTAAACTTGACTGTGTTATATGTTCCCTATCAAAACATGTTAGGACCAGTTATATTCTTCGCATGCACCAGTCACCCAAGCCATTTGACCTAATACACTCTGATATTTAGGGACCTTCTCCTGTTACTGCTTTGTCAGGTGCCTGATACTATGTGACATTTATAGATGACCATACCTGTTATACTTGGGTCTACCTTTTGCATAAGAAGTCCGATGTACTCCCTATAATCACTCAGTTTCTACAAATGATTAAAACACAATTCAATGTCATTGTTCGTGCTCTTTGTTCGGATAATGCCAAAGAATATATGTTTGATGCCTTAGTGTCTCACCTTTCTTCTCAGGATATCCTTCAGCAACTCACTTGTCCATATACTCCTGAGTAAAATAACGTTGCTGAAAGGAAAAATAGGAGTCTGATAGGGATGATACGTTGTATGCTTAGAGGCATGGGGGTGCCAAAATCTTATTGGCATTTTGTTGTTTTGACTTCTACCTTTTTGTGCAATCGTACGTCGAGTCGTGTTCTTCAGCATAGGGCTCCCTTACAGGTTTTATTTCCTGAGCGAACACTTTTTCCAATCCACCCTCATGTTTTTGGATGCACATGTTTTGTTCAAGATCAGTCTCTTACTCGTCATAAGCTTGATGATAAAGCAATTCGTTGTGTCTTTGTAGGCTATTGTCATCAGTCTAAGGGGTATTGGTGTTATGATCCTGTTAGGCGTCGTATGTATCACAGACTGGATGTTACCTTTCTTGAGCATATTCCTTATTTCTCTTCTAGTCCTGTGTCTGCCACTTCAGTTGATGATACTTCCTTTGATTTTCCATTACCCCTGGAGCCAGAGCCATTGGTTACTATCACTACAAAGTTATCGATCTCTCCTCCTCCAGAGCCACTCATTCCTGGTACAGAGTCACTAGTCTCTCTTCCTTTTCAGGTTTATGTTCGTCGCCCTCCCTCTCATTCCCCTGCTAATGTCTCCTCTACCTCAGGCGATGCAGGTAATACTTCTCAGTTTGTTGAGTATATTGATGCACTTGTTATTAGTACTGATGAGATTGTAAGTACTGAGCCAGTTGTTTTACCTGATGAGACATTGTCAGTGGAGGATAATGATTTAGGGCGTCGTTATACGCGGCGTTATCGTCGTTCAGTTGTTCGTTGTGGTTGGACTGCTAAGATTTTATACTTGATCTCTGCTTATGTTTCTTATGGTGATCTATCTCCTATATTTCGGGCTTATAGTATAGCCTTATCAGATACGTCGATTCCTCGCTCTGTCACAGAGGCTATGCAGGAGCAACAGTGGGTTCTTGCCATGCAGACAGAGATGGACGCTCTTCAGCGTAATCATACATGGAATCTTGTCTCTTTACCTTCAGGGGTGAAGCCTGTTGGCTGTCGCTAGGTTTACACCCTGAAGTTTCTTGCAAATGGTACTATTGATCGTCACAAGACTAGGCTTGTGGCGAAAGGCTTTACTCAAGTACCAGGTCATGATTTTGGTGCTACTTTGCCCCCGTGGCAAAATTGACTACTGTTCGACTGATTATTTCTCTGGCTGCGGAGTACTTGGCCTCTTCATCAGTTGGATGTAAAAAATGTATTTCTTCACAGTGATCTGAACGAGATTATTTTATATGGATGCACCACCGGGCTTTCGTGCTGAGGGGGAGTATGTTGGAAAGGTATGTCGACTGCGTAAGTCTCTTTATGGACTGAAACAGTCGCCACGAGCTTCATTCTCTCGCTTTAGTGATGTAGTTGTACGTTTAGGGTTCACCAGATGTCATTCTGATCATACCTGCTTCATTCGACGGAATACTTCTGGACAGTATGTCATCCTTTTGGTATATGTTGATGATATTATTATTACTGAAGATGATGTTTCTCAGACTGCGCAGGTCAAGGTAGACCTTGAAAAGGCTTTCGATGTGAAGGACCTTGAATTTTTGCGATACTTTCTTGGGATTGAGGTTGCCCGTAGCAGCAGAGGTATTATTTTTTCTCAGAGAAAGTATGTTCTGGATCTTTTCTCAGACACTGGAATGTTGGGGTGCAACCCGGCATCATCACCCATGATTCCAAACCTGAAGCTTATTGCTGAAGGTGAGGAGTTGAGAGATCCGACTGTCTATTAGAGGTTGGTAGGTAGACTTATCTACCTAGCCAACACTAGGCTAGACATTTCATTCGCTATTAGCCGAGTTAGTCAGTTCATGCACAGACCATGTCAGCCTCATCTTAATACAGTTTATCATATTCTTTGGTACCTTAAGTCTTGTCTTGGACTTGGGTTGTTCTATGCATCAGGATCTCAGATTGGTTCTCTAGCCTGTTATTCAGATTCAGATTATGGGGGAGCATATAACGGTCGATCTACTACAGGCTTCTATGCTTTTCAAGGGACTTATCTTATCTCTTGGAAAAGCAAGAAGTAATCAATTGTCTCTCGCTCGTCAGCAGAGGCAGAGTATCGGGCACTGGCACTTAGCACTTGGCACATGTGAGATTATCTAGTTACGATCGATTCTTGGCAAATTGGAATTTCCAGTGACTTCTTCGTCTACATTATATTGTAATAATCGATCTGCTATTCGGCTTGCTTCTGACTCTGTATTACACGAGAAGACGAAGCATGTAGAGATCGATATTCACTTTTTTTGGGAGAAGGTTAGCAGTGGTATTGTCACTCCATCATTTGTGAGGACCAGTGATCAGGTTACAAATGTTTTTACCAAACCTGTAACTCTATCCATTTTTCGGGACTCTGTTGTCAAGCTTGGCTTAGTTGACATTTTTGCGCCTAGCTTGAGGGAGAGTGTTGGAGATATAGCAGCAACCTAATTTATTAGGACTTATTAAGTTTTCTCTTTTTACCTTTTTATCCTTATTGTAACTTTCATTGGCTATATATATGAGACTCTACACTTAATTTGTATCCCTTTTTCACTCACAATTATTCCAAGTTAACCCAAATTACAATTAGCCTTTCCCATAGTTAAACTTAAGACTGAATAAATTTTCTCTTTTAAGGTTTTCATTAATGAATCCCGGTTAATGACTGCCAAACTCGATGGGTAAGATTTCTTCATCTTCCCCAAAAAAAGATTGCTTAACCTTGGACAACCCCCGACACTTGGCTAGATCAGTTGTATAATTGGTTTTCAAACATCAATGTTAACTCTACCTTCCATAATAATAGGTGCTAACGCTAGTAAATGGCTACTCACATGCTGTTATGTGACTAGGACAACCCCTATCCTATAAATAGTCAAACAACCAAGAGCTTAATACTTTGGGGGGGATCAGTACAGTTTCCAGTGTCACAGACCCATTTTGTTGGAGACATCGTGTAGAAGAATCCAATATAAAAGCTGAATGTTGACATAAGAATAAGAGAGAGTCACTGAGTCTTGCCTGCAGGAACAACAGATCATTAGAGACCACGGCAGCACTCAAATGCGCATGCATCCTTTCAAGTGCATCCAACACCATTGAGAGCTGATTATCTTTGTATTCTGTAATAATCTGGCAATGAAGAAATTCATGTTAATAAGAACTATGGTTAGGTACGAGAAATTAAGTGAAAAACAAACAGAAAAAGACATTCCCTCTCACGCGAACCATTTTCAGTGTCTCCTCTTGTTTACCTGGAATGGTCCAAAAATCTCTCTTGTTACAAGCTCATAATTGTTATCCTTTAACATCTCTTCAAGCGGAACAAAAACAGCAGTGGGTTTTATTGCACCATATATCTGAGGAATAGAATGGTTCTCTAAAGCTTCACCACCAAAAAGTAGTTTTGATCCTGGTATCTGAAGCAACTTATTCATATGCTCTAGCATTGCCTCTGTAGTAAACTGAAACAAGATGATGAGGAAAATCCAAATCAAGGCATGGTGATCAAAGTAAAACTCAGAAACAAAATGGGTGGCGACCTAAAAATAATTTAAAACTTATGGCATCAAGCCACACAAAATTAAATGCAAATGGGTATGGGGATGATAATATATGACCCAAGAGCCATGGTATTCCATGGCTCACGTCTGTCCGGTGAACATTTTCTAGCCACTGGCATTCCATTCTTGAAATCTCAAAGCTAATAAATACTGTCAATGTAGACCTCCCTCTGTCCCAATTTTAGAGTCCCAGTTTCCTTTTTAGGTGTCCCAAAATAATGTCAAATTGGAATACTCAATACACATTATTTTGTAACTGTCAAGACTCAAAATAAGTGACAGGAGTAGCTATTTGCAAAGGAGTTACTGCTAGTAGCTCCAAACTGCATTCATAATAACAAATCAGATAATGTAAATACACTGCTTTACGCCACTACCAACCCAGATTATTTACTCAAGCTTCTTTGAATCAGTTAAGTTCATCTGAATTGCATGGTGTTAAATCCACACTGATACAAAGAATAACATCAGAAGGCAACCATGCAAAATCATGATGTCACTTGGAGGACTTCCCAAAAACATTTGATATCATAATAGATCATGGATGACGATCATGATGATCAATGACAATACTCCATTGAACTCAAATTGAACACTTGATCAATTGACAGTGACACATGCACTGACAAGCATGGGAAAGGGGCTTTGAATCTGAATACAGTCACTTTGTGCAAATCGTTGGGCCTAGATCCAATTCACCCCACCAAGTACCCCTCAATTAATAACGACTGACTCAACATAGTGTCCTTATAGAAAATCAATCAAACTTTATGGATAAAACTTTAGTATATACATATATTTATGTATTTTTATATGGTTAGCCATGTCGACCAAGGAGGCTGATCGCTGGCCAAAACCAGCCATTGCTCCAGATTAAAAGGCCTTGGAGCCAAAGCAGCATTTGCCTGATGAGTCACAGTAAAATGATATGAATTCAACTTATTACAGCGTCACTTATATTTAATAAGATGTGAACAAACTCAGTTGTTTCCATTCCATGTCCTTAGAAAACGGTTCAAGAGATAACTCAGATGCTAATGTCATTACAACAAAAAAAAAGTTCTCAAATTCTGTAACCATCTCCCTTGAGCAATTTAGAAAAGGTAATTTACCATAAGATAGATAAGGTACACTTACTGTGAGGACAGGGCCAATAGTCAAGTCTTCTAGCTTCCTCCTTGCAGCAAGATTTTTGAGTTGACTAATGATCGAACTTGCACCCCAGTTCTGCATAAGGGCTCCAAATTATTATTTTCTGGAAAGACATGACTACATACGAGGAAGCACGGATACAAAATTTTGGCCAAAGTGTCAGTGTAAGACATATCTGAGACACAGACACACTCAGACACGCGAAAATGAGTGTTTTATTTTTTTATTGTTATATTTTTTTGGACACGTGGGAGATACACGATCAACATGCTTGGGACACGCAAGAGGATACCTTTTGAGCTTTTTTTCAAATTTTTGAACACTGGTCAAGTAACTCAATAAATAAGAAACCTATTTGTGTAATTTTAAAGATATATGGGTCAAAGTTAAAACATTAAAAGAGTTATAATTACTACATGAAATTGGACATCGATATAAGTATTATTTCAAATAATATTTGATGAAAATAGGATTGTACGAAATTGGGTCTCTTTAAAATTGAACGAAAATTAGGATTACAAAGTGAGATACTTTTTAAAATGAAAATTACAGTAGTCACTAATTGTTGGATCTTGGATGTATGTGATGAAGGTGTATCGCTCTATCTATATTGTGTTTTATTCGATGATATCGAGATATGAATTGATAAAATTAAGGAAATGATGGATTAAATGATTGTCAATAAATAATATTTATTTTATGATCATATATAGAAATGAATAAATACATCGGTACTCTTTTCTCGATCATATGTGGTATTCGCCAATATCTTGGTCATCTGACCAAGAAGCATCATGTTGGCTTTGAAGCAGCTGCATGGTACCGGCATTTTATAGACGTGGTTCGGTTATTTCCATTTGTCTTTATCTATTGGTGGGGAGGTATATGATGGAACGAATCAATGGATTGAAGAATGAAAGCTCGAAGGCAAAGAGAACCGGGCTTTTCCAAAGAATTACTGCAGCTTTCCCACTCCCTTTGATTATCATATACAAAAAAGTCTCTTCCACTTTCTTATACGATCTCTCTATATTTTGGCACATAAATGAAGGGATAGAAGAGATTAAGGCAGATCATGTTCACCAAGAAATGACCCGAAATTGGATCTTGGTCTATTTGAGATTGTTTCTTATAATCGTAATCAAAGATGTTTTCTTATCTCTCGTTTCTTTTCTAAACAAATCGAAGAATCTAATGATGGATCAAACTTGAACTCAGCGTGACTTGACAGCAACCCCCCCCCCCCCCGGGGTGGGGCGCGACAAAGTGGTTGGTGGATCCAATTCTTCTACTTTTCTTTCCTATTTGTGGAACATGATCGAATGAACAGTCACAGGAAAAAATATTCGGCCTGCTGCTGTAACCTTTAAAAACAAGCATTCTAAATGTACTTTAAAAAAGCATATGTCAAAATGAAGTAGCTAACCTCATGCATGAATAGAATTGACTGCGCTGAGCACTTTTGACCACTACATGCATACACATCTTGATCACATACCCAAGCAATATAGTCAACCTGTTCTTTAGAAACAATGCCCTTTTTAGAACCCAGAAATCCATGCACAGAAAATTTTAAAAAAATATATATATATATACAGTTAAGAACAGTAATCATAAACCTCATTGACATCGGGCCCAAGGATCTTCCAATCGAATCCGGCATCTTCTAATTTGATTCTACCCTTCAAGTCAACAGCCAACTTATCTGCAACTCTTGAGCTACCAGTAAAAAGAGTCATTCGTGGATTTGCCTGTTAACATGATTCCAATTGGAAATGGTTTAAAATAGAGAACTATACTATCTGCAGGGAAAAACGTTACTTCTAGCATGCACACATCCCTGCTCTCTGCCCCACAAACGATAGATATATTTTAAAGTCCATCATATTAAGGTTACTTTTTTGTCCCCTTAAGAATTTCTAGATTAGAACCTTAAAATGACTAATTTTGTAATAAAATACAGATATTTTTAGTGTTGTGCCTTTAAATACCTATTTGTTGGAATATTTTTTATTTATCAAAACTATATTAAGGCTATGTATTCCAATAGTGAATAGTACTGGGCAATTTTCTGGCTGGTTGTTCCATACATGTTTAGGACAATGCACTCCGAACCATTGACTGAGTGACAGGAACACATTTAAGCTGATGGTTCTCATTGCTTCGCATATAGATGCAGATTCAATCACTTTCACACCTGAAAATGCATGCTGAGACCTGAGAGACTATTTGTACTCTTTAGTGTGTCTTATGCACGTGTGTTGCCCAGGCCTACATCCTTTGGTCCTAAATCACAATCACTGCATATGTTTGGAAAACAGGATAAAGGATCTGAAGCTCTTCAGCTTTTGGGACCCCACACCCAAACCCAACCCCAACCCCAACCCCAACCCCCAAAAAAACTACCAAAACAGAAAGAAAAAAAAAGTATAATCAGCTCTTGAACATCGGATAATGGAATGAAAAGAGGTAAAAATTGTAATTCTTCACATAGCAAAACTGTAATCAGAAACTGGCCTCCAGCAATAGCTTGTTCATTATCTTTCCATCGGAGTTGATGAAGTCAACATCTTCGACAGGTAACCCACAATCATGAAGCAATCGAAGCATTTGTTCCATAACAATGCATACCTAAGAAACATTCTTAGTCAGTTTATCGTGGTTACAAAGAGAAAATAATGAAGAGAAATATGACAAGAAAAAAAAATGGATTTTCTTAGAAGGGGCACAAAAGGTGGGATTCCTAGGTTAGATAAAACACACAAAATTGAGCTCTATGTGCGTAGTCATTTCCGAACAATTTAGCAAAACAGCAGGCAGAACCCCAAATTTCACACTACTAGGTCATATTACTTCATTGGTTTACCATTGTTGCAAGCAGTTTCAAGCCTGTGTTGATATTTTGACCTATGCGTGATACCCACAGATGCTTCTTTGTAATTGTTCATTTGTAGTTTTGACCCCTTGATCGCATTTTCTAATAAAATCCAATTGTAAAAAAGATAAAAATAGACCTCATCTTCCCTAACCTTGGGATTGAGCCTGCTGCTCCACACAACAAACTATCCCAAAGTTCTCCACCAGCTTTCATTACTGAAAATATAAAGCACTTTCTTGAAAATTATCTACAAGAAGTTTTGGACATCCTTGCAATTATTTCTACTCGGGAAAATTCAAGTGGAATCTGATTCATCATTTTTTTATCCAAATTGATACAGAGAAAATATCCAAGTTATCTAAATAAAAGAAGACCGAACTGATTACTTGATGCAGAGCAATTATTTCCAAGTATCTGAATATAAGAAGACCGAAACGATTCATCAATTTAACTTAATAAAGGTGCATAAGCATTTTGGCAAGTGGGTGTGTGGGTCATTTTTTAAAAAATTCAAAATTAACTCTCAGTGTATCTGAATTGAACACCAGATCGATCCAGTGACTGAGTTGTTCCATTCCTAAATTAAATGGAATAATATCTACAATAACCAGAATTCATTAATTTGAACTTGAATAACTGAAGTTTTTATACAATGTATAATGTTTAAAGCACTTCTTGAGAGCCCACCTTGCTATCAACTTTAAGAACAGGCTTGTTGCCCATATAAAGTGCACCCATCAGCTGGAGTACAGGAATCTCTAGAGGAAAATTGAACGGAGTAATTATTGCCACCTGCACAAACAATCTTGTATAATTTGAAAGCTTGTATAATTTTAAGTAAAAATAATAATCAATGATAAAGTAGAACCTATGAATAGAGGGTGGCAACATCCATTGATATGCAAGCAAATGAAAAAAGAGGAAATTTGATAAAAGATAATTAGACATTTTGGAAGACAAATTTATTTTCTTTTCAAAAAGTCCGTATGATGTTCCCAGCTGTACAACTTAAACTAGTCAGTTCCTACAGCATAGATAAATCCACTCAGTCAAATTGGTCAAGATATTCCTCAGATCCACACCCTAGGTAGTACTTATGTTGGAATTTAACAAGTTTATTTTCACAACATAGTTATTTGTCGGCTTATCAATCTTGAGCCATATATACATCCTTAACCATCTTTTTGATTGTTGAAATTAGTTTAAGTGAAACACGGAACTAGTATATGCCACTATAAAACTTAAAGCCAATCATTTGCATGAATGTGATGTTTCTGCTGAACCTTTCCGATGTTTCCACCACGAAACATGATCACCTGCCTTTCATTTCAGTAAGTTCTGAACACCATGTTTGAGTGTATTACAGCTTAGATTAAATTTGAAGTATCTTAAAAAGAGGTGCCTTACCGGACCATAAGGCCATCGGAAACCATGACTTTGCTGCCCAAGATGATTCCCAGGTACTGCAAAAGACCTTGCCAGGAAGCGAACCTGCCACCAAGCATGAATAAGTGACAAGATGAAAGAGGGGCGAGTGAAAAAAAAAACATGAAATTTTCACTAACAGGATCAAGTTGAATCATTATCACTCAAGTAGAAAACAACATTCAGGAAGAAAAAAAAATGAAAAACAAGAAGAAAAAGGGAAGACAAAAGAGTAGATTGATAACCATATCAGGTACAAATGCAGCAAGTCACTGTAAACAGTATTTGATCAACAGTTCTGTCTATGAGAATATATGCATGCTCTAATACCAATGAATCTACTTAACAAGATTTCTTTTCAATCTAGCGGTGAGCGAAACCGAAAAGCTTCAGTTAAGCTGATCACCATGTACCTGATCGCCTGAAAAGTTTTCTAGAAACTTTTGTGTAACATAAACTTCACCAAGAGCCTGGTCATAACTCTTTGGAGCCACCCTCTGTATTAACCTAGTGAAGAAATCGGAAACCTGAAAGCCACATAAAATTCGAAGTTGCAAAAAACGTGACATGAAGATAGCATTGTTTGTGTTATGTTTATTTAAATAAGAAGTGTGATGAAAGGGACGCGTTCTTTGACTTGGAGCATATTACCTTAGGCAGGGAAAGCATGTGAGCTGCCTTCGCTGATATGTCTCCGAACAAAAGGTACCTGCAGAAGATAGCTCATATGAACACTTATTACAAGTAACTGGACCATCGGAACCAGTTTCTCTTTTTGCATTAACAGCTACTAAATAATCTCAATGTCTATACCAAGACGGAAAACTAACAAGAAGAACAAAACAATTATGAGAAAGAAAGAGATCAATAATCTTATAAACCTCTCTGGTGCTTTGAACGGATTGTGTAGACCATGTTTTGGGCACCTGGACAAGCTCTCAATGAATGGCTGCATAAGCAGTCAGTGGTTAGACAATGCGTATGATACGCATGTTATAAAGTAATTAATGATCTTAATTAAATGCAAGTTATAAAGTAAAAAAAGCAAAGATATATAGACCAAGAGTGTTATGCATGATAAAGACATTTAATAGGATCAGCTAGTTGGAGATCTCTTTGGAAAGAATGTAGATGGCAATCGCATGATACGTTTATGTTACATACTTGTACTCCAGTTTCATCTATTTCGGCAACTTTAATGAACGAGTCCCCATTTAAAGGATCCACAATTGTATTCCAATTTGAAGATCTTGTCCATTTGCCCTGCACTAGAAAGGATGATAACACAGATTGACAACGTAATTTGAATTGAACTTTGTTAAGTTTGGAAGATTAATATAATATTAGAGACAATATTTAGGGAGAAACAGAAAGAGGTTAGAACTTAACCTAACTCTCATACATCACTTGTATTTTTAGTTAACTTACAATAATAAGAATTACACATACACCCTCTTTCTATTAACAATGTACACATACTACCCTACTATTCTTAACACTCCCCCTCAAGGTGGACTATATATATCATATAATTCAAGCTTGGAACAAATAGTTGTAAGACGTGTACAACTCAATACTTTGGTAAACATATCTGCAAGCTGATCTTCAGATTTCACAAATGGAGTTGTAATCTCCCCAGCTACTATCTTATCTCGAACAAAATGACAATCAACCTCAATATGCTTGGTTCTCTCGTGAAACACAGGATTGGCAGCGATATGGATAGCTATCTGGTTGTCACAGAACAACTGTAAAGGAAGTGGAACTAGAAACCCAATTTCCTGGAGGAAGTGTAGTAGCCAAGTCAACTCACTCGTCGTATGTGTCATTGCCCTATACTCAGCCTCAGCACTAGATCTTGTTACCACAGGTTGTTTCTTACTTTTCCATGAGACAACATTACCTCCTAAGAAAGTACAATAACCAGTGATTGATCTCTGATCAGAAGGAGAGCCAGCCCAATCAGCATCAGAAAAACCTTCCACTCTAAGATGTCCATTAGCTTGATATAACAGTCCAAGTCCAGGAGCTCGTTTGAGATATTGCAGAATACGAGTAACTGTCTTCCAATGTGGTACTCTAGGATATCCCAAAAACTGACTTACTATACTAACTGCATAGGAAATATCCGGTCGAGTAACAGTGAGATAATTAAACTTCCCAACTAATCTGCAATACCGACCCGGATTCTCAAACAATGCACCATTATCCATCAATAATTTCTAATTCGGATCCATAAGAACATCAATCGGTTTACCACCCAGCAAACCTGCTTCCTCAAGCATGTCAAGTACATATTTCCTCTGGGATAAACAAATACCCTGTTTAGATCGAGCTACCTCAATACCCAAGAAATACCTGAGTTTTCTCAAATTCTTAGTATGAAATCGATTCTGTAAGAATATTTTTAACTTAGCAATCTCCTCAGAATTATTTTCAATAATCACAATATCATCTACATAGACCACCAATAGGACATATCCAATATCTGTCTATCTATGAAACACAGAATGATCTATCTGACATCGAAGAAGACCAAACTTTAAAAATATATCTGAAAACTTACCAAACCATACCCTCGGTGACTGCTTCAAACCATATAAAGATTTCTTTAATCGACATACACTCTTACCATACTCCCCTTGAGCAGTAAACTCAGGTGGCTACTTCATGTATACCTCTTCAACCAAGTCACCATGTAGGAAGACATTCTTGACATCTAACTGAAACAAAGGCCAATTAAGATTAGCAGCTAAAGAAATCAAGATACAAACAGAGAAAATTTTGGCAACAGGAGAGAAAGTTTTCTCATAATCAACACCATAAGTCTGAGTAAAGCCATTTGCAACAAGTCCGGCTTTGAGACGTTCCACAGAACCATCTGGATGAAATTTAACAATATACACCCAACGACAGCCAAAAGTTCGTTTACCAGGGGGTAAAGGAACAAGATCTCAAGTCTCATTATGATGTAAATCATCCATCTCCTCCTCCATAGCTTTCCTCTAACCCGAATCAGATAATGCATCCTGTAAATGCTTAGGAATGGATATAACAGAGAATTGGAAAGTAAAACAAGAGAAGACAGGAGACAAGGCATCATATAAAACAAAATGAGAAATAGAATGATTAGTAACACACGAACGAGTACCTTTGCGGAGAGCAATAAAGAGTCTAAATTACCTAATGTACCAGGATCAAAAGGCGGCAATGAAGACGGTACAGGCATCTCAGTCGATGGACGAGGACAGCGAAAGTAGACACGGAGAGGTAAAGTAGATGGGAATATAGTGGGCAGCGGAATATCTGAATATAGTGGTAGAGGAGATGATCCAAAATCCAGATCCAAAGGCTAAAAAGGTGCTGGAAAGTATAGAACAAATTCTTCAAATGTGACATCGGCACTGGTAAAATATCGGTGCAGAGAAGGACTGTAGCAACGATACTTCTTCTGCGTGCGGGAGTAACCAAGAAATACATATTTGGTAGCTCGAGGGTCAAGTTTGTCAAACCCAAGACCTAAATTGTGAACATAATAGACACATCCAAAAACCTTAGGAGTTAAGGAAAATAAGGGCTTACCAGGAAAAATGACAGAATATGAACTTTGCCCATTTAACACAGAGGATGGCATACGATTAATAAGATGACAAGTAGTAAGAACAATATCACTCCAAAAATAACGGAGAATATTCATCTGGAATAACAGGGCACGAGTGACTTCCAACAAATGACGGTTCTTACGTTCAGCAACACTATTCTGGGAAGAGGTTTAAGCACAAGAAGTCTGATGAATAATGTTAGTTTTACTAAGATAAGTTGAAAAATGATCAGATTCATATTCCCGAGCATTATCGGAACGTAAAGTACGTATACGACAACCATATTGAGTTTTTATTTCCTTACAAAATGTCTCAAATATAGAGAATAATTCAGACCGAGCTTTCATCAAAAACAACCAAGTCACACAAGAATAGTTATCTACAAATGTCACAAAATAAGGATATTTATTAGATGAAATATTCTTTATTGGACCCCATACATCAGAATGTACTAACTCAAATGGACTAGACACACGATTATGGACTCTAGACTGAAATGACACGAGGTGATGCTTACTAAGTTGACAAGTTTCACAACACAAAGATGACACATAACTAAGACTGAGAACTTGACGCTTCAAATTCTGGAGAGAGAAATGTCCAAGACGACGATGTCATTGAAAAGGAGATAACGAGGTTTGTAGAGCCTGAGTAGGTGAATTAAAGTCAAGGTAATATAGACCACTGGCTTCATGCCTTGTACCAATCTTCCTCTTTGTCTTGAGATCCTGAAAGACACAATAAGAGGGATAAAAGGTTACAGAACAATTAAGAGAATGGGTAATCTTGCTAATAGAAAGTAAACTAAAAGGAAATTGAGGAACAAATAACACAGAAGATAGAGACATATCAGGACTCAAGTGAGTAGTTCCCAGACATGAAACTTTAGAACAAGTACCATTAGCAAGAGTAACACGACGTATGAAAGTAGCAGACTGATAAGTAGAAAAAACATCAGACGCACCAGTCATGTGGTCAGAAGCGCCAAAATCTATGATTCAGAGACTGTGAGTGGAGGACAATAAACAAGTGCAAGTATTACCTAACTGGGCAAAAGTAGCAGTGGAGGAAGATGGGATAGCCTATTGCTGGGACAAGAACTGAGCATACTCCTCTCGTGTAATAGTAACCAAACTAGTGTCATGTTTGGATTCCATAAGTACAGCAAATGGAAAAAGAAAATCACTAGATCACTGAACCGGATAAGAATCACCTACTGCACTGCTGAACTGAACCGAACCAAATCAAAGGAGTCCACTGAACTGCTGAACTGGACCAAAGGAGTCCACTGGACTGCTGAACTGGACCAAAGGAGTCCACTGGACTGCTGAACCGGACCAGAGTTATCCACTGGACCGTTGAACCGGAAATAAAACAAACGGAACTAGCTTAAAATTGACTGAACCGGGCCTGAACCGATCTAAAACTGACTGAACCGGGCCTAAAAACCTACTGAAATTGCTTGAAGACCTTCTGAACCGGATGGGAAAATTGGAAAATCTGCTGAACCGGACTAGAGAAGTCCACTTGAAGGCTGAACCAGACCAAATAGACCCATTGGAACACTGAATTGGACCAGAGAAGCTCACTGGACCACTGAACCGGTCTAAAAACGGACTGAACCGAAATGAACCGGACCTGGACTGGTCTGGACCGGTTTGGTCTGGTCTGGTCTGGTCTAGCCCTGGATCTTGGATCAGGATTTACCCAAACCCATAAACTGATGGACCCGATTGGATTGGGCTTAAAACAATTTAAACCTGTTAATGGAACTGGGTTTGGACCCTTTCTTCTTCCTCGATTAGGGTTCCAATAACCCTAGTCTTCGACTGTGCAACCACCACCACAATGAACAACACAACGACGCTACACCACGATGGCCACCCACGACGACGCTACACCACGATGGCCACCCACGACGACGCTACACCAACCCTAGTCTTCGACTGTGCAATCACCACCACAATGAACAACAGCCACCACGATGGCCACACACGACGACGTCGAACGATGATCAATAAGCGACAACAACTAGCGACAACACCACAACAACTATACCACCACCACTGTAACTCAAGCCAAAACAACTATACCACCACCACTGTTGCTTCGACGAACAATCAGTAACACCAGTACCACCACCATTGTAGCGTCGACGAATAACAGTAACACCACCACAAATAGACCACAAATATATTTAGGATTATAACTTTGCTCTGATACCATGTTAAGTTTAGAAGATTAATATAATATTAGAGACAATATTTAGGGAGAAACAGAGAGAGGTTAGAACTTAACCTAGCTCTCATCCATTACTTGTATTTATAGTTAACCTACAATAATAAGAATTACACATACACTCTCTTTCTATTAACAATTTACACATACTACCCTACTATTCTTAAAACCCACACACTAGGCCAAACACCAAGAACACAGGTAGATGATTTGCATTGCTTTCAACTACTGCCTCATTTAAAACATTGACCACATATGTTTAATATTGTGAGCAAAAATTAAGGCATATAATTTACTTACTTTGCAATTACCAATCAAACTATTAAAGGCCTAAGCATAGTGCCTTGCGATTTTCCTTTATTCAAAATAGCTAAATCATTGAAAAATAACAGACGCCATATATGGGGACTTGTTCTTGCACTATAGGCTGGAATCATTTTCTGCAAATGAAATAAGCAAGTTGTTCAAGTGGCAATACATACCCAAGTTGTGTACTTCAGCGGGTTGGGAGCCTGATAACTTTTCAACTTCTATAGTGGCAAAAGATAGGGAATGATTGGATCTGCATTACAGAAACTATCAGAGCCATTTCACATAAAAAAATCTAAATTATTAATAAAATCATATACACGACAATCCTATAATTGTTTATAAGCATGGTCTTTAAAAGTGGTAGAAGTGTGCTTCAATAGTGTCCTTTATCCCAACATGAAAGTCCAATAACGAGTGTAGTTCTAAAGCTTAAAGCTAAAATAAACCACATTTCGAAAATACATTATATAATCAGCAAACATTGCTACTGTTAAACAACCATCTACTCTTAAAGTTTAAGCTATTAGAGAGGGTATAACTTAAGTTATATATGAGGGTATAACTTAAGATATTGAAGTATAAATACTTAATAGCTTTTGGGTCTAACACGTGAAAACTCTTTTAATAATTAGGGTGGTGGCAATATTCGAACACAGGAACTCCAGCTTTTGGAGTAGATAGTTGTTTAATAGCTACCAAAAACGATTTCCACATTCATCAAACAAAAATTGTCATTCCTTATGTTTTGAATTGAAAACTTGCACGAATTTATACTAAACCTAGATAATTCCTGCTTTATTTTTTACCAGTGGTCAAAAGCACTAGAATTTAATTAATTTCCAAGATGAAAAGAAGGTGAAGAACACGCTCGGCCAAACAATTACTAGACCATCAAAGAACCATAATTTTAAGGAAAATCTATAAAAAAAAAACTAAAAATTAAAATGCACTGCGACCAAAATTACCAGCAAACAAAAGAAAAGGCTCTACTAATTGATCAATAACCTAACCTATATACTAAACAAAGTTCATATATCATTTGAAAATGCTTTTTTATATTATTTTTTAATTTTTGAAAATCTTTTTTGTTTTTTAAGTTTTTTCAAATACCATTTGCTTTTTTTTTTTGGATTCTTCGTTATCTGAACTTAATCCATTCCTCCTCCAAACACAATCACGTGTATAGTAATGCGCATATGGGAGCTAGCCCAAGGGTTGGGGAAAGCATCCTCCTTTTAAATAGCTACCACTCAACTTACAATATAAGGCATATTTCAATTAACAAATTGAATTGAAAAAACGAAATTGATGTACGTACTAGTGTGTGTCAACTATTCTACTTCCCTATTTCTTGATTTTTCACCTCCCCTTATTGGTGCACTCTTTCCCCCCAATTCTGCAAAATAGTCATTAAATATGTTTTTATTTTTTGAAAAATTTTTTTTGCTGCTTTAAAATAGTTACAAGATGCACAGTCAAAGTTAGGAAGCTCTATTCGGTTAAATTATTAGCCGAAACTTGAAAGTGGTGAAAAATACTAAGAATTATACCTTACCATTCTAATCCCAATCATTAATTCAACTCATTTTGAAACGGCCAAAACCATAAAATGAATCCACTTAACTAATTTATCAAGCACGTGGAGGATGTAAAAATTGCAAGTATGTAAAGAGTTGTGTTGCTCATGTGCATGCGTTGCAAAAGGTTGAATTGGAAGGACATCATTTCCACCGATACATTCCTCACCCAGTATCAAACCACCAGGTCTATCACATAAACTCCCATTCATAAACAGGACTATATCAGCCAAAAAGGAATGAAAATGCTGATTAAACTACCTTAACAAATAAAACTGAAGATTCAGAAGACAACCCATCATCAAAAAAGACACCAAATACCTCTTGAATTCAAACCAAAAAACCAAAAAAAAAAAAAAAACCCAGAGATATTTCAACTCAGTGAGAAACCCATGAGCTAAAGTCTAATAATGCAGCAGAAAATTTAACGAAGTACCTTGAACAATTGAATGAATTGAACCAATTTAGAGCCGTCCGTGGAGCTCTACGTCTGATTTCTCTGCAGACTCGTAATCTGTTCATAGTTTTCTGATGAGGAAAGTATAGACTCGATTTTTCGGTAGGATGGATTAAGACCCTCCTTTACAACTCTATAAATTCCGCACTAATTTTGGCGGATGGGCTTAGGTTGTCAGTGTCTGCTTGTTTGTTTGTGCTGGGTTCCTTGAAATGCTGCCATTCCAATTCCCTATAACTTTTAAATTTCATACTTTAAGGAACTTCTTATCCGACCTTTGCCCAAATTTATCCTCGAGATTATCTAGTCTTATGAATGATTTATTTTCAATTAAATTGAGAAAAAAATTAATTAAAATATACATAAATTAGTTCAAACATCAATAATTATTAAAAAAAAAAATCTGGTTATCCAAAGTGGGTTTAACTAATGATATCGAAAAAAAATTATATCGTACCACTTATTTTTTTTTAGATATTTATATTGCTTTTTTGATATGATTTATTAAATTTTGGGGTATACTTACTTTTTGAATTTATATATTATTTTTTGGGTTCAGTTAATATCTTTATTTAAAATTTATCATTTTTAAAAATAAAATTTATTATTTTTTTTAATTTTTTGGTACGGTAATGTTTCCCTAACTAATTGTTAAGACTTTGTCACCAGTACACTTTCTTAATGGCAATTCCTTTTGTTTTTTCCTTTTAATTTGGGATATGGTTGAATTAAACAAAAATTATAGCAATTTTATGGAAAAGATTATGCTACCTACTAAAAATAACAATGTTAAAGGTCAAGCAATATATCATGTAAAGGATACGTTACAGCTATTATTGTGATTGATTATGAATCATTTTGATTAATTATAAATTTTTAAATAAATATTTTTACTTTTAATATTTTTATTTTTTATAACTAATTACGATTCTTTGATATTTAACTTTCAGTACCTCATTTAAGACGGTATTCGTCTTCATAGTATGATTAGTATCATTGGCTAAATGCTTTGTGAAATAGTGTCACTTCACTAGAAAAATGTTTGAGTCTATTTTATATTCTATTAATTAACAAAATGGTTTGTTTGGAGCTAATTTTTTTAGGTACAAAACAAAAGTTAAAAAATAAAATAAAAAAATTAGAGTTAAAAAAGCTTTTAAAACAGTTTGGAGTGTTTTTGAAAAAATTCCTTTTTTCTCTTGAAAGCCCTTAGATAAAGCTTATGTTTTAGCTTTTCCTTAATGTGGGTGAAGGCTATTTTTACACCCTAAAACTAATGGAAAATTGTTCAATAAGCCTGAGTCACGGATGAATTAGGCTTCTTTTCCTCAGAATCATCCAAAAATTAAAGTTTTTAGTCACTTCTAAACAAGATCAATATGTAAAGTAATAAAGAAAAACCAATGATACTTGTATCATAAATGTTTCAGAGATTCAGTGCTCGTAACGGATAATCGTAAATGTTAATTTCAAAACTTGAATTAAGACAATTTAGTAAAGGGCATATTCATTTTAATTTTATTTTATTGAGAAACAACTCAATTTTTTGGTACAATTTACAAATTTTATGGGGTGCACTCACTTTTTTTGGGATTTATGTATCATTTTTTGGGTTCACTTACTATTTTTTAAATAAAATTGAACCAAATACAATATGGGGATCTCTTTTGTCAATAGGTCCAACGCGATCTTTTAGTTATTAGGGACATAGGTTATGTATTTTTTGTAAGTAGATCCAATAGTCTATTTTTAATTTTATTTTTTTTCAGTAATATCCTCCGGTATATATGCCCCTCTCTCTCTCTCTTTCTCTCTCCTCGTGTCCCTCTTTGGTTCGTTTTCTTATTTTTTTTGCTTGATTTAAATTGTTTTGATGAAAGTCATGAGTCTCTTGCTAAGAGGAACATTTAGGGTTTCAAAATCAACTTTGGATTTACTAAAGGTGTTGCTCCTATTGTCGCCTCTACTACCTCTGTTGTCGTTGCAGTTGAGTAGAAAATATTTGTCTATGATATATATTCAGTTTTTATCACAGCAAAGCATACAATTCGAATTGTTCGTGGCTAAATTGAGTAATGTGGACACAAGGGCCACAAAAGATCTTAGGGGATTTTGTTATTCTAGAGTTATTTTGATAGATCTGCTTGGATTGAACTCTTGCAACAATTGGATTCTTGACCTCACTTAGCCCTCGACGTTTTCTTCTTTACTCATATATTCTTTGTTTCTTGCAAATGCACTAACACGAGCACACATATTGATGTGCAAATTACTCTGTGTATCATTGAATTTGAATAGTCCTAGTGTTTTTGGCTGAATTTTGAGCTTTAATAAGTAAATCTCTAAGATTTGATATGCTCAAATGGTGTTCGATGAAATACATTAAAAATTTAACAACCCAAATTCTATTTCAAACTCAAATTATTCAAACACAAAAAATTTGTTAATAGTGATGGTCGACTAAATTGGACAAAAAAAAATTGGTATTAACTAAAATATGCTTTAAATTCATGCATTAAAATTTAAACAATGACAACGAAATTCACTATCTTTATCAATGTCATTTGTAGTTGTTACTGTAATCGTGTGACTGTCTAGTTCACGTTATTATCTAGTTTTGTAAAAAATTTTACTGTGACTACAGCTGTGGTTATTACTGTAATCATGTGACAATCTTGTTTATATTACTATTTATTTCTTAAATTTTTGACAGTGATAATGACAATGACAGTGACTGTTACTGTGATCGTGTTACTGCTTAATCCACTACTACTCTATACTTCAGCCTTGCCGTCTTTTATAGTATCTCCATTCCCAATCATCACTCCACCCACACAGGCATTGTTGTTAATATGATCGTAATCTTGTATCGTTGTTACTGTTACTGTCTTGTTATTACTATTACTGTGTTGATGTTATTGTGTGGACCAACTTCCACAAAGCCCAAAATTTATTAACAAACAAAAAAAACTCAATGTCATCAAGTGTAAACATGTACATAAGATTCTGAGTTATAATCGGATTAAATATTTATATGGATGTGCTTTCAAATACTATGCAATACCAAAAATCAAACATTGATTTTATAATTTTTTATATTTTAAATAAAAACTAAAATTTTTTAATTACACAATTTAAAATTTAAATGAAGAGAAAGAAAAGAAACATAAGTGTGGATTGATGGGATTATTTGGCATTGAGAAATATTTTAATATGTTGATTGAGTTGTTCGACATTGGAGATCGTGCAAAGAAAATAATATTTTTTAGCAGAAAAAAAATGAAATAAATTTTGTACCATTAAATCAAAATAAATGACAATTGAATCAATCTTGATCGTTATTATATTTTTTTTATAAATTAAAATTTTAATTTTTTTACTGTAATATTTGATAAATCTAACCGTGAATCCATAAAATAGGACGAAAAGATGGATTTGGATTCATAGTGAAATAATCAGATAAGGATACCAACTAATATTCCACTACTCAAATTCATAATTGGACCAAGATTTGATGTATGTATTATTAAAAGGTCCACTAACGGATAAAGATAAGGATCTTATTATATAAAATGAAGTGCTATGCATATTGGCCACCCCATACATAACCATTGAAATATTTTTATTTTCATGACGTTTCGAATGAATGATTAAATCAAAACTATAATGTTTCGATGTACCCGGAACGTTTTGAGCCTTCAAAATATTTATGAGTTACATCTCAACGTTGCTATTGACCACCCAATCATGCCACTGCTTGAAATATTTTGTTTTGAATTTATGAGATGCAATAACCAATACGTCGATGATTAAATTCCAAAAATACCAATCAAAATACAATCATTACCCCCCCCTATTTCTAGTTGGTAATAATATCATTTTTTCTTCAAGGAACCATGGCACTCACTTCTTAAACCAAGTTTGAACTCGGATGAAAATTTTGAACTTCAATACAAAACTAAGAAAAAATAAAACGCCCATTTTTAACAAATTGTATCATATAAAATTTGAATAAACTATCAAATAATCGTCATATGTAACTTATATTATGGACCGGATCTCAAAAGCCAGGCGTAAGAGAAACAGATAGTCGAGAGAGGCTTTTTGCAGAATCCACCTAACTCAGCTAATAAATGCTTGGAAATTTACCAAAATCCAATATGAACAGTACCAATGCCTAGTTGCAAAAGTACTCGTCTTTAAGAACTGTAGTCCACATGGTCATTGTTGTATGAGAAGCCACCACCCAAGTAAAGCAGACTTGAGCTACCAGACAGGACCTCTTAACCATCTCTATTTAAGAAGTTGTTTGCAGTAGGTATTATTAGCACCATCTACCACATCACATTGAGGGGTCAAAGGGGTATGTCGGTTCGGCTAGTCCTACTATAGTACTGATGTGGGTGACCTGTGCTAGTCATCTAAGGTTCATATAACAAAATTAGAGCTCAACAATATTGAGATCCGAAGTAAATAATCATGCACAATAAAGAGCTTTCACGGTACTCTACGCTAACTAAGAAGATTCAATGGACAATGTAGATTCAACCCACAGCATACACAAAACACATAAAGAGTTAAGTGCTTCCACAAGTCCTAGGCTACACAGATAAACGCTTTGAGCATCAGAGAGCCTTAGACTGAGACCACACTGGTGGCCCCATTTCCCTCCATACATCGATTATCAAAAGTTATAATATTATCCAAATAAGAAAATATTGGAAGAATACCTATTAATCCAATTATTGTGGGGCTTCACTGGCAAAATTTCCTTCACAACTTTCACCTATGAACTCGTATAAATACATCAATAAACCTCAAAATTTCCTTTGTTGCTAACTCAAGTCACTTCTCAAATCTTTTACAGTGTAACTAATGTTCTTACTTCATCTGCAACATATGCATGCATTTGATAAAACAAGCAACAGTTGAAAAGAATTAAAGAATAGTTTACAGACTTTTTATTTGGCAGGGCGTATTATACAAGCAAAATTCATATTTCAAATAATATAACAAAGAAATAGCAATACCTACACCAAGTATCATCTCAAATTATAGGGAATACAATACCTATTACTGTAGTTCTACAAGCGAGCCTAGCACTAAGAGTGTGCACCAATTATTTGATCAGCATCGATCACCATTCCATGAGCTGGTCCTGGCCGGCCTAAGAAAATTCTTGGACGATTGGTTGTTGGAGGAGCTGTGAGTTGGATATGATTCGGTATTGGAGTTTCAGGTGAGTGGCCAGAAATGCATAGGGTGCCAGAATCATCTTGTACCCAGTAGACTTCTACCATAATGCCTCTAGGATTTTCTGCAGACTCTGACCCGGGAATCCCAACAAATTTTGCTCCTATGGGTATCTGCTTAATCATCGGAAACGTTCAAAAGAGAAAAAAGGGAATGTTAATCCGTTTGATTTTAAAATTTTGGTAATGTAGTTGGTATGAAAAATTATCAAGCAAATCATATATCAATTGCAATTACTTGAACTGTAGTTCCCGAGTCCAAAGTCAAGGTTGTAAGGCTCCCCTCAGCTGCCGCACTTTCTAGCTCTGCCCGCCTCGCAATGTTCAAAAAGACTTCTTCGAGAGTTGTAAGACCAAGTTGGATGTCTGCTATACCAAATTCCCCTTCTCTATCTTGGAGCTCAGCAAAAAAATTCTGTAGAAACAATTGACAAATGAAAGCAAGGAAAAGGAAAGGAATTAAACTTAAATTACTTCATATCTTTCTATAAAGAATGTCATATACATTCTACTGCCAAATTTATTTTTGTTGCAAATTAGAAATCACTTCATGTTATTTACCTCCAAGTTAAAATCACTGAAGATAAGATAGAGTTAAATGGGAATCTCTCGGTAATAGAATTTCTCATTGATTTTTGAGAAATATAAAATCATGGAAAAGGACATATTGACTCAATGAAAAGGCAAGACTAACTTCAAAAACTTAGGCCTTGATATCTAAGACTGACAGGTATGAGCCTTGCATTGCCAATTTGCCAGATATCTCAAAAATGGCATCTTCACTTGACCAACCCACGCTTGTGCATTAAAACAAAAAAAAAAGGTAAAGTAAAGAAGCCTAAGAGACTAAGAGTAGAAAAGCAGTAAGTATGCACAAGGATAGGGAAAAGAAAAGAAAAAACCTTCAATGTGCCAAGAAAGTAACGACAGAAATATCAACTTTCTAGTGCAGAATATATAATTGCAAGCGATTTAAACAGAAGCCTCAGATCCACCCGTGTGTGTTGCTCTCACCAAAAAATTTCTCATGAACAGATGTTAGGTACACAATAGCAACAAAGAAATTAGATAAATCCAGTAAAGTTGTATTCTAATTGCTGCGTGTCTATAGTTCAATGACAGAATAATATATCGCACTGAAATTTTGCCACTGCGCTGATGTAGATAGAGGCACTGATTTAGTGTCCATAAATAAATTCAACCAAAAAATAATAGAACTCTAGTTCAAGAAATTTAAAAACACCGTTGAATGTTGAGACTGTATAGAAATAATGAGAGGCGTTTTACCGTTAATAGCTTCTCCTTCTCATGGGGAATAATATAGGTATGAAAGGACTTGTTCTCCTCTTTTGGTACCACATCCAAATGCTGCCAAGATAATTCCCATGTCAAAGAAAACATCAAAGGCTTTAAAAAATATTTAAACAGGTGGGGTCATCCAACATACATCTTTAAAGAATTGTTTCACAGCTTGATGCTGACGTGCACTTGCAGCACCCCCTCCTCTGCTAGGAGTCCCGTTAGTGCCCTCAGAGAAGCTTATGTTGGCAATGAATCCAGTTCCAAACTGTGACTTCAACCTGATTGAGGTTCCAATGCAGCGAAGCCTACCCTTTGCCATGATTCCTATGCGGTCACTCAAAATGTCAGCTTCTTCCATTGAATGTGTAGTTAGGATAATGGCCCGCCCTTTCTTTGCATCCTCAATTATGTCCCAAACATGCCTCCGAGTTATTGGATCCATACCAGTTGTCTGCACATTGAAGGAAAATTTCCATGATCAAAGAAGTAAATGATCCTATACAAGGGACGTATATTTGGTAATTTCCATACCGGCTCATCTAAAATGACCAACTTTGGTTCACCGATGAGGGCTATTGCGACACTGAGGCGGCGTTTCATTCCTCCACTGTAGCTACCAGCTCTCATTCTGGCTGCCTCAGTAAGTCTCACCTCTGCTAATGATTTCTGGCCAACCTGAGTTTTAGTTGTACATTTTCACAGAAAATGTTAACAAATGGAATCAATTCAAATTCGAGTGAGCTTATCCAGCACAGTAATAAAATTTCTACTGGTTTGGCTTCAATGAATATCACTGCAAATATTTGTCAAAAGAAACAAGTAGCCAAAACAGTTTAGGTTTGTATAGCACTCACCGCTTTTATTGTAGCAGGAGGTAGACCTTTGATACTGGCAAAGAGGTGGAGGTGCTCTTGGCCAGACAATGCATCCCAAAGAATGTCAAACTGGGTAATGTGGAACACAAATTAATCTCTTCTATCATGAGTATCATTGGTAAGCTTGAGATAATCAAGTACAATAATATTATTTCTAAGAAACAAAAAGGAAGAGGATAAAGGATTACCTGTGGACAAACCCCTATTTTTCTTCGAATGTTTGACATGCCGACGGAGTTTCGAATGGAATCTCCGTATATTAACGCTGTTAAAAGACATTTCAGTTTCATATTTTGATTCTTCATAACCATAGCCAAAAAAAAAATATTACAATTGATGAACCCAAAAAACGTGAAACAAAAACTAGTACCATCGCCACCAGTGACTGGAGTAATTCCAGTTAAACAGTTAATTGCTGTTGTTTTTCCAGCTCCATTGGGTCCAAGAAGGCAAAATAGCTGATCCTTAGCAAAGTTCACCCATAAGCCCTGAAGGCAAGATTACATACGTCAGCTAGTGTTTAGCAGTGACAATGATGGTTATAGAAAGGAGACTTCAATGATGATCACAATTCTGAGGCGAATACATATAATTAAATTTAAGTCTTCCTTTCCTCAAGCTGTTACCGGGCACAGAGCCAGCATGGGCCAAAGTAATTAGAAGACTCCCATGTTTTGTGCTCCCCAAGAGACCCGAATAAAAATTAATAGGATGCAACCCTTAGGTGTCCCATTGTTAGCAAAGATAAAGTCCCCTATTTGTGAATAATTCACCATTCTCAAAGTTTTGAAAGTGAGTTAGGATAAGTGGTCACATCATACTAAGGAGAAACGTTGGAAAAGAATATAAACTCTTTCCCACGTTTATATTCTTTTCCAACGCTTTGGTAATGTAAACTGATTCGGCCAGGGAGTATGTCTCCATTTTCATAAATACATCTTCAAATACTGAACCCTGAAAAAATGTTTTCCCTAAGCGACTATATCTTTTCATTTACAAATTTTATGAAAAAGTACTTCGCTGCTTCATTCATGCCATGAGAATTCTTCATCCTTATTTTACCCACAGAAAGAAAAACAATAGGAGAAAGAGCAGCGCTACACTAACCAAAAAAGTTGACCAAAACTATAGGTTATGAGAATTGAGAATCATAAACTGCCACTCCAGCAAATCCTCAATGATACCTAGTTACCTACCAAATAAAAATAGACCTAAACTGACAGTCTTTCCCACTATGACCACCGCCTTGATACGACTAGCATTACTTCCTACTCTCTCCTATTACCTTCATGGCTGATTTGTCCAGCCTGATACATACTATCATGTTAAAATTTGCGAGCGAAAAACCACACTGGGGCCAGAAGGGTTGAACGTTCATGCTGATGACTAACAAAAAAGAATGACCTCACACCTCTATTTGAGGTGTAGATGCCACAACAAAATGCTTATTTGAGCAGTGTATTTCTCTTGCTCCCTAATCTGGCCCTTTAATTTATTTGTTTTATCTAATAAGACAGATTTGCAAAATGAGTGAGTAATTGGGCAAAAGGACGCCATCAGATTTGTGGACCCATCTGAGATGGGAACTCCATAAATTGGGGCCTTACAGTTAGAAATAGGTGTAAATGCTCATAGCACTTATTTTAACAATGGATTCCTCTTGTCCCCTCAACTGAAACACTATAAAGACTATCTCTACTTTAAAAACATGATAAGGTGATGGCAAAACTAGTGATACTTTTGGCAGAAGGACATCTATACCTTAATGGCATGGTAAGGTGAAGTCCTTTTGCATTTACAGCAACCGATCTTTGTTGTGCCAGGATATATCTTTACAAGACCACGTATTTGAACTGCAGTGTCCTGATCAACTACGCCTTCACTCACTTGCTGTTTCACGGTGTTTTCTTCTTCAAGAACATCCTCATCATCTGGAGTAATATGTTCAAATTGTGGAACTGAACTTATGCAACTACAAATGCCGCCCTCTAAAATATAAAAAGATGCAAGGTCAGTCACCGAAACCATCCAAACAGAAGAGATAAAACAACCGGTATATCTTGCAAATTGAATTACCTTGCACCTTGTTTCCCCCTTTTCCTGTCCAGTACCCAGGATTCAGAAAATAAAACACTGATTTTCTCACACCGGCTGAGTTTGGGATTATATTGTCGAAGTAGATAGCCAGTATAAACCATAGACAGAAGGTTGATATGAGCCATATATAAATATCATTCTGCCACAAAAAATGACAAGTTATGAAAAGGTAAGCCACAATGGCAACTGCTACGCTCCACTTGGGTCAAAAGGAAATAGGAAATGCACACACATAGATATAGATAGGTTAAGAAGAAGAAGATATTCAGGACCACAATTATCAAATAAATGTTTTTGGGCTGCAAGCTGTGGACTTACAATTGTTATCACACACTCGGTATCATTTGGCGCACATTTTGCCCTTCTACTCCAGCTGACTCCTGGATCATCGGGAGATGAAGTTGCACCAGAAAGTAATTGAAGAGCTTCGGCAAGAAGATTAGGTGGGAAAAATGACCAGACAATCCGGAAGGGAGCAGCGATGCTATCATTGTAGGGAAATCCAAATGTGGTAACAAGCTGCAAAAACAAAAACAGAATGGTTATGATGGTTGAATCAGTACTTTGTGCTCTAGTATTTTAAGTAAAGAACTTACCTGCGTCAGAAAACCAATGATAAATATGGAGAAACCCACAGTTGTGGATGAAGTTGACTTGCTAATGAAGGCCGATAGCATGAAGGCCAAACCAATCTGGCATAAAAAATCCAGGAAACATAGATCAGCCATATCTTAAAAAGAACATGCATTATCTAAAATTGGTTTAGGGCGTGCTTGGTAATAAACAACTTTGATGACTACTTCAGACTGGCAGCAGGAAACTTACCATATTGAATTGGAAAAGAAAGAACAGAAGGAACACAACTGGAAACTCGTTGTTCAAGAAAAAGTCAAATTGAAACATCATCCCAAAGAGCACAATGAGGAGTGATGAAAGAAGTGTAATAACTCCCTCCCATGTGAGCCATGATAACCAGTAGGCAGTATCATAAAGGCCCATCATTGTCATTGCCTGTCAAGCAGATGCCAAATGAAAATATGAAAAATGGGGAAAACTAATTCTCTTTTCACGATTGAACACAATAACTAGTCTATACCTGGCGAAGTTTGAGTTCTTTCTCGGTTATCAGAGAACTAATTTGCAAGACGAAACCAAACATGGCAATTGCTAGGAAAAATGTTGGTCCTACCGTAGTCACAGCAGAGAAGACTTCAAATGCAGGGTGTGCAAATTCCTTCAGACTGACCACCCAACTGAAGTTTGGATCTGAACAAGTATGTACCCATGGAATAAGTGTTGCATTTATTCAAGCTAGGAAAACGAATATCTCAGCTGTTGTAACACAGATAACAAGATTAAAGATCACATAGAATAGCATTATGTGTAAATTACCTCCGACCAGAGACCTTGCAATTTCACGCTCGGCAGCAATTTGAAGTGGAATTTGGAACTTGAATGTGGGATCTTCAAAATTCCCTCTCTTGCTCATTGCAGTAGAATTAGTCTGTATTCCATAGCTTATTACAGTTGCATTTCTTTCCATAAAATGTATAGCTCCAGGACAATGCATGGCATTGTTGAAAAGCCATTCATCCACTTCAGCACTTGTTCTGAATGATTTGACCTGCACAGCATATTGCAAAAATGATAGCTATGAACCTACAAGATATGAAAGTAAAGTTTGGATTCCAACCCAATGCCCTAAAGTCAACAGAGTAAGGAACATCCTTCACGACACCAGGCAAGACATTATGGAGTCTATCATCAACCTGTTAGGCTGGTCTCGGAGGCTGTGGATAAGAAGCAACCATTTCATGTAGAACAAGAGGAAATTTCAGCCAATTATACTTACCAAAATCTAGATGCTATCAATCGTTTTATTCTAGAGTCCGTGATCAAGTATGACAAATTAGACTTGTGTCAAAAGTTTCACCACAATGAATTTAGAACACCCAATATAAACAAGGAGTTCATCCCAAATAAGCACTCTTAAGGCCATTTCCTCCTAGAGAAATTCAAATCTTGACTGCCAAAATAATAAATAAAATAAAAAGAAAAACTACCGGTGCTTTTTCGACATTCGGCCATCCAAACACAATCAAAATATAATTCATTAAGCAATTACAAAAGTGGACGAACTTTTGTATCCGCCAGTGACCTCCGCATACAAACTGACCTCGACCCAAAAAAAGTCCAAAATAAACTTGCACAATCCAATTGCAGAAGGTGTAACTTTTTTTTTTTTTGCTACGTGTGTCCAAGCTTGCGCTGCACTGATTACTCCATTGAGCTCAGCCGCTGACCACCATGGCTTGAACTGGTCTAGAGTATGTCTCAAAAGGACAAGGGTGGCTAGCGCTTTGGGGGTGTGGAAAGGGTTGAACACAGCCTTCTGGTTATCAAATGATAAGCCCAACCACTGGACCAGCTAAGGTTTGCAGAAGGTCTAACTTATTTGATTCCATAGAACTAAAATTTGAAAATACCAAAAAAAAAGTACTTTAAATGTTGAATAATTCAATGGAATTCACAAACTTATTTATCAACCTCTAATCTATCATCTCCAAATTCAAACTCAACTCAACTACAGAAAAACATTAGACATTTCTCTTAGAAATAAAAAATTCCACCATTCCTCAGTTAATTCACTTCAACCAAAACTAGAAGGAAAAACAAAAGAATTAAGAAGCTGAATATTTAGTTCATACCTTAGTAGAAGGAATAGGCCTTCCAGGATTGTTGTCCATAATACTCCTAACGATCGATCCAATTCTGGCACTCTCATTCCCGCTCCAAAGAAAGTCGTAACACGGAAACCTGATGTAGTACTTGTCCTCGCAGGGAAGAATCGGAGGAGACACCACCGCTTCGGGATCTAAGACCCTCTTAAACGACGTCGAGGAGGCGAACCGACCTTCTATGGCTTTTTGGATGCAGAACATGAGGAAAATGAAAAACAGCGAGGAGAATAGTTGCAGAAATGTGGCTCGCTTGTTCCTCCATGCGAGAATAAAATTCTTCCTCAACAGAGCTATGTATTGTTGGAGCAGTAGAGGTAATCCTCTCTGCAATTCCATCTCTCTCTCTCTCTGTAATTCGATCTTCTTTGTAACTTTGTTCTGCTCTCTGCTCTCTGCTCTCTGCTCTCTGCTCTCTCTCTCTCTCTCTCTCTCCCAAGTCTGTGAGTTTTAGTTTGAGAATGGGCAGAATTTTATATGCAAGGAAGGAAAGAAGCTTTGACGTTGAAAAACGCGCGGTTTATGAGCCTATAGGAAGAGGGGGGTAATAGTAATTACATTTGCCCTGAATCTTTACTGAAATAACAAGATATGCCACTTTCTCTCTGGTGTGGGCCCCTTAGTGGAGATTTAATTATTTTCGGATTAGAAATTTCCTTTGCCTGATAGGCTTCTTAATCTTTCGCAAATCATAATTAATTAATCGTGCTAAAGTTGAATATAATATTCAAACCGTGTTAGGCTAATATTTGCATCTTGAGTTATATTTGTTATTTGGTTGAGTGGAATTTAAACGCGTTATGTTCGATGGACACACTAACTTTAACATGACACGATTTACCCCGTGTGAATATCTTTAAATTTCGTCACATTTGGTGAGCTGATTGCTATAGAATAAATAGGTTTTCTTTTTGTTCAACGATTAAAGGTAATTGAGTCAATTTATGGACACATCGATTAATTCTCTCTTCAATTCGATCAAAAGAGTATTCATTAGGAATAAATCCTTCATTATTTAATTCAAATAAATTATCACAATTTAAATTCAAAATACTTGAATTTAAAACTCGTTTCTATTATCAATTGAGTTGTCTTTGGAGTTAATAAATGACAACTTTCGCGCTTACAAGTTGAGATTATAGATACAATTTATGGTAATTGTGACAAGACCCGACTCCTCTTTAATTTTAGATTTTTTCTTTCAAATTCTTTTAATTATAGGATAATATTAGAGTCGGACCATAAAAATTTTATCCCTTATAAATATATTAGTTTCAACGTAAATGATCTGTCTTTAACTATACTAGAGATAAAATTAATTAAAATGCATATGAACTGTTCAAAATTCCTCTAACTATTCGACAAAAAGAAAATATCTTCAATTCTTTAATGCTCAAATCGTTGATTGGAGCAACCAATACTATTGGGGCCACCCTAGTGTCGTGCATTTCTGGACCCATTCCACCCCAACAAGTGCAACAGGGCAAATCCCAAAGTAATAGGAAACACGTGATCACCTCGAAAGAATCCTATTAATCAGCCTCCGCTACGAAACATTCGATGCCTGTAGAAGACAAAGAAAGATTTTTAGAAAAATTTCATTCACACCCCCTAATAGATTGTTATAACTTTAGAAATTTGCATTTCAAAATATTATTGATAAGCCCTATCGGTTTTTGTCGGACCGTGAAAATAACAAAAATGATGATTTCATAACTACCTCGTGTACGTAAAAATTGATATGGTATGTGTGTGAAGTAAAAATTCGACAGAGAGCCATCAAAATTTGAGTTTAGGAAAAAGTTAAGAAACATAAAATGATTCAAATGGAAGCCCCAAACCGAAACCGTTTGAATAATCATCAAAGAACAGGACATATAAATTCCAAGAGAATGTTGCGATGTTGCAGATAATACGAGGGTGTTTTTCAAAATATAACAATTTACAGGGATGCTATTGAAGTTTTCTCAATATTCAAAAGTTAGTTTTTTCCACCTAGTTGTGCCGTGGCGGTTTTCTTTCACAATAAAAGGGATAAGGGATACTTCAGTCATTTAGGCTGAAAATGGTGAAGGGCATTTCAGGCATATCAATATATCACCCTGGCATGCAACAACTACAAATTTGATTACATTTCCATCCCGTTATTCTAGATAATTTTAAGAGATACCGTCATGGTTTAAGATATTACATACTCAGCCACGAATTATTATTAATTCTCTTATAAAGCACAGATTGTTTGAAAAAAAAAAATATAGCCAGTTTCCCTGACCCATCACCGCCACCCCAAGCTTACCTCTAACGGCTTGATCCCGACCATCATTCGTCCCTCCCACTAATCTCTTACACATACACACGCACACGCACAAAATTTGGAGGGACTGGGGGAAGAGATTGGCTTAGTCAAGCTTGCAAAAGTGGAGGGTTCAAAGAGGGTAACAATAGAGAATAATATATACACACAAATAAATCTTGTTTATCATTCTTGTTATGAGCAAAGAGTAATTGAAGTGCTTTTGACACAACCGAAGGGTAACAAAACCTAACAAAAGGAGTAACATGAGATTTTAGAAATAACAAAAACATATTTTAGAGTTTTGTTAAATAATGGGGATGTTTTTGTTATTTTGTATATATTATATAGAAAAAATTAATACATCAACGGTCCATTTTAGCTTTTAAAACACCAACAGAAAATGCTAGTCAAATCAAACAAATAAAACCAAAAAATGTAGGACCATAGGAGGAGAAAAAAATCCAGTGATGGACCGTATGTCACAATTTAGTGCGAAAATATTCTAAGAATATTCTACCTTGGGTGTACCACTAGTTTACATTCGATGAATTTGAATATAATACAGAAATATTATATTTTTTAATACTTTGTTGTTCTTTCCCTCTAACAAGAACTCGTCATTCATAATATTTTATTATTTTTAATTCATAATTGTTAGCACGTCTACCGCGTAGAGTATTCTTTCTTGTCTCTATTTGATTATTTTGAGGTCTTATTTTTTTGCTACTAAAAAAAAAGGGGGGGGGGTGGGGGCACCTAGAGACTATTTTGACAGATTCTCATCGGTAGAATCAAGGTTATTGGTGTATAACGGTCAACTATTAAACTTCAACATAGACTCAAAATTTTGAATTTTCAACTTTAAAATAAAAAATTCGACCGATACTCCACTAAATGGCCTCACTTTTAAGGTTAAGACATTTTAGTATATGGCTGGATTTGGGGAACACGGAGTCATCAATACATGAATCTGTCCGGGTCCATACTGGTGATACAGCCAGGAGAGAGAATGCTTTACAACATGCGTATTTCGTGGCTTGATATATGTGGGGATTGATGAATTTTATTTTATTAAAATAAAAATATATATATATTTTTTTTGTAACTGGTTTGATTGTGAAGAGTTTTAAACACTTTATATTTTTTAATACAATACCGACACTTAAACAGCTGTATTACGACCCCTTTGACAGAAAAAAAAAATGGTAATGTTAGACTAATTGCAAAAAGAGAGAAAAAAAGAAAAAACAGATGAGGTAAAGTGGGGCAGAGGCCGGGCCTACCCTAAATTACTTGTTTCTTTCTAGTTTAAGATAAGGTTCAGCATTGACACTTACAGTAGTATTACGACGGTTCCGACAGAAAAAGAAGCGCGTGAATGTTGCCGAAATTCAAATTCAAGTTTATTTTTATGCGAAGACCATCCATTATTTGACCAAAATATGAACGCACGAAGGAGGGAGAGATGAAAAGGAAGTTGCAGAGTTGAGGTAAGGGGTCAAAGATGTACGTCTCTGCCAAACGTAAATGTCGTAGGACCATTTCTCAAATTAGCAAATATCCATGGACATAAGGGACACTGGAAAAGTCATATATATTTTTTGGGAAAGACTACAGCTACTGTACTTCATTCGGTATTTGTGGACATGGTTTCATTAGTTTTCGTCACCTTATCTCAATTTTTTTATCTAATAAAAAATATCATAAGTGTAATTTTTTTTTTATTTTTTTTATAATCAATTATTCTAAATACATCAAATCATAATTTACAACCCTTAATCAATTCGAGTATTATTAGATCCACCAAAAAATAAAAAATAAAAATAGAGATAAATAATGTGACGATTGACAACTAAATATTGAATAAATACTAAATGATCATTTGATTTAATTTTTTAATTTTATTTTTGGGTTATGGTGCAATATATTATTATTATTATTATTATTATTATTTATAAAATTATTAAATTAAGTACAAATAATATTTTAATTTTTCATGCCTATTATTAAGCCATCGTGAACAGCTTGGATGTTGAGGAATTTCCTAGCTTCTTCCTTCGGTGGGTGTAATGATTATTGCCAACTTGCTCTATAAATAATATTTGTTATCCCATGTTTTTCTCACCAGGTCGTAGTGCAATGATGTCCTGACACGTGGTGGATTTTAGGGGTGGATAACCCACTATGTTAGCTGTTCACCGGTAGGTATGATTGCGTTTCGATGATGCAGTTTTAGGTTCATACCAACTGGTCACGGACTCTATTTTTTAGGAATTTTGGATAAAATAATATCCGGCCCCACCTTGTGTCATTTGCTCCCTTGTTTAGATACATATTTTATACTCCATATTATTACTTCAAAATATTTTCGACCAAAATAATAATATTTTTAAACCTACATATAACCTTTTAAATAAACCCATCTAACTTATAGGTTTAAATAGTTCAATTGAGATATATTTTAACAAAAAATATTTTTATACTAAAAAATATCTAGGATATAATCATTTTGAGAATTTTTTACTAATTTAATATTTATACCATCATTCAATATTTCATACAAATACAAAATTAGATGAAATAAATGTGGGGTCTATTACTTCTTAATACTTGAACCAAACATGAGATGAGTAAATATTATTACTATAATTAATCAAAGGCCCGGATAGATGGGTATGAGATGAACAAGTTTGTCCAATTCGTTATTATCTAATGCCTAAAACAAACACACTCTTAGTATTTGACTATGACATCCAAAAAAAATAAATGAGGTATTATATATTATTTTTTTAGATATTTAAATTATTTTTTGGATAAAACTTATTAATTTTTGAGGTATACTTATTTTTTGTGTTTATTTATTATTTTTTATGTTTACTTATTATTATTTTTTGGTATACTTGTTAACTTTTTGGGATAAAATTTATTACTTTTTATTTTTTTTTAATTGTCGATATGATACTAAATTCACTGATATACATTTTATGCAATGAATTCTGCTTGCAAGAGATCTCATGTAGATCAATAACCATACACTAATAAAAAATTCATTTATATAAGGGAAATTTTATTTGAGTTTAAAGTAAATAATGCATTGGGGAGAAAAATAAAAATCTATATAATAAAATACAATATAATTCAAATTTTAAAAGATAAATAAAATGACTTTTGTTATTCGCGGTTGAAATATTTTAAATTTTTCTTCAACGTTAATCCGACGACTAATATTAACTCCTCAAATTTAATAGAAAAAATATGCTCCTAAAATATGTTTGGGGTGACTTTTTTTAAAATTTTTAACTTCTCATAAATTCTTTAAAAAAAATAATAATTTTTTGAACCGCCCCACAATCATCTCCACTACCACCACGCCTGCCACCCCACCACCCCCACCCTTCTACTTAAAAAAAAAAGTAGTTTTTCAGAAGATCGTAGAGATAATCTCGTTCTATTGCATGTTCTATTGCGTGACGCTGCGTGGAGCAAGCTGCGGATTCACATGGGTACGCGGACTCCAGAGGAATCTAAGTCAAAAGGCCATGTTTTAGGTATTAGTTTTCTCATTTACACGAACACAACACTTACTTTTAAAATAACACAGATATATTCATCTTGATTATTTTTTTATTAAGCTTTTTTATTTTTAAATAAAAAATGATTAAGAGAGAATGTTTAAACTTGAATTCTACAACGCGTCGTATGTTTCCTTTTGTTTTCTAATGACATGGTATTAGACATTTTCAAGATTTCACAGCTAAGTTTTATAGGCCCATAAATTTTTTTTATTTTAATGTGTATGACAAAGACCGGCTCTTGTTATTGTCTACGAACAATCCTATTTGAGTCCGAGTTTACCTATTATACTTAGAGTATTTAAGTTGTAATGCTCGACTCGTCGCAACGTTAATTCAAAAAATAATCAACGATTTCAGACTTTTTTTGACTTCCACAACCATAATTAGTTGTCATTCTAATTATTTCATCCATCAACTTTCTTTTTAATTATTTTAAAACGTTGATACACTAAACTTGAATTGTACAACGCGTCATATGCTTTTTTTTTTTGTTTTTTTAATCACATGGTATTTGACATTTTCAAGACTTCTTAACTTCTAAGAAACCATATCGAAGTTTCGTAGGTTTCATAAACTCTATTATTTTAATATGTATGACCAAGCTGCTTGGAACCATACCTAACGGAGGACTGTTGCTATCACTTGTTTACAGGTGTTCAAATTTTCGATCGGCCGTAAGTTTCTATCTTACTCAATTCGACCCTATTCTAATCTATTGACAAGTTAGTTGTAAAAATCGGGTAGGAATACAGAAGAATTTTTGGTCTTTCGATAATTTTCGAGTAGAAATGCGGAATAGTCATCCATTTCTGCATTTCTACACTACCCTTCCCGCAATAATTTTTTAAATATATATAAACTAAAAAAAAATCCTAAACCCTAGCGGAACAATTATGATTTTAATGTATTTCATATGGTTTTAAGTTTAAACTTAAATTAATTGTTATTGTATTTGTGTAACAATTATGGTGGATTGATGTTCATATTTTTTTGTGTTTTATTATAATTCTTGTTGTAGTTGATTTAGATTTTAGTGTTAATTAATTTTTTGTGTTGTTAAATTGGTACATGTTATTTAATTAAATTGTTAAAATGATTCAAAAATTAATTATTACAAAAATGTTTACCAACTTCTTACCCAATTAATCAGGTAAGAAATCGGGTAGGAATACCACACCTATCGGATAGGGTAGGTCAAGAAAAAACTCTTCTGCAAAGTATCGGGTAAGAAGACGGAAGAACATATTTCCTACTCGTAGGGTAAGGTGAACACCCCTATTTCTGTCGTTGCAAATTCAAATGTTTGAACTTTAAAAAATAATAATAATAAATTAATTGGCATTGACCCACTACACTTTATTCTATACATCAAACTTGATCTGCAGCTGAAGATCTGGAAAAATCCTTTTCTTAATTCGACTATGTTCACACAATTATTGACCAGAAGGGTAGTTTAGAAGATCCCATGTGAGGGGTTTACTTGCTTACGTCAACCACTGATTTTTATTTTAAAATATAATATTAGTTCCTGTGGTCATAAACTACAATTGCCCAGCTGATAAAAGATGTCTTAGTATTAAAAAAATCAGCTAAAACTTTTTTGGCAAAATATCTTGGTGTATGAGTAGTTCAGTATATGATATTTTTTGTCATTACAATGTAAGAAATATGAGATAACCTGAATGTTTTAGTTTGCCTTCGGTGATGTTGTGGTGACGAGTTTGACTGTTCTAAGTTAGTAATTATAATTTAAATTCAACATTTTACAGTAGGTGAAAATCCCAAGATTACGTTGTTAAAGTTAAGTTACAATTTTTTTGAAGTATAAATTACAACTTTTAAAAGTTGTGATCGATTATGATAGATTGAGATTAATACTGAAGTTACAACTGTCAAATGTTAAGTTACAATTGGGATAGATCCCTGTCAACTTTATTTATTAAAATATAATTTCATCAAATTGATCATTAATTTATCATTTCAAAATTCAATTTCATCAAATTAACTTAAAATTCAGCTTCAATTCAATTTCATCAAATTAATACCAAGTGATAATTTTATCAAGTGATGTTTAAATATTAATTTAAGGTTAATTTGATAGATCGGATGTCAATTGTATGAAAGAAAAACATTACATTCATTAATGTATATTAGAGGAATTAAATGTTAATGAAATTAAATTGAACATTTAATTACTCAAAATAACACTAATTTAACATTGAATTCATCTAATTAACATTAAATTTATATCAAAATTCATCTAATTCAAGTTCACCTAATTAATATTCAATCCACCAAATTTATATCAAATTAATATTTCGTTTCATCCAATTAATATTCATTTCATCAAATTAACTTTCAATAGTGATAAAAGTTTTGGTACTTCAAATGGTGGTAAAAGTTTACCCACTATTGTAATAATTGTGCCAATTTCTGTAGTAAATTGTCCATTGATATTGTAATTGTACCCACTATTATTATAAATTTTTCACTTATGTTGTAATTTTTTTTACTATTGTAGTTATTTTATCCACTATTATTATAAATCTTTCACTAATATTATAATTTTGTTCACTATAATCGTACGTTATAACATTTCGGTATAATACCGATATATTCATTTGGTTACCGTAGTCTGGTTCCCAACTTTGTGCCATGTCGTCGTCTCTCACCACCAGGCTGTAGTGCAATGATGTCCTGACACGTGGTAGGTTTTAGGGGTGGATAACCCACTGTGCTAGTTGTAGACTGGTTGGTATGATTGATTGCGTTTGGATAACCTATTTAGTCTAGTTGGAATATATTTTGACAAAAGATGTTTGTTTTTACTCTCAAGAATATTTAAGATTTAATTATTTTGAGATTTTTTTAATAATTTAATATTTATATCATACCATCCAAATAAATAATTGGATGAAATAAATGTAAGATCAATTATTTTTTAATACATGAACTAAATATGAGATGGGAAAATACTACTTTTTAAGGGGCGGGGCAAGCCGCGGGTTCACATGGGTACGCGCGCGGACTTCAGAAGAGTCTAAGTCAAAAGGCCATGTTTTGGATTTTAGTTTTTTCATTTACACCAACACAACCCTTACTTTGAAAATAACACAGATATATTTATCTATTCGAGTCCGAATTTACCCTTTGCACTTCAGATAGTCAGTCGTAATATTAGTCTCGTCACTATTTTGATTCAAAAGATAATTGACAATTCTCAATTTTCTCCGATTTCAGCATGTCGTTTGTCATTCCGATTGATCCACCAACCTTCAAAATAGACTTGAATTGTACAAAGCATAGTACATTTCTTTATGTTTTCTAATTGACATGGTAGTGTTTGACATATTCATAACTGCTTGGAAATGGAATCATACCCTAACCGAGGACCGTTGCTATCACTTGTCCTCATCCTTGTAAATTCAAAATTTTGAACTTTTAAAAAAATAATAATAAATTAATTGGCATTGACCCACTACACTTTATTCTATAAATCAAACATGATCTGCAGCTGAAGATCTGGAAAAATCTTTTTCTTAATTCTACAATGTTGGCACAATTATGGACCAGAAGTGTAGTTTAGAAGATCCCACGTGCGGGGTTTACTTGCTTACTACAACCACTGATTTTTATTTTAAAATATAATATTAGTTCATGTGGTCATAAACTACAATTGCCCACTTGATAAAAGGTGTCTTAGTAATAAAAAAAATCAGATAAAACTTATTTGGCCTAATATTTTGGTGTATGAATTGTTCAGTATACGATATTTTTTGTCATTACAATGTAAGAAATATGAGACAATCTGAATGTTCTAATTTGCTTTCAGTGATGTTGCGGTGACGAGTTCGATCATTCCAAGTTAGTAATTATAGTTCAAATCGAACATTTTATAATAATTGAAAACCTCAATGTAAGGTTTTAAAGGTTGCTAGGTTTGATTGCTCTTGACCACCTATTTAACCAGCGAAAAAAATAAAATAATAATAATCTTATCTCGCGGATGAATAAAAATCTCAATATAAAATGTTAATAAATTAGTGGTCCTTGGTGCCACACTACACCAAGATTGTACTTTTTTTTTTAACCAATTTTTTTTTTTATTGTAATCAAAATATAAATGGTCTGCTAAAATATAATTGGATAGATTTATTGTGGTTAAATTACAAGTGTAATTGAGAGATTTTTAATGTAAGTATTATTAAAATATCTTATTACACTTAAAAAAATAAATTGTATGATAAGTCATTGACTTTAAACAATCTGAACCCTTTGCTGTGCTTTATAATAAAAACTCTTATATCTTATTACATAGATTAAATAAACCTATTGTAGCATATAGGTTTATCAACAATAATCTTGTGCCTAAAAACACTCTATAATATTAAATATTAAATATTAAATATTAATTGTCTAATATTTATATTTTAAATAATAATTTATTTTAAATTTTATGTCTTAAATTATGTAACCTAAATATAAAAAAATTAATCAATTTTAATTGTTGTTAAGTTTTATTTAATTTGAGAATTCAATTTTATAATTATAATATTGGATAAATTTCTTTTGGTTTTCTTTTTTGGTGGGATTTTTTTTATTTATATTTTTCAAATGACATGGTTGTGGGCATTTGCAAGTTATCTCAACTTCTAAGAAACTACATTTAAGTTAACTTCTCTAAGTTATTTTTGTGATCGATGTGCTTGAAGGAAGACCTTATAAGTAGTGTTGCTTCTATTAGTTGTCAACATTCTGGCAAATTCAAACTTTTGAACTTTGAAAAAACAATACATTAATTCATGGACTGACCTTACTTTGCTCTATAATTAAATAATGGTTCACACCTAAAAATCTTCCCCAGTATGTTTCTTAATAGTATCATGTTTACCCCTTTATTGACAACAAGTGTAGTTTAGAACATCCCAACAGACGTTTGTCTACTTTTTTTTTTTTTTGGGTTTTATTATAGGGTGTTTAGATTTGTGCCGATTATTCCCTCGAGTTCGGATATTGACCCGTAACTCGTATCCCAAGTGAGTTTAAAATATATCCTCGGATAAATAAGGGTGATTGATCTTTAAATATACGAGAAATGTTAAATCGACGAACTCTAAAAAAAAAACAACCACAAATATAGTTATAAAATATAATATTGGTTTTTGTAAGGCCATTAATTACGAGTGCCTAGGTGATAAAAATATCTCTTAGTATTAAAAAATCAGATGAAACTAATCTAGCATAGGGTTCGAAAATCATCATTATTTGTATATATTATAGTATATATGAGACAAACAAGATCCCAAAAACTTTCATATATGGACGAGATTAATCCTAATTTATGAAACTTTAATTATTAAGAGATCTTTTTTGGGATTCATCAATTTCTTATTTTAAAAAAACGAATCTTCCTTGTATGATGGGATTGCATTATTGCAAGATCAACTTGAATTCTTAGAGGGCACTACAATTATTTTAATCGAAGTAGTGGGACATTATCTTTCTGTTTTTTTTTTATTCAATAGTAAAAAGTGTTTGAAATAGTTTATGCACATTTCGACTAATTTTGTTTTCGGTCCAATAAAAAATAGATAATCTACGTTAGAACTAAGGTAGTCTTGAAGAATAAATTCCTCATAGCCCAAAATTAAGAGATTATCAAGATTCTAACTCAGAACATTTAAATTTACAATTCGTTTCTGTTACTATTTGAGTTACCATTTGAAATCCTGGGACAATATCCAACAAAGAAAAAAAGAAATGTGATAGAACCTTTTCTATAATTTGCAAAGGAAAATGTGAATATTTTTGCATCATAAATCAAAGTAATATAATATCTTTACTATTAATTTTTTTTTTTATTTGTGCTATAAATTTTTATAATTCCTTCAATCACAAACGTTGAATTCTATGATCAACCATTGAGTCTCGTCAAAAAGTAAAATATCAAAACAATAAAAATTACAATAATTAACAATTATATTCAACTTATTCCTTCAACAACACTCAACAATGAAGATCTGACCAAAAGAAAAAAAAATAATGAAAAATCAAACTTAATAATAGTCATTTAGATTTTCCGATGTACCAAAAAAAAATAGTCATTTAGTGAGTGTGCATAAATTAATTTAAACACTCTTGATCGTTGAACTAAAAAAAATAAAATTCAGTTAATAGGACTTTAAAAAATAACTTATTATAAACAATCAGAACAATTTTGAATGAAAACATTGTGGCATCGAAAAAAAAATTTTGATACCATAAAACACCCCAAAAACGAAATAAACTATTAAAAAACGTGATAAATTCTATCTAAAAAGTGGTAAATGAACCTTAAAAAACAGATATAAATACAGAAAAATTAATAGGTGATACTATTTTTTTTTTTTTTTTGGGCATCCTAGTCAAATCCCATTTTGAATTATTGAATGGTTCTGTTCAAAAAAAAAAATTATTGAATGGCATTTTCAACTCAACTTGGGCTTTGAACTTTCACAAAAGCCTGATTCCAAAAAATAAAGGGAAGGAAAGCTTTCGTAGATACCCAACGCGTGAAGGGTATTAGAGTCATTCAAAAAAGACCCGACGTCGACAAGTGGTGGAAATGAAACGGCAATTTCGTCTGCTCAGAGGCTGCAAGAAGAAACAAAAATAACTTTCACACGTGATAAGCGCGTGAAGGGTATTATAGTCATGCAAAAAGGGTAATTTCGTCACCTCGGGCGGCTTAAACTTTGTAACTAGATCCGTATATAACGACGAATGGTATGAAGAATCTTTTTCTCATCCTGTCTTGAGTTTTCTCACTCCTAAACCTCAGGCAGAGACCAGCTGAAACGAACTTAAGCTCCTATTTGGCGCGAATTACCATTCCAAAGGTCCCATTTCCACAGAGAGAGAGAGAGAGAGAGAGAGAGAGAGAGAGAGCTGAGAGAGTTTCTAACAATGGCGGATACATCGCTTGAGCCATCCAGCTTCTGGACTCAGGCAAACGCTTTGCTCAGAAAGAATTTGACTTTTCAGGTTGGGCCTCTCTCTCTCGCTCTCTCTCTGTGTATGTCAGTTCGATCTTTTGTTTTTTGGTTTACGGTTGAATAATGATTTGCTTTGTGAGTCTGTTCAATGGATTCTCAATATTAGAAGGCAAAGTATTAACATATCTACTAACAATAATCCAATCAGAAAACACGCAGAGCAAAAACAACGAAAAAAAGTAGATCCGTCTCTTGTTTGGTTCAACAATCAAAGTCGATTTGCTTTATAAAAAAAAAGATATTGAATGATGTTAATACTCTTACGCGAGAGAGAGAGAGAGGATGGGATTTCGGTTATAGTTGCTGGTAGGGGCTTGATTTGACTATTTCCGTCGAGGCTTGAACTTTGGCTTTATTGTTTTGCAATTACTTAACTTATTTTTTTTGTTTTTTTTTGAAGGAAACGATAGACAATTAGTTAACTTATTGCTATCCTGCAAATTTAGTTGTTAATTAATTCTAGACACATAAACAATCGATTGTGAGTTCAATGAACAACATGCTGGTAATTGTGGGGCTCAATCACTACTTGATTTTTTTGTATGCTAACATCTCCAAGTATTTGCTTTTGGGTTTAAGTTTAATTTTCTAACAAATATTACCATGCCTTTTTTTTTAACACTTATTTTTGTATTCCCATGACAGAGTAGGTTGGTATTTCGACAATCTGGGCTAGAAAGGAACTGGCTTAATTGTCAAAATTATTATTATTTTGTTTTATTGGAACGTAAGGAGTTATATGTGTTTTTGAAATTAATGATATTGTTAACAGTTGTTTTTCTTTTGTTCTTTTCCCCCCTTCCTCCTCCTTTTTGTTGCAGAGACGGAATATGAGGACAAATGTTCGACTCATCTTGTTCCCATTCATACTCATTTTGTTACTTGTTAACATCCAAACTTTGGTCAACAGAGAATTGGATAAACCATCAAACAGGTGTGGCTGCACTTGTGTTGAAAATAATGCGAATGGTGGTTGTACTAGGAGAGTTTGTGGGATTGAATACTCAACTTTGGACCAAGGCACCACCTGCCCCATTCCTAGCCCACCAGAATGGCCTCCCTTGTTGCAAATACCTGCTCCACAATATCGTGCAGTGAGGACTGATTTCTTATCAGATGCAGACTTTCCTGATGGATCATGCAAGAATACAGGGTCCTGTCCAGCAACTGTACTTCTGACTGGGATTAATCAAACTCTTGGACTAGGTGCCCCATTTCTTCTCCTTGACCCTTTATGCTTTTGCTTTGCTTTATGCAACATGGTATTAAATGTTAATGTCAAATTTTACATTAGTTTATGCTTGGTCTACAACTTGATAGGTGTGGCTGGAAATATGTTCTCAAGTTCATCCACTCTGAATTCCTCTGATATTTTGTACAGTTTAGCCAATAATGGCTTGGTCAGTTGTCCTTCTTTCTTACTAATTCTCCTTTTATTTAATTCTTTGCTTTCATCATTGATAAAAATTTAATCTTCATTATTGTTTCTTATTCTTTTTTTGGGTTTTTGGTTTTGATGCCAAGTGACTTATGAAATATTTCAGGGGTCAGCATCAAAGACTGAGTTAACCAATTTTCTTGAGCCGGCTTTCTTTTCGAACGAGCCAGTCTATGATCTTCAACCCCAGTGTGCTGCAAACTCAGGGTTTACTTTTCCCCTTCAACTCGGTTCCACAGAAGTACAGCAGGGTAATATTTTTGGTTATAACTTCTCCAAATTTTCATATATATTATTTGTGTTCTTCGATAATTTAAGTTCACATCCGTAGTTTGCATGGACATGACTACAGTCATAGACTTGAAATGTTAAAACAGTGCCATAGGAAATAAGACAAGAATTTGGTTGGCATGGAAATATAGTTAGGGTATCTTCCATTTTATGGTCTTACCTTTCCCTTTGAGGTTCTGTGGTCAAATTTCGCTAAGTGATGTCATCCTATCCTCTGAGTGATGTCATCCTACCTTCTAATTCTTGAGGTTATTTTGCATGAGAAATTAAACATCTGAACGTCTCTAACTAAAGATTTTCATTGAAACTGTGCCTATAATTTAAAGTTTGAAAAGGGGCTCATTTGGTATTGGGCATACAGTTCCATGTATCATGTTCACAAGTCTTTCTCTCTCTCTTCTTATATTACCATTTTCCAGCTTATGCTTAACCATTGTTTATTTTCATAATTCTAGAGGCAAGATGTGTTCAAGGTTTGCATTTGTGGCGCAATAGTTCTACTGACATTAATGATGAGCTATTTAAGGGTTATAGGAAGGGGAATTCAGAGAGGCAGATTAATGAGATAATAGCAGGTTGGTATATTGGATGCTAGCTTATGTATCTTTTGTGCTAAAAAATAATAGTATGTGAATTACCTGACTAATGAATTATTTGCACAGCTTATGATTTCTTGAACTCAAACGGGAGTAGTTATAACGTCAGCATATGGTACAATTCTACATACAAGAACGACACGGGTAATGCTCCTCTCGCACTGATGCGGATTCCTCGCTCTGTGAATTTGGTATCTATTCTCAACTTTGTAACCTCCATACTAGTTTCTCTAACTACTGAACCTTTATCAAAAGCAAAATCTAAATCCATTGTTGTTACTTCATTTTTTAGTGTTCAATATACTGGTTGTTTTGGTAATGACTTTGAATTTCTTGTTGTTGCATTAACTTCGGTTTTAAGTTTTCATGTATGTGGGCTTTTCAGAAGAAACTGTCCTTGATATGATTATAGCATGTAAAAACGAGATAACTTTCATTAGTCAGTAGGACAGTGGACAATCATTCATATAGGGTATGATAAGACTACTAATCAAGGGAAAAGTGAGGATATATAATTATGTTTGATGAAAGCAATGGACAATGCGAGGCAATACGATGAAATGGATAAGGGGAAAATGTTAATCATGTTTGGTCATTAAACAGTGGTTGTTTCCTACTCGTTGCACTCTCAATGTCCTGCATTACCAACTTCTCAAGTAAAATATATAGTTTTAGAAGAAACAAAAAAGATTATAGATACAGATTTCTGGTGCTTTAGAGTGATCGGTTCTGTATTTGTACCTTGTAATATCCCATGTCCATTAACACAGTTTTTATCTTGTAAGATGGAATTTTGTTTTCTCCAAATTCACTCAGACCAGTATGCAAAGGTTGTCTGGGTGCCCCTAGGACAATATTGTTGGTAAATCAAGGCATAGAGCATCATGAATTGGTGAATATCATCAAAAATATGCCATCGATGGCTTGTGATAAAATGTGCTGTTGTTATTTGCCTCGATGCATGTTTTCCATTTTATTTATTTATTGCCTTTTATTTAAAATATTTTTCAATAAAATTCTTCTTTCTTTAAAAAAAAAAAAAGAAAGAGTTTTCAGTCGTAGAAGATATTTGTATGGGCACCTGGTCATTCACATTGATTTCAGCCAAACAAAATTGTTTTCCTTATTGGCGTTATCGATGGCTGACTTTTATTCAAATGTACTTGACTCTGCCAAATAGCAAACTTTTGGATTTATGAATGAGAAATGCTGACTTCTACCATGCATACATATACAGGTGTCAAATGCCTACCTCCAGTTTTTGCTTGGGCCTGCTACAAAAATGCTTTTTGAATTTGTCAAGGAAATGCCCAAGCCAGCAACACAAGTCAAGCTGGATTTTTCTTCTCTTCTTGGACCACTCTTTTTTACATGGGTCATAATACAACTATTTCCTGTAAGTGAACTTAATTCACTCAGGCTGAAATTTGTTTGAGTTAAAGTATTGGAGCTATGCAATTTGTTAGGAAGCTTATTACAGTAACTGTCCTTAGTTGCTCTCAATATGCCTGTTTGTCTTTTCTCCTCGTAGCAACAGAACTCTGCTACTCATTAACTACCTTTCCTAATTATATCAGTGACCGAATTTAGTAATGGGTGCTCGAATTTTGGAAACCACTAAGAACTCATGATATGAAATCCATGCTAATTACAGTAGTAGATATTAGGAAAAGCTGCACTAGGAATATAATCGATCTTTATATGCGTGTCCCAAAAAAGAAAAGAGAAGAAAAAGTGATAAAGACCTATACATAAAAAAAGGAAAAACATTGCATTTAGTGACATTGTTCAGCATTCAGCATATATGATAATGGCATGAAAGTGGTTAATTGATCCATATTTATCATCCTCAAGTCAAAACACAATGATCTATATTTATCATCCTCAAATCAAAACACAATTATCCATAATTATCATCCACATTTTTTTTTCATGGAGGTATTTACTATTGAACAATATTATTGGCTACTGCTTCTTTCACAACTAATCTCAAACATAACATCTAATGACCTAGATTTGTTTTCTGTTTCCAGCTAGAGGCCTTTAGAGTCATGTTGACCTGTCTATTCTCAGTAGCAGAGTCCAGATAGATGTTTTTTAGATTGATGATAATGGTATCAGGTCCTGAATAATTTGTGTAATTATGATTACCCCTTTTAAGAAGATGGCTGTGTTATGATTTGTTTGCCTTAGTTTCTTATTTCTCCAAGATCAAAAGCTGGTAAGCGCCCTACAGGCAAGGAAATAACTGCAAAAAGATACGATAGTTCATTTTATCGAAAATAAGTTTTATTATATACTTCTTTTAAGTCTGTATCATGATCCTTATTCTATTTGGTACAGGTTGTGTTGGCATCTCTGGTTTATGAGAAGCAACAGAATCTGAGAATTATGATGAAAATGCATGGGCTTGGCGATGGCCCTTATTGGATGATTTCTTATGCTTATTTTCTTGTCGTATCCTCAATATACATGTTTGGTTTTGTGTTATTTGGCTCAATTGTAGGTAATAATTCAGCCAATATGTTGCTTCCTTTCGTTTTACTTCCATTCAAGTTACTTTAATGCAGTTCAATTACTTGCAGGGATAAAATTTTTCACGTTGAATGATTACAGCATCCAGTTTGTGTTTTATTTCATCTACATAAACTTACAAATCGCAGTGGCCTTTCTGGCTGCTGCATTTTTCTCCAATGTGAAGACTGCTACAGGTTTGATCTCAGCTAATTGATGCTATTACAGTACTGAGTAAATATTTTATTTTTCTCTGATGGATTATTGTGTAAATAATGGGTCATGCCCTCATTTTCGGAATGCTATCACAGTGTTGGGGTACATATTGGTCTTTGGAACTGGGCTCTTGGGAGGCTTTCTTTTCCAGTTCTTTCTTCAAGATACATCCTTCCCAAGTAAGTTCAAGAATGTCTTACAGAATTAGTTCTTGTTGACTGAGTCTAGCATATGTAGTCTGCCTTGACCCTCCCTGAAGCAGAATTATTGTCTTTAATTTCGTGTTGCAATTGGCTACCTCTTCAAGAAGTTAATTTTATGACGATGTTGTTATTACTAGTTCTGATAAGATTATTTGCAAATGCTATCATTTCTTACTGGCATTAAAATTTAAATGAGGTTATGGCAGAGAGATGTCTGCATGAGTACATTTTATTACTCTTTAGGGATATCCAACCAACAGTGGCTTGGTAGATGCTTTACACCATATAAATTTTTGTGTTGTATGACTTTCATTGCCACAATTGTGATGTGATTGTCCAAATGGATTTGAGGGACTAGATTGTAACCATCATCTGCTCAGGTTAAGCTTTTTGGTTTAATCTGACTCAAGCTATGGGTCATAATTGTGTAAGTACTTTGTTTTGCTGACATTACCATATGCCAATTTGTATTTAGGACTCATGATCTTATCCTTCGCCTTGTGTTTGTCTTAGCATTTCTAATTTTTTGTACTCTATCATCATTGAGACTTACCTCTTGATTCTGTAGAGGCTTGGATTATTGTTATGGAGTTATACCCTGGATTTTCTCTTTATCGTGGATTATATGAGTTGGGAGATTATTCTTTCACGGGAAACGCTATTGGAACTGATGGAATGCGATGGAAAAACCTAAGTGATAGCACTAATGGGATGAGAGAGATCTTAATCATCATGTTTGTGGAATGGTTGCTGGTTGTTATTGTTGCATATTATGTAGACCAAGTTGTATCATCAGGAAAAGGATATCTATTTTTCTTGGAAAACTTCAGAAGAAAACCTTCATCGTCTTTCCGGAGACCTAGTTTGCGGAGGCAGGAATCAAAAGTGTTTGTACAGATGGAGAAACCTGATGTTGCCCAAGAGGTAAGGATATCTTGCTTATGATTTATGTTCCTAGCTTTAGTTGAGAAAATGGTCTTTGAATGGGAATGGTAACTGCTAATTGAACATCAAAAAGCTGGTTACCTGGTGCACTGGTGGAGTGTTTGTCACTACTTGGGGGTTCTTTGTGTCAGAATATTAAACCCTCAAGCTACTATTACACTTTGTCAAAGTAATATCAATGGACATCTGACTTATTTGATCGAAGTCTGTCTAGGTGTGCTTGCCAAAACTATGTGAAAGAATGGTTGCTTATTTGTTTATCGTACAACACAATTTTAACGGAAACTTGAGTAGGATTTTCCTTTAGTGTTATTGATGTGTCAATTTGGACTGATGGCAATTATAAATCTATATCTACTATTTGCATCTGGTTTGCTCATCTTCCATGTTAAATTGACTTTTTCCTCATTCATTATGATTATATATTTGTATTTAGTATTTGTGTAAATTTTATACCCTTCTGTTTTTTTTTTTCAGAGAGAGAAGGTTGAACAGTTGCTACTTGAACCAAGCGCAAGTGAAGCCATTCTCTGTGATGACCTCAAAAAGGTATATCCTGGGAGGGACGGGAACCCAGAGAAATTTGCAGTTAGAGGGTTGTCACTTGCTTTGTCTCAAGGAGAATGCTTTGGTATGCTTGGTCCAAATGGTGCAGGCAAAACCTCTTTCATTAATATGGTCAGTTAAAAATGTGTCTTGGATCTCTATTCTTGTCTGTTTTTCCATCTTGCGAATAAGTTGCAAATGTTGCTACTCAATGAAGCAGTTTCTTGATTGGTCAACTTTCTGGTTCTTGTTTTATGCTGCACATGATTTGCATATCATTAGGCTCACTGCAGGAAGTCTTTCTAAACACGATATTCTTTGGAGTACTGGTTTCTTCCCTTCCAATTGTAGAAATATAAAAGGTCGTATTATCTCTGCAAAAAAAGGTAACATTTTCTTTGTTGACAGATGATTGGGCTCATAAAACCAAGTTCTGGCACGGCATATGTTCAGGGTCTAGATATAAAAAAGCATATGGATGGAATCTATGCCAACATGGGTGTATGTCCTCAGCATGAGTAAGAGTGAATATTCTTCCATGTCCATTTCTCTATTTCCTCCAATAATAGAAGTCTTCTTTATTTTCTCATGTTTTGTTTTCTTTTATTAAACAATCATACAGCTTGCTGTGGGAAACGCTAACTGGAAGAGAACACTTACTTTTTTATGGAAGGCTTAAAAACCTTAAAGGTGCTGCCTTAATCCAAGTAAGGCTGCATTCCGTTCACTTCTGAAATCATCTTTTTATATTTTATCTTCATTTGGGAGCCATTGGTGCTTGTTGGAGGATTTTGTAGTTGGAGAGAGACACCCTTCCTCTCTGTATGTCACCGAAACTTTTCAATTTTGGAATAGATGAGTATAAAATGTTGATGTACAAAGATAGGAGCTAAAATTTGCTGTTATAAAACTCAGATTTTTTTAGTAACATTAAAAAGGCAGTCCTGCACGAGGCTCCTGATTCCTGCCACTGCAAGGTCTGAGGAAGTCCTAATGCATGCAGCCTTACCCCCACATGAGAAGAGACTGTTTTTACGATTCAAACTTTTGACTCCAAAACCCTTGTTCATTCATATTATTTTTTCTAATAATATAAACTTATGAAGACTTGGTGACCTTAAGTTGCTGAGTATGAGGTAGAACTGAGAGAACAAGGAACATAAAGGACGTCCATGTTGAGATATGTATATTTGCTGGTTCCCATCCTTCCTTAGCAAAGTGAGCAATGCTTTTGTTTGTTGGTCATCTCGAACAAGAAATGTTTTTAATTATTGTTCCCTCTATCTCTTGCTGCAGGCAGTGGAAGAATCTCTGAAGGGTGTCAATCTATTTTATGGTGGTGTTGCCGACAAACAAGCTGGGAAATACAGTGGAGGAATGAAAAGGAGGCTTAGTGTCGCTATCTCATTAATTGGGGATCCCAAAGTATGTCTATATCTTCATACACTCACCCTGCTTCTAAACATTCTTGAATACCTACATATATGCGTACGTATTCATATGCTTGTATATATACTCTTGACATAGTTGCAATTGGTATTTTTGAAAATTATGCAAGGTTGTCTATATGGATGAGCCCAGCACTGGATTGGATCCAGCTTCAAGAAATAGTTTATGGAATGTCGTGAAGCGTGCAAAGCAAAACAGAGCAATTATTCTCACCAGTAATCTCTCTTTCTAGATATATTTACATACACAAACACCTTTACTACTGGTGACCTTCATCACCTTAAAGTTTTTTGTCTCTGTCTTGTAATTGTACATATTTTCAGCCATAGGTATAGTTTTGCAACTTAAGTTGTTAGATAAGAGATCATAGGGATTATTTTCCTCGTCATTTCACTTATGTAGCATACCAAAATGGTTTCAGCACATTCAATGGAAGAGGCAGAGCATCTATGTGATCGATTAGGAATTTTCGTGGATGGAAGCTTGCAATGTATAGGAAATCCAAAAGAGGTATTTTGAGAATTTTCTTTTTCCAGATTTATGCTCTAGGCATGCCGTTTTAGTTGACACGTATCCTTCAATACATGGGATATAATGTTGGTGCATCTTTCTTATTGAGATGGACAACAGAAACAAAGCTCAATCATATTTCTCATAAAACGCCCTTCTCTGGATGAAATTTTCTATGTGGAGAAGTGGATGAGACTTAGTTCCATTTGAACCCCTAATTAGTTCCATTTGAACCCCTAATCATATGAATGGAGCCCAACTTGCATGCTCGTTTTGCTATATAGGAAGCACCAACATGCTAGCTGCTGCTTAAAGTGCCAGGGGCTCAATACTATGACCATTCCTGTATTTCAAAAAAGTTGAAAAAATTCTTCTAAATATGTGAATTTCTTACAAGTGCATATTACCTTAAAGTTCACTGATAATTGTTCCAGAGTTCCAATGTATTCGATTTTGTATCTGCATTCAACCATGCACCCTTTGATGGCAGCAAGCAGCATTCTGCACTTCAATTTTTTTATATAAATATAATGCACATACGTCCTCCGTAATGCAGTGCCCACTAATTTCTATTTTCAGCACTAACATCCCAACCTTCCCATGATATTTTCATTACTCATTCCCAAATTTTGACTTATCAATAAAAGAAAAAATTTCCCGAATTTCAGCCACTATTTTTTTGATGATATATATTTTTCCTCATAACTGTCTTGATAGTAGCCACTGTGATGAGTTGCTGACATACCACCAGCCTATCTATTACCAAAATTTAATCTACTTAAACCAAGTTTCACTGTAATTTTCTTTTGAGTCGGTATAGCCTGAATTGCCCTCATTAGATCGGTAGTTGACAAACAACCTGCATTTATATTCTTAACAGACTTGACGATGAATTTCTTTATTGAATGTGTGACAAATGGTTCTTTATATTGAATGCAGCTTAAGGGTAGATATGGAGGCTCATATGTATTTACAATGACAACGTCGGCAAATCATGAGGAGCAGGTGGAGAACTTGGTACGACGTCTCTCCCCAAATGCTAACAGAATATACCAAATATCCGGGACGCAGAAGTTTGAGCTGCCAAAAAATGAGGTCAGAATTGCAGAGGTTTTCCAAGCTGTTGAGAAGGCAAAGAGCAAGTTTACTGTTCAAGCGTGGGGTTTGGCGGACACAACTTTGGAGGATGTCTTTATCAAGGTCGCACGTAGTGCACAGGCATTCAACGTTCTCTCATGATTGTCACCAATCCTAGGTTTTTTGTTGTTGTTCTAATCCCTTAGTAATATTATTTTGTAAGGATCGACATTTTTGATAGTTTTGTACAATCATGGATTCATAGCTGTTTTAGATGTTGTGCACTTGTATTCTTTATATAATAAATAAAATATGTATCTTGTATTATAATATGAAATTTTCTTGTATACCCAGCATCCGAATATTTATTTTTTCTCAATTAATTTACTTAGAATCATGGTTTGGTTGATGGGGATCGTGTAGGAATTTGATAGATATTATAGATTAGTTATAAGAGTTATTTACATATTTTTAATATTTATCTTTTAAGAAATTTCTTTTAACTTTTGAAAATTTATTTGTCATTATTTATTTGTTTTAGGGTTAGTTTTCTTATATAAAGGGATACATGTAAATGTTTTATTTAGATTAAACATTGATTATTATTGACTACTGATATTGTTTCCTTCTCAAATTCTCTCTTCTCCTCTTCTCATCATTAATTCTTTCATTTCTTAGGCTACATCGATGACAAATACAACTATTCAATGGGACAAGACATCGATGACAAATGAGTAACAATAACGCCTTGGTGGTGAAAATAATTAAGTACCAACTCAAGTGAAATTTTGATAATAGGAATAAAGTCAACAATTTCAAAGGGGAAAGACTTGGGAACAAAGTTAGATTGACTTGAAATAGGAGACACAAAACAATCACCAAAAGATTCTGAAATAGGTAACTCAATATGCTCAACATCTTTCATAAGTGTGGACTGACAGACTTTTCAGCAAGTTCCATTACAAATGGTGAATCAACATTTGACTCCAACAAATGCTCAAACTCATTTTCTTTAGGAATTGAGTTTTGTTGGTACGAAGGAGGCAAAATCTGATCTATTGAGACCAAACAAGGGGATTGGTAGTCGATATAAGTATCATCTTTTTTTATATGTGAGAGCGTGTCATCCAAATTCATGGTCTCCCTGGAATTAGGAAAACATACATAAACAACATAAACATCATTCAAGTAATCATGATATTCATATGTGGTAGAGTTAAAAATGAAAGGTGTCATGTCACGCTGTTTAACAGATTGTGATTGAGAACCCATCAAATTATAGTTGGATTTCTTATGAAATCTCTCAACCTTTAGAGCATATAGATAGGCTGCAATTAACGAATTAAAAGTGTATAACTTGACCTCCCTATTAGTTTTTTGTTTCAACCCATGAATAAACTGATCAATTGTCCAAGGTTCTTCTACAATATCACACAAGTATGTGAGATAATTGAACTGGACAAAGTAATCAGAGACATTAGAAGAATGTTGTCTAAGATTGAATCATTGGTCATAAAATTGATTCATGTAGGAAGTAGGCAAATACTTATCTTTTAATTTATATCTCATTTTAACTCCAGTGATAAGTGATTCTCTTAAGCTGTCTAGGCTTCTTTGGATTGCTTGCCAATATCGTTCGGCGGAACCCTTCAACATCAATTTAGTAAAATGGACGCAATGAGAATCCGACATGCCATGCCAATCAAAATATTCTTTTAAATTAGTTAAACAATTCAAGAATTCAAAAGGATCTAAAGTGCCACTAAATATATAAGGATCTTTGACTAGTTTGGTATATGGGTATACTCCATGTAAACATCCCTAAACTTCCTATGACGATGGTCTCGATGAGAGACTCTTGAAACATGTGCATTAGAAGAACTCAGGAGTGATTCTTGAAAGATGAGAATGGTATAAGAACAAGTTCAAGAATGCAATTGACAATTTCAAGAAGTAAGAAAGTTTAAATATAAGAAAATGTGTTTTGGACCTTTTGTAAATTCTCTAATTTTCAATGAATAAAAATATTAGTCTTAAATTCTATGAAAATGCATACCATAATCAAGAGAAAATTTTAAGCTTTTTGGGGATGATTCTGTAATTTTGGAACCTTTTGGGGGAGGATTCTATAATATTTGAAACATCTTGGGCAGTTATGGAATTTTTGAAAACCTTTGGGATTTGTCTGCAGTTTTTGAAATTTATGGGGTGATATTTATGCAATTTTTGGAGGATGTTTCTGTATTTTTAAAATTTTTGGCGGTATGTCTTTTTCTCCACGTCTCGTTGAAGCTGTTGTTCCCAAATAAAATCCTACCTTTCGCGACAATATTGCTTCAAATTTTTTTTTTTTTTTTAAAATTTGGATAGTGAAATGTTGGTGGCGATGAACAGTGCTCGCGATGAATAGTGTTGATATGATTTTAATGATTTGTACGAATCAAAATTGGACTCTGATACCAAATTGAAATAGACTAAGAAGAGAAAAAATTAGAATGAGAAGGGAAGAAGAAGAGGATGAGAAAAGAGAGAAAATTTGAGGAGGAAATAATATCAATATTCAATACCAGTAATCAATAATAATAAAAGTCTAATCTAAATAAAACCTTTACATGCATCCCAAGGGATATCTTAATTGAAAATTGGCATATATTTTTTAAGAATAATGTATTCAATTAAAAAATTTCATAGTTTTTTTATATTTATACATAGAAAAAAGAGAATTAAAAGATATATTATGGAGTAATTTGGAGATTTAAATACATAAGAATATGATTGTAATTTAGATATTTAACAATGGAAAGATAGTATAGTATTTAAATTTTTTATAAGGGTAAAACAGTGAATCAAAATTTTTTCATTCAAGGTATTTTTATATATACACACACACTAAAGCCATAAAAAATACATTCTTGTACTTATTGACAAAAGAAAATAACAAAACTATACTTATTTCTTATTTTCACAATTTTAATTGAGATTTTTATTGGACTTAATTTTTATGAGTTTAAATTTTTTGTATAAACTATATTATCGATCTATAAATTTGAAGTTTCTTTTTTAGTTGGGGCCTAAAGCCCATACTTTAATGACATTATATATGGACTAGTAAATTGAGTTTAAATAACACTACTAAAAAAAAAATATGTTGGTCTTATCTACCGCGCAAATATTGTGATTCTATCTTTTCAACATGAGTAATGCTATGTGTACAAAAAATATGCACTAAAACTTACACCAAAACACTTGTAGTCGTTAGATCAGTGAGTCTCATCAGTGATCCAATAATTGCAGTTGATTTGGTGTAAATTTTGATATACAAATTTAGTGCACATAAAATTATCCTTTCAACATTTGGCTTGATTACAAAATCGTTAAAGTAGGGGAAGAGCTAGTCTATTTATAAATTTCAAATGTTAAAGAGACAGTCTTTGTACAAAATTCAAATCTCTCTCAATGCATATCCTTATCTTTAAGTATTCTCTCTAATCTGATCTTCATCTTTCTACATATAGCTAGCGGTGATCATTTATAACACTCATTGTAAAAATAATTTCATTCGGATTGACAATGGGCAAAGTACCTCTACTGTGTTATTTTCTTTTGATTGCTCTGTTGTTTGTGAACGTATCCAAAGCCGATGCCGATGAAGAAATAGGGGTGTATGAGCTGAAGAAGGGGGATTTCTCTGTCAAAATTACCAACTATGGTGCTACTGTTCTCTCTGTCATACTCCCAGATAGGAATGGTATGGCATTGTCACACATGTATACTTCTGTTTCTATGTGATTTGTTGTTACAGAATTCTTTACTTTCTACATATTAATTTGTTCTTCACTGTTTTTTTTTTGGTCTTATTTCCAGGAAAATTAGATGATGTTGTTCTTGGGTATGAGTCAATTGAGGGGTACAAGGTCAGTTTTATAATTGTTTTCTTCTCTCTCTCATGACACAAAATAGCAACCGAATTATGAACTTATGTTAAAGAACGAGTGGTTATTGAGTTATCCATCGTGTCACACATGTTCTGATTTTGAGTTTCATTAGTCGTAAATCAAATCCCATCCCTCGTCTTCCATGAATAAACTATATCTCTAGTGTATATCTGAAATAAAGACCGGTAACCATACTTTTTATCTATCAAAATCAATTATCTCAATATACAATACTTATAACAAGATAAAGTTTTAATAAGGAATCGGGACACCTAATTTTAAATCACAAGCTGATTTATAAGGTTAAACTTTTAGACGAGATAACATATTATCAAAGAAGTAGGAATGGCAAATATACGCTTAATCCAAAATCTAACCCAAGCATTAGTAGAATGAGGAATTATTATACTATGATGTTTCACCTTCTCTAATGTTGAAGTGTCGAACGAGTCTTAGATTAGTTGGTGATGAGGGGTTCTAGGTCATATAAGAAAGCGGGTCATTCCATCTACTAGGTAGTCTTTTAGACTGGAAACCCATGCCCAACAAGTGATATTAAAGCCATGGTTCAAGCCATTGTGTAGATTCAACTTCTTGTGTCGGATGTGAGAATAGTAATGATCATTTATTGTAAGTCATGTTCGAGAAGGGGATTATTGAGGTATCGAATGAGTCTTACATTGCTTGGTGATGAGAGAGTCTTGATCTTTATAAGAAAGCGAATAACTTCACCTACTAGGTGTATCTTTTGGACCGAAAAACCCATGTTCAACATCAAATAACGTTAGTTTTTAGACTAGATAATGGTTCAAAATAAACATAGGACAAGGAAATTTAGGTAGGTTGATTGATGATTTTTTTGCTTTTTCTTTTTTCTTCCATGTTGCCAATAAATTATTACTAAATTGCTTAAGGCCCAACTAAATATTATCACTTATTATTTTAATATTTTGTTGTAGAATGATTCAACCTACTTTGGAGGCCTAATTGGACGAGTTGCTAACAGAATTGGAGGGGCTCATTTTACTCTAAATGGTATTATATATATGCTACCAGCTAATAATGGGAAGAACACCCTCCATGGTATGTTATATATAACAACATTAATTTTTGTGATATGTAAAATTCTTCGTTATATTTGTTTTTTTGCTTAATTAGATCAATATAACAATTATATATATCAGGTGGTACCAAAGGATTCAGTGATGTTATATGGACCGTGAAGAGCTATAAAAAGGATAGTCATATAACCTTCACCTACAACAGCTTTGATGGTGAACAAGGTAATATTACATGATTTTGTTTTCATTAATATATTATTGAATAATCAATAGACTTTTTGGTATTGTATTAAAAGAATGATCGAATGAGAACAAGTTGCAATTTAATAAGGTCAAACTTACTGGTCACTTAGGTCCAAGCTTTGGGTCAATTCTTGAAAAACTTTGTACTGATTCTAAATTGTTTAAATTGTGTTTAAGTCCTAACTGTCGCATGTGAAAACAATCATTCCCTTGGTTTGAAGCATTTTTTCTTAAGGTCCATACAACTTAGGAAAGAAAACTTCATTTTCTTTTTACTTTGAATGAATCTTGGTATTTGGTAAACTGAAACACGAAATTTCACTCTTCTCTATTTCACTTGAGTAAATTAGTTTTGAGAGCATTTTGCCAGTTTTTGGTGACTTTCACTTTCAACCTGATTCACCATTTACGTGTCCTTTACACACAATCATTTTAAAGACTACTTGCCCCCGTCTTACCATGGCTGCTGGCACAATGCCTTTGAACTAATCTTTTAGGCACGAAGGGCATTGTTATGACATGCTTACTTGATTATTAAGTGGAGCCATGCTTTTAATATATCTTTTTTTTTTTGAGGAAAGTACGATTTTAATAGATCTCTTAACACTGGAATGCTCATAAAATGCTACAGGGTTTCCTGGTGACCTTTCTGTCACGGTCACATACATGTTCATAGGAACAAACAAATTGGCCATAAAAATGGTAGCCAAGCCTCTAACCAAGGCCACACCAGTGAACCTAGCTTCACACACTTACTGGAACCTTGCTGGCCACAACAGTGGTGATATCCTCTCCCACAACATTCAAATATTCGGATCCCACATCACGCCAGTCAACGATGAACTCATCCCCACCGGAGAAATCTTTCCCATTCATGGGACACCCTACGATTTCCTCCAACCCCGTTCGATTGGAAGCAAATTGAATGATCTTCCAGATGGGTATGATATTAACTATGTCCTCGACAGCACGAGCAGCGTGCATTTCAAGAAGGTGGCCGTGGTGCACGAGAGCAAATCGGGGCGGAAAATGGAGCTGTGGACTAATCAGATTGGTGTGCAATTCTATACAAGCAACATGTTGGATAATGTTGAGGGAAAAGGAGGGTATGTTTACTCAAAATATGGTGCATTGTGCTTGGAGACACAAGGTTTTCCAGACTCTGTAAATCACCCGAATTTTCCGTCACAGATTGTTAATCCAGGGGAGATTTATGAGAACGTTATGGTCTATAGGTTCACAGCTCATTAGATTAGGGCATTGCTCTATTATGCTATTGAGCTTTTCGTACTGTTTTATGGTAGTTCCATGCAGTTAGGGAACAACCTGTTTTTTTTTTTTGGAGGTTATTGAACAATCTGATTTATCTTTCCTTTCGTTTTATTATTCGTAATCTAATAGAAGAAACCGTTGATTCTATGTCGGGCAATTTACATGTAATTTTCTTTGTGCGTTTCATAAAAAAAAAAAAAAACAATAGAAGATGTATGGTTGACAATTCTTAACATGATTTAAAAACTTAATATCTAATTGACAAGAAATTATCAGATACGTATTTAGTGCTCGATATAGCATTTATACGAAGTTATCGAATTAATAAGTTAACCATATACTATTTTAATAGGCTGAATAGATTTTGACACGACACACGACACAATTACCGTTGTTTCCTACTTCAATCAAAATTGGTTATGCTTGTTAATTATACTGGGGCACTTAGCCAGCTACCAAGGAAACTTAAGTGGTGTTTGGCTGGCAAACCTTAATTGATAAGTACTTTTTGACTTTTGAGCCGAGCCCTAGTTGACCACTTTTTCACAAAAAATCAGTTTGCTGAGGCCGTTGTGTATATCTTATCTCCTTCGACACTATTAATTGATAAACCCTAGTCCACAACATATGCCGATTATATATACATCCTCAAGCATATCAATTGATCTTTTCACTTACCATTGATGATCATTTAAGGTTTACAATAATTCTTGACTCTAGCGAAACATAATTCACATAATGAATCTTAAATAAATGGGACAAATATTTTATCGGGTACAGTTGATATAAATCGTTAAATATAACATCAATCAATCTTGATTATCACGCAAAAAAATTATATAAAAAATCATGCAATATGACTATGCACCTTTCAATATGAAGGAAGACAAAAACAAATAATCTCAATTTCAATGGGAATAAACCTTGAATATTTTGTATATAAACTATAAGAACATACCATATAGAACATCCATCGACTAACCTAAAGTAGACAAAATTAGATCGACCCTAATCCAAATAACAATTGAATCCCCATGGTTTACATATTCACATCAACCTCAAAAACCCTTCTAAACCCTAGAACATCAACCTCAAAAACCCTTCTAAACCCTAGAGGCACTCGCATTCATTCTACACCTTCCATGGATTGCCTTAAAACCCTAATTTCTGCATCATCTTCCTCATACTGCCCATTATCTACCACCACACTAATATCAACCATCATAGGCAGTACCTTGCGACCCAAGTTATGTACCGCAGAAGCCATCTTTTGAGCACAATCAGAGATACGATGAATCATGAATGGTTGTCTCTCTAATGGGACTCCCACCTGAGAAAGCATGGAGGATATGGTGGACTGAGAAGAGTTAGAGACAAGTTCGTTCTCTGGTATCCAAAACTCCATAACGTGATTGATACCCTCTACGCCATTGTTGAGTAGCAGAGAATCTTCTTCGTATTCTTCATCTTCTTCATGGGCAAGTACTGGATAGGTAAATTCAACCTGAACTTTGGTGTAAAACTGTTTTCGTGATGTGTTGGGTTGGGTGTTGGGGATGATGGTATAGTCCGCCTGCCATGCATCACAGTAGTCATCAATTGGGGTAGTGTAAGACATCTTGAACTTGAAGAGAGAGAACCAGAGAATCTTGGTGGTAGGGGTTATGAAAAACAGTAGGCGGTACAAGAAGTTAATACTTGATGGAGACCTCAATTTTTAAGGATTTAGAAATAGGTTTAGGAAAGGAGAAGGTTATGACGGCAAAGGTCTTGATTTGAACTATGAAGGCCAGACCCCCTAATGTATTCGAGTTCGAGAAGGAGTCTGATTTTGTAAGATTCTGAATGCTTACCCATATATTTCTTTTTTTATTGACTAAAAATATCACACGAATAAAATTATATTATCCAACAATTTTTGTTCTAAAAAAATATATTTTGTATCCGTTTAATCTACAGTCTATTAATTTTATCAATTTAATCTTTAAAATATTCAATTTGCTTTATTTTGATTTTTATATAAAAGAATCGCTAAGTTTTTGAGTTGAATGATCACGTATTGGATGTGATATAGTTTAAAAAAATGACACATGATAACATTTGTTAAAAAATTTGACGGTCTGAATAAGGATTAAAGTGACACAGATTATATACCTTGGAGAATCAAATTGACAAAATTGATTAAATAAAAACTAAACTGACAAAAGTGTTATTAATCCTTTAATTTATTATATAGTATATTTTTATAATTATTAATTATAAAGGCATCAAATAAAACTAAGATTTACGAGTCCTTTTGGCATCGTAGTTTTATCCAGAGTTCTCCTGTTCGGTTAAGTATTGCCCTCTGTCCAGCTGTTGGATCCAGATCTAATACACCAACACTGATTCACCTCCCACCGCCTTTCTTCTTTCATTTCTTTTCACATCCTTGCCTAAGGCTGTTTTTTTTATGTAAATTTTGTATGAAAGAAATATTATTTGAACTTAATTTGAGATTTAATTTAGAGATTTTTTTAATTATAACTATTAAATTGAAAGTAAGTTTTATTTAATATTAAAATTCACAATTAGAAGTGACAAAATATAACATGACTCACAAAATTAGAGAGTTTGAAGTCATCTTTAAATCACCTATTTTGTAAACGAGTGGACTCGACATGCACGATTAATAAATGAATCGGGTATGAGCGAAATCAATCAAAATAAATACATTATACGACTCGTTTATATACCAGTTATGCACAATTCATACACGTTACGAATTTGATATGACATGACTCATTAGATACAGATAATAGACGAATAGGGTATAATAGAAGTGTCAATCGTGTCGTGTCACTTTTCGTACGTGTCAATATTCGTGTTAATAAAAAATTATTTAATTCGACAACAACTCATATAATACTATTTAAAAAATTATAATTTTTTTGTCTACAATACTCGTTAAATAATTATTTTCTATCTATAGTACCCATTAATCGTGTTATTCATGTCGAACCTTAATTTGACCTATTTATTACTCATGTCAACTAATTGTGTTATTTGAGTTTTGTGTTGGGTCGGGTTCGTGTTAACGGATAAAATTGACACCCATAGGATATAAATGAATTATTTTTTGGCACGAATTAGCTAAGACTCGATCCGATTGACAAACCTAACTCACAATTAATTTAGTGACTCTATTGAATTACGTCTTTTGATTAATTAAGTTTTTAAATTAAATAAAAATAACATTGTTAATTTTTTATTCATGTTGTAACTATATGTATTCCACACAAATTTTATGAGTTATGAATAGTTAATCCTTACATAAAGTCATTACAAGAAATTAGAGAAAAGCCGGCGTTTAAAAAACGGCGACAACTGTCAAACAAAGGCCGCAAAAAGCCATTTCTAGCGATTCTCCGGCGTTGGAAATAAAAACCCCTAGCATCGGGAAATCTCCTGGCGGTACTTAGGCGTCACCGGTGCTTTCCCAACAGAAGACAAATGCCACTATATTTGCCAAAATGGCCGGATTCCGTTGACCGGAGGGAGAATCCTGGTGTGTAACAAGTAACCATACAATTTGTATTTTATCTAGACTTGTATTTTAAACATACTAAATATTTTAAACATTCACTAGTTCACTGCTGGGGTGTCCTATTTCTCAATATAAAAGTATAAATAACATTAATAAATTAGTTGAATTAGTGTCTACTATGAAAAACCTAATTTCAACACTTCAGCGTCATTAGTTTTTTTTTTCACTTGTTTTTGTTGGCATAATGAATTTTTAATTCATAGGGTGTCTAACAATATATGATTAATTAATATTTGACACGAACGAGAAGGATATAATTTAATGATATATGAACTCGAAACGTGAGGGGATACTTAAATTGAAGAGTTCAAGGTTTGTGAACAATGATATGCAAGTGATTTAGTAGAGGAGAAGATGATTTGAGATGGAGCCTATTAGCTTTACCCAATGTCACAATAAAATTAGTGACTATAGTACGAGCTAAAAACTTGACCAAAAAAATAGTACGAGTTAAGAAGAGTAAGAATACATAGATTATAGTGGTTCACCAGTTAAAAAACTTGGCTAATCAACTCTAATGAAATATTTTGTTCCTTGAAAAAACTGTAAGTTGCTTGGAGAACGAAATAAGGTTATAAATTTGTTTGATCTTTTATATGCCTTTACATGGAAAAAAACCTTTGAATTTATACTCACAGGTGGGGTGGTCCCTATGCCATCATCACATGGTCCCCAAAATTATTAGGATTTTGTTGAGGGAATAATGAACTGTTAGAGGCTACATTCCCTAAGTGTGACGTAACTTTTAAGAGCATGCTGAGGTGATTTTGTGACCCGTCTTCAAGCTTGAATGTATTGTGGTCCTCCATTTTTCTAGAAAAGTCTGCTGTGAGGTCATTTTGCTTTGGGACGACCTTCTGTTCCTTAAGCTAGTTCATGAGTAAATGAGCTCAATCCAAACACTTGTCCTGAGCTAGAGATGATGATTCCCCTTGAAGTTTAACATGGACGATCTGGGCACATGTACGTAAAGTCGTTCTTGGGCCACCTGAACGCTTTTAATTGAGGATGTGTGCAAATAATTTTGATTTTTCATCTAAGGATGGACGTACAACCATAAGGTCAAGGAATAGACCTTATCGGTTGACTTTTCTCAAAACCCGTGTCCTAAATAACTTTGACTTATTTCTAATGTTTTTTTGGGTATCATCATAAATCAATTGACACTTGAAGAAGATTTCTTTTTCATTATAAAAAGAAATAAGCACCCTTTATGGCTGTTTTTCTAAAATGTAAAAACTATGCATCTCCATAAATAAATAAAAAATATATATATATGGCTACCTATGCCCTTTATTGCTCTACTGTAGATGACCTGTCCTCCCAAAACACATGAACTATATAGGCTATTTTGAACAAAAATGTATTGCATATAGGTGTTAGTGGAGGAAGAAAGTCAATCTTGGTGATTATCCATTGCAGCTATTGTGCTTCTTTTTCAGTGCATGAACGAGGAGTGCTCATACCCCAGCAAGGACCAACAGAACAACACCTCATTACTATTCTCTTCGTGCGGTGATTGATAATGTAAACAACTCTCAGCCATGAAGTGAATGAAGCATCCTAGTATTCTACTTTTGGTCATGCCTCAAGTGCCCTTTTATGGAGTCTAGTCCTCATTCACACCAGTGTTGATTTCGACAGCACTTGCCCTGTTTGATTTGTTGGGTTGAGTGGGATTTAGAAGATGGGATCTGCTAAAATAGTCTAATGGACTTTTAAATCCATTGTTTGGTTGGAGATGTAAAGCCCGGAATATACTATTGGCCCGAAGACAATAGTATATTCAAACCCACTATGTATGCTTGAGCGAACCCAAGGTGGGAGGTGGGTTTCTATTTATTTATTTATTTTTTTGTTTAATAGTTGAAGGTGTTTAAATTAACTTACGTAAATCTCGACTAATTCACTCTCCGATCCAATTAAAGACACACCATCCATACTAGGACTATAATATTTATAATGCATAAATCCCTCACACATATGTCTACGTGTTGGGATGGTGAAAACCATGAATTCCATCGTTTCATCATCCACATTTATAAAAATAATGTTAATGGTCAAGATTGATTCGATTTTTATGTATTGATAGAAAATTCATTTCAAAATTTTTGTTACCACAAAAATATTATCTTTTTTGCACAATTCTCAATGTCAGATAACTCCATCAACATATTTTTCAATACTAAACAATCTTATTAATCCACACTTACGTTTCTCTTTCTTTTTCTTTTACCTCTCTCTTATTTTATTTTTTTCTCACTTTAATTTTAAATTGTATTATTAAAAAATGAAAAAATAAATTTATATTTAAAATATGAATATTATAAGATCAATGTTTAATTTTTAATATGCAAAGTATTTTCAAGCATAGGGTTATTGTTGGTGAAGAGCTCCAAAAGGGTAATTAGAGTATTCACACATTCTTTACAAACTTTTGTTATCCACTTTAAAATTTTAAGTTATTAGAGAATAGTGAAACATAAATATTTATCTGTTTTTTCCTATTATATATGACTCTTCTTGAGAGATCCTTCCACGTCAACGTGTTTGAATTTAAAAATAAGTGAGTGGGCTTAGATTTTTTTTATTAAGTTTAATGGTCATGGGTGTCTGGCTAGTTTACGCAAAGGCGGCCCAACGTTATCAGGGCCCTAGGTGAAATGGTAAATAAGGCCCCATTAATATATATACTTGATTAATATACATAATATTAAATAAATGTTGTTTATTTTTTGAGATGCTAAAATATTAATCAGGCTTTTAAATTGATACTTTACTAATAAACAATTTTCAATAGATAATATAGCTAATCTCTTCCATTTTTTTGATAACATAATTGGTTGTAGATAAAATTTTATCAATTTATAATTCAAAAAACTTTTTCTTCAAATAGAATAAACTCATAATGACATTATTTACAATATTCAATAAGTAATTGAGGCATTTGAAAAAGAATCTAATCTTTTTATGTATCATTATATCGTTGTTCCCATTTATAGTTTCTACATATGAAAGTTTTTAAGATTTTTTCGTAAAAATAAATTAAACTATAAAATAAGTTATGTTTAAAAAAAAAATCAAGTTTAAGACCATATTTTTTCAAAACTTTCATCATATAAAGAATTTAATCTTTTAAAACTAAATTAAGAGTCAAAAACATTTTATCTATTTTTAATATTTTAAACCTATATTGGATTAAAGGAATAATATGATTTCTATTTAAGAATATTTTTCTTACTAAAAATTTTAGTTTTGTTTGAGTGCTCCAATTATTTCTTCTTTAACATTAACAATCACTTATACTGTATGCGTTTGTGTGTGTGTGTGTGAGGGAGAGAGAGAGAGAGAGAACTTACATGTGCCTGACTTATTTTTTTTATCAGATGTCTGACATATTGAAAGAGATTCGATCTGATTGTCTGAGAGATTATTAAAAATAATAGAACGGTTGTTAGGCCCTCTTTTCGCAATGAGTCATTGTGTAATGTAATTGTATGAATCTCTTTTATAATTTCATCATTTGAGTTCAAACCACCCAATTACAAAAGATCATCAATTCAAGATATTTGGGGCCCTAGGCAGCCATCTAAGTGGCCTATGTTTAGGGCCAATCCTAAGTTTACGCATATCTTGATTAATCCACTCATCGATCTGATCAAAGACAAATTATCCACGACATGACTAATATATTCACGAGAGACAAATTCCTCATGATCTGATCTCAAAAAATTGTCAAGATTCGAATTCAAGACATTTGAATTTATAGTTCGTCACTGTTATCACTTGATTTAACTTTAAGATTGAGTGGGCTTCGTTTGATTCAAACTCAAGAACTCTATACTCGAATGCCATGAGCACCGTCAGTTCTAAAAATTTATGCTTTCAAAAAAGTTGACATATATAACTGTTTATCTATTAACTTCTTCCATTTTTTCGGCTTCCATTGATATCAAGGACTAATAGCCTCCAAGTGTGCTTTAAATTCAAAAGACTGCAATGTAAATCACCATCTTACCACATGCAATAGTTAGACCTAGATTTTGTGGTATGTAGTACTCAAATTGAACAATAAATCTATCGGTATAGACAAAATGCTTATAATTAATTAAGAGTAATACTATTGGGACCTAATTTACTGTAGCCTTTGGATTTATTGTAGATCCCATCAAATATTAGAATTTGGTACTGATCTAATAATTCATATGAAACCACATCATTTTGTCAATAAATTATGTCAAATTTTTAAATCCAAATAACATTATTCATTGACTAAATCCTTATGTGCATATGTCTCTTATATACATCATCTTTTGCAGATCCAATGTCAAATTAACAAATTTAGTTAAGTTTGAATTTAAAAATGCAAGGTAATACTCTAGGATCAATAAATCTCTCACCATTTAAAAAGAATTAGAGATCCTCTAATTATTGCACAATTAATTAAGAGGAGATTCAATCATAAGGTACTCCACACACAAAAGGATGTATTTTACTCATCCCCCTGATATAGATCAAATAGTGATCGCATTCGGTACATAAGACTTTCGTTTATAACAATTTGAGAGATTGACAACCTTACTTCTAGTATTCGATAGATGGATTCCTACATCACAAAAATGGGAGCCTTTCTGCAACATCAAGCCTCCTCTTATTGTCTTAATTCCTTACCCCAAACAGACCTTTGCATAATGATATTTCTGATCAACCACGCACAACTCAGTTGCTGCTCAATTAATAAATCCCTAGAGAGAGGAATAGTAAGTACAGTAGAGGAATTAAACAGTGGTCTATTGCATAAGCAAGCTCCTAATTAAGGCAGCTTGGTTGCTGTCTGTTGTTTCCAATAACTCCGATAACCGCTCACTTAGGCCATCAACCTCCCTATGCAAGCTTTTTATGTAGTTGCATGTCTCCTGTAAGACCCTAGCTGCAGAAACCTGCACAGAATTCTATATTTAGATGAAATCTTTAACTTTGAAAAACATCACAAGTCTAACTACGCTTTTACTCTCTAAAGTATATTTGAGATGTTTCATCAATCAATTTGATCGAATTTTAAAAAGTCTTTCTCATTATTAAGAAGAGTAGAGTTTTCGATCTAAGATGTTATCGCCTCCTCGTTTGAGCTTTCGCTTGAATCGGAACCTTTTTGCATTGGTAGGCTTTCTACTCATATCATCGGCCGCCATTAAAGTTACAACTCAAAAGATTTTAAAAAATACCATATTTAAGGGTCAAATTACACATTGCAAAAGGGAAGTTAAACTTTGATTGAGATACCTTGTCGGAGCGCCTCTCACGAATCTCAGGAAGAAGCTGTTGCAACTTGGAAACAAGATCGTTGATTTGATCATCACTAATCCTTGAAGTTCCTCCTCCTGACTGCCTCGCTCGTGACCTTCGGTTAGACATCTTACAAAAATGGTTGAAAAAAGATGAATATAAGTTGGTATATGTGTCAGGAATAAGTTAAAACAGAACTGAGGAGAGAGAGAGATCCCTAAAGAGTAAAGACACAAAATGAAGAGAGTAAAATTTGTCAGTGAGCAGAATCGGATATCGAAAAAGGATTGTATGTGCAATTTTGAGTGGTGAGAAAGAGAGTGTCAGAGACAAGTTATGGAGAAAGGGAGTGATAGTAGTTGTTGTGAAGATGAAGATAAGAGAGAGAGAGAGAGAGAGAGAGAGAGAGAGCTAGTGCACACGAACACAAGTAGTGATGTTGTGGGGGTGGAGAAGACAAGTGCATGGGAGAAAGCAGTGGGCTAAGCTTGTATTTAAATAGGGTTATGGGAGAGAGAGAGAGAGAGAGAGAGAGAGAGAGAGAGAGTCAAGCTTCTAGGTGTATGCCATGCTGTCCTCCTACTGTGTGTTCCGATTGCCGTTTGATCTCGAGTGGGCTAAAACACTCCGACAAGAGTGCTGTAGAACAGGTTGTAAATCATTTCTCAGAAATGAAAAAATTGTGGCACATTTTAAGTGTAATTTTCTTACCAAAATAACAGTAAACTTCCTTGACGGGCGTCACCGAAGCTCGGCATCGTCTAGTGCAGCTCGAGTATAAAGGCCACCGGGCTGACCCCTTAATTTTCAACAAGCTCTTCCAATGGAGAGAGCCTCTTAGCTCACCGTACGTTACACATGCGGTTCGACCAATGACCATGGAAGCTTAGCCTTTCTAGATGACGTCTCATTAATTTTAGAAGTACACATGAAATATTGTCAGAGATATTTTAGTGAAAAAATATTTTCCTCAACATTCTAACCAATTGAATGGCTAAAACAAACATGAATGGCTTTAGATCTATTTCCTTAATTATACAATGTAAGGCACAATGGCAATTTTGTGACACACCAGTTAGCTAGGTATGCAAGATGTCTCACCGAGTCGGATGTATGGGAAGAAATAACACAGGAGTTCAAAGTGCCTTTCCTTCTTTTGGATATCTCTGATTAATGAAAATTCATCATTTCTCTCGAAAAAAAAAAAAATCTAATCGATTGAAAGGATCACACAATCTAAAAAGAAGGCAAACCTTAGTTCCTGTATAAATAAGAGGATATACCCTACATAAAAATATCTGAAATTTTATTGTAATATACCTTTTCCTCGAGCAATAGAAATAAGAGAACAAGAAATTCCATTAGAATAGACTAACCAAGCTCTTCAGTTGGTGAACTACTGAATCATCTACGTTATTTTATTTCCTTAAGTTATTATTTTATCTGCAACGTCAAAGTGCTCTTCAACTCCGTATCCGAAATCTCTCACTCACATAAAAATGAACACGAACACATTTTCCCAATTACCTTCGGATCCCTTCATGTTTACGATCACCTTACTCTCATACCTTTAGTTTACATTATCACTTAAAAATTGTGTCTATGCATTATTAATTTTATTTATTTAATACTGATGGGACATTTTCGGAATACTCAAAGATGAAGACACGTGTCCTCGGTGTCACTGATCCTTGTTTATCGAAGATCACGTACCCATCGGGGTCACAAGTCCCCTCTACCCCGATGTACTTATCATGGATCGAGTGGCATCCAGTACGTTTTTATGTACCGACATGTACCCTCAGTCTGATATGGTACATCGGTCGCTAGGCCTCACCCCTCTTGGATTCAAGATGTACCTCTTCCTCAGTTCCGAGATGTACCTCTTCTCATCCATGATGAAGTTCTCTGCACCAGCAGAGGTTATTGATGCACTGGTCACTAGCCTAGGCTAGACTAGATTAGCTATCATGACCTCGTCTTACACAATTGGTGTCAGAAGGCACAGGAAGGCAGGGGCCACAGCCAATGAAGAATGGACGTGTGACATATTGTGTCACATCAGAGACAGAAAGACCGCATGACCTTGTTGACACGCGACTTGAGAAAACAACTATTTAATTACACCATTCCCTTGATGAGACTGCATTCAATGCGGTAAGGCTCAGAAGTGAAAGACAATAAATGTCTCTAAGGCTGGGCATTTATTGCATCCTCCCCGAGAGGAGCTCATTGAACCGTCGGCAGACCGATGACACAGACTTGATTGTTCGGGGTCCCGAGCAGTTAAGAGAGAAGACATTCCTCATAGGAATCAGTGCGCACGTTGTCTGTATCTAATGATCACCTACTGACCACACTGACAACAATCATGAGTATTTGAGGTATAAATACTCCTCACTAAAGGCAAGAACAGGAGGTGAAACTTTTGCTACAAATTATACTTAGTGTTTTCTTCTTCCTCTCTCTCAAAAACTGACTTGATCGTCGGAGGGGATACGCCGAAAAACACTCCGGCGCCCTTCTAGCTTGTTCTTCTTTGTTCCAGGAACCTTTCTTCAGCCTTACTGGATCGTTCCTTTGATCCGCGAGGGTCTCCCATTACCGTTCCAGGTTATCACTGGATCTCATAGGCTGTTCCAAGCAGCGTGGTTGACCACTCAACTAACTCACTCGAGTTCACCAAGGGAGAGATCTGTTCTCGTTTTTATATTGTGCAAGATCTAGCACGCATAATCTGGCGCCGTCTGTGGGAAACGACTAGTTTTTCTAGTTTTTTCTCTATAAAGAACAGTGACCATGGTGAACACTCGACAAAAAGGAAAGGTTCCCACCAAAGAAGTCTCGAATTACAAGCTCGCTGTCACCACAGAGGAAGAGATCACACTGATGGGAATAAAAATGCCTTTACTCAGTCAAGAGGGGTTACCCCTCAAACCAGTATAGGAATCAGGTCAGGAGGATCATCCCCCTGGCTCGTCAGCTGGCAGAGGTGATCGAAGAAAAGTTTGGAGATAGATTACGACAGTTGAAAAAGGACAATGTAAACGTCCTAAGCCGGCTCAACGAATTTGTTGCCTCTGGTGAAGGGTCGAGGGACTCATTCCTCTCTCGGGGGCTCCCTGCTTGGGAGGCGAAAATGAAGGATCTAAGAAATCATCTAAACAACAAGGTAGAAAGCTCCAGGGCCCCAAAGCGACCGAGAGCCAACGAGCACCCTCCTAACGACCATTAAAGGAAGGCAAGACCATTAGCCCTGGATGACCTCCGACGAGGATTGTCTAGACAGTGGAAGGGAGATGAGTCCGAGGAGGATTCAACCCTATCCACACGGCGCCCAGGAAATGGGGGGCCTATTGATGAACTCAAAGACTTCAGAAGACATCCCGTCAGGGAGGAAATTGATCTCAGAGCCCGGTTGGAATCCAGGAGAAAGAGTAAGGCTATCCAGGATGAGGTCGAAGACGAGGTCATACAAACACCCTTTACCATGGAGATCGGAGAGATGGAGGTTTCAAGAAAATTTGTCGTGCCGAGGTTCAAAACTTATGACGGGCGGTCCGATCCTGAAGCCCATATCAGGCAATACAAGTAGATGATGTCCCTCTATCATTCGGACCAACGATTCCTCTGCCGAGTGTTTCCTATGAGCTTGGGAGACTCTGTGATGAAGTGGTTCGAGGCGCTTCCCCCCAACAGTATTGGATCGTGGAAGGAATTGACGAGGCAATTCCTGACTCGATTCATTACGGGGAGTAAGCGGCCCAAAGACGTTGGATCATTGCTAACACTCAGACGTAGGGAATCCGAGACCCTTCGCCAGTATGCCATCTGATACTGGGAAGAGGTAAATGAGGTAGAAGGCTGCTCGGAAGTCATGGCAGCGACGTCTTTCAGGCTCGGCTTGGCGAGGGACACGGACCTGTACCGATCCCTGATCAAGAAGACTCCCTCGGATATGGGCGAGCTGATGGCCCGGATAAACAAATACTCAAGGATCGAGGACGAGATGGGAAGCAGCAAAGGCCGAACCCTCCAATCCAAGAGAAATGAGAGGGAGCGGGAAGATACTCCCCGAAAGGGATTGCTATCCCCTCCAGCGAGTTCGTCCAAAGGGGTTCATACTATGTTCAAGGAACCCATCTTCAAGTTGCTCCATAAAATCAAGCATGAGCCATTTTTCAAGTGGCCGCCCAGGATGCAGAGCAATCCCTCCACCGGTGATCAAAAGGTTAGGTGTTCCTATCACCGAGATTTCGGACATCGCACCGAAAGCTGCAGGGTATACAAATCGTTCTTGGAAAAATTGGTCCGAGACGGATACTTGAAAGAATACATAGAGCCCAGGCCAGAAGAGAGACACACCCTTGCCCCGACCGAGGAGCCGGACAACGTCATAGATGTCATCCATGTATGTCCCCTGGATCGCCCCACGTCCAAGGAACTCGAGTTCGACCTCAAGAGGGTAGCTTTTACAAGGAAGGTAGCCGAGGATGATGGAGGGCCACCCAGTAAAAGGGCCAGGGCTGGTGAACCCAGCATCACGTTCTCCGACGCGAACTTGACAGGCGTAGTGACTCCTCATAACGACGCCCTTGTCTTGACCCTGAAGATAGGAAAATTCGACGTCAAAAGGGTGTTGATAGACTCTGGAAGTTCCTCGGAAGTGATGTACTCCGAGACTTTAAAACGGATGGGTCTTAGCCTCAAGGACCTCACCAAGATCAGGACACCTCTCATCGGATTCAACGGCTCATTCGCCCTGTCCGTAGGCAAAATCACATTGCCAGTTGTCACGAGTCCCTTCGTCATCAACACCGAGTTTGTCGTAATTGATACGGACTCTCCCTACAACGTGATCATGGGGCGAACATGACTGCATGCGTTGGGAGCGGTGCACTCCACTTACCACCAGAAACTAAAATTGATCACGCCAGAAGGTATCATGGAGATCTAGGGGGACCAAGCGTCCGCAAAAAATTATTTTTATTCAGCTGTTAGAGCCGGGGCGTTCACCCAAGAAAAGGGGCGAGTCCCGGAAGAGATCATGGAGAAATAGCAATCACAGTCCGGGCGTCCAGAAATGGATGACCCCCGGATAGACCCAACTGAGCGGTCGGTGGAGGACCTCCGGAAGGTGCCCTTGGTGGAGGGAGAAGAAGAAAGATATTTCTTAGTTGGGACCGCGATGCCCGCAGCCGAACAGGAGGAGATGATTGAGTTCCTAAGGGGAAACAGACGTGTTCGCTTGGAACGTAATGGAAATGACGGGAGTAGACCCCGAGATAATCACGCACAAGCTGCATGTTGACCCGACGCACAAGCCAATTAAACAAAAGCCAAGACGTATGGCCCCGCATCACGCCTGTGCGGTCAACGAAGAAATCGACAAACTCCTAAAGGCCAACGCCATTCGAGAGATACAGTTCCCAGAATGGCTGTCTAACACAGTTTGTGCGAAGAAGAAGGGGGGAAAATGGCGTGTCTGCGTAGACTTCACAGATCTAAACAAGGCATGTCCCAAGGATGACTACCCCCTACCAAAGGTGGACCAGCTAGTGGACGCCACTGCCGGATATGAACGCATGTACTTCTTGGATGCCCGAGCAGGATATCACCAGATCCCTCTCCATCCCCCAGATCAGGAAAAAATGGCGTTTATCACTCCGAATGGAGTTTACTGTTACAAGGTGATGCCGTTTGGACTAAAGAACGTCGGGGCGACATACCAAAGACTGATGAATCGAATGTTCAAAAAGCAGATCGGCAACACCATGGAGGTCTACATTGACGATATGCTGGTGAAGAGCAAACGAAGTTGTGATCATCTGGCAGATTTGGCAGATACCTTCTCCACCCTCAAGGAGTACGGGCTGAAGCTGAACGCGATAAAGTGTGTTTTCGGAGTGGAATCGGGTAAATTTCTCGGATATCTGGTCAGCCAATAAGGAATCGAAGCTAACCCGGATCAGATTCAAGCAATCCTGGACATCCGGAGCCCCCGAACTGTCCGAGAAGTCCAAAAGCTCATGGGGATGCTGGCAGCACTTAACCATTTTGTCTCACGCTCCTCAGACAAATGCAAACCCTTTTTCGGAGCAATCAAGAGTGCTGGGAAGGATATGTGGAGCCAGGGGTGCGAAGACGCCCTGGCCGGAATCAAGGAATACCTAAGGACTCTCCCGACCTTATCCGTCCCTATCCAGGGGAAAATGCTCTTCTTGTACTTGGCTGTGTCTGAATTTGCAGTAAGCGGGGTACTTATTCGTGAGCATGAGCACCGCCAGAAGTCGATTTATTACATAAGCAAGGCGCTGCTGGACGCAGAGACAAGATACCTGTCCCTAGAGAAATTGGCTCTATCCCTGGTCACCACTGCAAGAAAACTGAGACATTTTTTCCAAGCGCACCCAATTACCGTCCTTACCGATCAGCCCTTAAAGGCCATTTTGAGGAAAGCTTAACTCTCCGGAAGGATTTCTAAGTGGGCAGTGGAGCTGGGGGAACACGACATTCATTTCAAACCTCGAACCGCGGTAAAAGGTCAGATGTTGGTGGACTTCATAGCTGAGTTTTCGGGGGAACATCCCGTTCTAGAAAGACTTCCTCCTCCCGACGTAGCGTCTCCAACAAATTGTGAAGGATCGCCATGGCTTTTGTGTGTGGAAAGTTCGTCAAATAGTAACAGGTCCGGGATCGGTATCTTGCTGATCTCTCCAGATGGGATTGTCGCAGAGTAGGCCGTTCGGCTGGGATTCAAAGCATCGAATAACGAAGCTGAATACGAGGCCCTCATCTCAGGACTTCGGTTAGCTGAGGCAACTGGAGTGACGGACTTGATCGTGCATTGAGATTCCATGCTGGTAGTCAACCAAGTTAACGGATAGTTTGAGACAAGGGACCCTAGGATGAAGGCTTACCATCACCAGGCGACAACTGTAATCCGAAGATTCGAAAGGATCGAGATCAAACAAGTGTCCCAAGACAAGGCCATTTTGAGGAAAGCTGAACTCTCCGGAAGGATTTCCAAGTGGGCAGTGGAGCTAGGGGAACACGACATTCATTTCAAACCTCGAACCGCGGTAAAAGGTCAGGTGTTGGCGGACTTCATAGCTGAGTTTTCGGGGGAACATCCCGTTCTAGAAAGACTTCCTCCTCCCGACGTAGCGTCTCCAACAAATTGTGAAGGATCGCCATGGCTTTTGTGTGTGGACAGTTCGTCAAATAGTAAAAGGTCCGGGATCGGTATCTTGCTGATCTCTCCAGATGGGATTGTCGCAGAGTAGGCCGTTCGGCTGGGATTCAAAGCATCGAATAACGAAGCTGAATACGAGGCTCTCATCTCAGGACTTCGGTTAGCTGAGGCAACTGGAGTGATGGACTTGATCGTGCATTACGATTCCATGCTGGTAGTCAACCAAGTTAACGGAGAATTTGAGACAAGGGACCCTAGGATGAAGGCTTACCATCACCAGACGACAACTGTAATCCGAAGATTCGGAAGGATCGAGATCAAACAAGTGTCCCAAGACAAGAACACGCATGTCGACGCCTTGGCTTGCCTAGCCTCGGCAGTGGAGTCCTCTCAGTCGCGCAGGATCACCATAGAATATCTTCCCGCATCCTGCATAGACCATGCTCCCAAGACAATAGCCGTCTAGGATACACACAAGCCTCCCAGCTGGATTGATCCCTTTCTCAAGTTCCTAACAACAGAAGACCTCCCGGAGTGTTCAAAAGAGGCAAGGAAGATAAAACTCAAAGCCCCGAGATTTTGGGTCTCTCCGGATCAGAAGCTGTATCGGAGGTCTTTCTCAGGACCTTACTTGTTATGCGTCCAAGAAGATCAGGTGGGAGACCTTCTCTATGAGGTACATGAGGGAATATGCGGGGGGCACTCTGGGGGGTGATCAATGGCACACCGCATCATGTTTCAAGGATATTGGTGGCCGCGAATGCAAAGGGATGCGCGCACATACGTTCAAAAATGCGACCAATGTCAGAAGTTCTCCTCTGCAATCAGGCAGCCCGCGGGGGACTTGCACCCCCTGACCAGCCCTTGGCCATTCGCCCAGTAGGGGCTCGATTTAGTCGGACCCCTGCCTAAGGCTCCTAGAAACAAGAAGTTTCTCATTGTGGCCACAGATTATTTCACCAAGTGGGTTGAGGCGGAGTTGTTGACTCACATCCGCGACATAGATGCTAAAAAGTTCGTCTGGGAGAACATAGTCATCAGATTCAGGATTCCCCGGGCACTAGTGTCGGATAACGGGACTCAATTCACCGGCGGACGTTTCAAGTCTTTCTGCGAACAACTCGGAATCCGTAATTTCTACTCCACCCCTGCCTACCCCCAAGCCAACGGGCAGATAGAGGCCTCCAACAAAACAATTGTTAATGGAATCAAGAAGAGGTTGGAGAAAGCCAAGGGAAAATGGGCGGATGAGTTATTAAACATTTTGTGGGTGTACAGGACCACCCCTCGGTCCTCAACAGGAGAAACCCCATACTCCCTGGCTTACGGAATGGAAGCAATCATACCTCTCGAGGTAGGGCTCCTAACCATAAGGACCCAAACTTTCGACGCAAGGGGAAATGACCGTCAACTTGTACTGAATTTGGATCTAGTGGAAGAAAGAAAGGAGACAACCGCCTTGAGAATAACAAAGTATCAGGAAAAGATTTTCCAACTGTACAACAAAAGGGTCAAGGCGCGAGCATTCCGAATCGGCGATCTAGTCCTCAGAAGGGTAACAGCCAATACCTGTGACCCAACAGAAGGTAAGATGAGACCTAACTGGGAAGGGCCTTACAAAGTGATATCTATCGGAGGCGCCGAGTCATACAGATTAGAAGATATGGATGAAAAACTTGTAATGCGACCGTGGAATATGATGAATCTAAAGAAATACTATTTTTGAATATTTATCTCCCTCAGTGCTTGCCACGACAAAGATAAATGGCAAGGCCCTGGGGACAGAATTCAAGGACTCTCGCCCCCGAAACAAACACAGGAGCAAGCCTCCTGCAAGGGCAAGGCCCTGGGGACAGAGTTCAAGAACTCCTGCCCTCGAAACAAATACAGGAGCAAGCCTCCTGGAAGGGCAAAGGCCCTGGGGACAGAGTTCAAGGACTCCTGCCCCCGAAGCAAATACATGAGCAAGCCTCCTAGAAGGGCAAGGCCCTGCGGACAGAGTTCAAGAACTCCTGCCCCCGAAGCAAATATAGGAGCAAGCCTCCTGCAAGGGCAACGCCCTGGGGACAGAGTTCAAGGACTCCTGCCCCCGAAACAAATACAGGAGCAAGCCTCCTGGAAGGGCAAGGCCCTGGGGACAGAATTCAAGGACTCCTGCCCCCGAAGTAAACACAAGAACAAGCCTCTTGAATGGGCAAGGCCCTGAATACAGTTCAAAAAAAAAAATGTACGCAAAAAAGTATAAGTACTCGAGCTTTATTTTAAAAAGAGGGACTTTGCGTCCCCAAGAGCTACAAAAAAGAAAAAGTACAATCGAAAAAAAAAAGTTTTTCATCTTGCCCCCGACATCTCCAAAACATCCGCCGAGGGCGAATCGGCGTAGAAAGGTTGAGCAGCTTCGGGAGCAGGCAAAGCGGGAGGTACTTCGGCAATAGAGAGACCCTGAGGAATATTATGGTCCGGGTCCTGGTCCGACAGAGCCTCGTCAGACAAATCCACTATTACCGCCTCAGGCAGATCCGCCAAAACTTGCATCGGCATTGGAATCTCGCCCTCGGCAGCAATCTCTGCTTCGGCCCGTTCCATCTCTACCGAGGGCACGTACTTATGCATCTGGAAGAGCGGAGAGTCTGACGGGATTTCAGCAGACTGGAGCGCCTCGTCCCACCCTTTCTTGAAGAACTCCTTGTTGTTTTCCTCAAGAGCGGGGAGCACGTCATCGGCAAACTCTTCTCGGAGTTGCTCCTTGGACTTCCTGTTCTGCACCTCGGCCCTGATCCTGTCCAGTTCCTGGGTCAGAGCCAGACAGCTTTCCTCTGAGCCAACAGCCCTCTCCTCCGCCGCAGAAAGCCGCTGCGTCTGCTCTGTGATCCTCCCCTCAGCGTCGGCAAGGGCAACACTTAGCTTTTTAGCACCGACCTTAGCCAACTCGGCATCCTTGAGGAGTTGCTCGATTTGAGCAGCCTGCCCTGCGATGGTGGAATCCCTGGCGGCTACGTCCTCCTTAGCACTGGCAAAGGCTTCCTCGGCTTCTTCTTTCTGCTGTCGAATCCGCTGAAGGTCCATCCTAGCCCCATGATACCGCGTCGCTATTACGGAGATCTATTGGGTGGCCTGCAAATGAAAAGGCATGTTACTAAAAGGAAAGGCGGCTAAAAAAGATTGAAGCAAATATGAACTTACCACCAGGAAATTCTGGATGATAGAGCGAAATAACACGTTCGTTGATCGCCCCTTATGAGCCACCATGTCGGCCTCGAAATGCAGCGTCTCACTCACTGCATGGGCGACATGAGGGTCCTACAAAACGGAGTCGTCGACCCTGATCACTCGGTTCATGTGATCAGTGGCTCGAGGATTCCACTCCGCGGCTTCCACTGTCTGCGGAAGGGGAGGAGGAGTCTGTTGTTGCTGTTGTTGTTGCTGTTGTTGCTGCTGTCGCTATTGTTGCTGAGGAGCAGGAGGTAACCCACGGTCTCTCCCACTTTGTTGCTGAGCGGAGGGGGCCCTGGATCCCCTGCCAAGGCCGTCGTGCCTGTGTTTGATCCTCCTCTACCTGAGGATCCCAGTCACACACTTGACCCCGGCTGACGATTCTTGAGGACGGGGTGGTGCTGGTCCCTGCAGATGGGGCCCCACAGGTAGATCCTCGTCCCCCCCAGCAGCGAGAGCTTGCCTCTGCCTTAGGAACCCTAGATCAATGCGGGGCATGCTGGACATGGCTACCTGGAGGGCGTCTTCAGTGTCGAGATATTGTAGGATTTGGAAGTCCAACCACGAGTCTCTGCCCGAAGTCCCCACCTCGGCGTACGAAGGAACCAAGTCCTCTCTGACCCCGAGCTCTTCAAATTCACCCTCTACTTTTGCCTCCGAGGCCCGGTCGAGGTCTTCTTCCAAGTTCTCCTCAACCTCTTGCCTCACCGCCTGATCGAAGAGTTCAGACCACCGCGAAGGATCGAAAGGCTGGGGAAGCTGTAAAAACTTCTTATATTCGGGAGTATAATTCAGGAGGATGTGGGTAGCCCGGCCGACCCCGTCGTCACCAGTGAATCTCCAAACAGTGACTAGGTCCGCAAAGTTCACCAACGACCGAGGTGGAGGAGCTGTTTCCCGAGGGGAGATATCTGCACAAGCAAAAAGAGGAATGGGTCATGAGCACGTAGAAAATCTCAAAAAGTAATAGACCCAAAGGAACCGACGTACTTGACGTTCTCCATTCCAAAGGGCATAACAAGCCGTCATACTCGGGACCGACACCTCTCTGCCAAGATCCCCTGAAGATAAGTAGGTCATCCATGTACCCCTTGTCCGAGTCAGGAAGGTGAGTTACGAGGTACATAGATGGGTCCCTGGCTTTGAGGTAGAAGTGTTGTTGAAGCTTAACTCTCAAGAGGGAATAACAAAAAAGGATATCGTCCAGCCCGACGTTTACCCCAAGACGCCTATTGAGCTCTAGGACCCCCATAATTATCCTAAAGACATTAAGGCAACACTGCCCGGGAAAGAGGCGAAAATGAGAGAGGAACTGGAGAAGCAGAGGGGGCAAAGGGAACCTAATCCCACCTTCTACGATGGCTTTGATAAAGAAAGGCATTGCGTCCTCGGTACTGAGGGTACGAGGATGCACAGCCGGGTCATAATCCTCTATGTCTACATTCGGGGGAACGCTGTACTTAACCCTAAATCTATTAATTTGTTCACCACCTTTTATTTTATACTTTCCGGGCCTCGAAGTACTGGCCTGAGGGTTCTGGGGGGCAGGGCGACGACGAGGCATCTTCAAAAAGTGATAAAAAATAGAGGGGATCTTTTCCACGAAGATCCCCAAGAAGGCTTCCCAGGGATTGGTCGCTGAAGGGCAACCAGAAAACACCTCCGGTGATCGAAAAATCAAAAAGAGATAGAAGGGCAAAGAAAGGGAAGATACTGGGACTCACCAGAGTGTAAAAAGAGGTTTTTTCTGGAAAACTTGAATCGACTCCTTCCAAGAATGTTCAGAAGCAAGGATGGGTCTGCTGACTTTAAAGCTTCAGTGAAAAGGTTGGACAGTTGACAAACAGAAGGAAAGAGGTCTCCGGCAAAGATTCAGGCAAAGGCTCTCTGCGAGTAAAAGTTCAGAACGAAGAAATGAGAAAAGAAGAGAGAAAGTCCCTTTATATATAGCACCTATCCCATCATTGGGCGCGAAGCACGAAACGGCGCATTTAATGCGCACGACATCCTAAGCAGGAAAAACGGCTAGGGGCAATGATGAAGCAGTTGGGGTTGTTGCAAAACCCTTCGTCTCCTTACAACGCGTATCCTCGGTGTCAAAAGATCGAAGGCTGGGGGCAGTTGATGGAACATTTTCGAAATACTCCAAGATGAAGACACGTGTCATCGGTGTCACTGATCCTTGTTTATCGAAGATCACGTACCCATCGGGGTCACAAGTCCCTTCTACCCCGATGTACTTATCATGGATCGAGTGGCATCCAGTACGTTTTTATGTACCGACACGTACCCTCGGTCTGATATGGTACATCGGTCGCTAGGCCTCCCCCCTCTCGGTTCGAGATGTACCTCTTCCTCGGTTCTGAGATGTACCTCTTCTCATCCATGATGAAGTTCTCTGCTCCCGCAGAGGTTATTGATACACTGGTCACTAGCCTAGGCTAGGCTAGGTTAGCTATCATGACCTCGTCTTACACAATTGGTGTCAGAAGGCACAGGAAGGCAGGGGCCACAGCCAATGAGGAATGGACGCGTGGCATATTGTGTCACATCAGAGACAGAAAGACCGCATGACCTTGTTGACACGCGACTTGGGAAAACAACCATTTAATTACACCATTCCCTTGATGAGACTGCATTCAATGCGGTAAGGCTCAGAAGTGAAAGGCAATAAATGTCTCTAAGGCTGGGCATTTATTGCATCCTCCCCGAGAGGAGCTCATTGAACCGTCGGCAGGCCGATAACACAGACTTGATTGTTCGGGGTCCCGAGCAGTTAAGAGAGAAGACATTCCTCATAGGAATCAGTGCGCACGTTGTCTGTATCTAATGATCACCTACTGACCACACTGACAACAATCATGAGTATTTGAGGTATAAATACTCCTCACTAAAGGCAAGAACAAGAGGTGAAACTTTTGCTACAAATTATACTCAGTATTTTCTTCTTCCTCTCTCTCAAAAACTGACTTGATCGTCGAAGGGGATACGCCGAAAAACACTCCGGCGCCCTTCTAGCTTGTTCTTCTTTGTTCCAGGAACCTTTCTTCAGCCTTACTGGATCGTTCCTTTGATCCGCGAGGGTCTCCCATTACCGTTCCAGGTTACCACCGGATCTTATAGGCTGTTCCAAGCAGCGTGGTTGACCACTCAACTGACTCACTCGAGTTCACCAAGGGAGAGATCTGTTCTCGTTTTTATATTGTGCAAGATCTAGCACGCACAAATACTATCACAAATATATATATATATATATAAGTTCTTTTTTATTTTTTATGTAAATTAAAATTTGTGTATGCATTCAATACATAAAAAAGATTATTTCCAGTCACCGCCGTGAGAGAGGGAAAACTGTGCTAGTGCTAGCTTTGTGCATGTTGACAAAGCAACGAAGTCTCTGTGTACGTATGTCAGATTATACACGTTATACCATATGCTATTTCATTACCTCCTAGCCCAACCTAGAGAGAGAGAGAGAGAGAGAGAGAGAGAGAGAGAGAGAGAGAGAGAACAAAACATGTAAAACGAAGTTCAGAAAAAGGCAACATCCAGCGAAGGGGTTGATTAGTCAATAGTTCACACATGCTCTTGCCTGGAGTAGAAAAGCTCAGCCCGACACGTCTTCCTTCGGTAGCCCAATCGTCAAACGAGACTCACGAGAAGCCATAAATTGAGCCGAACTTTTTGAACTTAATTTTTTTTTGATCAAATGTGAACTTAAACTTGAGTCCCTTTGTTTTTTCAAATGAATTTAAAAAAATATTTAACCTGGACTTGCTTAGAAAATGAATTGAGTATGAACCCAAGTCAAACTCAAATAGTTCGATTATTTTACCTATTAACGAGTCAATCTTTGCGACCTCCAGCTGAGTTTTTTAAAAATTGTGTGAGTTCAGCTTGTTTAAAATACAAGTCCAACTCAGGACGAATCCTATCCAAGTTCTCGAACTCATTTTTCTAAATGAAATTGTCCAACATCAACCTGTTTAAAACATGAGTTGAGTCTAAATCCGAGCCGAACCCAAGTAACTCGTCTCGATTAACACTCTTATTCAAAAGATGAGTTTTTTTTAAAAAAAATCTGACAATTTAACAGATGATAATAGTTGATTAAATAATATACAATATTTTATATGAGTGATGTATATATTATGACACCGTGATGCCCAATGGGATAAATATTTTATGTTCAAAAGTCACCCAGTTTCTAAGCAATGAGTGATTAATTTTCTAATCTCTATTGTTTTTCATGTGTATTTTTAATGTTGTAATGAGGTCACCTTCAAGCAGTTATTGCGGAAATAAATCCACTCACCTCATCCTTTGGCCTCAGATCCTATTTCAATTGACGAGTGATTTGAACTTGGCCTCAGTCAACCCATATTTTCTAGTTTTACTCAAGTGAATGGCATGCAATTAGGAGTTACTGGAGTTGGATTCAGGTTTGACTCGTATAAAAAACGAATCGAACTTGAATAATTTTTAAACTTGTTTGAAAAACGAATCCAACATATTTGGTTTAACTCGTTTAAGTGCAAATATTCGAGCTCGGTTCATTTTTTGAATAAGTCAAACTTGAATAATTTTTTAGATTCGATTAAGCAAACAAGCTTCTTACGCTCGGCTTGAACTCGTTCGACTGTTAGCCCTACATGCAATGATAAATCTTGCCTCATTATCAACCCTCATCTTTTTTTCCCCCCTAAACCAAAAAAGATGTAGTTTTTAAATGAAATAGTGGTTGATGAATCACTATTTGTTAATCTTTAAGGGTAGTTTGGTGATTAAGGTTGATCTTTGATAGTTCGGAAATCTTAAGTTTAATCTCTTTTCACACTTTTTACGGGTCAGCCACTCTTGTTCTTCAGGGACATGTTCTACCCAAGCTCAAGTCATGGTGGCAACTATTGAACTCAAAAGAATAATCGGTATAAACTTAGACGCCCTGTAAAATAAAATAAAAAATCACTATTTGTTGATGCCAAATCTCTTGTGATTAAAGTGTACTTCTCTTTCAACGGAATCTTCAGGCGATATTTGAAATAGGGTTCATCTGTCTTGTTTTAGGATGTCTTTAGATGAAAATTAATCGACAAACTCAAAATAAAGATGATTCAACAAAAAAAAAAAAAGTTCTTATTCATCCGAAAAGAGACTTTGGTTATAGAAGAGTGAAGAAATAGTCTCAGTTACAACGCTAAATCTTATTCTAAATTTACCTAAAAACTACTCTTAATGATATTCGAATCGCGGATCTTTATTGATTTTGATTGTGTTCACTTTTTGCCATTGATGTCCTTTTTTATAGCCACATTCCATCAACGGTTATAGTACCTTAGTATTTAACTGTTATCTTATGAATTTCAAAAGTCACATTAACGAACCCTAATTCCATCTCCGCTAATTACTATCTATCTCCTAAAATAGAAAGCCATACAATTTGGTTGTTTTCCAATGGATAACTCTTATCATCTAACTGTTGTCTTTTGAATTTCAAAGGCCATGATGCTAACTAACTTATTTGTTTTCCCGCGTTGCTTGGATGTTTGCTTCTACAGAGACTCGCTCGTTACATGCGTTCTTTCATTGCACGTTCTCAGAATTACAAAATATGATCCAAATACTAAGCACATGTAGACTTTAACATTGTCACGATGAAATACAAACAAATCATAAAATCACTATTACAATAGAGCTATGAAAAAATGTCTGAAAAATATAGATGCCAAAACATGAAAGATCCATCGTTGTTTATACTAAATTGGATTGAAATTTTATATAGTTTCCTAAATCTAAAACCTAGACTTCTTCACAATCATACGTTGATAACTGGAGGTTTCGGTACACAACCAACCCTGTGCATGATTGCCTGGAATGAGATAGGAAAAGAGAGAGGAAAAGACATATATAAAAATTAAAATAGACTATTAGAGAGAGAAAATCATGGTGGTTGTGTTGGCGCTTTAGTATGGGTAAGTGTGGTTAAAGAGTCATAGATGGTCAAGATATAAAAAAACCGGGGTATCTATAATATAAAAAATAATGCAAATTTTAATAAATTTATCTGATAGTTTTAAATAGATTTATTTAACGGTCACCAACATCCCTTTTAAAATTATTTACATTATTCCGTGCCTATAGACATGAGTTATCCCTAGTTATAGACATTTTAAGAGTGGATACAGAAACTCGATTCTCTCCTTATATTAATAGTAACAATTTGTTATTTGATCAAACGGGATGAATAACAAATTTCATAACCATGACAAAGTTTCCATTACATTGGAGAAAAAATGGTTTTGGGCTTTCATTGAGGAACATACGCTTTTTTTTTTATTATAAACACACCAAGAGAATATATTTTCATACTGTGAACATATAATTACCCTAAAAATTTGGTACTGCAGCCATGCACATAAGTTGTCACGACGTTAGAGAATTTTTTCTGGTTTTGATTGAAAATATAAATTCATGTAGAGGAAGGAACAAGTGAAGAAATCCATTTAAAGGAAAAAAAAAACTTTCCCTTTTTCATTAATTTTTAGACAGAGAAATACCCATCAAGGTATTTCTTTCTCTTAAATTGAGAAGCTTTCTAGTGTTGGTCGTTGTGGATATTCTTTCGCTGATTATCATTGGATCTGCCATTATATTAATCTCTCTCTTTAAGAATACTAAATTAGGAATCCTATGAACTAATCAAATTAGTACATAACCCAAAGCAATGTTTATTGTCTTCTTGACTTGGCCACCTGCTAATGTTTTTAGGCACTTTTGATATTGGAATCTTTTGTTTCATATTTATTAGTACACAAAAATGTATGACAACTAAGTTAGCATGTGATAATCATATTCATTTCTATAAGGTTGATTTAAGATGCAATGACTTTAAGAGATTTTGAAGGTCAATTGTATTATAAAGTCATTCTTTACAGTTAACATTGTTTTCATATTCACGTGGTCATGATGTGTTCCACTGTTAAAGGATTTGATTTTTGGTACAGACAGAGGTATGAAACTGAAGTTTACAATTTTTATAGGCTAAGAAATGAGTTCTAGGACATCAAGCTATTCAAATCGTTCTTATTATTATTTAAACTATCCTTGAGATTTACATCTCGTTTTCGTTATCTTTTGCCTTGCAATGATTGATAATTTGCATATTTAATTACCAACGTTTTTTTTTATTGAAGTTTTAAATCATATTTTAAATAAAATTTATTTTAAAATATGACATCTATAAATTTTCATATGAGTACTTCTCTTTTTTTCAAAATCTATTTTTTGGAGTAAATTCTGAGAAATGTGTCTTTTCCAACTATGAAGAAGCCTGACAGACAATTTCTTGAAAGGTAAAGTTTGTATTGAAAAGAAGTTATACATGAGCAAACAAAAGTACAATTAATGTTGTCCATCAAAATAGAGAAGAAAAACCAAAATTCGGAAGGAAGTATAGAGGATACTCAGCACTTCCCCAAGAATTCAAGTTCTAAAATTATACAAAAATAGTCTTCAGAAGGAATCATGCTAAGCAACTGAGAGGAAGATCTCATAGATGCAGCATCCTAAGATTCTGGGTGGAACACTTGAATTTAGTAGACATGAGTTTGTTCTTAATTACTTGTTTAATGACTTGAATCATAGAGTTGTGATCCCTGAATTAGTTAGAGAATACTTTAGAATTCCTCTCTATCCATATATGAAAAACCGTGGAAGCAAGACTAAGCTTAAGGATGACAGAGAGCATAAATTTTCCCTTCCAAAGGGTAGCAGCCCAATTAACGGAGGAGTGTCGAGGAGAAAGAGAATAGTGAGTTTGGGTGACAGAATATCATTGCTACGTGGAGAGTATAAATTCTTCCTCTCCAATTCTTTCCGGGCACCATACTCCCAAAAAAGAAAAAGACAAAGAATAATTGAATTTGGATAAATATCATAGATGGCCAAAGTGTTGAGAAATAAAGTTTTTTTTATTATTTTATTTGGAAATTATATTTTTGCATTTAGTTCATTTGTCTGTGGGCAATCAATAAGCAAATAGTGGAAGACAAGAGTGTTAGTAATATGTTAATTCTTCGGGAATTGAGTCTTTATATTTTTTATGGTTACATTGTGTAATAAAGACAATGGGTTATATTCAAGTTACGGTAACCAGTTGTCGAACTCGAAGGTGTAATCAATACAAGTATGAACATCTATAATTAAAAAAAAAAAAGATAATGGGGTATTATTGGAATACCCTGAGTTACATTTTAGGAGTATGTAAATATCCTATGAAATCTATCCATTTTTCATAGGAGTAAGAGTTTTCGTCTAAGAGGGGTTGTTCTACGAATTACCTTACTCGTTGTCCAACTAGAAAGATATTTCCAGTAAATCTTATATAGCAGATATATATTGAAAATTCTTGATGTATACATGACGTAACGCAGCGGCTACACCCCCGCACCCCTCACCTAATGTTTGATCCCGACAAGCGACAATAGATACTGCTAATAGCCCACTGGTCCATTGTCTTTTTGACTCACTGAGATGTGAACCATTCATTATTTTTAACAAATTTGAATGACGGGTAGTTATTATCATGATTACCCTAAAAAAAATACCTCACTGCATGCATGCATGGGCAGGCTTCATCAACTGTATTTAATTATATGTAATTCACTACGAGTAATGTTATATGGACTTAAAAATTAGAATTAGACTTGATAATCACAACTATTGAATAGGTAGTGGATCCCAATAAATGATGGGACCTACAGTGAAATCAATGGTTGAGATTATCAAGTCTAAATTTTAAGTCTATTTTTTGAGTCCATGTACTATTGCTCATTCATTACATACGCATATTGACACATGGAATCATGTTTTACAAGTTTCTGATTAATTATTGACAGAAAAAGAATTTATAAGAAAAAAAAAATTGAATACTTTTTTTTTACTCAACGGTCAAGAGTGTTTAGACTAATTTATATACACCTCAATTAATATCATATCCATTCTGATCAAAGATAGACCATACACACCAGAATTAGAGTATTCATGAGAAATTTGAGGGAGTAACTCTAAGTATTGCCAAATTTGAAATTTAAAACGTCTAAATTTACAGTTTAACTATGTTACCGGTTGAAATACCTTTCGAAAAAAACAGAACACTTGACTAAAGACCAGACGTTGTAAACTTATAATAATGAAGTTTCTCTCTCGCGATTTGAATCCAGTTGGTACTAGTCAGCAACTCAGCATGGATCTCGGGGCACATGACCTTGATCCAATGAACAGCGAGGACTGTACTAGAAGTCACGAGGAACCCTTATTTGTTTACCTTGTTTCAAATCCAGTGGGCTAGCTGATCATTCAGAAAGAGCTTAGAAGAAGAGTTGTTGAGACTCCAAGAAAGATTACATCGTGATCTTCTGAGAATATGGTCTGTGCTATCTACTTAATTATTGTAAACAAGTGATCATTTTTTCATGCAGTATTTAATTCTGCAAGAACGTGTAGTCGTTTCCCTCCACCCATTGGCCATTGATTTTTTCGGTGTGAATGAACGAGAAAGCAAACCATAATTAACAATGCTATTAAAATTTAATTTATTGACATAATTTATTGATCTAATTTATTGTGACATTCGAATTGACTGTAGATCTCATCAAACATTAAAACTTAGTGTTAATTCAATGATTTCTATAAAACTATATTATTATGTCAATAAATTTGATCAAATTTTTAGAACCAAATAGTATTACTTTGAGTTAATAAAAAGGTACTAGGTACACTAAGCATGCATCGATTTTACGATAACAACTTCTATGTTTAGGTGTTTTTGTCCATCCATTCCTTGTTCGTTGGGTTGGTTCATTCAAAGGCAAAAGAGGAAGGGTTGCCAACAGTCAGATTAAGCCTGGAGGCAAGAAGTCATTTTGCTTAGTCGAGAGTAGCATAAATTGATTTAAAATTCGGTCTGAATTTGATCTATTGAAAGGATTACCTTTGTTTAGAAATGGCATTGGATTGAGGAAAAGTGAGTATTCGTTCAAATTCGCCCCGTTTGGACTTTAGACGGTAGATATATATAAAAATACTCATATACAAAAATAGAGACAAGGATGAACTGAAACTTATCACCGTCCCACCCCACAAAACCTGTAATACATATATATATATATATCACAAAGAGACAAACTCTATCCACTCACTCACCCACTTATTAATACATATATATAATATCTCAAACCCCACCTATCCACACAGTCTTTCTTTTTACCCAAAAAAAAAAATAATTTTACTTTTTCTTTTAATTTTTTGAACCATTTGTTATATAACGAGGTTTCATCTTTCTTGTATAACCATTTGTGAGGTTTTATTGTATTTTTTTTCAATTTTTTTCTTAAAATTATAAAAATTAATTATTACGAACGGTGGCGAACACCAAAATAGAGATGAGGATCAAAATTTATTTGCGGGCGACAACAGAGATTAAAATTTTCTCCGCTAATAAAAATACACCGAAAATAGACGAATATTTTTAAAACGGGTCTAGACTAAAGAGTATCCCCTTGCCCTAATTTTGTTCGGTTGGGCTCTAGTAGTACAATAATTATATTAACAACCATATATGTCATCTGACTGGCTGGGTGAGATTAAAGTCTTTACTTATAAAAGTTGGTAGTTGTGATTGAAAATGTAATGCAAGTTGCATTTTCGATACAGCAGTAAATGATTTTAAGCCTGACACTTCAATCAGACTGGTTCTGCTGAATTAATAACGATATAGTAATGCATGCTACATCACAAGGAAAAAAAAAAAAACTAACCTCGACTCGAGGAGAAGTGTGATTTATCTAAAAATTCTGGATCATAAATGAATTCGAGTACCATTCTAATCACCACTTTCCTGCACCTTTTCTTTTAGGCTATCCCAAAGAATTGAATGACTAAAGTGGTGTGAAACCTCTACAAAGAAAGAGCTCTTTTGGTGTTTTTTAATGTACTGTTGCAAAGCAAATGGAGGTGAAAATTGTCTGGAATATTGGGGTTCCTTCCAACCCACCTTACGCTTAATTTTTCTTAAATGCCCGATCGCCCATTGTATAGTGATAGAGAACGTAGATAGATATAATAGAATCGACTTAAATTTCTCTGATTGATGTACACACTTACCATTGAGAGAAATTAGAACAAAGTATCTCGCCGAGGATAATTCTTACATCCTATATTTGTAGTACAAAAAAAAAGCCCATAATCTTTTCTTGTTTATGTTTCTGTCTTCTAAGATAGTTAGAAAAATATAAAGGAAAATGGCACTTTTTCCCCCAAAAGATTAAAAAAAATTCAATTTATACCACCAAAGATCGATCATTCCAAATTGCACCTGTTGCATCAGATTAGAGGTTTTGTAATTTCTTGGCGTGGAAGGTTTTGTAGATCTCATTTGGGCTGGGTCATGTTCATTCAAGACTTTCTTGGCCAATTTTTGGTAAACCCATTACAATGTGATAGAATTTGGGTTAACCTTTAGTGCTGGAGTCACACATGTAGCCCCAACAAAACTAACCCTTACAAGTCCAATTACCATGCTCAGCCCAAGCCATCCAATAGTCTAAAATCCAAATTAGCTTAAAGGCCGACCTTCTACCAAAGGCAACTCCATGTATGCCCCTAGATTTTTAACTTAGTACCAAATCCTTCCTTTGCCTTCAATTTGATGGATCCCTGCAAGTTTTTTTTTTTATTATTATTATTACTTTCATCATGGTTAAAATATTACTATAATTGTAATATTTAATGTACGAGAAAAAAATTTTGCACTTGATATTGATAATGATGATATGGATTTTGTGTGTTTAATTTGTGAGAGAAACAAACAAAGTGCACATCTTCCTATAAAACAAACAAATTGTTAGGGACTCGGGGTTGGTCGATTGAAGGCATTTTTGATATTTAAGTTAATAAGGGTCCAAAATTAAGCACACAGATTGCAGGGAAAGAAGTTCTACCTTAAGCTCATATGGTATGTATTTGATTGTGTCTTGACCTAGTCAGACTTAGAATCTTTACAGGAGTAAGGTGGCACATCCTGAACCTAACCAAATTCTTGTCAATTTGGTTTGTAGTCCAATTTGACTTTCAATCTTAATGATCGATTGTTGTAGGTCACGTGTTTAAAATTTGTACTTTATCAATACCAGTGTCTTATATTTTTAACAGAATTAGGATTTTAGGGAGAGCTTAGCTATCAATTCTATTTGGGTAGGGCGATGTCACTAGAGGATAGAGTTAAACTCTTATTCAAATTTTTATCTTATAGGATCTCTTTCTGAACATACTTTATTAGGCTATGTTTAACACACACCTCCCTACTTTCAATTAATTTTTATAATTAGTCTCGTACAAGATTAACAATTGAGTGTGTGACAAGGTGTAATTAATGGACAATAAAATAGAGCAATCAATGACAATACAGTAAATATCGGGTCAACACACAGATATATAGTAGTTCGATTCTGTCTGGGTGACCTACTTTACTTTCGAGAAACGATAACGGCGACCGGAGGTCTTTATTTAGGAATAAAAAATTCTGAGAAATATATGCTCCAAGAAAGGTACAATAACTATGAGAGAGAAACTATGTGTGTAGATGTAGAGGTGTGCTAAGGCGTGTTGAGAGATGTGTCTCTCCAATACAATTTATAAGTATGATGAGGCGGTGATACGAGTGTAAGGGTACTACTTTTTTAGGAGATGATAGTTACAAAAGGTAAGTACAATTAAGGTAGGATTAATTTTCGTGAGTATGTATTCCGATAATCTCTCTCCCACGTGCTCTTATCTTCCCGAGTTCCTTAGATCTTGGACTGAGTCGGATTAATAAAGCGGAATTGGACTGTCTTTTAACTGATTTGGGCTTGCTTAATTTATTGTGTCTGATCCAATTAAATTTAGACTCATCAAAGTCTTTTGTCAATCTACTCGGCTTAACTTAAATCTATTTGATCAAACTTTTATTTAGTCAATCATAATAGAGTTACTTTAAATAATTTAAATTCTTTTCAACACGTGCTAATTGATACGAGTCCACATCTAATTATGATTAGAGATTTTGTACTCCATCATTTATTCCTAGAACGCGTTAAGTCGCGTGACGACGCTGGATGACATTCCTTATCATTCCTTTTATTTGATGCTCTACATTATTTCTTATGAAAAGGCACTTTCTGTGTCTTGGCAATGAGAGAAACGGTCATTTGCATTAAATGACACCTCTTGCAATACTTCAGTCATTGCTTCTTGGCGCCCTTTCCCCTTTATTTAAAGGGTCTTTTTCTTCATTTTTTTTTTTGTGGCTATTGTTGAGACATTCAAGCTTCTGCACCTGCAGAATTTCTGTAAGTGCTCTTTGACGAAAAATAGGTGCTTTTAGAGTTAAATATTTCATTCCTAATAATGTAAATGAAGACATATTCATCTACGATATCAGTGTTCCAAAAGAGGGTGAACCTTTGATAGGGTTTAGGAGATATATCCTCATTCTTATTAAAGCCACTTTAAAGAGTATGGTTAAGTTTCTTTTTCACTCTTTTTAGGGTTTTACATGCATTAAAGCTTTGCCCCCTCAATGGTTCCCTAATTTCTTTATATAGTCATGGGAGTAACAATCTTGAACAATCTATTATGTATAAACCTCGATTTTTGGTATATCATCTAGTATTATATAGTCATACCTACTTCCGAGAAGAACTATTACTTTAGAGTGAAAAATAAATCACTATTTAGTCACCTATTTTCCCACTATTTAGTCACCCATCTTCACGGCTCGAATAATGGTCATGAAGAAGATGTCTTATTTGTCTTGGGCAATTGGGAAATTAGGGAGGGCAAGGAGCCTAACTATAATTGTCCTACGAAGAAGGCTCTTTTTTTTTTTTTTTTTTTTATTTTGTCTTTTCTTTTTATTCTTCTAATAAAAGCAACTTGGAACCTTTTGCAGGGGAAATCGACAGAAGAAAAATCTCTGAGCCAAGGGTGAATTTTCAAGATTTACAAAAGGTCTAGTCGTTTAGTGCTCAAGAGGTCTAGTGCCAAGTTGCTCACGTCATGCTCGGTTACGAGCCTGCCTATTATTCCTTCAACGCGTTCCTCCTACAACTGAAGCATCTCTTGCTGAATGCAGAAGAGAGAGATGGAAAGAGGAAGGAGTCCTACAGTTGGGGCCAAAGAGCTTACTACTTCAACACTGCCGAGGAAATCCAAGAAAAGAGAAATGGAAAGAGGAAGAGTCCCGACCAACTTCACTGATCTGGTGTTGGAGAGGATTCGGGTTCTAGAATTACACTTGAGCATGAGCCGACCAGCGAAGCTCCTGTTGAAATCAGACCAATCGAGCCACCAACTAGCGAGCCAACAGACACTGAGCCAACGCTGCCTTTATCCCATAATACGGCAAGATTTGATTAGTCCCCTATCAAGGAAGAGTCACAGGTAGATTTTGACCATGAAGAGGAAGGCCCAGGTCGGATCCAATGAGTATTGAATTTATAAGTTTCAAATATTAAAATTTTCGTATTGCATGTATCAAAAATATTATAATGTGATAATTATATTAACTTTCGTTTTTTTTTTAAAAATTCACACCGAAAAATGAAAAACTAATATTATAATATTTTTAATACATGAAAAGTACTTTATGAAAATTTTATTTTTTAAACATATATGGTAAAAATTTTGAAAATTTTTAAAATACAAAATGCAATTCGCCCAAGTTAAAATTTACCGTTGAGTAATAAACGGTCAGTCCAGTTTTATCCCACTAAATATGCAATTCAAAATTCAAAATTCAAACTCAATCCCATTGCCAAACAGTCCAGTTTCAAACGGCTAGCCACTCCGAGACCCTTGTGCCGCAGATCAGTCCCACTCTCTTCTATATCTAACCCTTCCCTTTCTCAACCTCTAACCCTAACTTCTAATCTTCCCCAACTCTCGAATCATTATTTTTCAATCTCTCTTAAACGCACAAACAGTTTCTACACAAACCCACAAGCCAAAAATGAGGGAGTGCATTTCAATCCACATTGGTCAAGCTGGCATTCAGGTTGGAAACTCCTGTTGGGAGCTCTATTGCCTGGAACATGGAATTCAGGTACAACTATCAAAGAACCCATTTTGCTAAAGCTGCCTTTTTCTTGAATTATTTGGTCATTAATTTTGTTTGCTTTCTGTATGGTGGTTGTGGTGTGTAGCCTGATGGGCAAATGCCCGGAGACAAGACTGTTGGTGGAGGAGACGATGCTTTCAACACCTTTTTCAGTGAAACCAGGGCCGGAAAACATGTCCCTCGAGCGGTTTTCCTTGATCTCGAGCCCACTGTCATCGACGAGGTTCGGACTGGTACTTACCGTCAGTTGTTTCACCCCGAACAACTCATTAGCGGCAAGGAAGATGCGGCCAACAATTTTGCTCGAGGGCATTATACGAGTAAGAAACTCCAAACAAATTCCCCTCGTTTAGGTTCTACTGTATGCTTTATACTTTGATATCTCATTAATTTCAGTGTTCTATTGAATTGCTTTAAGGGTTTGTTGAATTTCTGATGCAGTTCGAAATGCTTCATTCTCTTGTGTTCTTGCACATGGTTAGTAATTAGGCTTGTCAATAATGTTGGGTGTCGCAGGTTCCTATCGCGTTTTAGTGGGTTTGTGTCAAAAAATATTCCACTTATACTCAACATGTTTATTAATTTATGTCTGACGAATCGTGTTATATCGGATTCATGTCATATATAAACTATTTATAACTGATACATAAATGAGTTGTGTCATGCATTTCTTTTGATTGACTTAATTATACCCAATTTATTTATTAATCGTGTTATGTTAGGTCTACTCGTTAGTGAAGGGGGTGGTTTAATGGAAACTCAAATACTTTAATTTCGTGTCGTATTCGTAATCGTGTTGTGTCATATTTTTGCACCCTTATTAATTAATTAGGCCATTTAGTGAAAATATGGGGAGGCCTTCAATTGATGATGAACCATTTTCATATTATAACACGTTTGAATGCTTGCTTACAGTTGGCAAAGAGATTGTGGATTTGTGCCTTGACCGCATAAGGAAGCTTGCAGACAACTGCACAGGCCTGCAGGGTTTCTTGGTTTTCCATGCTGTAGGTGGTGGAACTGGCTCTGGGCTTGGCTCTCTGCTGCTTGAAAGGCTTTCAGTTGACTATGGCAAAAAATCAAAGCTAGGCTTCACTGTTTATCCCTCTCCTCAGGTCTCAACCTCTGTTGTTGAACCTTACAACAGTGTTTTGTCCACTCATTCTCTTCTTGAGCACACTGACGTTGCAATACTTCTTGACAACGAGGCCATCTACGACATTTGCAGGAGATCACTAGACATTGAAAGGCCTAGTTATACCAATCTCAACAGACTCGTGTCTCAGGTATGCCAACAGTTAAACTTGAAAAATGGTTTACGTTGTCCGTTTGTTTTCCTTAATTGTGATTCCTTTGTGTATTGATTCCAGCAGAAGTGATCATAGGCTGTTTTTTCCTTCTTTTTCAAGACAAAAGTCACATAATGAGCTCCTACCCATATTCATTTGGTAGTGGGTCTGTGTATGATTTGTGTCTCACAGTATATATTACCAACCTAGTTTGGTTGCGCTTTTCTCCTAATTATAACAAGTGAGTGTCGTTACATTCCAGTGCTGGACACCTCATTCGAGTTGTGAATTAAGGACATATTTGAAATGTCTTCATAACGCTTTAATGGAATCTATAATATAAAATATGACAAACTTTAATAAACCCATTTGACGGTTTCAAATAAACTCATCCAACGACCGTCAACATTTCTCTCAAACATTCACATTGAATTTTACTCCTAGGTAGATATAATAGCAAATGGCTTACCTGAATTAGGCTAGAGTGGTAAATAACCAGATGGAATAAACCATGATTTTCTAGTTCTGTGATGTGTGGCTTCTAATCTGAAGTTGCTCTTTTTTTGCAGGTTATTTCCTCTTTAACAGCCTCTCTTCGCTTTGATGGTGCTCTCAATGTGGACGTTACTGAATTTCAGACCAACCTGGTGCCTTACCCACGTATCCATTTCATGCTCTCTTCCTATGCACCTGTGATATCTGCAGAAAAAGCATATCATGAGCAACTTTCAGTTGCAGAAATAACCAACAGTGCTTTTGAGCCATCCTCAATGATGGCAAAATGTGACCCTAGACATGGGAAATACATGGCCTGCTGTCTGATGTACCGTGGTGATGTGGTGCCAAAGGATGTGAATGCAGCAGTGGCCACAATCAAAACAAAGAGGACTATTCAGTTTGTGGATTGGTGCCCAACTGGATTCAAGTGTGGAATCAACTATCAACCGCCAACAGTCGTTCCTGGTGGGGACTTGGCCAAGGTCCAGAGGGCTGTTTGCATGATTTCCAACTCCACAAGTGTTGCTGAAGTGTTCTCAAGGATTGATCACAAGTTTGATCTCATGTATGCAAAACGTGCATTTGTGCACTGGTATGTTGGTGAGGGAATGGAAGAAGGGGAGTTCTCAGAAGCTCGTGAGGATCTGGCGGCTTTGGAGAAGGATTATGAAGAAGTTGGGGCAGAAGGAGTTGAAGAGGAAGATGATGATGAGTACTAGGTAGAAATCCAAGCCCTTAGCCTTTAACAACTAAACACCAATGGGCTCATTGGTATGCAATGGGCAATCTGATTTTGTTTTTGTAGCTTGTTGAATGGAAAACTTAGTTTTGCTTTGACTTAATGTATGGCTTACTAATCCTAATAGTAACTTTTCTCCTTCAGATGTAGCCTTAATCCTAATGTAGACTCTTGTTATCCCTATTCTTCAAAAATCTTTTCTCCTTCTGATGCAAATCTGATTTGGTCAGTTAAGTGAAGGAAATGCTGTAGCAGTTTGATTTTGATGTCAACTTGCTGGCCATATGGCTATTGCATAACATATGATTTAATTTCATGACATACTATGTTTGATCGATTGTTTTTGACTTGTATATATCAACCAGTGCAATTTGGGACAATTGTATGATGTGAACTAGAAATGTTCACATCAATGCAAAGTTGGATACAAAATGTTATCATCAGTACTGCAAATTGGGACATATCAAGCATATTAATCATTTTTGGTGTGAAGAGCTTTTATGGTCAGCAAAATTCAGCTATGATTTCCTTTGTGATGGTAACTCTATGAACCCCTTTTTGAAGTTGCGTTACTGCAAATTGGGACATATCAAGCATATTAATCATTTTTGGTGTGAAGAGCTTTTATGGTCAGCAAAATTCAGCTATGATTTCCTTTGTGATGGTAACTCTATGAACCCCTTCTTGAAGTTGCGTTTCACAATGATTGATCAGGTCATGATGGAGTAGTGGTTGAAGTGTTGACAATGAGAAACTGTTGATTTTGCAACTTGTTTCGATTATTTTTTGCAATTGTTAAAAGGTTGTCGTAATACATCAAAGTGATGATGATCCAGTTGGTTGTGATAAATCTTTCCAGTTTTTTTTAGTACAGCACAAGCAAACATGTTTGCACTTCAATGTGGATATATAGTTCAGCGAAACTGTGAATTAAATTGGGTTGTAATATGAAATTAGAAGTTATTTCCATCATAAAGGCAATAGAAAACCACTACTGCCTCTCATTTACTTCTTCCAAACCGCACCATAGATGAGAACCCTTTGATCTGGATAGGACCATTTTAAAAGTTTGCATTTTTTGGAAGCAACATATAATGTGACAGAAGAGACAAATATATGTCGTAGTTATTTTCAAGATTATTGGATGAAGACAGTTAGATGACGATGAAAGGAAGTTTTGGAAGGGAGGAATGAGCAACAGTTGTATTAATATATCAAAGATGTACATTACTTGTTGGACACAGATAAATAATTGAGTTTAGCTTATCACAACAGCACTCTAATGTTGGTGGTTGACACAAAGTTGCAGAAATGAAGTTAGGATTGGCACAGCACAAGCAGACTTGTTTAAGCATTAATGTTGGTTTTGTTTTGGATTTGCTGGATTAGTAGCGATTAATGTTGCTTGATTGTGGGGCAAAACATCCCAAAGTTGGCGTTAATACAGCACAAGCAGACTTGCATAAACTTCAATGCTAAACAGTAACATGGGTCTTGCATTATGTTTTGGTTTGCGCATCAAATCCGACACTGCCTTTTGAGCTGAAGAAGTAATCTTGTGCGCTCTGTATTTTTCTGTTTCGTTTTAGTGTTTATTCACGACCTCGTGCATAGCAGACAGAAATTCTCTTTCAAAGGAGTCAATACACCTTTTCAATCAAGTTAAGGGTGGTATCTTGTTATTTTACTCACCGACAAATTTTTTTGTATGTTGTGTTATAATCGAATAGAGCTTGAGCGCATCAAGCTGGGCTACAGATTGCTTGGGCTCGACTTGAATATTGAGTTCAATTATTTAACAAGTCCAAATTCTTATCAGAATAACGTATAGTCTCCACTGGACAATCCATGTGTGACTATGAGAATCTGATTTCAGTGCTGGCACTGGAAAAGTCAAGTTCTAATAAGTGTTGCAGGGCATCCACAGCTGCAGAAACTGAGCTTGCCCATTAGCTGTTTCACCTAAAATGGCTACAATCCAAAACACAAAAAGACTGACGCCATCATTAATAGGGCTTGCTCTTTCTCTTAGATTGAGATATCAACCACTTGTAGTGTTCAGTTTTGTACCATTTCTTGTGATTACTTTCACATGGATAGAGCTGGTTATTTGAGTCTGGTCTAAGCTATTGGTTCAACTCTGGTACCGAAAAATTACTTATATTTTTCGTCACTCAAAGCATGACATGGTGAAGTTTTTATATTGTATTATTTTCAAGATCAATGGTTACAAAATGAGTTTTCCCTTTTATTAAATCTAAACAATAAAGGTCCCGACAATACAATTAGATCATATGCTACCTCATTTGGACTTAAAGTTTAGCTCTGCAAAATTAGGTGAGGTTTCAGGAGGGGAAAAAGGCATCGAAGAGGGTACCATATTTGCTTCAAGTGGATCTTTTCCTTTAGCATATCTAGCAATTGTGGTATTTTTGACGATCGACATTATATCTTTTTTCTTAAATATTGATTGCGACGTAAACTAGGTATGCATGAGATCACCTATGACTCAAGTCCCATTATGTTAGTTACGGTGTAACTTGCAAGACCCAAATATGGGACCACAAGGTATTAATCATCAAATGCTCATCCTAGCTAGCTACCCTAAAGAACTTAAAAAAGAATATTTATTTATTTATTTATTTTGAATGGACATATGGTTCCTTACAAGGAAAATGAAAAGTTGAGAAACACTAAAAAAATTTATTCCCACAACATTTTTCATGTACTTGTGGGCATATATCCCCCAAAGGTGCATTTAGACACATCTCTATTGAGTTCTACACCAAAGGGAATTTTAAGATACCACAACACTATGATTACTCATTAGATGCTATGCTATGTGTCCTGAAGGACAATATGCTCATTGCAGTACACTAGGCCTACACTGTGGACACAGGCAATCATCTTTCTGAGATGCTATTTGCACCCTAATATCTAATTGTGACATTAGAAGCATATGCATATGCTACATATTATGCTCATATTAAAAGAGGAAATAATTTTTTTTTAATTTATTTATTTTTCTAGTTTATTCGATTTATTGAAAAGTATTCCAAATAATAATGTGTGCAGTTGTAGAAAGAATATGTAGATTTATGTGGTTAACTCAAATCAGAGTGTCTTGTTAGTGTTGTTTTGGGTTCCCCACTTTGAGTAAGGGTATCTTCGGCGTTTATTCGATTTTAAACTCAAATTTAAATTTAAATAAAAAAAATATTCTCTAATTTTATATTCATGCCCTTATAAAATGAAAAGAGATTCAAATTTTTACTCAAATTAAAAGAAACTCAAACATTTATTCAAATTATCAATGATCGAATTTTATTTTGCTTTAAAGATTCGATTGTTATATTTCACCTCCTTTAAATTTAATTTTGTTCTCTTTTATGTATAAACTTATTCATTGCAAACTTTTGTATCAAATAAATTTTTTTACTCAAATATTAATTTAAATCTAATTTTCCAAAACATTTGATATAGGATTCAAACAAACGTTTACATTTGGATAGTAAAGACGAGTTGAGTTTGAAACCTAACAGTTCATTAGGATTAAATAATAAGTGATTTATCTTTCTTAAATATTTAATATTAGTAAAAATAATTTATTTTTAATTAAATAAAAAAATTTAAAATTAATTAAATACGTATAAATTGACGTTAACACATCAAATCGTTCCGTCAAAAACAGAAAGCATGGAATACAATCATCACAAGTTTGCATGGGACCCATGCTGCAGTGCCCTTGAGCCACGTGGCAATCCTCCCCCGGCCCCAAGGGTGGCTTTAGACTTAGAAACTCACAGGGAGAAAGGAAAGGAAAATCTTCCATACCTTAAGGAAAGAGAAGAGAGCGAAAATGGTTCTTCTATTAATCCATCAATAATAATAAAAAAATAAAAAATTGAAAACTCCTATTGGACTGTACCATCGTTCTACAATTATTTTTTGTACGACCCACGAGGACTTATCGTTCCATGGCTGAAGCAATATTTATTTTCTAATAACGGGTAAAACGATGATATTAAAGAATAACTTTATGATACTATAATAAAGAATCTTACAATTTAATTTTATGAGATTAAGATAAAATAGAATTTTTGGGCTCGATGATAATGTTTAATGATCGATCTTAATATTATTGTTTGTCATATTACTAAGAAATTTTTACCATACCCCGATAATTTAAAAAATTATTTTCAAAAAAAAAAGTTGTTCTAAGTTTATTTTCCAAACCTAAACATTTTTAGGCTAAAGACATTGTCCATTAACTTCTCGCAATTTTTAGAACACAATAATTTGACAAACGTTTTTAATTTGATAACGCCAGTTTAAACATGTTTCCACGATACTCAACCTTAACAGAAATCTTTGAAATGTCACTATTCTATCACCATTTCATTGTGCCAGTAGAATTGACATGTTCTAAACATTTTTCGGTTGCATTAACAAATCAGTTGAATTGATGTTTTTAGATTGAAGACGTCAATTGAGCTCATATTTTTCAAAATTATTTGGGTATGAGAATTAAGTTAAAAACTGTTCCTTTTTTAAAAAATAAGTTGTCAAAGTGAATGGGTATGGTAAAATAAAAAAAAAAACATTATTACCAGCATGAGCATAAATAGTTTGTGTACATTATACCTACATAAACGATTTAATTAGTATGTGATTAATAGTTGTTGTGAGTTAAATAAAACTGATAATCGAATTGAGTTTTACGAGTTCAAGCTTTCAAGTTTGTTTGTTTAAATGAGAGTAAAAAATTAATCAAGTTCGATTTGTTTTAAAAACGAATCGAGTTTAAATTAAGTGCAAAACAAACCAAGGATGAGTAATTCAAATATTTTATATACAAATGAATCAAATTTTATAAATTTGAATTAAATTATTTTAACTCATTTTTTAAATAAATATAAAAAATTATTCAAATTCAATTCATTTATTCAAATTAAACTCAGAAGTGAAACCAAGTAACTCGATTGAATTAGGAACGCTAAAGTTAAAACAGCAACAACTGGACGAGTGTCTTTGTCCTTGTATATATTTCCTAAAATGGAAGGCCTTACAAAAGCTTTACTGGGCCGCGGTCATTTTTGAAATGGAAGAAAGTAGTTGGGGGATGATGTTACAACTCATCCCCTTACCAGAGTTACTGACACCAAACATGTGGAGTTACACCAATTATTGATACAATCATGTGGCCTTTGGTTTTTTAATTTATAGCATGGCATTTTTTTTTTTATTAAAGTATAATAATAATTTTATATCTGAATATACAATATAATATATACTATATAATATTAAAATTTTATTAATTTTATAATATTTTTATTTAAAATAATAATTTATTTTTTTTAATCATGCAATTTAAAATTAAAATGAAAAGAAAGGTATATACAAATCGATGAGATTGTTTGATATAAGAGAGTATGTTAAATGTGTTGTCTGATATTAGGGGTCGTACAAAAAAATTGATATTTTTGGATAATTTTTTTTTGTTATATTAATTTTATATCATTAGATCAAAAGAGATAAAAATTTGATTAATCTTGACCATTATTATACTTTTATAAATTAAAAAATTAACTTTTTAAATATAATATTAAATAAATAAATATTTTAATTACACGGTCCCCTTCAATAACCTTTTCAATGTACCCCCTTAAATACTCCTAAACATAGAAAGGAATGAAGATAATATGAACAAAATCGAAGGCTAAGAGTCCAAGCCCAACGCTCAAGATAGACAATGTCCAAGAGTAAATATTGATTGTAAATAAATAATAAAACATCAAGTGAATAAGACAAATTTTATTTGAATAGTTATTTACTTAGAGGGTCTCTAAAATAATGGCTAAAACTTTAATATAGTTAAAATTTAGTTATTCAAAGGTAAAAAAACATGTTCTAACAAAAGATATTCAGAGTATGTACAATATATTATTGTTATAGTGATGCTTTATATTTAAAAGATCACAATAGTATAATGTATAAATAATTTATAATATATTCTCTCTTCTCTTATCATTTCTCGTATAAAACCTTATTATATATGCTTTTACATGTAAGAAGCATTAAAGGTTAAAGTGGAGACCCATTTAAGGATGACCCATGAAGGTCTTTAGAAGTGGGACTTAGACGTGGCTGAAGACAAAATGTCACTCCTGTAAATTTAAGTAGTAATATGAACGAATTGTAAATTTTAACATGTTGAATTCAAATTTTAACCATTTTTTTAGGTTAGACTATCTCTCATGAATATCCTATTCTCGACGTGAATCAATGTCTTTAATTAAATCGAGTAAGAGATTAATCAAAATACATATAAAATATCCCACTGCCCCATACGTATTTAGGGGTGGAATGCCTCCATTCTCATCTCCTCCTTTATGGTTTCGGGGTCTTCTGCTGCAATGAGATATTCATGACGAACACTCTTTTAAACTTTTTCTCCTCTCAAATTCAATTTGGCACTAATTCCTATAAGGCATAACATTGATATTACTTGTTAGTAATTCAACTTCTCAATTGATGAATAGTAACAACCCCTTGAATAAAATATTTTTTAGCTTGGTAAATTCGATCACAACCACGAATTTGGCCTTGGATTTTCTCGTGAATCACAACAATAATTTTATCTCCCTAAGTCTTTATCTTATTGTTGCTCCAAAATTTGTTGTGATCGAAAGAAAAAAAAAATTCTTTTATTAAACACATATTATAGAGAACTACTAAAAAAAAATTCTTTTATTAATTCAATTAAAAGGATTTTGCTGACTGAACAAATAATCTTGATTGCAACAGTAACTGATTTTTAAAACTAATTTAAAACTACTCTTAAAAATGTGTAGATAGTGAGTCTTATTAGAGGTTTAGAACATATCATTTGTCTTCTCCACTATATACTTTTTTATAGTCATTGTCTTTGACGATTTTGTCTCTATCAACGACTATCTGACTGCTAATATTTCATTAATTATTCTTTTTTTTAATATAATTGTGACAGATCATCTCTCACCTTTCTTTAGATTCCTTCACTTGGCATCTTCTTAATATATTCAAATTGTCAAATATCAATACATTGAATATTCCTGAAATTTTATATTTTTAAGTCCAAACATTTTATATATAAGTGAGAGTGATAATTGAAAAAGAGATCACTCTTTTCCATTGCAATTATATTTTTTCTAATTTTCTTTTATTTTTCGTTCCACTTCTCGTCTTTCATAAAAAAGAGCTTAAAACAAATTAAAATATAACTTTGTTCATGATAGTTGTTTATTTATTTTGGGGATAGGAATGTACTATGGATCAGAATTGTGGGGACTACCTCTTTATCATTTCAACCAACTTAAATCCCCAATTAAAGTTCCTTTTATGTACGTAAATTTCTTAGTGGATAACTTGCATAATTTCGAAAATATAGAGGCTAAAAAATGGCATTTGGGCAATATACATGAGCATAGGAGGGAGGATCAAAATTTTGTTTTAAAATGTTCAAAATATTTATGTTTCATAGTAAATCGGAATTAATCAGTGGTGCAATTTAAATTCTAATATTTCGATGTATTTCATAATATTTTTGAGAAGTTTGGTAATGTTTAAATACATTTACATAATTATTTTAGAATATTTTAAGGTATTTTAAGATATTTTGGTATATTTCGACTAATATTTTTAAAAAATTACTCTTAATTTTTTTTTTATTCATTCTATTTTCAAAACGGGTTGAAACGTTTCTAAAATACATCGATATATTTCTATTTCGTAAGTGACTAAAACAATGCACCGAAATAAAATATTGATCCTTGCATAAGAGATAAAACTACACTTGACGTGTCCCACTTGTAATTTTGAAGATTTCATACATTTTTTTTTTTGTGTTTTTTACGTTTTAGGCATTAGCCATTTCATATGGACTATTTCATAGGTATTTACATGGGGTCCGTTTGGAGTTAATTTTTTGGGCGTGAAACGAATGTTTGAAATGAAATAAAAAAGTTAGAGTTAAAAAAGATCTAAGAACTGTTTGGAATATTCTTGAAAAAGTCGATTTTTCTTTGTATAAACATTTTTTTTCAGCTTTTCTTTTTTACTGATAAAAAATTATTTTTTTCGAATAAACAGATGAAAAAGTCATCCAATAAGCTTGGATACAAACGAACCAAACATCTTTTCATCTAAATATTCCAAAAACTGAAATTTTTAGGCAGCTTCAAATAGGTCTATTGTCTATGTACCTTCGCTTATAAATTAGTTCAAACTTGCTTATAGTAATACATGGAGATTTGATAGACATTTTTTTTGATAAATAACACTTTGATCCCTAAAATATTTTGAAATCTCAAATTTGCCTCTATCAAAGATGAATGTCTCACATAGCAACGTACGTAAATTTTTGTGAACCTTTTTATCCCTTTTTGACGTAAATTTGGAAAAATGACTAAAAAGAGGGGGGAAAGGACCAAAATTCTATTAGCCTATTTTTTTTTATTTTTTTTTGTTCAACAGTCAGGGGTGTCTAAACTAACTTACACACACCTCGATTAATTCATTTTTCGATCCGATCAAAGACAGATAATCCACGTTGGGATTAAAGTATTAATGAAAGATAAATTTATTATGACCTGACCCCAATGAATTGTCAAGATTCGAATTCAGGACATTTGAATTTACATCTCGTCTCTATTACCACTTATATTATCCCTTCTCTTCAATTAGCAATTATGTGTTATTGTAACTATTACTTGGACATTACATAAGACTATTTACTTTTTGTATATATAGAAAATTTTATTGCCATGTAGATTCCTTTTAATTCCATAATTATCAAAGAAAGAAGTAAGTTAAGTAGGATTGGTACAAGTGCTTTTGTGCCCTTAATTGATTAGACAGTTTGAGACAATGCTACCCCTTTGCCCATTTGGGAGACGGTTACCTTGTTTGCTGTTATTAGACCCTTTCAAAGTCAACAATATGAACCAACATTATCACAAGTGCCATTATTGAAGGTTGGCACTACATACATAGTGTTGTCTTCTCTTGCATGCCTAATTAGGATATACATATTATGTTACATTAAGAATAATATTTACGTTTAACTCATTTATCAAACGGATTTAAAGAATTTATATAATAATAACCCGAAACAGGTTCTGCATGTCAATTTGGCTATCATCCCAAGCCTATAAGTCTATGTACATATTTAGTAATGTCTGGTTAATGGACCGGATTAAAGACCCGTTTGCCTATATTATTACTTATTTCATCTCTCTTCTTGTACAACTTATTTTATTTTCCTTTAAAAGTTAGATCCAATTAAGGAAAGAAAAAGATTATACCTCATTCTGGGTAAATTTAAGAATTGGTCACAAAAGAGTGAAAAAATTCAACGAGAAAAAAAATATTAATTATGGTACCGAAATACCACTTCTCAGTATTGTACCTCTATTTTTATAAAAACATATTATGTGTAAAAAAATTTGTTTTTTTTAATTATTTTCCAATTTTTTTGATCAATAATTATAGATCATTTGGATCAAAGTTAGCATTATCCAGGGGAAAAAAAATACACACACGAGAAAAGAAAAAAAAAAAGAAAAAGGCAGAGGACACACGGGAAAAGAAAAAGGCGGAGGAAATGCACGAGGAAATGCTACGGAACGCAGAACCGTACGGGAAACGGAAACTCCGCATAGGAAGGGGAAAAAAACAACCCGCAAAAAAGGTAACCGTTTCAGCGTGTGAAAAAACAGCCTAGTTTACACGTGTACAGTAACGGCTGTTAGTGGGTTTCGTTTTACCAGAGGGCCGTCAAATCCTAAACGGCGACTTTACCCACAACCAAACACGCCACTTTGTCTCTCACTATTATCAAGTCTCTAAGCCGTTTTGGGCCCCACCCACCACCTCTCTCCTTTTCCCGTTATATTATTTATTTATATACCTTCCCCTCCTGAATAATAAAAAAAACTTGGATATGGAGGTGGGAATAAATGGAGAGAAAGAAGAGAAAGTGCTTGCAGCTCTGAGATTTGAGATGGCCTGAGCTGTATCTAAAGGGAGAGAGAGAGCACGAGAGAGAGAGAATCAGAAGGGACTAGCAACTGAGGATTGCATATACATGTATATGTATATGGGTATATAATTTCAATCGGCTTTCTTTCTTTTTCGATCTTGTAAGTTCTTAATCTTTTTGTTAACTTTGGGTTTTGGATAGATTTCAGTTTTTTTTTTCATATAGCTGTTTATATATAATTTAGTTCTGTTTTATTTGAGAGAAAAAATAGTGAATAGATGGGGCTAAAATTTGCATTTTGGGGACTGTTTTATATGGATATGGGATCTTTCCTTTCTTTAATTCTTTTTGTAGTAGGAAATTTAGTGATTGTAACTAAATAGGTATGTGATAGATGGGATTAAAGTTTGCATTTTTAAGGACTGTTCTTATATGGGTATAGATCTTTCCTTACATGTGGAATTTCCTTTTCTTCTATTTCTTTGAGTAGTTGGAAATTTAGTGATTGTGGCAAATAATTTATTTGTGTGTGGGTCGCTGGATGGAGTGTGGTGTGTGTGTCTCATTTGCTCTATAATTGTCTTCTTTCTTTTGGTGGCAACCCAGCAGTTTTTTTGGAGGAATTTTCCATTTTAGGGATTTTTAGTGGCTTATGTCCTTTTGATTGAAATTGCTTGGTTGTCATTTTCATACTAATCTTTTTTACATGAGTGAAACTACACACGTAAACTTTCTTATTGGGCTACTGTTAAATTTGGTCACCAAGATAGGCTCTTTTGATCTGCATATTTTTACTAGATGCATACATATTGTAAGCAATTTCATATTCGTTTCTTGTTTGTTTGTTTGTTTCTTTTCTACTTTTTTTTTTTAAATGGAATGTTTATGCCGTCAAATTTGGGCTAGAAGATAGGCTTTTGATCAAATGTGATTTTGATTTTATCCATGTGTATATTCTTTTGCACTACCATCGTTGGAAAATTAATAGTTGAAATATATTATTTCCTTTGCTTTGCTTATAAATTGTATATATGTGCTGTTGATTTTCTTTCTACCATAAAGATCACAATTTTTTTTAGCAGAATTAGGGATTTTTTGTGGGAGTGATTAGGAATCTAATAATAGTTTTAATGTCTTGTGGATTTCAAGATTTGTTTTGATGAGGAAGAAACATGAAGCCTTGTATTTGTTTGTCAGATTACTTAAAAGTTGATCATAACAAGTTCTGGTGTAAAATGAGGGAATGTACAAATCAAATCTGCATATTTTCATCTAGATGCATATAAATTGTTAGCAAATTGCCATGCATGCCTTGTTTCTTTCTTTCTGTTTTAACTGGGATGTTTATGTTATCAAATTTGGTCTAGAAGCTAGGCTGTTGATCAAATGTAGTCTTGTTTCTATGCAGCCATATATTCTTTTGCACCTTTGCTATATTGCAAACTCTGTAAGTAAACTGAGACCACTGAAAAAATAATAGTTGGACGATCTTTGTTTCCTCAGCCTTATCTGTGGTAGCATTTTGTGGTGTTCTTTTGCTTGTAAATTGTATAACTGTGCTGCTGATATTCTTTCTACTTAAAGATCACAGTTTTTAGAAGAATTAATGATTTTCTATTGGGAGTGATTGAGAACCTAAAATATGTATTAACATCTTGTTCATTTCAAGTTTTTTTTTTTTTTTGATGAAGAAGAGACATGAGGCCTTGGATGCATTTGTCAGATTACTTTAAAAGTTGATCATAACAAGTTCTGTTATAAATTGAGAGGATGTACAAATCAGACCGATGGATGCAATACTATTTGTTTCTTCTGTCAAAATTCATTCTGATCTATTTCTGACAGCTTACCTCTAAAAATAAGACAATTTCCTACAGATTTGGATTGTTTCTGTACAACATATTGCAGGAATTGCAAGTGATGAAACGAAAAAGAGAGTTTATAAAAAGTTTTGTCATATTTCATTTAATTTGTTTCAAATCTGTTCCATAAGTTTGTGGTTGAGACTTGAGACTGATTCGGGAATTACTAGTTGCAACATCTTTTTTTCCCTTCAATTTTGTCTCTGGCATTTTGTGCTATTCCTCTGCTTTGTGAATGGGGCGTTCAGATTGTTAATTTTCCTGCTATTTAAGAATCATACTATGTTAGCTGAATTAATGGTGTGTGGTTCGAGTGATTAAAAATCTCAAAAAAAAAATTGCAATGTTGGCTGATTGCTTGTTGGAATTTTTGTTAACAATGAAGATACACGAGGTGTTGCATTCATTGGTTGGCTCAGTGCATTCCTCACCATTTCTGAGAAAATTTTGGCATCATGTTGGAGGGTCCTTCCTATCTTGTCGCCCGGGACTTGCCAAGTGCCTGTGAACAACAGAGCAAGTGGATCTACAATGCGTTTTGTGTTATCGAACTTTCAAATGGTAAGCAATGTCTGGAAGATGAAGAACAGATGATGTGGAGAAAGTCTTCCACACCATTGGATGCCCTTCAGGGAGATGAAACAATGCAGAGTTTTCATGATCTTTCGCTTTCTCAGATGGACCACTCAGATAACCAGCGTCACCAGGGAAATCATTCGGACTCAAGTTCACTGATCTACCAGCTTGGCCGGGACATCTCAATTAATTGCCTACTATGCTGCTCAAGGTCAGATTATGGATTGGTTGCTTCTTTGAATCGGAGCTTTCAGTCTCTAATTCGTACTGGGGAGCTTTATAGGTTGAGAAGGCAGATGGGCATTGTTGAACATTGGATTTACTTCTCATGCAAGCTTCTTGAGTGGGAGGCTTTTGATCCCATCCGCCGTCGATGGATGCATTTGCCTACAATGGATTGTAATGAATGCTTCATGTGTTCGGACAAGGAGTCATTGGCTGTTGGTACTGATCTTCTTGTCTTTGGAAAGGAAATAGATTCACATGTAATCTGCAAATATAGCATATTGACTAACTCGTGGTCCGCTGGTACAAAGACAAACACACCTAGATGTTTGTTTGCATCTGCAAGTCTTGGAGAAATTGCAATTGTAGCCGGTGGTTGTGATTCAGCAGGGAACATCTTGAGCTGTGCAGAGCTTTATAACTCAGAGACTGGAACTTGGGTGACTCTCCCAAGTATGCATAAGCCAAGAAAAATGTGTTCAGGGGTGTTTATGGATGGGAAGTTTTATGTTATTGGGGGAATTGGGGTAGGCAATCCAAGTGAGCTCACATGCGGGGAGGTGTATGATTTGGAGACAAGGACTTGGCATGAGATTTCTGATATGTTCCCTGCACGGAATGGAGGGGCCGGGGAGGCCCCTGCAACTGCCAAGGCACCTCCACTGCTTGCAGTTGTTAAAAATGAGCTGTATGCAGCATATTATGCAGAAAAGGAAGTGAGAAAATATGACAAGGTGAGAAACTCATGGGCTACGGTAGCTAGACTACCAGAACAGGCGACCTCAATGAATGGTTGGGGGTTAGCATTTAGGGCATGTGGAGATCAGCTTATTGTTATAGGTGGACCAAGAGCTTCCTTTGGAGGGATTATAGAGCTTAATTCCTGGGTGCCAGATCAAGGCCCTCCACAGTGGAATTTGCTGGCCAGAAAGCATTCAGGAAGTTTCGTCTATAATTGTGCTGTGATGGGTTGTTGATGCGTCTTATTTTGGTGACGCCCTATCCACTGTATGAGTTCCTTTCTGAATGTGGATTTACAACATTTGCATTTTACAAGGACATGAAATTCAGGCTATTTATCTCTGCCTTTGTTCCTGCAGGGGAAGTTTATTCCTAAACATTCTCATAAAGAGTTCCTCTTGAGACTGTCCAGAATATGCATCTGTGGAACAGGCATAGGTCAATAATTTGAAGCATCAGTTAGGAATATTTACCAGAACCTTTTTTTTTTTTGAAGAATAAATAAAATTCTCTTGTGGTTTTTTGAGTTATTTAAAATGGTTTTTTTTTAATGATTTAGAAGTGGCTCTTTTGTACACATCTTCTATGCCCTATTCGCTTCCATAAGTGTATTTCCTTTATGGGGGGTCTTGTAGATTCTTAGCTTGATAATGCATTCTCTCTATCCCCTTTGCTTATTGTTAATTAGGGGAGAGGGGGATTGGGTATCCACTCCACATGAAATGTGCATAATTACCCTAGTTTTCTTCTCCTCTTTATCACCCATTACTCCCTATCCGAATGGCACTGGACCACCTATAGCCATTACCAGTTCTCTTGATCTCTTTCCACTCCCTTATCTCTCCCTCTCCCTCTCCCTCTCCCTCTCTCTCTCCCTATCTCTCTCCTTTGCAATCATGCACATGGAGTGGACGTGTGCAGGACCCCCTAGTTAATGATAATCTCTATAGTGGTGCATTCTTTTCTGTTTCACTGAACTATCGTGACATGTACGTTGATGTTTTAGTTCCTTCGACGCTTCGTACCCTTGCTCGCATATTAGTGCAGCATTCTTCTTTCTTAGGCCTTAGGTGACTTGAGTTGGATTTCTTCTGGAAGGAAAAAAAAGAAATCTGACTTTTATTTTAATTTAGGTGGATTTTCTCACAAAGATAGCCTGGAACATTCAGCATGCCAAAGAGTTCTTTAGTTCATTGTCTTGTTTGTTTTTATCTATTGCCTATAGGGCCCTTTTGCTCTTTGTTTTCTCTCTTTATTAACCTTGAGCATGACTGGGTAATGCTCCATTATGCTTTTTTCTGTTGCATCTTTGGAGACATTTGATTAACTTGGATTGTTATCATGGTGATCTGTTAATCCTGTGTGAGAGCTTGGATCTGTGTTTTGATGCCACGGAAGAACACTCATATTTCGGATAACATGGTGATGTGTTAAAAGCAAAATAGGATTTGTTGGCAGTAGTGAAGAACACTCTATTGTTAGCTATTTTTGGCAGAAATACACCCTTTTTTATGAGGTGTGTTGATCACCCCCTTCATTAACATTTTGTTCGTTATCTGAGCAAAGAATGATTTGTGTCTAGTTGTTGTACATACTTTATAGTAAGCCTAGCAAAATTCGAAACTTATTAAGTACCTTGTTGACATTGGTAGAACATCGCTTAGGTTCGTATAATCCTCGATTATCATTGTAATGTTGCAATTGCATCTGAGGAATTACAGTTGAGATTCTTGATTACATTTGCTTGTTTTCTCACAATGCTGTGGGTGAAAATGCAAATCCTCCATTCTATCATACTAAAGATAGCCTTGTGGAAAGTTTTTCCTTTAGCCTTTCACCTTCATTCACTCTTTTGCCAAGTGATTTAAGTGCAGATTATGTTCTTTGTCGCGTCACTTGTAAATCCTGTAAACGGCATAGGCTTTCAAACAGCTTAGACACATGCACATGCGAACTAATAAATACATGATTTCATGTTAATGTAATTATATATCTTTTGTACATACCCAAAAAAAAGCTATATATGTTTTGAAGTCAGGAAAATGGGACTTCATTCATACTCGTATGCAGGAAGGTCAATCTTATCATGTAAAACGGATTCGTGTCGGGTTCATTTAAAAAAAATATTTTACTCATACCGATTTGATTATTAATTTATGTCTAACGAATTGTGTCATATTAAGTTTGTGTGGTATATGAATCGTATATAATCAATATATAAACTAATTGTATCGTATATTTTTTTTGATTGGTTTATACACGATTCATTTATTAATTATATTGTATGTGGTCCACTCATTTATTAAACGAAAAGTTTAAGAAAAATCTATATCTTTTAATTTCGTAACGTGTTAATGATTCGTGTCAAACTCCTACCCATATGCGTGTTTATGCATCTCATTGGTGTATAATTTTTCTTTTTCAAAATGTCCACCCTAAAAAACACACATCTATTAAAAGAGAACCTCAAAAGACTTGTGCCGGCCACAATACCGCCAAAAAGTATAGAATTTTTTTGAACAAAGTTAAAAAGAGGGGGCAATTATTGGGTAATAATTTTTTGGGCGTGATTACGAGGATTCTCCTACTATGAAATGTTAAGTTTGAGTCATATCTACAAATTCAGAAGAGCATTCCATCACCACAGCACCGTCAAAATCAAGCAACAAACTGTGTTGTTCTCGTGAATCGAACCCTAGTGGATAACCATATAGAAGTCAAGAACGATCTTAAATAGATACGATTTACCACTAGACTACCAACATAGATTGTACCAAAAAGTATATATTGACCCTAAAACAAAAACGATTCTTATAGGATCACTTCAATTGATTTCCATCACAGATTTAGAGTATAACTTTTAAACACTAGGGTTTAGCATAATATAATGAGCTCCAATTACCAAGTCACTTTTTAGCTCCATGATATATTTCTTAATGCTTACTGCCACGGGCTTTTCTGTCCTTTGTTGCTATACTTATCCCATCACATTGGTATCTACTCAGACTTTATTTATTTATTGTCTTTTCTGAATTTTTAAGTGGTTTTTGGCCTTTCCTTTATAGACCCATTAATAGAGGTAACATTGACCTTATCACTTTGGGATTTTTTTTTCTTACGAATCACTGGGATGTATTAATTCATGCTATTTTTTTGTGAGCAATATTATTTATATCTAATTTATTGACCTAAGAGTATAGATTCTGACTCAAATTTAAATTTTAGTTTAAATTTGATTAAAAAGTTTAATTTGGTATAAAATACTCTAATGAATAAACTTAAACATATATTCAAATCTATATAATAAAGTACAATACAATTCAAATTTTAAAAATAAATAAAATGACTTTTGTTTTTCGCAGTTGAGATCCCTTTAATCCAACGGCTAATATTAACACCTCAATCTTGATAGGAAAAATAGGCTCATAAGAGTGAGTTTAAAGTGACTTTTTAAAAGTGTTTCTAGGTTTTATAATTTCTCATAAATACTTCAACAAAAAAAATAATTTTGAAAATTGTCCCACCCCCATCACCATTACCACTATCATCGCCACCTCACCACCACCACCGCCCTACTACCATCACCACTATTACCACCACTGTCGTCGTCTACCACCACCTCTGCCACAACGACCACCACCACCACTATCACTGCCCCACCACAACTATCACCATCACTACTACCACATCACTGTCTCATTACCACTATTACTACTACCACACTACCCCCACCACTATCATAATCACCACCACCATCGCCACCCACCACCGATTGCTACCACCATCGTCCACCCACCACCATCATTATCTTATTTGTATATTTATTATAATTACCACCGTCACCACCCACTACCACAACCACCACCATCTGTCGTCGCACACCATCGCCTCCAACCACTTTCACTCATCCCTAGCACACTTACCACCATCACCTCTATTCGTCACCACCCATCACACTGTCTTCCAGAAGCACCCGTCGTTGTTCACAACCACCATCGTTACTGTCCACCACTATCGTCACTCCACACCCACCACTATCAACCATTATCACCCACACCCACCACAACAACCGCATTCACCCATGACTGTCACTAACACCATTGTCACCCAAAATCCACTACCACCATCACCGTTGCAATCCACAATCGTCGCCACCTACAATCACCACCAATTCCCACCACCACCACTATTATCGCTTACACTCACTACAATCGATGTTTAAATTTTTATTTTTTTTTATGATTTAATTTTTAGTGTGAATATAAATATATTTATTGTTGACAATTTTTTTTATTACTTCATGTCTTCAGGTACGGGAAATCACTAGTCTTTTAAAAAATATCCTTACTGCCCCAAAGCTCATTTTTTAAAATTTTTTTCCACCAAAACATTTTATCCTCTCTTATTTTCTTGTCTTCATTCCCTCCCCAACAATAGAAAAGAAAAGAAAAGAAAAGACACCCTAATATTAAAACTTATTTCTTACAAAATTTAACAATATTAACCAAAAGAAAAATTAAGAATAACAACCTCTTTGAGTGGTAGATTCATGAGCTTTGAAAATTTTTTAAAATTTTTTGTCTTTAATTCTGTCTAAACCAACTTATATCTAAAGTAATTCCATATGAGAGACGAGAGACGAGAGAATGCAAAGAGAGATGGTGTGGTCGACGATGATGGTATTGACTTTGAAGATAAAGGCAAGAACTATTACCTCTAAAGAGTCTTTTGAATTTGAATAAGATAAAACATTACCATTGAAAATTTGATTAGGATTCGAGTCTCATTCAATTTAGGTTTAAAATAAGTTTTATCTTAATTTGATATAAATTTATTTTTTAGGTCCTTTTGACTCAAATTTAAAATTGAGTTAATTTGGAGATGCTCTAATCACTTATAATTATTGGATTGATAGTAAATCTCAGTATTTATTGAAACCCACAACTAATTCAATGGTCATGATAAATTAGATAACAAATTAACTTCAAATAACTAGTGGTGTCAAAATATTCACAACTTGTTAACACGTTATGAACACAACACAAAATTAGAGAGTTTGAATCTTCTTTAAGCTATCCGTTTCATAAATAAGTGGACCTAATGTGATACAATTAATAAATGAATCGGGTATAGGTAAAATCAATCAAAAAAAATATTTGACACAACTCGTTAATATACCAGATATACACGATTCATATACGACACGAATTCGATTTGACATAATTTATTAAACACGAATTAATAAACAAATCAAATATAGGAGGAAGAGTATTTTTTGACATAAATCTACTAAAACGGAGCCGCCTCACATGACATAATTGAGAGACCCACAAATAACATCATTGTTTCTTTATTTATAAGCTCTAAACTACAATTCTACAAGTCGTTTCCCATGTCATCCGCTCATGATACTTTTAAATATTCTTGGTGGTGTTTACTTATTAGTAGTGTCGTTACCATCCAACGAGATACCATTGGTTTTTCTTCTTTTTATTCTTCTCTCTTTTTTTTTAGTTGAAAGAAACCCACCTAAGAAAGGGATGTAATTGTAGAATAAGGTCATGTTAGTAGTGCCGATCGAGTTGTATTATGATTATATTCAATTCATATTATGTTGAGTTCATGTTTAATAAACCCTAACATGACCCATTTAATTAATTATGTCAAATATTCATGTATTAATCTAACTAGTTGGTGCTTGAATTACAATTCTAAGACTAGGATTCTTTCAATGAAATACACAACCCTTTTATAAACTAAATTTTTAATATTTTCTTAATGTAATGTCAATTAAAAAAGTTTGTCGACAAAAATATATTATTCATGTTTAACATGATTTACTCGATCCGTTTATGATTTGATAGTGAATTTTCTCATTCTTAAATTCATATCATCAATTAGTTAATTATAATCCATTAATTTTATAATGATTGTGAGTCGTGTGGACACACCATTGTAGTCTTTGTAAATGCCTTTTTTATTTTTCTGGGTAAATATTTCCTAATTTTTTTTTATTTTTGGCTCACTACCTGAATTTGGTGCGCCCTTATTGATGATCAACTGTTCTAGTCGGACAGTATATAATTAGGGGTGTCAAAATTAACACGAATACAAAACAAAATTGGAGTGTTTAGATTTTTCTTAAGTTATTCATTTCGTAAACGAGTGGATCCGAACTGATGCGATTAGTAAATAAATTGGATATGAGTAAGACAAATTAAAAAAAAATGCATGACATGATTATTATATGTTGATTGTATACGATTCACACCCGACATAAACTTGATATGACATGATTCATTAGACACAAATTAATAAACGAATATGGGTGAAACATTTTTTGATACGAATACATTCAGACCTGACAATAACTCAGCTCACCCAACACGATTGAAAGACTTATATACCAAAATTTGCGACGTGTCTCATGTTAATCCTCAACGTTATAATTTTAATATATTACTTCCAAACATATTTCATTTGTTTCAACGTTATAATTATATCATATTACTCTCGAATATATTTTATTTATTTTTAAGTGATTTTCACGAATGATGCCTTTTGTATTTTTATTATTAGTTTCTTTCATGTGTCACCCTTTTGTTAAGTGCCACAAATGCTTCGGCCATCTTGAGACCCCAGGCAATTGCAGATCATCGGGCACCTCTTGCCTCCCTTGAATGGCCCAACAACAAACGAACAGACATTTTCGGTTCCTTCTTGTGTCAAAAAGTTAAAAGACAATTTTTCTTGCAGCTTTGAGTTCTCTCGTGGAGGATGTGCTTCTAAAAAATCTATCTTTAAGCGAAATTTTGAGTCCGTTGTATGTTAATCCTTCTTGTTATATGATAGGCATGTAGAAATTATCATACTATTTGGACTTAAAATATAAAATCTTAGGAATATTCAATATTGATATCTGGTAATTTGAATACACTGAAAAAATACCACATGATAGAAATTGAAGAAAGACAGGCATATTTAAAAAGAGGAATAGTTAATTGAAAGGTACCAGTCAAATAACCGTTGATGAAAGTAAAAACTATCGAGGACAATGACTATAACAGGGCATGTAATAGAGAAAATGAAAGATATATTCAAACTCCCACAAAACCCTACGATCTGGACATTTTTAAGAGTAATTTTAGATTAGTTTTAGGAAACAGTTACTACTGCAATCAAGATTATTTATTTAATTTTTTCTGCAACCGAAGCTCCTTTGATTGAATTAATAAAAGAATCATCTTTTATTAGTTCCTTATATTGTACACTTATCCATTAAATTCATCCAAAAAAAACCTGAAACAAAATATTTGAACTCCTCGTAAACAATCACCTGAAAACTGTCTGTTGATTAAAATTTTTCCGTCGAACTCAACAGATTTTGGAGTAACCCATACCCAAATAAGCAATAGGAGCCCTACAAAAGTTTAACTATTGGCCGATAGAATAATAATTCAATCATGACAATAAAAACTAACAATATGTAGTAAAGTATTGTCTTTTTTGTTTAATAGAATGAAGGCATTTTGAACCATCCACCAACAACACCAACCTAAAAGGCATTCCTTGCGAATCTTGATCTCAGCTATATAGTGGATCACAAGGCGGATATGCAAATACAATTATTCGATTCAATGATATTATTATCTAATATATCGTCTAATAGAAAACCATGGCATAAAAATCTGACATGTATACATGTGGCAATGATTAGAGTAAGTTGACTGTGGCAATAATTGAATCATTTGTGTTTCACTATGCACATGTGGCTATTTGTTGTTAGATAGTGATACCAATACGATATGACAATCGTGTAGTGTCCCATTGTAACCAAACTTTCAGTCCTGTCGGTAGTCTTGTTTACTTTTTCCTACAAGTTGGTGCTTTCTCCTTAGAAGGAAGGTAAACATCAGCATACCTGCATTCATTAAAGCAAGTATCAATTTGCAGCAATTTTAAACAACGATGCATACTTTTCGTATATAGGGGACATATGCCAATATTCAGCGTCTGCACAGATACATATACCAATGCATTTCTGTATACCCATGAACTTTTTATAGTTGCTCATATAATCCATTCGATAATACATAACATTGACATTCTCGCTGGCCAAATGTATAATAGTTTTCTTTCTTTTCCAATTTTTTGTTTGAATGTTCACTTAACGATCAAACTTTCTAAGAGACACTTCCAATGCGTTGAAGGTTGGAAAAGGAGCCAATGCTCATGACAGCAATACCAGACTACTTGTGAATTGAAACTGAGTTTGTGATTATGCATCCACCAACTAGAGAAATAGTTTGTGAATTCTTAAATGTTCAGAACAATTGAATGGAACAACAAAGAAAGAGAATATACCAACAATGGCTCAAAATAATCATCCCCTACCGCCCCCCCCCCCCAAAAAAAAAAAATCCCCAAAAAAATAGAAAGAATAATAGAATGGAAAACATTGAACAAACAATAAAAGAAATATGAAAAATGTACCAGCTTGCCTAAACAACAGGCAATAGATTTGCCAAAAAGAGGAAATCATTTTGCTTTCCCTAGCATTATGAGGTCTTGCTCCATGCTGCTGCAAATTGCAGTAAAAAATAGAGAGAAAAGAAAGCTGTAAACTATGAATTCTCTAGCAGGCCAAATTAAGCAGGAAAAGACTGACATCTTGCACTACAACCCCAAAGTTTCCAAAAGAAAATGAATAAAGTCTAATGACGATATAGCTCTTATCTTCTTTTTGTATGTTCTTATTCTTATTCTAATTGGAACTCTTCTCAGCGATTATATTTTCCATTGAAACAAAGGATATATGAGCGCAGAAACAGAAGGCAATCTCTGAAGAGGAATTTTCATTCACCTTCAAACTGTGTCTACGATGAGCATACAAAGTAATTTTTATTTGAAGTGAATGTCTATGAGTGATGAATTATAATTATTCTATTAAGACAGATGCATGATAACTAATTGCACAAAATGAGTAAAAACAGACCATTTGTTACGTCTTGTAGAATCCAATATTTATGACACATTGAATGAGGGATGCCAAATCGCTTAAGAGTTCTGTTGTAGCACAGAAGATACTTCAAACACGGATTAATGGAAATACTTCAGACAAAAAATTAAAAGAGAATACGTACCCCATCGGTGGTGGTACTTCATCCATTTCAAGATCCCAATAGGAAGTGTCATGGCTGTTTTATGGTAGCTCCAAGAAAATCATTGCACATTTGAATTCTTTCATTTCAATCTGACCGAGAATAGGGCTTTACAAAGACCCAACTGGAGAAGACTGATCTATGTATCCAATCCCAACTGCTAGGTAGGGGCAGGCTTCTTGAGTTGCATTGAGTGAGTTCATATGTTCACAAATGTATGTCAAACAAATTTAAAATAACAAATGGTTAGGAAAGGATTAACGGTTTTATATATTCAAAATGTATGTCAAGCAAATGTGAAATAAAATGTGATTAGCAAAGCATTTGAGGTTGCATCTTGAGCGTCGAAATACCCTTATGAGGTTGCATCTTGCGCATCGAAATCTCCATATGAAATACCCTACTCCACTCACTTCCCAAAAGCTACAAGAACTAATAAGTAAGGTTACTCTCCAATTAATATGCAGTAGATGATCTACAAGGCACCCCCAAGGAGTTGGTTATTATCCATTAATACATAGTATTGTCACTAAATTCTACAAATATGGGTAAAGCTGCCTCCCAAAAAATTTCATTTGCGGGAGTTTTATGCATGGTGTACGACAGTTTTTTAATAATGTTAGACAAGTTACAAATTACATGCTATTGATTATGCTTTTCACAAGGTACAAACTTTTCCAACACCCACACCAACAAGCAAACATACGAATTTAAAGAATCATACAAAAGATTAGGAAAACAAAAAGGCGGGGAAAGGGTAATTACACAAGTAACTACCCCTCCCAGCTAATCATAGTTGCATAAACTTAAGTAACACCAAACAAAATCCACAAATCAAAATCAGAAATTTTGAAAAAAAATTATTACATATTGATACAGAGAAGTGAAAGTTATTTTCAGAAGTCGATTCAGAACAACTCTCAGTGCATCTTGAGATCAAACTTATCTAGAAGACTTTGAATATTAGCTAGAATGGCTAAGCTGTTGCTCATGTACTCCTTCGACTTCTGCACCTTCATTCTCACCTCATCAACCACCGTTGATCCCATCTCCTCCAACCCATCCAAGCACGTCTGTTGATCAGTCATCGCACCGCTAATCCATGAATTCAGATCCCCAATTTTCGCCTCTGTCAAAACCTTCTCTCCTGGGTCTACTTCCATCAACTCCAAAGACCGGTTAAGTTGACTCAGTCCATCATCAAACAAACTCGTGCAGTCCTTTAACGCCGATTCAGTTGAAGGGTCGTTCAATTTCGAGATGAGGGTTATGGGTACTGACTCGAGTTTCGTGAATTCTGTCACGGCGACTTGGATAGAGAGCTTGAAAACGCATTCAGGGTCGATTTTGGATCCAAAATTTGCGTTGAAAGAAGATAAGGAGGTGAAGCATGAGTTGGTATACTGAGTCACGGAACAGATAGTTTTGAGTGACTCGGCCGCCTTGGAAGACAGATCATCGTCATCGGGTGGTTCAGTGATGGATTCATAGATTAAAGCACCGATCACTGCACCGATGACAACAGTTAATATGATAATCAGAGAGATGGCTATGGTTGTACGATGATTTTGGGTTGTTCTGTTGTGGTGGGGAGAGGTTTGATCTCCCAAGGTGTCTACTTTGCTGTAGCCTTTGATGATGTTAATTGATTCCATCTGTGTGATTTTTGGAGCGTTTTCAATGGCGGACCTGAAGTGTTTGATGAATGTTTCGGTAAGGTGGTTTTGGGAGAGCTAAAGAAAAGAATAACACATCTGCATAAGCGTGTGAGGATCGAAGAAGGAGAGTGGTTTGATTTTGATATTGACTCGGAACTTTAACTTTGGTTGAGACGGTGAAGCTGATATGACTATATTAAATGATAGATTATAATCTAAAACATTACTCAGACTCTTTCTGATTTATATTTAAACATTATTAACACTAACGTTCTTACCATTAAATCACTATTTTTAATAAAACAAATTTATCTAAAATATCAAAATTATCTCTACATAAACTACAAATAATATTTTTACATAAAATTCAATTAAAATTTATTTTTTTTACATATTAAAATTCGAGTTAATTAAAAAAAATTTACAAATTAAAATTCGATTTTCAAGTCGATTAAATTTTATATTTTTTTTACTTATTAAAATTTTTGTCAATTAAAATTCAATTCAATTTGATTAAAATTCATTTTATATGTATTAAAATTTGAGTTGATCAAAATTCATATTTTTTTAAATATTAAAATTTGAATCGATTAAAATTCAATGTAAGTTAATTAAAATTTGATTCAAACTGATTAAAAACGAAATTTATTCGGCTCAGATCGAATTTTAATCGGTTCGAATTTTAATAAGTAAAAAATTTATAAAATTTATAAAAAAATTAGATAAGGTGTCTTTGAAGATACGATAAAATAGAAGGAGTGCAACTAAAATTTTTCATTTTATAACTTTACCTTCAAAATTTTAAATTTGACGATAAAAAATAATAATTTTTAATCTTTCGAAATTATCACTTGCGTCACTTTTTTGAGTCATAATTTTTATATAAAAAAGATGTGATTTCACTTTAAAAAATTATAAATTTGATTACGGTATTGTAGACTTCCTTTTTTTATTTTGGTATTTTAAAAAGATAATAATACCTGACTATGGTCTTGTTGTGGAAAAAATATTCATTATAATGGTGATACCACGTAACAATATTGACGTTATCTCACTAATTAATAATATCAAAATAAATAAGTAAATAAACTTCACAAAAATTAATAACCAACTCTCCATTCAAGTAAATAACTATTCATTATTCCTATATGAAAGTCAATTAACTATTCAAGTAAGAGTTTATCTGACCCACTTTATGTTTTATTATTTGTGGGTTAGCATTACTAATATGGTATCACGGCAAACATGGTATCTCGGTTGCATTCAATATTTTCTCTTTATTGCGATGTTGAAAAAAATATTAGGGTGTATCTATCTGTTATACTCTATCATCATGTCGATATTGTGTAACCGTCCAATAAAAATATAACATACGGGAAGGCGGATCTTATATATTCTAGTAACTATATATCGTGTCACTTTTATAACCATGCAAATGAAATTTACCTTTGTTATTTGTAAGTTTATTCATTAATAGTGACACCACATATTAATAATGAGATAATATTACTGTTATACCCAATATTTACTTGGGATATTGGGATCGACGATTCAACTTGCCTCGCTAGCTTTCACTCCTTCCCCCTCTATATCAAAATGGTTGATGTTTCTATTGTTATAATGTTGAAGGTTGACCCAAATCTCGTTTTATTTGTTAGTTTGGCATTAAGAGTTCTTATTACATAAGCCACTAGTTATTAGAATTAATTTTTTATGTGAAAATTAGGGTTGAATCTTTCGGGATGGACTTATAATGACTCAAATCTGCTAAAAAAATTTATTTAGTGAAAAGTCTATTTTTTATCCTACTAATAAGTATTTAAGTTTATTATTTTTTTAAATCCAAGAAATACCCTTAACAGTATTATTCTATTCAATTGTAGAAACTTTAAGTACCTTGAAAATAGTTTTAAATTAATTTCTTAAACTAGAAATTATTATTCCTTGATTCACTCATGAAATTCAAATTTATATTATTTCTTCTTCTCTCCCTCGTTAGAAGAAGATCATCACTCTAGTACAACAAATTTTTCTCTTTTTATATCATTTCTTCCTCTATAGCATAAAAATTAGTAGGGTTTGGAACATCATCAATAATTACTATATTTTCTACTATGTTCTGGTCATCATAAACTTCTATGTCGTTGGTTTTCAGAAAAAAAATGTTGAAAACTTGTTTAATGTGTTATTAGTTTGTTACCCAATTTTATTTTTATTTTTTGATAAATAATCCCCAAATTTTTTCAAATTTTCATGTTACTACGTTTTTTGCTTACCATATTACTATTTTTTTTCTAATTGATCATGTTACTATTTTTTCAGTGTTATTTTTTTGAATGCTGAAGAATTGGAGACCTCTTCCTCTGATTATAGGTTTGAATGTTACTATTTTTATTTTCAATTTTGTTCAATGTCCTATATTGTTATTTCCTTTTTATTGAGCATGTTATTATTTTTGTTAGACACATTTCTATTTTTATTAAGCATATTACTATTTTTGTTAAACATGTTACTATTTTTATTGAACATTATACTATTATTATTATTTTAAAATATTAATATTGAATATTAATATTTTTTTATGTTTTAATGTTACTTTTTTTTTTGTGTTTAAATGACATTAATGCTAGTCAAACTCCTAAAATTTAAGAGTTTTTAATTTTTAATTTTACTTCATTTCTAAAAAGAAAAAATAGTCTGATAAAATTAATAAAAAAATTGACTTCATAACAAATAAATTTCTTTAGCAAATTTAAGTTCGAATAAGTCCATATAATATAAGATGACGGACCTTCAACTTTTTCATTTTTTATTGTAAGTTCTTATAGCAATAGTATAAAAAGTCTTTTTGTTTCCAGCCAATAGTTTTTTATTATTCAAAAAATATGCCTTTATGGTTTTTCAAGAATTACAAATACGTGTTCCTCATTTTTGTCTTTCTTGTTTTACTAATTGATGCATACGTGCGTTGTACATCAATTATTTCAAGTTATAATTTTTTTGTACTATTTTTACATTACAATATTACTTGATCAATTTATAGTTAAATAACCATACTAGAACTTCCAAGAATGTTAACCCCAAAAAAAAAAAAAAAATTCTAGGAATGCAATGCTTATTTGTGTTAGATTTTTGTTAGCTAAGAAGTATGGACAATTTACTCTTGTCAAGAGAATTTTGATTACTACAACAACGTACACCAGTTATAAATGGCGAAATGACTTATAGTGATGGGAATTAGTTGCCGTAAACTTGTATTTACTTTTCCTTGTCTCCTTGATCAAATTAGGAGATGTTTATCCTTTGTGTAATTCTAGATATCTCTATCTCGTCATTTTCCTCTTTGGCAGTGGGGTGGGAGGCATTCACATAGGAGCTAACCATGGACGTGTGACTCTCATCATATACCACACACAAGCTTAGTTTCTAAAAGTTATTTGGTGCTTAAATTTTTTTTTTTCTCTTTTATATTTATAATTTAATTTTAGGTATAGATACAAATATTTTTATTATTGACCATTTTTTTTATTACTCTTTACTTTCAAGTACGGAAAATAACTAGTTACTTAATAAGATAACAAATTCGTCAACCAACCAGACAAGCAATCAATTTTTCTTACCATTTACGGAGAATGTGATGAACTCATAAAGACATTCTTACCTCTTCGCGGAGTCTTGTCCGGTCAAAACTCATTCCGACCAAAAATTATGGGGTTGTTCTCTCAATTAATGAAAAAAAAAGTTTATTTTGATGCATTATTTTGATCAATTAACATATTAAAATATTTTTAAAATAATTCATAAACATAATACCAATAAATAAATAAATAAGCCCCCGTTATTGACCTGGTGCATCAAGAACTGTGTGAAAGACACGACCCACAAATTCAAAAAAGGTTCAAATTTATTTGGTAATCATTCGGAATTAACTTCAACTTCTAATTTTTCTCCTATTTCATCGTCGTTTGTCTTTTTTATAGCACGTGGAACCACACTGTTGGGGCAGCACTTCTTACGCTTATCACTTATCTACGCTCTTGCTTTATGACCTTTTCAGTGCAATAAACTTTTGTAATACGCAAAGCAGCTGAGCGATAAGTTTTGATTGCTATATTTTTGTGATAATAATTAAAAAGTTATCTTTAAAATATTAATTAAAATATTTCGAAATTTCTTGAAATTTTTTAAAACATCAATAATATTTCGAAAAAGAATGAAATATTCCAAAATTTGTATATAAATACTTTAGGATTATGAGATAAAAATTTAATTTACAATATTGATGTATTATCTTAGGTGTTTTTATATTTCTTTTGCTAAAAAAAAATTTCCACGCATGCTTGCTAAAATTAACAACAAAATGTAATAATAAATAATTTTTTTAACTAACTAGTAATAAGAGTTAATTATATTGGAGGTCTATAAAGTATAAAGTTTATTTTATTTTGATCTCTAATAATTCAATTATATAATTTTTGTCCTGAAGTATGAAATATATTTATATATAGTCATTTAAGTAGACAATGTTTAAATTGATAACGATTTTTTATTATAAACTTATCACATAATATTTAAATCTGAACAAAAAAATAATTTGAATAACTCTTGATAAAAATTTTACCCAAATTTCATAGTTTTGATCATTAACTATCCAAATTTTAGTTAAAATCTACCTATATTACACATTTTTTGGTCAAAGGCTATCTAAATTTTCGTCTAAGAGTTACCTAAATTATTTTTTACTCATATTTAAGTATCATATGACAAGTTTATGATAAAAAATCGTTAATAATTTAGATATTGTTTACTTGAGAGACTACATAAAAATATATTCAATAGCTCATAGACTAAAATGATACAATTAACATATTATAAACTAAAATGAGACAAACTTTATAATTTTGGACCTTTAGGACAATTAATCTAATAATAACTTTTTGGAAAAATTTCATCCACTCCTGTAATTAGGTCTAAATTTAATGACACTTTCTCTCAATTCTGAAATTTTACTATCACCTCTTATCAGTATTTGTTAGGTTACATCGTTAATGACAATTGTTAATTTATAGAAATACTCCTAAATATTTATAGGGTAAATTATATTCACGCCCCTTGTAAATAGTCAAAACTTCAACGATACCCCCTATAAAATATACCTATCTTTAACAATACCCCTTTCTAATTCTGAAATTTCAATGCACTTCTTTTTAGTTCTATTATATTAATATTTAGGTTCATCAATTTAATATAAACTAAATTAAAATTTCATCTCATCAAATCAACACAAATTGATATTTAATTTTATCAAATTCGAGTTTAGTTATATTAATTTAATATTTTATTTCATCATATTAATATCATATCTTTAATTTAACGTTAAATTATTATTTAATTTCATTAAATCAATACCAAATTGAAATTTAATATATTAAATTTCATTAATTTAATGTTTAACCTTATCAAATTAATGTCAAATATTTAATTTAACATCAAATGGACATTTAATTTTATTAAAGCAACATTTAGATTTATTCAATTAATATTAAATTTTATCAAATCAACAATGAATATAAATATTAAATTAACACTAAATTAATATTTAAATTTATCAAATTAAGACCAAATTTATTCAATTATTATAAAATTTTATCAAATAATATTTAAATTTAATATTTGAAGGGTGATGTATGAAGAGCAATCAGGTGACGTTGTGGAGGATAGACGATAGCAAAAAATTTAAAAATGGATGAGATTTTGACATAGACATTAATCTCTATCTCTGTTTCCACAAAAAGTTGAAAAATACATCAATCCTAACACAACATATTGGCATAACAAAAAAATTTTAAAACAGTGCATGAACACAATTAAAAAAAATTTACATGAAAAAAATTAAAAATATATGCATGAAATTTTTTTTAAAAAAAACTACATGAAATTTTTTTAAAAAAAAATTCATAACAAAAATTGCATGAATTTTTTTTTAAAATTTGCATGAAAATCTGTAAGAAAAAAAATTTTTTTTTTTTACCAACTTATATAATGATCGATCACTATAGAGAACGAGTTGAAGACGAATAGCTGATTTCGGTCTCCTATGTCTTCCAGCAATATCAGATGGTATGATATATATAGTAGAAAAAGAGTTGAGGGTATTTTAGTATATTTATATAAAAAATAATAATTTTGACATTTTTAAAGAATTTATGCTCAAACTATTATTTTTTGTACCGATAGAATTAAAAATTACCATTAAGAGTATTTCTTTGATTTGAAAATATAAATTAGCAGGGGATTTAGTGAAGTTTTAGAGTTAAAAGGAGAAGCGTGTATGAAATTTTTCCCTAACTTTTTTATTTTTTAACTTTAAAAAAAAAGAAAAAGTGGGTTCCTTTTGCAGGCTGGCCGGGATGCCAGTGCAGGCCAGCTTTTCTTCCGTTTTCGTTATCTCTCTCTCTCTCTCTCTCTCGCTGAGAAAATAAACAGAAACCCTGTCTGTTACCATTCATGCCTTATTAATCTCTCTTTAATGCTCCTAATTTTTGAACTTCAAAACCCTAACTTTTCGCATCTTCGCCTACACAATATATAACCTCAACACCCATTCGATTCTGTATATCACACATCTCTCTGAATTTGTGATCATTTGCATTTTAATAGTAGATAGATTCTCAGAGATGGCTACGAATATAGGCATGATGGACAGTGCGTATTTTGTTGGGAGGAATGAGATTCTTTCTTGGATCAATGCCAGACTTCAGCTCAATCTCTCTCGCGTTGAGGAGGTCCGCCCCTCTCTCTCTCTCTCTATGTGTGTGTTTCTTGAGCATTAGGGTTTTGATCATTATATCTCAGGAATATGTAGTTTGTACTACCAATTAATCAAGTGCCTTTATGCATGAATGTGTCAGGGTCTAATTTCATGATGTTTGTTGAAGTTGATTCAGTTGCTTTATGGATTGCCTATCAAAAATTTGCTATATGGATTCATGCTTAGTAATCTCGGGCATTGACGAAATCTCTATTTAAAAATCTTTTCTTTCATGTGGTTCATTAGAGTCGGTGTTTCTTTAAATTTACTTGCTGGGTTGTTGTGTATAAGGGGGAGGATTTGTGTTTCGTAGTTTATTCTTTGTTTTCGTCCCTTCGGAAACTATTATCCTATTTGAGGATGGAGTTCTCTGTTTCATCTTGATCGACTGCAAGTGATTGGAATGGACAGAAAATGACCGAAAAGGTGAAATGGAGACACTCCCAATGTAAAGAAACACCCTTTTGGAGTGTGGTGTGCGAAATTTGGCTTTGTAATCCTCAACATGTTCTGTATATCTGCTCTATGTTTGTGAAACCAAAAAATAAAAACAAGACGCTTTATCATCTGCTGCTGTTGCAATGATGCATATCCTTGATGCAGAGGGTATTGAGCTAGTAGGTTAGGTCTGTCTGAATGACTATAGCTTGCATTAATCAGTGAAGAGTTGAGGAGATGAGGACACTTTCGGAAGGGAAGCTAATGATGGTGAGAGTTCATGGTTGACTAATGGCATTTTATTGCATGATGGTTAACCTGTTCACAGAGTGCAATCGAATTGGTGGAATTTACTGTTTTGTTGAATGCTTGTGCTGCTGTAACATGTGGGCTGTCTCTTCATTCATCTATGATATCTGAATTGATTTAGGGATTGCAGCAATCATGCTGATTCTTTGGCATATGATACCTTCTTTGAAATTTGAGCATAAAAGAGAATACGTCCTCCAAGTGTTATTATGTTCCATATCAGTCACTTATTTGAGTTAATTTGTTTCATTAATCAATGGATAAGCAACATTTTGAAAATGGAAAGCAAAATGCACATTGTGCAGCCTCTCTCATCTTTTCTTTTGACAAAGGAAATACTAACTTCTTAATTTTTGCATTTGGAAACCTCTGTTCAGGCCGCATCTGGTGCTGTGCAATGTCAGATGATGGACATGACCCATCCAGGAATTGTTCCAATGCAGAAGGTGATTTCTTGTCTTTGTTTGTTAATGTTCCGTATGTGTGCATCTTTTATATTGTTATTTGTGCAATGGCATTTCTGACCTGATGTGGTTTACCATAGGTGAATTTTGATGCAAAGACCGAATACGATATGATCCAAAATTACAAAGTTCTGCAGGAAGTCTTTAACAAACTCAAAATTGACAAGGTAGTTCTATCCTTCAACGCACGTGTTTCATATCATTTATCCATGCACACAAAGATGTTGGTACCGTGCCCCCCCCCCCCCCCCCCCCTCTTTTAGCATTGTTATTTTCATGTTTGATGGGATATGCCTTATTTAAATAGATAATTTATTGTTTGACCTAGAATTCCTACTTCTGGTAGGGTTTTGAGAGATTCCTTGAAATTAAGCTATAACTGATTTCTAGTTGGATTCTTGTAATAGCTTCTCAGCCTTCAGTTGAAGCTCCAATGCCATGGTTGATGATAGGGTCCGTTCCCCTGGCTTTAGTGCCACCATTATTGTTTACACCTGCAAGTAGTTTGAAATAATGACCCAGTTTCATGAAGTTACTGCAACGCTTTTTGCCTTTCTACTCTGCCTCATGTTCCAAGGAAATGCCTGGCTTTTGCTTCGACTTTGTTAGGATTTTTTTCCAAATTGACCAGTATAGCTCATTTAGATAAACCTTATATTTTGTTCAGTGGTACTTTATAACATGCTCCTGCGCTAATTGAGGGAGAGGTTTCTTGTATCAGTTATTTTTTCAGCACGACTGATGAAAACTTTAAAAGATAACAACTTGGTATTTGCCAAAGCAATCTTAGTGAGTGGCCAGTTTGATGACCACTGCATGTTATGCTTCTACAACTATGATCTCATTAGAGGTATTGTCTATTACATTATGAAGTCCCCACGTAGTGTTATTAAAAGCGCGATAGGTGATCGCCCAGGCGAGAAGCAAGCCCACGTCACCTGGAGTGTCCCGACAAAGCAAATATTAAGCGTCCAAGGCGAGCGCTTCTCGCTTGAGCCAGAAGCAGAACGCTTTAGTGAAATTTTGCATTTTGGATCTATCATAGGGTGTTATATTTGATCAATTGGATAATAAATTGGATATGCCAATAATAGTCGATTGTCACTTGATCCATATTTATATTTAAACCTAAAATTTCTTCAACAAAATTGATTGAGAATTAGGGACGTGAGGGCTGGATTCACCCAGTTGTCTTCTTCTTCTTCGTGATCTTCTATGACAAACGATTTACTGCTGCTTCCAAAAAAATGGTCTGCAACCAGCAAATTTCCAGTTACCCGATAAAGAGGCTGAAAATTTGACAACATCCCGCTGAGTGCAAAATCTTTTTGCTTAACACTGCTCTTTTAGTTCCGTGTCAGCTGAAGCCTGTCTCTTGTCATAGCCTGCGTATTAGTATTTTACCTTCCTCTTATCCAAATGTGTCATTTGACTTTAGGAAAATTACTCCTGTTTATGGCAGTGTTGATCTTGTGCTTCTCTTCTTGTGGCTGCAAATGCTTAGTTTGAATGCTATGGTTTTGTTGAAATATTGCTCAATGACAATTCTCAACAAAGAGGATTTTTGTGAATTCAGGTCTACTGTTTGGCTGGTCGCATGGAGTATGAGGCCATGTTAGGAGCAAGAATATAGTGATTTAGCTAGATATCTGTCAATTTTGGTATATGATAATAGAAGCTTTGGTTATCATTGCCATTTGCCACAATAACTTGTCAAGAACATTCCCCTGATCCCCAGCCAAAAAGAAAAAGTACATTAAAAACATTGATAGGTAGGGTGTGCAATGTGCATTAAGTGGTTTTCTTGGTTATTTATTATTTCTGATTGGTTGATGCTACTTTTGTTTGTTAAGCTGTTTTGTTGCCTTGTCGGGAGCGATGCATTTAAAATAAGCTTGTCACAAACACAATGCTACATCCATGCGCATGGAGCATATTGTCAAGTGATTACTGATTAGCAGCAAGTAGTTTTGTCAATATTTTCCTTGACATAAGTATGGAAACCGGATAGGGGAGTTGCTTTAGTGATATCTGGATTCTGGAAATGTCTCCTTACTTTGATTTAATTTTTTTTGGATGACAGCATATTGAAGTCAACAAACTTGTAAAGGGTCGACCTTTAGACAACTTGGAGTTTTTGCAATGGCTGAAACGCTATTGTGATTTTGTAAATGGCGGCATTATGAATGAGTATAATACTGCCTCTTAAATGCTTTGGGCATCATTCTATCAGTCTGACTCAATTTTATTTGCATTCTATCTGTTTCTTAAGGTTTTTGAGTCTTCCAGGAATTATAATCCCGTGGACCGTAGAGGTAAGGGCAATAAGGAACGAAATCCCAAGGGTTCTCTTAAGACCTCAAAGTCACTGCGAGCAAACAACTGTTATAACCCTGGCTTGGGTGATGCAGTATGCATTAATAAAATTTCTGGTTAGCTTATGCCATGATTTTTTTTCTTATAGTGTTTCCTGTATTTTCATGTATTTATCAATCCTTAGCATGGCTGGTTGGTATCTATTGCTGCAGGGACCAAACAAGGCAAAGCAGACACTGTAGGTGTGGGGGCTGATTCATCAGAGGAAATTCAAGCTTTGTCCACAGAGGTAATGGCATTTAGAGTTCTCTGAAGTTTGATTCTTTCGTGCATCTCAATGGTCAAATCAATGTCCTTCATTTTGTAGGGATGGCTCAAGGTAATTTGAGGCTTAAAGCAATAATACTAAATGAGGCATTTTTATTTTTAGTATTATTTTTTAAAAAAAAAAAATTAATTTTTTTATGTGAGGGAGGAGGATGTGATACTTTATTTTTGCTTTTTAAGAGAGAGAGAGAGAATGGATGGGAGTAAATATGAATTGACTTTTGAGTATTTTTTTTATTTGTTTTTAAAATTTTTGATTTTTGAGTTTCTAATGTTATGAATTGAATTGTAGGCTCAAATTATTGAAATTATGATTTTTTTATTAGGCTTAAATTTTTGGGGGCCTTTTGTGAGGCCAAAAATTTTCATGGATTTAAATTTTTTATGTGGACTAATTACTTATTTAAAATTATGGGGCCTTTCAAAAATTTGGAGCCTAAAACCCATACTTTTTTTTTAATACTGTTGGGCCGGCCTGTGATTTTGGAGGGTTTGTAATTTATACATTTACACGTGACAATGGTTGATGAGTTTGAATCATGAATTACTGAGAATCTGAAACATTTAGGACTTAGCTCTAAATGCATATTGCAGTTAAGTAGGTGACTAGGTGTATATACTAGTTTCATCGATTGCTTATAGTTCTCCCATTGCTTTCTGTTCTGAACCATCCTAAATATAGGAAAATTTGGTCTTTTCTGATACATCTCCTTTTTTGACAAGTCTGTGATTTGTTTTTTGATATAATCATCCAGATTGCAGATCTCAAGCTTTCTGTCAACCTTTTGGAAAAAGAAAGAGATTTCTATTTTTCGAAATTACGGGATGTTGAAATACTTTGCCAGGCTCCTGAATTGGAGCATCTGCCAGTAAGAGTTCTTATTGCTTTTGACTTTACTTCCATAGTTTCTACAGCTCGTGAGTCCTTGTTTGGTCTTTCTTGATTGATCTGCATGGTTTTGATTCTGATTTTCTTTTTACTCATTTTAAAGATGTTAATAATCATGGAAATCTTTATTTCTTTGCATTTTTTTCATCAAACGTGCTTCTTTAGATTGTATGCCTATTTTTTTGGTGGTGGTTTCCCTTCCTTGAGAGCCATCAATGCATTTTGAGCCATGTACGAAATCTGAAGTGCAGGGTTGGGTCAAGGGTTCATTTCTGTTGTCACTGTCATCAATCAAAGAGCATTATCCAAAGAAAACCCAATATCTCTACATTTCAAGGTTCATGGTTTCCATTGTAAATACCCTTTGTTTACCAATTGGTTGCCTCTCACCTGGTTATATTGCACTTGCTTATTTGCATTACTCAGAAATGACCACTCTCATGTTGATTTAGGAGTCTTGTGTTTCCCTAAAATAAACTGCTTTTCATCATTTTAAGTTATCTAGTCAACCAAAACTATTTAGAGGAAACATACTTCCAAGCACCCTTCAGGGTTTGTAAGTGCTGCATGTGTAAATTGTTCGTCAGCCTCGTCGTTCCTCCCTTGGTTATATGGAAAAGTCCTCTCAGGTGTAAATTATCAAATAGGTTTGTTTTTTTTAACATGGTTTTTAATTTCGTATGAACCATAATCAACACTGCATTATAATGTGAACTCAATTTGCGATTTCCTGCAGACAGCTGTGGCAATTAAGAAGATATTATACGCTGCAGATGAAAAGGAGTCGGCACTTGCAGAAGCTCAAGAAATCATAAGTCAGTTGATGAATGTTGATCAAACTGATGTGGATACCGAGTCTAACTGAAATGGTGCAGGTTCTTGCCGATGAGAATAAGAGACATCTTGATGATATTTCATCAACTAAAGCTTTCGGGAATCATTTAGGTAAAACACTATGGAGACACTTCATTTTGAGCCCAGTTCAAGGAGGTTGATATTCTTCCCTCACCTCCCCCACCTGCACACTAGTAGTGGTTTTGGGCCACTTCCTCCTTTTCCCCAACTCTTTTTTCCGATGGTGCAGAAGCATATTAGAACTCTTTCCACGGATTTAGACGTTGTATTGTATCTTTTTGATTTCATGTTGTTCTCTCGGTCAAGGATATAATTTTTATTTTGATGCTTTATTTTAATTATTTAATATATTAAAATATTTTGAAAGTAATTTAAAAATATAATAACAATTTATTAAAAAACCCCAATTGTTGATTTGGCGCCTGCGATAGTGCATCAAGAGTTTTTATCATGTGAAAGACGCGGCCCAGAAATTCAAATTTGTCTCGTAATCATTCAGAATTAGCTTCTACTCCTAATCCTTCCCTTCTTTTATATTGGGGTAGTGCCTCATAAGCCTAAAACTGACCTACGCTCTCTTGTTGCATGTGTCTTTCGGGGCAATACAGCTTTTGTAATACGTGAAGCAGCTGAGTGATAGTTTTTTTTTTTTTTGTTATCGCTATATTTTTGTGATAGTAATTAAAAAATTATTTTTAAAATATTTTGAAACATTGATCAAATTATCTTGAAATTTTTTAAACGATCAATAATTTTCCAAACAGAGTGAAATATTCCAAAATTAGTGTATAAATAATTTAGGATTATGTGATAAAAAATTAATTTACAGTATTGATGTATTATCTGAGGTGTTTTTTTTTTCTCTATTTTTCTTATGTGTAAGGGTTCATATATTTCTATCAATAAAATTCAATTTAATTTAAAAAAAAAAATGGGAAGAGATCGTGCGATGTACAAAATTTAGTATCAAATTACCCAAAAAAACAAAGATTGAGACAGTTTACTATACAAAAACATTCCACTCATGCTTGTTAAAACTTAAAGTTAACAACAAAATATAATAATAAATAATTCTTTTAACTGATTAGGAAGAAGGGATACTTGTATTGGAGATCACCAAGTATGAAATTTATTTTGTTTTAGTCTCTAATATATTAATTATATTATTTTAACCCCTGAAATATGAAATATATTTATATGTGGTCTGTTAAGTGGACAGTGTTCAGATTATTAATATTTTTTTATTATAAATTTGTCATGTAATACTTTTAATATAGACAAAAAAATAATTTCGATCTTAACCAATTTTTTTTTTCAAATTACACAGTTTTGATTATTAACTATCCAAATTTTTGTTAAAATCTATTCATATAACACATTTTTTGGTCAAAGACTATCTAAATTTTCGTCAAAGAGTTACCAAATTATTTTTTACCTATATTTAGATATCACTTGATAAATTTATAAAAAAAAATTGTTAGTAATTTAAATATTATTTATTTAAGAGATTACATAAAAATATATTCAATATTTTTTAGACCAAAATATGCAATTAAAATATTAAGGACTAAAATAAAAAAAATTATATATTTTGGTACCTTAGTGCAATTATCCTAATAATAAATTCTTATTTTTTGAACTTTAAAAAAAAAAGTGGGTTCCTTTTCCAGGCTGGCCGGATATGCCATTGCAGGCCAGGTTTTCTTACGTTTTCGTTGTCCCTCTCTCTCTCTCTCTCTCTCTCTCTCTCTCAGAAAATAAACAGAAACCTTGTCTGTTACCATTCATTCCTTATTAATCTCTCTTTAATGCTCCCATTTTCTGAACTTCAAAACCCTAACTTTTCGCATCTTCGCCTGCATAATATATAACCTCAACACCCATTCGATTCTGTATATAACACATCTCATCTCTCTGAAATTGTGATCATTTGCATTTGAAATTTGAATAGTGGATATAGATTCTCAGAGATGGCTACGATAGGGATGATGGACAGTGCGTATTTTGTTGGAAGGAATGAGATTCTTTCTTGGATCAATGACAGGCTTCAGCTCAATCTATCTCGCGTTGAGGAGGTCCTCTCTCTCTCTCTCTCCGTGTGTTTGTTTCTTCCGCAATAGGGTTTTTTTCATCATTGTATCTCAGGAATATGTAGTTCGTACTATCAATTTAATTGAGTGCCTTTATGCATGAATATGTCAGGGTCTAGTGTCATGATGATAGTTGAAGTTGATTCAGTTGTTTTATGGATTGCCTATCAAAAATTGCTTTATGGATTCATGCTTAGTATTTTCGGGCATTGACGAAATCTCTTCTTTCATGTGGTTCATTAGAGTCGGTGTTTCTTTAAATTTTCTTGCTGGGTCGTTGTGTATAAGGGGGAGGATTTGTGTTTCATAGCTTATTCTTTGTTTTGGCCCCCTTGGAAACTATTATCCTTTTTGAAGATGGAGTTCTCTGTTTCATCATGATCAGAGGCGGAGCGAGGAAAAAAATTTTAGGCGCAAACCAGCATGTTTTAATTTTTTTTTAATACACGGTAAAAATTCATAAATTTATATTTATTAAAATTATATTTAATACTTTAAAACATAGAAGATTAAAAATCGATATACATAACATGAACAAAAAAATAATAATTAAAATTTCATATCGATAATGTGACTAATTATTATTACTTACAATTGACCCTGTTATATTTTTATTATTTGAAAAAGTTATAAATTAATTTTATCAACAATATTTCTTTTATACTAATGCTATTGGGACATAATTGAGGGACATAATTTGGAGACATCAGTTATCATCAATGAAATGATAATGAAATATATTTAATAATGAGTCCCATTGTAGCATTAAATAAATTTATTATTATATTATTGGTGACAAATCATTATGTTCTCAAATTATGTCCTAATAGCATTACTCTTTCTTTAATATACAAAATCGCGATAACAATCTTTCATTTATGATCTTATAGTTTACTACATAACGACATACATTTTTATAAACTAACAAAATAACCCTACAATTTAAAAAAATTATAAAATAATATCAATATGTTCAAAACATATTTGAACATGTCTAAAAGTTAACAATTATATTAGTTGTACTTAATTTGAGATTTAATTGATGAAAATCCAATAGTTTGTGACCATTGGATAGATAGTAGAGTTTATTAAATATTAATACTCAGTATTTTACTTAATATTGCAATTTATTAGGTTCTTAAAGTAAGTTTCAATAACGTTGTTCAAAAAGTTAATAATCATTTAAGTAGGGGTCTATTCAAATCAATATCATCAAAACACGATATTAGGATAGACATAATTCAATATGTTTAAATTTTATTTTAAAAAATACATGCTTAATATGAAGCAAAAAAAAATTGAGGGTGGGCACTAGCCCAAGGGAGGCTCCGCCCTTGATCTCGATCAACTGCAGGTGATTGGAATGGACAGAAAATGATCGAAAAGGTGAAATGGAGACACTCCCAATGTAAAGAAACACCTTTTTGGATTGCAGTGTGCGGATTTTGGCATTGTAATCCCCACCATGTTCTGTATATCTGCTCTATGGTTGCAAAACCAATAAAAAAAAACACGACGTCTTTATCATCTACTGCTGTTGCAATGATGCATATCCTTGATGCAGAAGGTATTAAGCTAGTACGTTAGCTCTGTCTTAACTATAGCTTGCATTAATCAGTGAAGAGTTGAGGAGATGAGGACACTTTCGGAAGTGAAGCTAATGATGGTGAGAGTTCATGGTTGACTAATGGCAATTTATTACATGATGGTTAACCTGTTCACAGAGTGCAATCGAATTGGTGGAATTTACTGTTTTGTTGAATGCTTGTGCTCATGTAACATGTGAACTGTCTCTTCATTCACCTATGATATCTGAATTGATTTAGGGATTGCAGCAATCATGCTGATTCTTTGGCATATGATACCTTCTTTGAAACTAGAGCACAAAAGAGAATACGTCCTCCAAGTGTTATTATGTTCCATATCAGTCAATTATTTGAGTTCATTTGTTTCATTAATCAATGAAATGGAAAGCAAAATGCACATTGTGCAGCCTCTCTCATATTTTCTTTTGACAAAGGAAATACTAACTTCTTAATTTTTGCATCTGGAAACCATTGTTCAGGCCGCATCTGGTGCTGTGCAATGTCAGATGATGGACATGACCCATCCAGGAATTGTTCCAATGCAGAAGGTGATTTCTTGTCTTTCTTTGTTAATGTTCCATATGTGTGCATCTTTTATATTGTTATTTGTTTAATGGCATTTCTGACCTAATGTGGTTTACCATAGGTGAATTTTGATGCAAAGACCGAATACGATATGATCCAAAATTACAAAGTTCTGCAGGAAATCTTTAACAAACTCAAAATTGACAAGGTAGTTCTATCCTTCAAAGCGTGTGTTTCATATCATTTATCCATGCACACAAAGATGTTGGTTCCCCCCCCCCCCCCCCCTTTCTTCTTTTAGCATTGTTATTTTCATGTTTGATGGGATATGCCTTATTTAAATAGGTAATTTTATTGTTTGACCTAGAATTCCTACTTCTGGTAGGGTTTTGAGGGATTCCTTGAAATTAAGCTATAACTGATTTCTAGTTGGATTCTTGTAATAGCTTCTCAGCCTTCAGTTGAAGCTCCAATGCCATGGTTGATGATAGGGTCCGTTCCCCTGGCTTTAGTGCCACCATTATTGTTTACACCTGCAAGTAGTTTGAAATAATGACCCAGTTTCATGAAGTTACTGCAACGCTTTTTGCCTTTCTACTCTGCCTCATGTTCCAAGGAAATGCCTGGCTTTTGCTTCGACTTTGTTAGGATTTTTTTCCAAATTGACCAGTATAGCTCATTTAGATAAACCTTATATTTTGTTCAGTGGTACTTTATAACATATACTCCTGTGCTAATTGAGGGAGAGGTTTCTTGTATCAGTTATTTTTTCAGCACGACTGATGAAAACTTTAAAAGATAACAACTTGGTATTTGCCAAAGCAATCTTGGTGATTGGCCAGTTTGATGACATCCGTGTGTTATGATCTCATTAGGGGTATTGTCTATTACATTATGAAGTCCCCACGCAGTGTTATTAAAAGCACGATAGGTGATCGCCTAGGCAAGAAGCGAGCCCAGGTCACCTGGAGTGTCCCGGCGAAGCAAATATTAAGCATCCAAGGCAAGCACTTCTCACTTAAGCCAGAAGCGGAATGCTCTAGTGAAATTTTGCATTTTGGATCTATTATAAGATGTTATATTTGATCAATTGGATAAGAAATTGGATATGCCAATAATAATCGATTGTCACTTGATCCATATTTATGTTTAACCCTAAAATTTCTTCAACAAAATTGATTGGGAATTAGGGACAGGTGAAGAGGAACAACGTGAGGGCTGGATTCACCCAGTTGTCGTCTTCTTCTTCTTCGTGTTGTTCTATGACAAACGATTCACTGCTGCTTCCAAAAAATGGTCTGCAACCAGCAAATTTCCAGTTACCCCGTATAGAGGCTGAAAATTTGACAACATCCCGCTGAGTGCAAAATCTTTTTGCTTAACACTGCTCTTTTACTTCCGTTTCAGCTGAAGCCTGTCTCCTGTCATAGTCTGCGTATTAATATTTTACCTTCCTCTTATCCAAATATGTCATTTGACTTAAGGAAAATTACTCCTGTTTATGGCAGTGTTGATCTTGTGCTTCTCTTCTTGTGGCTGCAAATGCTCAGTTTGAATGGTATGGTTTTGTTGAAATATTGCTCAATGACAATTCTCAACAAAGAGGATTTTTTGTGAATTCAGGTCTACTGGCTGGTCACATGGAATATGAGGCCATGTTAGGAGCAAGAATATGGTGATTTAGCTAGATATCTGTCAATTTAGGTATCTGATAACAGAAGCTTTTGTTATCATTGCCATTTTCCACAACAACTTGTCAAGAACATTCCCCTGATTCCCCAGCCAAAAAAGAAAAAGCACATTAAAAACATTGATAATTGGGGTGTGCAATGTGCATTAAGCGGTTTTCTTGGTTATATATTATTTTTGATAGGTTGATGCTACTTTTGTTAGTTAAGCTGTTTTGTTGCCTTGTCGGGAGCGATGCATTTAAAATACGCTTGTCATGAACACAATGCTACATCCATGCGCATGGAGCATATTGTCAAGTGATTACTGATTAGCAGCAAGTAGTTTTGTCAATATTTACCTTGACATAAGTATGGAAACTGGATAGGGGAGGTGCATTAGTGATATCTGGAAATGTCTCCTTACATTGATTTAATTTTTTTTGGATGGCAGCATATTGAAGTCAACAAACTTGTAAAGGGTCGACCTTTAGACAACTTGGAGTTTTTGCAATGGCTGAAACGTTATTGTGATTCTGTAAATGGTGGCATTATGAATGAGTATAATACTGCCTCTTAAATGCTTTGGACATCATTCTCAGTCTGACTCAATTTTATTTGCAGTCTATCTGTTTCTTAAGGTTTTTTGAGTCTTCCAGGAATTATAATCCTGTGGACCGTAGAAGTAAGGGCAATAAGGAACGAAATCCCAAGGGTTCTCTTAGGACCTCGAAGTCACTGCAAGCAAACAAATGTTATAACCCTGGCTTGGGTAATGCAGTATGCATTAATAAAATTTCTGGTTAGCTTATACCATGATTTCTTTTCTTATAGTGTTTCCTGTATTTTCATGTATTTATCAATCCGTAGCATGGCTGGTTGGTATCTATTGCTGCAGGGACCAAAGAAGGCAAAGCAAACACTATAGGTGTGGGGGCTGATTCATCAAAGGAAATTCAAGCTTTGTCCACAGAGGTAATAGCATTTAGGGTTCTTTGAAGTTTGCTTCTTTCGTGCATCTCAATGATCAAATCAATGTACTTCATTTTGGAGGGTATGTAATTTATACAATTACACATGACAATGTTTGATGAGTTTGAACCATGAATTACTGAGAATCTGAAACATTTAGGACTTGGCTCTAACTGCATATTGCAGTTAAGTAGGTGTATATACTAGTTTCATCGGTTTCTTATAGTTTTCCCATTGCTTTCTGTTCTGAACCATCCTAAATATAGGAAAATTTGGTCCTTTCTGATCCTTCTCCTTTTTTGACAATATATGTCTGTGATTTGTTTTTTGATATAATCATCCAGATTACAGATCTCAAGCTTTCTGTAAACCTTTTGGAAAAAGAAAGAGATCTCTATTTTGCGAAATTACGGGATGTTGAAATACTTTGCCAGACTCCTGAATTGGAGCATCTGCCAGTAAGAGTTCTTATTGCTTTTGACTTTACTTCCACGGTTTCTACGGCTCGTGTATCCTTGTTTGGTCTTTCATGTTTGATCTGCATGGTTTTGATTCTGATTTTCTTTTTACTCATTTTAAAGATGTTAATTATCATTGAAATCTTTAGTTCTTTGCATTTTTTTCATCAAACGTGCTTCTTTAGATTGTATGCCTATTTTTTTTGTGGTGGTTTCCCTTCCTTGAGAGCCATCAATGCATTTTGAACCATGTAAGAAATCTGAAGTGCAGGGTTGGGTCAAGGGTTCCTTTCTGTTGTCACTGTCATCAATCAAAGAGCATTATCCAAAGAAATATCAATATATCTACATTTCAAGATTCGTGGTTTCCATTTTAAATACCCTTTGTTTAACAATTGGTTGCCTCGCAACTGGTTATATTTTACTGGCTTATTTTTATTACTCAGAAATGACCACTCCCATGTTGATTTAGGAGTCTTGTATTTCCTCAAAATAAACTGCTTTTCATCATTTTGAGTTATCCAGTCAACCAAAATTATTTAGAAGAAACATACTCAAAAACACCCTTCAGGGTTTGTAAGTGCTGCATGTGTAAATTGTTCGTCGGCCTCGTTGTTCCTCCCTTGGTTATATGGAAAAGTCCTCTCTGGTGTAAATTATCAAATAGGTTTGTTTCTTTTAACATTGTTTTTAATTTGGTATGAACCATAATCAACACTGCCCTATAACGTGAACTCAATTTGCAATTTCCTGCAGATAGCTGTGGCGATTAAGAAGATATTATACGCCGCAGATGAAAAGGAGTCGGCACTTGCAGAAGCTCAAGAAATCATAAGTCAGTTGATGAATGTTGATCAAACGGATGTGGGTTCTGAGTCTAACTGAAATGGTGCAGGTTCTTGCCGACGAGAATAAGAGACATCTTGGGTGATATTTCATCAACTAAAGCTTTCGGGTATCATTTAGGTAAAACACTATGGAGACACTTCATTTTAAGCACAGTTCAAGGAGGTTGATATTCTTCCTTAACCTCCCCCACCTGCACACTAGAAGGTGTTTGGGCCACTTTCTCCTTTTCCCCAACTCTTTTTTCCGATGATGCAGAAGCATATTCGAACTTCTTTCCACGGATTTAGACGTTGTATTGTACCTTTCTGATTTCATGTTGCATTGTACTTTACAGTTAGGTTTTGTACAGGTTTTACCCATATAACCGAGTTGCAACTCAGATTTGTTTGTGGTAGACATCATTCTGTGGCTAATTCCTCCACGAATATGAGAGCTGAACCAAACCTTACAAATCTATGGGTAACGACTACACCACATTGATCTATGGGTAAATATAATACCAGAAGGACTTTGTTGAATACCCTAAAATTTATGAGTTTTTAACTTTTAAACCTGTTTTAATTAGGAGTAGCAACTGCTTAAGGGGTAATTTAGTCTTATTATTATAAAATGTCGTTTAATTTCTATTTTTTTAATAGACAACTCTCATTAATTAATTATTATTATTTCTTAATTAATCCTAATCCAAATAGAATATTACTTAATTAGAGTTAGTTTATTATTTAAATTAGTTATCTTTGTTGGATAAAACTTCTTAGCTTTCTTAAATCATATGAAAGTCGGTTTTATTATTATATTATATAAGAACTATAAAATAGGTTTTTGCTTTGTAGAACAGTCGGCAGAAGCTTTGATTCCTTTTGTTTTTCCTTCGTTTTCGTTTTGACGTCAAGTTTCAACGTCTCGTTTGGTCGTCATCTTCTTTTTCGTTTGGCCTCCCAATCTCCCAAGCAGACCGAACCAGAGATTTCCAACCCAAATTCAAAGCCTCCTCAAGCTCCAGGTACGAATACTAAACGACTGAATGAGTGAAAGTCTTTCAATTGAAGTTCTGCAGGAGGAAGAACAAGAAAATCTTCCATTCATTCCAGAGAAGTTTCGATATATATATTTTTCCTGAATCTTTTTGTTTGTTTGGAATTGTTAGTTTGATTGTTTATTGTTAAGAAGACATGGGAGAGAGGAAAGTGTTGAACAAGTACTACCCGGCGGATTTTGATCCGGCAAAGATACGAAGACAATCTAAGAAACAACAGATTAAGGTTCGGATGATGCTTCCCATGAGCATTCGATGCAACACCTGTGGTAATTATATCTGTAAAGGGACCAAGTTCAATTCGTGTAAAGAAAACGTCATTGGTGAGACATATTTAGGAAGAATTCAGATATCTAGATTTTATGTAAAGTGTACCAAGTGTTCGGTCGAAATTACAATAAAAACAGATCCGCAAAACTCGGATTACATTGTTGAAACTGGTGCAACGCCAAATTTTGACCAATGGTATGGAGAGGATGAGGGAGTAGAGAATAAGAAACGCAAAAGGGATAATAAAGAGATGGGAGATGGAATGAGATCTTTGGAGAATAGAACTTTGGAATCAAAAAGAGAGATGGACATCATCGGTGCATTGGACGAACTAAAGTCCATGAAGTCAAGACACGCAGTTATTAGTGTGGATGCAATGCTTGAGGCCCTGAACAAGGAGGAAAAGCAAAAGAAGTTGGAAGAAGAGGATGAAGCTCTTATTATAGTTCGGAGATCCAAAGTTGTCCGAAGGATTGATGATAAAGATTTTAGTGATGATGAGGATTTCAGAGACAATGGGAAAACATCTAAAGTTTCTGAATATGTGCCTGGGACAAAAACCAACGTTGTTAATAGCTCTAACATCAAAGGAGCACCTAGCAGTATTGGTAAATTTATTTTTAAGTTTAAAAGTAATGGGTTGCAGTTGCTATGTCAACATTAAGACTAGTAGTTGTATTTAATCTAGAGATTTAATTAATTTTGGTACCTAATAAATTGTGTGTAAATTGTGGTTTTTTGATTGTTAGTGAATTTTTTCAATGTTAGTCTCTATTACTAATTTAATGCTCAAAATGCATTAATTTCTTAAATTCAATCCAAAAATTAAGTATAGTAACATAATAATTTGGGGCCCTAGACAATGCCCTTAATAGCCTAGTGCAAGGGCCGCCACTACTTGGACTCACACTATTACATCAAACCACACACACACGTATGCATAAAAAATGTAAGGACAATTGATGAAATAAAAACTATAAATGTGCAATCTTCTTTTTACTGATTAGGATAAAACGAGTTAAAATGTCTACCCTAGAACATTTTTCTAACTTTGCTCCTATCCCTAACCCGCCCGAGTTGTAGCCCTAACACTCGCAACCACTACACCCTTAATTTAACAAAGCTAAACGCCTAGAGCCTAGAAGTGCAATTGACAGCTCACCATATGCAAAGGGTACAACATGCAGAATTCGACTAAATTACACGTACAATCATTATGTAATAACACACTTACAGTCTTACACACTATATCTACCATTACATCCGCTGCTTGCTACCAATACATTGAAAATCCTTCCCTAATTATAACTATCTTTCAAGAACTTGGGACGGCCATGAATCAGCCGGAGTGGGATACCTGGCGTGTGGTTTGCTCACATTTGAGATTGGCTGAGGAGCATGCTGCATGGTATCAGGCTCCCGATAAACTGCAAGATCAGAATGGAGGGGGAGGACAAAAATGGGGCTTACTGATGCTGCTTTCTGCTGTGCAGGCTCAACAGCGGGCAATCTGAGACAGTCCTCCAAGGAATGTGACACCAATTCTAATTGATGACATTCCGGAGGAGCTACATTTAGGTCAAGATTTGGTTGGACCGATGTCTTTTTTAACTCACTCTGCAGTTCCCCAATCTGAACCTCTAGCAAAGAATTTTCATCTTGTAGCTCATTCTTCTCAATAGCCATCTGTCCAGAAAAGGGTTAAATGTTATAACAATAAACAAATAATATCAAATATATTTGGATATATATGAAAAGGCTCTAAAAATGAAGAGATTAGATAAGGAGATGGAGTTGAGGACCGAAATTAATAAAATAATTTCCAAATTTGTGGATGAAAGGAACAGATTAAGATGTCAGTGTAACAAGGACTGTCCTGATTTCTGTGAACATGCATGAGACTACTGCCAAGAAAGTGCTCAGAAATCCTGGATCAATTAGCCAAGTGTAGAAGTTAAACATCACTAATTCTGAACTTTTGGTTATACTATCTGATAAGCATAAGCATAATACACGGATGTGTAGGAATTTACATATTGAGATTCAGAGAACAAAGCTGCATTTTCTTTTTTGAGGCACTCAATCTGAGTAAGCATGTCCTTTACAATCCGAGTAGCTTCACACAATATAGAGGCCTTCCCATTGTTCAGGTGAGTCAATTCTGCAAGAGAGTCAGATTCTCATGGTATTAGGTCTCAAAACTGTGTAGTTATCAAGTGCATCAGATGGAAAACGTAACCAATTTGAAAAAACTAATCAATACAAGGATCCTTTACCAAGAGCATTAGCCAATGCAAGAAAGAGCTCATTCAAATGTTCACGGTTCATTTTCTCCCTCTCAGACTTGTGAATTCTTTTTGGAACTTTGCGCTGATTCTTCTTGCCAGCATGTGAGCTGCACCAAGAAGAGCTTTAGAGTCAAACATTCAAAAAAGAAATATCAACTTTGTCCTGCATATAGTTAGGCATATTGTTCAAAAGAGATGACTGTTAAGCTATCGTAGTGTGATGAACTCATTTTTCTATTTTGATCCGTCTTTTGGATTAAATAATCTTGTCACTCGTGAAATATATAAGCACGAGGCACTTAGATTCCCAAAGTTTCATTTGTGCCAATTTCAATTCCTCATCTTTTTACTTTGTATTTAAATGATCCAAATGCTAAATTCCATCAAAAAATCTGAAATAGTTAGAAAATCTATTTCGTTACAATTTCAAATGGAAGCTTACAATTGAACCATTAGCACAAAAATATAATACCAGAAGGAATATATTGAATACACTTGGAACTTTCAGGGGCCAAAGTGCTATTGAGAGTAAAAAGGTTAGTAATCTGTCATCTTTATTTTATTCTATTCTTATTTATTTATTTTTTTTTTTGAGAATCTAGAAATTCTTGTTGACAACCAAAAGAACAACTACCAAAACAATCATCATAACATTATTCCTTAACAAGTGATAAGAACATCTACATGTAATTCAGCCTCAATTTCTTGATGGTGGAAAAGAATGAGAAATATTTGTGAAGTTTATATATATCACAACACATTAGTAGAAATGGTGCATGTTTAGTTAGCCCTCCATATAACAGGGAGGAACAAATGCCTACTTCCGCAGAACAGGGATTCCACTTACTGTAAATTGAACAGGCATCCATTAAAGAACCAGGATAAAGTGAGACTTGAAGACCAGAAATGAATACAAACGAATAGACAACTACTTTTTTAAGTAAAAAGATAATGGTCACCGAACTGATAAACATACAAGCCATGTTATATGGTCCATATCAGGTAGGGAAACATATGTCTCAGATGCCTTTTTTGGGTCTCAACTTTAGAATATACATAAGGCTCAGGAGGAAAAGCTAACTGAAAAGTCAAAGTAGTACTACAAAAATAAATCAACAGTTTTGTGGGATTCAGAACTTCAGGCGAAAAAAACACACATGCTTACAGCCAAACTCCTCACAATTAAATATACCTATTCACAAACTGTATATAATATTGCTATAAAGAAAGCTGCATTACTCTGGTGGACCTTTACCTTAGTTCAGAACTACTGGACAATGAAATGACAACCCGACCGGTTAAATATTATTCTCTACCACATTACTGCAGCCTGGTGTTAGACAAATGTTTTCTTAATTATATACATTTTTAAGGTGGAAGATGCCCAACTTACTTTACATGGATTATTTTCTGAATCTGTCTAGTAATGGTTTCCTTTCTGGATGTTCCAAGTCTTTTACAAGTTCTTTAGTTGCAAACCAGCTAAAGGATGCCAACTATTCAGTAGAAAGGTGCGCTGGGACTTTATTGTATTGCTGGATGTGTTATGGACTACCACACTTCATGTAGTTCTGAAAGCATCGATTGCTTGCTATATAATACTAGATTGAATTATTATGATTAATTATGACTAGGATCTTCTTTGCTTTTCGTTAAGTCTATATTAGCTTGCTGGTGAAAAATATAAACTTAACGTGTACATATATCAGTATCATGAAGTTGGATTGCAACAAAACAGCTGTATCATTAATGTAATTGCCAAAATTTCATTACCATAAACCCCAGTTTCTGTATCACTAACAGTCCCTTTACCAAATTAGATTCTTAGTGTATCCCCAATTTTCCCATAAGTTCAGTAAATTTCACGAACCATGGATTCAATTCTCCAAAGAAAGGTCTGATGCAATCAATGAAATGAACAGTTAAAAAAAACAAGAGGATCTTGAAATATATACTGACCCTTTTATTGAGGCCTCTACCACCACGTTGACTTTATCAGCTATTGTAGCAACAGGAACCTCCGACTCCATGGTCAGCCTCAATCAATGAATCAGGTACTAAATGCTGAGTTCTCAGCAATGACAAAATCAATGTCAACTTAAATACATCTCTCTTGAGAATGTTTTGATAAACAAATTAAGGCAATCAACAACAACTAATGAAAAAAAATTACCAAGGGAAACCAACTTAAATCAATTAGCTGTGCACTATTGATCATTACAAAAGGGGAAGAAGCACACTCTACGCTATGAACAAACAAACAAACAAACAAAAAAGAGTGAATCTGATATACGATCACTGTTCAAAAACTAAGATTAATACATGAAGATGAAGTTCACAATCGAACCCTAAAATCTCAGGTCAAAAGCACACTATAAACAACTCATCGTCGGCAATACGAATTTACCATACACAACTTCGAATTTTAGATATCTTTTTGAGTAATTATATACGAATTTCAATGTTCAAACATATTTATATACGGATTTTCCAGGAAATGAATGGAATTGGGAAAACTTACATACCTTTCAAAAGTCTTGAGGCTTGAGATTTCTCGTTGGGTCTCGTGTGTTTATGTGCGTGTGCGTGTGTGTGTGTGAGAGAGAGAGAGAGAGAGAGAGGCGTGTGGCGGGAGTATATAATTAGGTGTGTTGGGAGTGTGGTGGACAGAGCTGCCTCTAGGAACCATCGATTCGGGACACATATATCGCTTTGCCACGCAATCGTTTTTCGGTCAGTCCTAAGCACGTTGATGGGTTTCGTTTCCACATGATGACCACATTTCCCTGTCATGAATTAAGTATCACCATACCATAATTTTAAAATAATTATTAAATTATGATATTTTTAAATTTATTTATTAAAATATATTATTTTTTAAAAATGGGATCAATAACCCACTAACTCCGCTTTTTTTTAAAAAAATATAGTCTATTAAAAATATTATAAAAGCGAAATTAACAACCTCACTTTCAAAAAGCGTGTTATATTTCAATAAATAAGTTCAAAATTATCGTATATTAATAAATAAATTTTAAAAAGATTGTGGATAGAAAATAGAGATACAATTTATATTTATATTCATTTATTTATTTATTTTACTTATAAATATCAATATCTATCAAAAATTTTTAATTTTTAATTTTATCCTTAATTATTATAATAAATTCAATTACACGTATTACCAGTTTGGATAATGAAGTAGCTGGACGGGAGGCATGTGGTTTCGACTGGGCGGCAGACGCATCTCCGCTCTTACTGGTAAACTTCGGATTTAGCCAAGGTACCGTTAAAAAAAACTTGTATCATATCTCTAAAATTTATTATTTTAAAATATATTTTTATAATTTTTGTGGGTCATTTTATAACCAAAAAAAATTATCACTTTTGTAATTATTTATTACTGTTATTAATATTTTTACAACATTTGTGATAATTATTTTTACCACTTTTCTTAAGTATAAAAAAAAAATTGTAAGTAATTTATTACATTTGTAAATGTTTTTATCACATTTGTAATAACTATTTTTACCATTTTTGTGAGTATCAGTAATAAAAATACTCAAAAATATAATAAAAATTACCAAAAATATAATAAATTTTAAATTTGATATAATACCAAAAATTTTGAATTTTGATACCGCACCACGTTGTTTAGGTAACAAAGTTTTAAACTGACAACATAAGTAGGTGCACTGCCGCATTAAAAAAGCACTTTTAATCGTAAGTTTACCAAACCTTCCTTTCCTCCTCCCCTCGATAGATTGACCAAGTTGTCGGCCATGGTTTGGTGGCCCAAAACTAACTTGACTTCGTCAAAAGGTCTCAACTCTAAAAACCACGTCTGCAAAGCGTCGATCTCGCAATAGGCTTCACTCTTAGGACATGCTTTGTTTCTTTCCTCTCTATTCTCTAGTAAATAGTGAGTCTTATGTGTCAATTTGTGGATCGTGATCTCACATACTAATCCATCTTTGAAGCGTACTTTTAATTTTAAAAATTATGTCAAATGTAATTTAATTTACACCTTCTTTAACAATTTAAATTTTTTGAATAAATAATTATTTAATATAAAATCAGAAGCAAGATCCCGTGTTCGAATCTCATCGTCATTATAATCATTAAAAAAAAGTTTACGTATTAGGCTCAAAATTTAACTTGAGGAACCCTTTTGCAAGCCATTAGGCCAGACCATGGACAAAGCCCGAGACCTACCAACGAGCTTACGAATTATCCCACTATCCACCAGTTAGTTAGGCCAAGTCGACCCATGGTCTTCCGGGCCGCCTGGCTCACAGGCCATGCCGAAGGTGAAATGTGAAAGATCACATTTAGAACAAAAGAACTTTCAATGCCAAACGATGTCATATGAGTCAACCTCCATGATTTTCTTGTGAAGGTTACGTCTTTTATTCTTGCTAGATAGTAAGCATCATACATGATGAAATGATGCATCAAACATAAAGCTAAAAAGGGATCAAACCACCGGCAGTGACATGTGAGATTCAATTGAGACAATGCAGATGTTCATGAAACCAAATCATGACACATTGTGGGGTCTGTATGTACATCTTTTTACGCAATAAAAAAGTTAAAACTATCCTCGTGGTGTTAACATGAACAAGTTTTGGCACGCAAATATGATTGGTTGATGAGTACTCAGATACATAGGTGAAGAATTTCGTGGGTGATCCTGGAATTTCATTATCGTGCTGCTCATGTATGGTCAATATTGCAACATGAAAGTACAACCGAAAGAAGAAAAGCATTTTATCTGACCGTGGTAAAGAGCCAGCCTTTGCTATACAGCGAAATGAGTGGCAAGACTGTTTGAAAGGGACTACACTTCCTTAGTATATACGTGTGACTTTTGGAATCCTCAGGCTTTTGAGCAGCTGAGTTGGTACTTGCGGATCTGCATCCTTCCATTCAGTGCAAGTGCCAAGAGATCATACTCCTCTACATACCAGAGCTCAGAAACTGTAGCCTAAAATAATTCAAGGGAGAAAAAAACGATAGTAATAAGCCACAAGTATCATCATACGGCCAGGACACTAAACATTTTCCAAGCTAAAAGAGTGCCCGCAAAGACTAGTTTAACATCACTAGCAACTGCACTAGTTTTACCAAAGTGACTCCTAGAATGTTTACCAATTAAAATGGGACCACATGATGAAGCAAATATTGCATTAAGTTACACCTCAAGAAATACCATAGTAACATGGCCTAACTTGCAAACTATATTACAAATAAACGAATAAATATGCAAGTGATCCAAGAGAAAATCTTCTCTGGCATGGAAAACAGAGCTTCTACCAGCCAACCTAATTTTAATTTTAATTTTATTTTTTTTTTGGGGGGGAGACTAAGCTTTAAGCAAAATTTCCTTAGGTTTTCATCTTCTCATGAATATTGTACTAAATCTGAAACCATGCTAAAAGAAAAACCACCTGAATCCCATGGATTTGGTTGTTTAGCCTAGCTACTAGCTGGTGGAAAAAGTGGATCTCTGAAGTTTTATCCACCTCCTGTAGGGGACAACAATCAAAAGTCAGAGGCTTATAGCAGTGTAATTCCAAGTATAAATATTGAACTGAAAAAAAAAAAAAAAAAAAAAACTTTTTGAGCTAACATTGATTAAGACAACTTCTATTCCAAAAAATTCCAGCTATGTACTAGATCTGCTTCAGTAATTATTTTCTCCTGTTGTAAATCAAATCAGTGAACAGCCATTGATTCGTTGAAAACATGATTTCACGTGTTTCTCTAGTAGTTCTCATAAGGATTAATGCACATGTGTCTAATGAATGATACTGGAGAAACGTCATGGGCATTTGCTTTCAAGCTTCTTTAAAAGTTAATTTCCATAAGTTACAACGTGACTAGCAGACCCCACAATTATATCTGCATTATACAACAAGTAATTGGTCGTGCATGCAGCTCATTTACCATGCGAGTGATTCAAGAAATTCTAACAGAGACAACTGCATGCAGCAAACTAAAAGGTACTAAGTTACTACCGCAGGCAAAGTAGTAGGATGACCCAGAAGCCTTGCAAATGATGTGTGAAAAATAGCAGCATCATACTGCAGAAAAAAACAACCGTACATTAGCAAGGGCTAGAAACTTAAACAAGTTCTACTGCAAATTATAGAAAAACCCCATAGTCATTATCTTCATATCAATGTTAACCAATAAACAATACATGGAAAGGCACCAGCAGAAAAACATCTAAGCAATTGGCTCTAGAGTGCAATAACAAGGACTAAACTGGATCAGAATAAAGGACGAGCAGGCTCCTATGCCAAATAGACACACATATGATAAACCACTAAGCAATCATGAAAGGTCAAAAGATAAGGTTATATATTTGTTAAAAAACAGCACTCAACACTATGATTGCATGTCTACAATTGCCAAGGTAAAGTTCAGGTCAATTAGATATTCGGTCTCAAAGCTGTGCAAGTTCAATCCATATCATATCATTAAGCCAATGGTACATCTTATTCATTTACTTGACAAGGATTAATGTTTAAACACCTTTCCACAGATGAACACGATAGAAGAGGTTTAAATGGTTCTTACAAGTTGTTTTTCGGGAGCACGTGGAAGGGCGGTTTTCAATTTAGCACGAACAGTAATAGGATCTGGCCCAGAGAGCACCTACACAAGAAATTGAACATCAGTGAGAGAGAAAATTTCTTGCGTCCCTGGTAATTGATCATCGCATGAAGATTTTCGATTGTGAACAAAAATATCAGTTTAGCTCCTGCCACACAGGCTGTGGTGCCCAAGACCAGCGGGTCACTAACTTACTTCACCTTCCAAGTTGACATAGCAATGTGATTACTTATATAAACAACCACTAGAGTGAAAAAGGTTACTGGTAGCCTCAGAAATAATATCAGTTTTAAATGCAAGACAAGAGTTCAAGTTGTCAAGCTTCACTATGGATACACAACCACATAAAATGACAGCAGCAAAGACAAAACAATCTAAGCATTCAAGTTAAAATATAAGAGCTCCACTGAAAAAAAGGCAAGGGCGAATATGAGAAAAGAAGTTGCTTCCTTAGGAGAATATACAAGAAAACCATACTCTAGACCTGACCATTTTGTAGCAATGAATGAAGTTACAAAAGTAACAAATCGCAAATTTTGTATAGGAAAATAAGTTTCAGGATTTCTGAAGTGAAAATAATAGAAGGATTATTCATCTGGGATAATTAATTTTTTTCACTGGATCTGGTCTTGGTTAGCTAAGCTCCTCCCTACACACTTTTCTATGCAGGATCTCTTTAACACCGTAACCGAGGCATAAAAGGCAAAAACAAGAAACTTTCAAAATTAGTAATCTTCATACAATTCAAATGAGAGAAGTCAGTCCCCTTATTGTTTAATAAAAAAGATGTCCTTGTTGACCCACAGAATAAGGTATATTTGAAATCTTTGTCCATGTCAGAGTACTGCACACTCAACCAGAGAGATGAGAAAGAGGCCAAAAAAGAGAGAAAGCTTTTACGATGCCGCTAAACGGTGGTACACTTGGAAAAAGAAAGGCAGAATTGCAAGTAAAAAGAAATAACCTGCCAGCAACCCAGAAGCACGCCGGTTGAAGTCAAAACCACCCTATCCAAGACAATTTTCAAGGGGCAGAGAACCTCGGCAACCGCTTTAACATCATTTGCTTCAGTTTCAATCTGGCAGATCACGAGACACCTCAGTATTTTCAAAGAATCTTCTGACGTGTAGAAAACAAGTCATATGGAATGGACTCAAAAAGGAATTACCTCCACTTCAGAGGCCGGAACAGGTGTAATGTGGTGCGAGGCGTGGAACATGCTAAAATGGTACATGCTAGAGTTCTGAAACCAGATTGCTAACCAAGAAATAAGCATGCCAAGGGATGACAAAATAAGTACACAACAATGGAAGTTTCTAGTCATATAAATTTTAACTCACGAGCATTGCTTCAATCAACAATTGATCAAAGGTGAAGCCTCAAACCACAACGTTTGGGTCAACAAATAGGACACATAAAAAGATAGTGTACCTCTATCAAAATATGGAAGAAATATACCCTTCACAGCCTTCCTGCAGCAAGAACAAGATGCATGTGTAATCTCAGCACTCAGCTTTATTAGGTATGCAAGCACCAGAAATACTGTCACACCAAAATCCAAAAATATATCACATTATGCACCTCATGTGATATCTCACACATGTATAAAAGCACATGATGTCTCTCAGCTATCAGATCTTTTAACTTTGTTTGGAGATTCATAAGAGCTTAACTAATTTTCTGAACCTTTTCTCTATGCCTCTGGAAATGATAGAGGCATGATGGTAATCCTTGCTCGCACTAAGAACCAAGCAAAAAAATGCATTGCTGCGGCTGTATGATCGAAGCTAATTAGTGAGCAATTTTGTAGCTTCGGTATTACTTAACATTTCCCAATAAATAGTTTTTTGAACATTAGATGTGTCTTGATCATTCAGTTGATCACCCTCCTAACGTTTATATGCTCATGTTGCCTATTTCTTGTGGTTAAAAAGTCACAAAATAAATTTATTCTCTCCCATATTACATTATTTTTCAAGAATTCCAATCATCAAAAGTTCCAAGGAAATTTTATTGCCATATATTCTTATTATTGACATGAAAAATATAACATCAATTCAACATTTAAACTTCAGTCATTACAGTAATTTTTTATACATCAATGCTAAAGTTGTCAAAACATTGTAAAAATGGTCTATGAAATGGTGGTGCATGGTTGGTCTCCATTGTTTTGAAAACATGTGCATATTTTTGTTTGTCTGAGCATATCTGAACAAAGTGTTATCTCAAGAGCAAAAAATTTTGAGGTTGGCTACAACTTACAAAAAATTTTCACAGCCAGTTCAGTTCCTAAAGAGAAATCACATATCAATTCATACTCTTCTTTCCATAAGCAAAAACAAACATGCAAAATATTAAGAAATGCTTACGAGATAGGAACTGAGTGCTCAGTGCTTAGGTACAAAACATTAGCTCGAACAGGAGGATTTGCAGCCTACACACCCAAGGAAGCTAGTCATCCTTGTCATCACAAAGAAACAAGAAAATAACAATAAAATATGAAAATGACTGAACTCACTCTAGTCTTACCTGAAGTACAGGTGTAACAGTTCCATCCTTTACAGTAAAAAGATCTGAAAGGGACAATGACTGAGAAGTTTCTCCCTGTTTAAGAAAAAGTGCCCCATTTTCCTCCAAATCCCTTTCCAAATTGTCATACAGTCTCAATCTTCGCTCTGAATTTGAGTTTGGAAAATCTGTGGCAACTTTTTGAGCAAAGATCGAATCAGCATAGTTGTCTTTGTATAGATAAGTAGACTACAGGGCTTGATACTCGAAAGATTTGAAATAACTACTACGGATACTCTGAGATTCTTTCTTAAAGAAAAAGTGGTTTAAAAGAAGGTTATAGTGGTTTGAAGCAAGTCAACCAACATTGCTAGAATTGCACATCGAACGAAGCCTATTGACACTGGGAAAACTCCCCAAGTTTGTTTTTGCAAGTCAGTCTCATTATACAAAGTACATGTTTAACCATTTCGAATATTTTGACTTACCATTCCATAATGATCATATACACCCGATAACATCATGTCATCTAAGAGAGGAAGACAATTGGATCCTTCTATTCTATTGACCACACTTAGCAGTTAGCAAAGTCAATTTTTCTAAAAAACAGCTTGATTCCAGGATTTTCATCAAAGCTAAATAAGTTTTCCTTTTATTTTTGATTGTTAGCCATATTAAACCCCTTACACAGTCCACAGAATCCTACTACTAGGCTAAACCATAAATTTCAATTGAGGAAACTTCTCAGCCACACTGAAGATAAATGAGCGTTTAACATAAACAAATGAAACTCATCAAATCAAGTCGACATGGCATGAACAACTATACTACTGTAATTCTATGAAAATACCGTGAGTGTCTGTGAGCAGACAATAGAGAGAGAGTATTACAACTACAAGAAATTCTACATTCATATGTGCAAATTATGTATAAAATATGGAACAAATATACTTCCAAATGAACAGTGCCGTAATTGCAAGTATATAACATTAATTCAGTAATCATCTGTTTCCAGAAGACAGAATAAAATCTTCAGATTATTGATTATCCTACTAAACTGCAATAACTAGCAATTTTTCAGTAGCCAAACACATCGTAAACTGAGAAATTAAGAAATAACATAGGAGAAATTGAAGAAAATTACCTGAATAAATGGAGCGAGTAGTGTGATAGGAATTTCGGAGAAGCAATCGGAACACACTGTAAAATATAATTGCGCAGATTAACCAGATCAGAGTCACGGACTTCGAGTGATTCCAATTCCACCAATTCCGAACCCTAGCCATTGCTAATTGAGAATTACTTGATCATCACTTTAATCACCTAGTCTGGAACTTTCAGCTTTTGGCCTCAAAAAAATGACTTGAAACTATCACTCGTCTTGTATTTATACGCATGCTCATGCACGGCTGCCAATGATTTTCAAATTGGGAAATTACACTTCGATCGCTCAAGTACGACGTATCTCCGAATCTTTAATGCTCGTTTGGTAGCGTGGGTAGAAAGTAAAAATAATATATGTTTTATTTTTCAAAGATGAAACGTAGGACGTATACATTTTTATTTTTTTGTATTTAGTTGGATGGATGAAAAATAAAAATAATTATTTTTTTAAAAAAAAAAATTTTGTGCTAATTAAGATTAAGGGTGACAATCGAGTCGAGTCGTGTCGTGTCAGATTTGTGTTAAGTCATTATGAGTTTGTGTCGAATATTAGTCAAACCTAACTTAACTCATTTAACTAATTATGTCGTGTCGAATTGAGAGTTGACCTGTTTATTTTCGTATCGAGTTTGAGTCGTGTTATGTCAAAAATTTTCACCCTTAGTTAAGATGGAAAAAATATTTTTTTAATTTAAAATATTTTTTTTATTATTTTTAAATTTATTTTTAAAAAATTTTAAAATATATATACATATTTTACCATTGTATTTTTATATGAAATTAATGTATATATAAGATATATAGACAAATAAAATACATCTCAACACAAATAATTAATTTTTCATCTACTTTCCTTCTGATTTTAGAGGGATTGATTTTAGTGAGTTGGAAGAAAAGTTAATCTATCCACTTTTTCATCCTTCCTACTTTTTTTTTTTTACCAAATATGATATTTTATTTACCCCTCTAACTTTTTATCCTCCCACTTTTCCATCGTATTAAACAGAACATAAATATTTAGTTTTGCAATGAAGCCTATAAATTTTTGATACATTTTTTAAATGCAATTTATCCCATAAATTTTAGAGTGAGAAAAAATTAAGTTAGTCAAAAGTAATTATCTATTCAATTAAATTAATAATAAAAATATTTTAAAACAATATTGCATATTCTTTATAATCAACAAATATTATACAATTTTTATTTGGAGAATATGTATTGTTCATTTTTTTTTTTGTTGAATGATTAAAAGTGTTCAAACCAATTTACGTATACCTCTACTAATTTTTTTTCAAATTTAGTCAAAAACAGATCATCCACACCGGTCAATCATCGATTATTCTCTGATAATCTTGGAAATCAATATTTCTGTTAATACGTGCAAGCTAAGTGCAATAAGGGAGGAAGAGAGAAAGGCACAATTTATAGTGATTGCTATTTCCTCCCCGCTTGTCCAAATATTGTCCTTCAAAACGTTCAATGAAAAGAAGTAATATCATAGGATGTAAGACTCTTATGTAATTTATAATTCTATCACTCGTACATCTACTCCCATACTACAACGCCCCAACGCCTGAACCCACCCCAAAACCTCGACCTCCACCACATATCATTCAAAATGAACTTTAAAAAAGCAGAAAAAATAAAGGAACTACAAGATCACCATTGCAGACAAACAAAAAGGATTGTCAAATAGCTTTACATTCCAAAGTATTAATTAACTGCTTTCACTGTAGAAATCATAATATTAGTCAAGTAAAAAGCTAGTAATATTTCATGGCCTCATCACCTAGCACTAGCAAAGAGCATATCAAGTGAGGAAAAGGCACACAATTCCCCCTATTGAAACAAAAAACAGAAAAAGGAAGAGTCAACAGTCACCATGCCCTGTTAACAGATTCTTTTGCAACCTTAGAACCACTTGCGATGATTTACTCGAGGTCTCTGGTTCAAGTAAACACCGCGATGAGGACCAAGAGACGCAGACGGAATGATGAAGACTGTTCAATTGCCTTCATCCTCATCCTCATCACCATCTTCATCATTATCTTCTTCTTGCTCATCATCATCATCTTCAGAACTGTCACAGCCCTTTTCCTGCCAGAGATTAATTCAGAAATTATCTGAACTAGTTTCACAGGGAGGATTTCCTAGGCAAGAAGTTAGGCTATCGAAAATCGTTACTACAAATGTTTTCCTATTGATCTGTGCAGTAGAATCAAGATTAGCAACACATACACAGATACACAAACAGCCATAGAGATAGAGTCAGTCTGATGTGCAAGAGCAGAAGAGTATAATCAATAATGTTAAGGAAGCACGTCAGCAAACAAAGATATTCCAACAGCATTCAAACCTATTAAATATTTTCCCAGATAACAGAAGAGTATAATGGTAAGAAAGTTAAACCATTAGGCATGGCCCCATCTGCTACTAATATGTGCTACTATTGGTCTCCACAGTTCAAAAGTAACTTCACCAAGTATTTGGTGAAGCTCAACTATGGTTGCAAGGTATATTGATTCCTTTTAACATTGAAGTCTGCCAAATAACACAATCTTTGGAGTTTAAGTGTGAGAAGATACCTCATCAAACATATTTTTTCATGAATTCTATAACATGAAAAGGTACTACATTATTCATTGAGTTTGGTACCTGCGCAAAGGCGTAAAATCTTCTCAACAAAGTATGTAACCAAGAATGAACATTCTATGAACTATAAGAGTTCCATGTCACTTGTAATTGTTTTAAAAAAACAACAGCCAGTTAGTCCCTATTAACAGAGATCTGGGGACCAGGAGGATGCCCCTTTTATTTTCTGCTTTTCATTTATAAAAACAGGTTTCTTAAGTTGGATGTGATGGAGTTGGCATTTTACATTACACAATTATTAATTAACTACAAGGAATTCTCGGCATGAACCCCAACAAGTATATTCCATCGAACCTCAGGATTGCATTAGAAACGTGAAAACAACTAAAAGCTCGTAAGGGAACCACAAAGAGCATGAAATATTGTAACATCATAATTTTTTTCTTTTATTTAACATCATAATTTTTCTTTTATTTTTTTTCTCTTTGATAAACAAGAAAAAATTACTTGAATATTGATTTTTCAAAACGGATGTGAAGAGGCTTGAATAAAAGCAACAGGAACACTATAGTCAGCCCTAAGAAGAACTACAAACATGCCCAGAAGAAGCATGTAAAACTAAAACACCATGTTAACAGAAATCAACGATTTACTAGAAACATGACACCATGCATGTGCAACTAAATGACATACTCTTCATTTACCTCATCATCACTTTCATCCCCATCGAAATCATCCACCTCCTGTACCAAAGAGGTCATCCGTTCAGTAAAAATTTTGTGAATTAGGAAATAAAATAGTTAAGGAACAAAGACTTTAGCTTGTAAGCTCCTACCCCTTATGTGTGAAGGAAGACTGGAGGGAAAGGAACAAGGAAAATAGCTTACATAGTTGAAATAAGTGAGAGGATTGGGCCATACATCATCCTTGATTATCTCAGCAACCTGCAGAGAGTGAAATAATCAAAATGTACCACTATAAGATAAGGTTGAGAAAAAGCTCCATCAAGATTTTATAGTATCTAAAACATACCATCTTCTACAAAAATTATGGAAATAAAAAAAAATTATAAAGATCAAATAATAGGACCATACCTCATCATTAATCTCGTTCATGTCATCTTTCTGTGGTGTTTCACTAAACCAGCTAAAGAAGCTGCATTCACAATTGTCCAATGAAAAATGAATTGAACATAACAAGAATGAATGATAAATTTTCACTGATACGCTATCACAAGATGCCTATGTGGTGTCTGCAAAGTACACAACCCATCCATATGACAACACATACTATAAGATTAGTTATGCTACTGAATGCAGATCATGACCATGCTGAGATTGTGAGACATAATATGCAGACACAAGCACCAACCGACAATAGCACATAAAATTGGTGAGCATGAAATCACTGATTTTATTCCTCTTACTCGAGCGCGCCCAACACTACAACCACACCCTACCCCTATACCCACCCTAGGCTGGCCCAACAGTATAGAAAAAAAAAGCATGGGTTTTAGGCCCCAAATTTTTAGAAGGACCCATAATTTTAGATATATCACTAGCCTATAAAAAAAAAATTAAATCCATTAAATTTTAAGCCCTACAAAAAAATCCCAAAAAAATAAATCCAATTAAAATTTTTATTGCAATAATTTGGGCCTATAATCGCATCTATAAAATTAAGGAACAAAAAAAATAAATTGAAATTAAACAAAAAAAAAACAAAAAAAAAAAAATTGAAATTAAACACTCTCTCTCCCTCTTTGTGGTAAAAAACAAAAACAAAAGTTGAAATCTCTTTCTCGACAATATTAACACATCCTTCTTTTGTCTCCCTCTCATATAGAAAATTAAAAATAAATTATTTTTTTTAAAAAAATAATACTAAAAATAAAAATGCCTTCATTTAATGTTTCCGCTTTAGGCTTCAAATTGGCTTGAGCCGCCCTCGTACCCTCCCCCGTCCCTTTTCTCAATTCAAATAAAAGCAGGAAACATTATTAACAATAAGAATTACATAAACAGATTGCAAAGATCCTATGACATAAATTTAAGCAAGTACTGACACAAGCCAAAGACAAAAACAAAGCAAAGCCTAACAGCGACTTCAAGAGGAGTCTCTGCAACACAAGGAAAGTGAACATTGAAAATAAAAAAAAAACAAGCACAAAGCTCAAATAATATGCACATCTACAAAAACTGAGGATATTTAGGGTTGATTCTATGCTAATAGCTATGTCTTCTGCAAATACAATATTGTCCGTCAGAGATATATTGTCTACTTGTATTACATGATCCGTTAAGCTTTTCCTTTATATATAAGTGTCTGGTCTCTTGTTTGATTGAGCACCAGAGGCAAACCGTGAGCATTACATGCTATTCACTTTCCACTATATTTTCCTGTCACGAGTGATTAACTCCATCCATGCTCTTGCAGCTGTTCTTTTAAGTGGTTTTTTCTTGTTCATTCATGCCAATTACTTTTTTTGCAGGAACCTTCTCTCAGACATGCCAAGTGGTAACATGAGTCAAATTATTTGCTTTGAATGACGATGCAGTAAATGCCTTTTTATTCTAGAATTCTCCATGAAGGTCATATGACGTGCTACAAACTCCGATGTGTCTAGTCTCTCATTGGGGATTAATCACCAAACTTATCAAATAAAACTGCAATCTATATCAAATCATGTTCAAGTTGTCTGAAGCAAGGATTCCAAACTGTTATTAAAACTTCGAATAATTAGAAAGATAAGAAGACCTCAGTATAGGAACAAAATTGGTAGGACACCAGTTTGCCTAAACAGAACCAAAAGATCAAAAACAATAACCTGTCATCAGCATGAGGCCGCTTGCTGCCCTTCTTCTCATTAGCAACTCCATTTGGTATGCCCTTCACAAATTGAAATGTGAAATATTTCAATAATACAAGAGCAGAACAAAGAAGTTACATGTACAGAACAAACAAGTTATATGTACCTAAAGGTACATAGATACAGACATCTTACCATGCCCTCTTTCCACTTGATTGATGTAGCAGTTATTTTTGTTGTTCCTTCGTCAAGGAATGTAAAGCTCTTTGTCAGCTTTGTATCTTCAAAGTAAGGGTTGGGATTGAAGGTCTGAAAGAGGAAAACAGAAAAGAGAATCAAAATTGACAATTCTCGTGTAAAAACATCAAGGAGCAGTACTTCAGTTACTGCTTCCAACTTAGTAGGGCAGAACAAGCAAGACTTACAAATGTAATCGAGTAACCAGATTTCACATCTTTAAAATCTTCAACTTCAAGTGACCTTAGATACTTGAAAATCTAGCATTTAAAAGGCAACAGTAAACTCAGATTATTAGAAGAATGAAACATTCAAGTCAGTTAGAAAGTAGCCATGTTAGATACATTTCAAAACAGTCGTATTAGATATCCCACTTGCCCAACTCCTTCAAGAAAATCAATGATTATTAGCAATTTGGAATAGCAAGGAAAGATTCAGTGGGACTTTTCAAATTTGGAGCAAAAGGGACCAAATTCCAAACCTTTTCGTCTTCTTCAGTCAAGAGGTCAGCAAGAGCAGGATGAGTCAGAAACTGCATGGAACAGGTAAGAGATCAATAATACAAAGGGTTCCGAATATTGTAATAAGGACATCATAACAGAAAGCAATTTATTTCTGTTTCGTAAGAGTTTAAGTTGTGTCACTAACAGCAGTCAACCAGAAGTCGGGGATAGATTTGATGATATCACTTCGCTTATCATAGATGGGTTTGCGTATCTCATTGTACTTCTGCTCTACTTCCAATACTTTATCACTTGCTTCTTCATTGATCTGTAAATACAAAGGACAACAATGAACATGTTTATGCCAATAACAGGAACACAGCTCATATATATTTACCCATGGAAGTAAATTAACTATTGGTAAATTTAACAATGCAGTAATTTTCGCTCTATAAATTCAACAAATACCCAATTATATAAGTGAAATAAAATAAATCCCCTTCCTACAGCTTTGTACTATTGGAAATAGTCCCCATAAAGATCATGTATCCTTTGTTCCTTTGATGGAATACTCCACTGAAAAGCTAGGAATCGGCATCGTCAAAAGGTATTATCAGGTTAATTAATGTCAATATTATTCTTGGATACTGCCAGATACAAGTCCGATAAATCGGAGAGGTATATCAATTAAGAACATAATACTTTTAACCTGAAACACAAATTATACACATTAATACTTCCTAAAAATGTTTAAGATGCCTTTAACAGCCAGACGTGACATTTCTGCAATGAAAGGAACACATAATAATTGTGTCAATTACTCTCATAATTTTGACAAGGGAAAAAAGGGAGGTGAGGATTATCAAGACGTGAACAATCAGGGTAAGGAGTTTTCTGATTTAGGGCATGCTCTGCAAGATAATCATAACATTTCGAGAGGTTTTTGTCCAGATTCTTAGTCACCTCGGAAAACAGGATCACTCCATTGCCCACTGATTTTTTTGGAATGCAGCTTCCCTTACCTCACTTTCATTTTGGTTAGGTCATGATTTCACTATATGTTTTCCATTTTTTGAGGGAAAGGAATACAAGATTCAAATAAATGCCTTTAATAGAAGATTTAAAAATCTAAAGTAAATGTGATGCTCTGGTGTCTACAACTCTTCATACAATGCAGCATTTGTACCCCATATCTATTTCCATGTTTCCTGGAGTTTGGTGGTGATATATCATGTCTACTTGTCGCTTGGGTAAGAAGCTATCTTCCTATGCCTACATGGGTTATTTCCCTCGAGGTTAAATTTCTCTACCATCTATCTACTATTGATAAATCAAATAAACGACAGAAACCCAATTTTAATATGAATTTTATTAAGAAAATTCAGTGTCATATACATTAGGGCGAATGGCATTTTGCACCCTGAAAAATTTCAAGATTTTCATTTTGCACACAAAGATTAAATTTCCCACATTACCCTCTCAATATTCAAAAATATTATAATGTGACCCTTCTGTTAGCTTTCCGTTAATATTTCCATCTGTGTCAATTGGTTGACTTTTGACGGAAAAAATAACAGAAACTAACAGAAGGGATACATTGCAACACTTTTGATATATTGAGGGTGCAATGTGAAAAATTTAATTTTTGACGGTGTAAAATGAAAAACTTGAAATCTTTCGGGGTGCAAAGTGTGAAAAGCCCTATATAGTAACACAATTAACACAAATAGAGATCAGATCCTAGACAGAATTTGACTAATGGTTCATAAATTTATTACAAGGGAGCCGCACTGCCTTTTTCAAGTATTTGCTTGGATTAGAATTGCTATATAACTAATATGGGTTTTTACCAAACGAGATCCTATATACATAACTTCCAAATGCAAACTTTAGGAATCATTAAAATTTGACAAGGACACTGACCATCCAATTGAAAAAACTCAACCAATTGGGTTCTGCTAAATAAAACCATCAAATTTTTAAACCTACAGGGAAACAAATATTTGCTTGCCTACCTATGCAAATGGAGTTATACATAAATAAACATGAAATAATCCATACATGCATGCACACATAAAAATTTGGGTCGATGTATAAACCTAATATAGATACTCATACACATAAACAAAAAGATAAAAACCCAAATTACACACACATACATACATCTACATGTAATAAACAGCTAAAAGTGAGGCACAAAGAGCTGAACCCTTTTATATTTTCAATTCTCACACACATGTTAATTCCAAAGGTGGTTTAATTATCCTGTTCCTCACACAAGCTTACGTTGGGAACAAAAACAAATAAAAATAAACACAAACCATTCAAACTAACACAGAATAATTTTGTATAAAGAAGACATGACATAAAAACAAATGGGAAAGAATTGAGAAAATTACAAGTTACAAATCAGTCGGGGTTAAATTTTTTTTTACAAATCTTAGTCTGTTGGATCAATCAAAATCAATCCTATTGAGTCATGACTTAATGCAATGAGCCACAACTTCAGGTACCACTATGTGTCCCCAAATATTTGAGCTCAAAACAAACAAAGTAAAGCCCTGATTGGTCCCTCAAACAATGAGAACAACTCAAAGACCTCCACTGAACTAAGCACAATGGAATCAATATGAAAGGCATAATTGAGGTTAAGTTTCGTTCTTTTAGACCATCCCAAATCAACACTAGGGAAAAGATTCACAAAGTTTTTACCTTTACATCCTATGCATTTTCTCTTGTTTTCCCGGAACCAAACAGAAAGGGAAAGAAAATAAGATTAAGAGAAAATAAATTACTTTTTCAAGCTCGTCTTGAATTTCCTGCACCTTCTCAATGGAGAGAACGAGTTCTTCATCAATGCGCTCTGCGTTGTGGTTGTTTTCCTCTCCGACTTTCTCTCCTACCTTCTGTTTCTTTCCCTTGTCTGCCACCATTTTACAGAACCCTGAGAACTATCCCTAATTTATTCTGATGAACTAAACCCCAGTGTCTGTGCTTTGTTTGGGGGGGGGGGGGGGGGGGGGGGGGGGGTGGGGTTAGAGGGGAGGGAGGTGGGGCAGAGAGAGGGCGTATGCGGTTGTGTGTGTAAAAGGAATGGCATAAATGGGTTAGGGTTTTGGGACTGCTAAAAAGACGAGCAAGTCAAGGTTTTGGAGGGTTTAAGAGTTGGGTGGGCTGTTAGTCGAATGTGTTTGAGTCGAATTTAAAAAATTTATTTCTTATTAGAGTTTAAAAAATTATTTAAATTTGACTTATTAAAAAAATGAGTCAAAAATGAGTTAAGTTTGAACGAGCTTAAAACAAGTCGAGCTTAAACAAAGTCCGAATATTTGTATATAAATGAGTCAAGTTTGTCGAGTTTGAGACAAGTTTGTGGGTTTATTTTTTAAATGAATTTAAAAATTTGTTGAAATTCGAGTTCATTTAAAAAACGAATCAAGTCTGAACGAGTTAAACTTAAGTCGAATCCAAGTCAATCTTGAGTAATTCAATTTAATTTAACAGGCCTAAGTGTGGGACAGTGTGGAGAACCGACTCTTGGTCAAATAAGGGTGTTATAATCATTTAAAATTTTTATTGAAACAATTTTATTTTTTTGTTATACGATATACAAACTTCTGTGGACTATTCCCTCAAATTTTTAGATAGGTCTTCATAAATTGAGCTAATTTAATAACATTTGTGACAGGTTTTAGAGGACTACTCTAAAGGTTGTTTATTGGGGCCTTAAACCAACAAATTACGAAAGATTTTTAGGTATGCTGGATGGCAACAATCTTAATTGAGAATAAATATCTCATTCATATTTGAACTTCAATTAATATAATAATCTCATATTTAAGTGTTTGATTATTATCACTAATCTGGTATTAGGAGTAATATTATTTTCATTTTTGTAGGAGAGAACTGAATTTTAGGAAGAAAAACTATATTTTTATAATGAAGTTAATTATAGGAAAAAGTTTTATTTTGGAATTTTTGTCTTTTTAATGTCCAATCAATATACTATAATTGGTAAAGAATTAAGTACACCCATCATCATTGAAAAATAGATTATGATAACATTTTTAATTTTTTAATTTAATTTACTATCTAAATATGATAAGCTATGAGTTAGAAATGAGAATCTCATTTCTAATCAAAATTATCGCTATTGGGACTAAGAGAATATAGTGCACTTGTTCCATCTGGTGACTTAAATCCTCATATGCTTCTTCCTTATTTACTCATGTTGTGTGTGTGTGTGTCTGTTGTGTTTTTTTTTCTTTTAGTTAAAGTATTTAGGGAGAATTTTACTTTATACCTCAAAGTTTTAAGATTTTTATTTTACACTTTCAAATATTAAATTTTTCATATCATAATTTAATGTATTAAAAATGGTATAATGTAACTCTTTCGTTAGTTTCTGTTATTTATTCTGTCAAAAATTATTTTATTGACATTACAACACTTTTAATACATTAAAGGTATAATGTGAAAAATCTAATCTTTAAGAACGTAAAATAAAAATTCTTAAGTATTTTCGGCGTGCAAACTAGAACTTGCCCAAGCATTTATAGGGGAGAGGGTGGATGAAACTCAAACCTTGCATATGAGGATTAGGCGAGAAAGGCGCTTACTACCATTGGACAATCTTTTGCGCGTGTCGAAGGAGTTTTAAGTGAGTTATCAGTAATGAAGCGGCAAGAACCCGCAACTCTCAAATGGACCACCAACCATCCAAATCACTGTAACACTTACTCTCTTTCAATCACCAAAATGAGAAAATGAAAGAGAAATGAAAGAACAAGAAACGAGGTATTTATTGAAGGGGCTCTGCACCTAGTGGGGCAGCCACACTTGGGCCAAAGGTGGCCCCCTGCCATTTATCTTACCCAATGAAGTTTTCAAGTAATGCCCCCGTTAATTTCTTGATATTTTCTTTATGACTCTTGCATGTCAATGTGTTGAGATATCTTTACAAAGTTTAACTTCAATAACTTCTTATTTATTTATGTTTTACTTTATCCGTTCTTAAATATTTGTCGTTTAAAATTTTTGCACGGGAATTAAGAAAGTTATTAAATAGTTGTAATATGAGTAAAAAATAATTACACAAGACTAAAATTCTCTTATTCAATACGTATTGGGAAGAAAAGGAATATGAAAAATATTTAGCCTCCACCTAATCTAATGCATTGAAAAGTTAAGGGCAAATTTGGAAGAAAAAATATTAATTATACTTTGATTTTATTAAACGACATAAAACAAAAAAATTTGTGTAAAACGACAAATATTTAAGAACGGAGGGAGTATCTAATTAGAAAATATACAAATAACGTATTGAATTTGAATGATCATTCAAGTTAGTATTACTAGCTAGGCATAGGGTACTTGCTAGGCTTAGGGATTTTTTTTGGTTATGTATAATGTTAAAAATATGTTTCTCAATAAAACATATAACAAATTAATGATAGAATCTTTGATTATGCATATGAAAAGGGAAAGTGAGGAGAAGTTTTGCAAAGAGAATCAATATATAATTTTTGGAACATGAAATAAAGTTGAATTTTATTTAGTTAGGTGATTAAGTCAAACAGACTAACATGAGTATTGTGTTATTTCTTCTTGTTTCAAATCTTTTTTAGGCTAAATGATGTTAGTTTTATTTTCTTCTTCTAATTTAGTTTTGACTATTAGTATGACCTTGTTTAGTTTGTATTTCAAAATTTTTTTTTTATTTTTCAAAACAGTTTCGGAAAGAAAAGGTTTTGATCAGCTGTTTTTTGCTTTTGTTTTTTAAAAACTGAGAACAAAAACTAAGTAAATTTAGAAAATAAGTTAAAATTGTTTTGAGTGTTTTTTAAAATAATCTTTTTAGAATTTAGATAACACCACCATACTTCCAGGACCACCACCACCACCACCACCACTACCACGTCCACCACACTTTCATCACCGCTATTTTCTCCACCACCACCTTTCCACCACTATCACACACTCATTATCAGTACTACCACTACATTTTTATTTTCATTGTTTTTTTTATTATTGTCTAAATAAATTTTACTGTTTTCTATTCCGTAAAACTATTTTTGAAATCATATAACCAAAATATAAAAAATAATTTTTAAATATTATTTTTTAAGACACAAACTAAATAAGGCTTTTTGGAAGATAAATAATCAATGTATTGATTAGTACGAAAATGTATTTGTGGAAAATGTCCTTGTTCAACTTGAGACGAAACCAGTTGTAATAGTCCATAGAGCCGGATACAAGGCCCAAGAGACGAACACTGTGTGCAACAAGAAGATTGAGGCCCAAACCAATCAATACTATCAAGAGATTGTGGGATTGGTTGGCAGCCTGACAACAGGAAGTGGGACAAACTTGACAAACCAAACGTGCACTTGGAACTAGTTTGATCATTCTATGATACAAACTCTCGACACACGACCGATACATGGCTTGCAGTCGATCTGAACTCAACTCGATGTGACATAACCCATTAATAAAACTCGATACGACACAAATTCGATACGACATAATGCATTAACAAAATTACATAAATGGTCTGCTAGAAGAAATCCTATGCCCAAATTGAAGATTGAGGCCCAAACCCACACCATCAAGAGATACTGGAACTCCGCTTTGCACTTTGATACAAGGAAATGGACAAACTTGCCAAGCCCAATTTCCACTTTTTTTTTTTATTTAGTCCGCAACCGAATGGACCCTTGAAGAGTAGTTTTTTAACCGTTGGATTATTTCTATTCTTCGGTCACATATGGAAAGAGAGGAATAAAATGGCCATAATTTTAGGTATTGGTGTTTTTCTTTTAGTACGAAAGATCTTTCATTTTTAGGGCATATACGAAACTTAGGGGTGTTAAAATATGTCACAATTTATTAATACAATACGAAATTTGAAGGGTTGAGTTTTCTTTAGGCATTTATTTTATAAACGAGTGGACTCGATCCGACATAATTAATAAACAAATTGAGTATTGATAAAATCAATCAAAAGAAATATACGACACGAATTCGATATGACACGACTCATTAAACACAAACTAATAAACGAATTGTATATATATAGGATATTTTTTTATCTGAATTCGTTAAAATCTAACAAAAATCTGTTTCACTTGACACGATTGACAAGCTTAATAATACTTGGGCCGTGGTTGGGGAGAGTTGAAAATTAAATTACTAATTTAACGCTTAACCCATGTATTATATCTAGTTATTTATGAAATTCAATTGACTATACTTTCTTATACTACAAAGAAAGCAAAAATTATTTTGTCTGACACTTACAATAGACAAAAGTACTCATGGGCAACTCTAGGACCTTGTTTGTCATTGGCAATGGAAACATGTAGTAATGTGCTCCACATGTAAGATGTCTGCTTTGGAGATGGAAGGCAAGTACAGCAATCACCTCAGATTCTTCTAGTCATGGGTAATGTTATTGGTACCGGAAAATTCGACCTAATGTTAAAAAAATCAGTATGATAATGTATGGAAACAGTAATGCATAGCTTCTTTTTTGTATTTTTTTGAACTGGATAGTAATGCATAGCTGGGAGGTTACCTGAAAATGGAAGGAAGAAGAGGTTTCTGTTTTTCAGTTTTTCATGGGTAAATGTTATTATGTAATTCTTGAACCAATAATTCTTCATCAAATCAGTTTGAAACTTTTGTGATCTGTATAAAAATCACAGCATTAACCCCAAGTAGTTCAAGTGATAATAGAGACAAGTTGTAAACTTAGAAGTTCTAAATTTAAATTTTGATAATTTTTTTGGGTTGGATCATAAGAAATTTATCTCTCATGAATACCCTAGTCTCGGCATAGATGACCTGCCTTTAACCGAACCGGAGAAAAAATTAATCGAGATATGCATGAGCTGACCGAACAACCAAACAAAAAAAAACCCACCAGATTTTCATTCACAACCTCAGTTAAATAACTCTAGTCCTACTCTTTCTGAATCAATCACCCCAATAAACATAGTTGTGAGATTTTTCTGCTAATTTAACAGCTGCTTTACTTGACCCATTTTGTCCATTGATCTTCCTTTTCTATACAGGAATTAAGTTCCATATGCTCTCAAGGGGGTCTCAAGTCTCAACCTTTAAATACAACCTCGAGACATCAATGTGGCCCCTCCTCTTCTGACTGGTCCAGGAAAAGTATTAACTTCTGTACCCTCAAAACTTTCATTGTGATATTGATATCCATCTTCTTTTTGGTCCCTTCAAGACATTCCATTGCTAGACCTGTGGCTTAATTGGTCACTTCACAGCTAGATAATTTATTAAGCAATCTGTAAATTAGATACATATCCATCTCCTACTGGTCCCTTCAAAACATTCCGTGGCCAGACCCTATGGCCTTATTAAATACTTCACACCTAGAGAACTTCTCTACAAATTAGTTATTTCACTAAGATCCACATTTTATGAGATTGGATGTGATTGGTAATATCTCTCTCTCTCTCTTCATTAATGGCTACCTTTCTCCATCTTTCCTTTATCCTCCACATCAGGTATACACAACTGCCTAAGGCTCCATAATCTATAATTTTGTGGGTTTTTGGCAAAAAGGACTTCTTTTGGATGCATTATGATAAAGAAGAGGTCTTCTTCAGTGTGTATATAGGAGAAAAAGACCACTTTTACATATGTTGGTTTGCAGGCAGAGTTTTGCTATCAAAATGACAGCAAATGTTACAATTTTTCTGTTTGAGTTTTTCATGTTGGAACCATATAAAATGGCGTATCTAGTGCACGAGACTCTCGTATTTCAGGATCTGAAAAGAGTTGAATGTACACAATCTTACCTTCAAAGAGCCTGTTTCCGCGACTCAAACCACACATGTGAGACAAAGGTTTAGGGGCTTCACTCGAGTCCAAGAAGCAAAAATTATCCTTTTTTTTTTATCCATAAGGGCATTTAAATTGAATATTGATCGACAGGTACAAAAAGTTTATTGTTCTAAAACAGGTCATTCACTTACTGTTTGATAAAAATGTCCTCTATTCTGGTGTGCTTGTCTGCCTGATGCTCACCAGATTTCCAACCTTGTAATTGTTTGATGAAAGAGAGAGGAGTGGCTATGGGATCCACCTTAGTTGTTAGAAAGTTACACAATTTAATGTACCCACCCAACTTCGTCAATCACATTTAGGCGTAACCGTCTTGTGGTTGAGCCATCATGGACAACATTCCTAATTGACAGCTCTAATTATTGAAGAAAATCTTTGGATGAAGGTTTCGCACTCCATATTGAATACCTTCCTTGACACATCTGTATTGTTCGGGGTTGAATATGTACATAGTGTTTTATCATCCTATCATTTGGATTTGTTATTTCGTTTAATGATCTTAATCCTTCAAGAACTAATATCTACAAGTAAATGTATTCTAATGCACGAAACTCCTGCTATTACAAGATTAATAGAGGATTAGATGCACATGGTATCATCCTGACGTAAAGAGTTTATTTTCACGACGCGAACCCATAATGCCTAACTCACAAACAGGGATCTTGGGTTCACAATCTGCCATCAAACAGGTTACCCAACCAAGAAAAAATATCCAAAAACAATAACAATGCCTTGTAGTTGGAAGTATTTATGAGTTCATTAAAACCATTACTGAAATAGGAAGAGTTTTCTTAACCAAATTACCACTCTTTTTCAACTTTATTCTGTAGATATGATGTAAGAACAATGTTACGATAAAAAAAAAAAAAGTTTAACATTCGCGGTAGTGTCATCATTGATCCGTAATAGGGAACTTGCACAGTGTGTTGTTATACAACATGCTAATGTTGTCTCAGTTCCTCTACAACTAATGCTCCAAAAACAATGTCAAGGGATTCCCTTACAGACAAGATCACTTGGAAACAAGGTTAGGCATGCTGAAGTGCTGTACTTTGAGAAGCATAAGTCTCTGTTTGTAGGACCTTCAGGTCTAAATATCGATGCTTGGTGACCCAAAAACACAGATTCGTAGGCTCATAAGCAAGGCAAAGGTGACTTGTCAAAAGCTGCTTTGCCTTTGTACCAATAGATGCCCCCAAAACATCAGTGACCCCTTTAAGAAAGATCTGGAAGATAATAATAAAAATTAATCTGAGAAAAGAGAAATTGTTTGAGACAAGTTTGGTCATGTATTTGTGGGTAAATAGTCTTGATATGGGACCAAATTGCCTAGAGAAATGCAGATAAATTAATTTGTGTTACCACCCTGCTGTTCCTTTTAACGACACAAGATATGGATAGAAAGTTTCAGGGTTTTTCGGAGTGAATTTACACGCTTCTTGAATCTCCTTTCTGGTCTGATCAAATGCGAGATAAATCTCTCATAAACATCTAGATTTACAACTCATAATTGTTATCACTTGAACTACCCCTTATATAATTTACTTCTCATGTGGAATACAAATCTGTTGTAAACTTGGATGAATTATAGCCATGTCCATAGGAGCAACTATTTATGTAAGCATCAGTTATAAGAAACTCTAGTACTGATAGTTTGTAAAACTCGCATACCCGATATATGTTGGAAATATGCAAAACATGTGTACCATGCCACAACTGCTACGCTTCCCGCACCAACTTATTGTTCGCCCCAATAGACACAATGGTAGATATCTTTGATGGGCGAGTAAGCGTTACTCCGCTACCTTGCGCTCATGCTCCACGTAGCTACTAGCCATTGAACTTTTGAGTTTAGTGAATACGAGTCTTCTACTATTTCCAACAAAATCAATGAAAAATTAGGAGGAGAAAGTTATATTATATGATTATAAAGGACAAATACCTTTGTAAACTTCTTATTTGATTACAATACACACACCTAAGGAGAGAAGATTAAAGTAAAATTTACAAGAAACACAAAAACTTGACAATGATTTTCAAACACTTCCCTCCAGTGCTGTACCAGCCCCTTAATGCTTAGTGTCCTAACAAACTGCTATGGGAACAGTCCTCTTGATTCCAATGAATTCAGTATCCTTGGGGATTCAACATCTTTCACCCTAATCTGATCACCTTGTAATTTCCGAAACGAAAACGATGAATCCAGTGCTTCTTGTTTCGGTTTCTCAGTGATCTTATATGCGGTTTCAGCAACTCTCACTGCTTTGTAGCTCCTACAACTCAGTAAACCTCCAGAACGTCCTTTTTCACCATCTTTGCCCACATTATTTTGGGGTCTCACAGATTTATTGACCGTATCCCTTTCAACGTTCTCAAAATCAGAAGCAGCAGAGAAATCTGCTGCACTGGCTGTGACAACGCTCCACTGAATGCTCGCCTCGCTAGGTGCGTACTGAGTCGTGGGACTCGTACAACTGGACCTGTCTGATGCCTGCCTTGTTAACAATGGGTATACAGTGGTGCCTGAGATGTTCTCGATCTCGAATAGATCAGAACTTGCATCACTGGCCATATCATCACAGACAGTGGTACTTCCAAAACTGGTTGTTGGAAGGTTCTGTGCTTTTGGAATGGCATCCCAAGTTAGCACGGACAGTTTCCTCTCCAGATTTGATGCTATGTCCCTCTTTGTCCTTGTATCGGACCCAAACACCTCGATTGATCTTCGCTGATCTTCCTCTTCCTCATCATTCTGATCTTCTTTAAACTGGTTTTTCACTGTCGAATTCTCCATCACGGGACTGCGAATCGGAAATGCTAACTGCTCTCCAGTTTTCAATCCTGGTTGGGACTGTTTTCTTCCATGAAGTATTCCATGTTCAACACTGATGTAAACGTCTTTCTTGTCCGAACAACGCCCGTTGCAACCAAAACTGTTGAAGAACTTCCTTCCAAATACCCTTTTTTCCTTTGATTGAGATGGGTTTCTATGGAGATTTGACAACAAAGCTGTTTGGCTGTTTAAGCTGCTTCCTTCAGAACTAACACTTACAGTGCCCAACTTGAAATTTGGTTTCAAATGGTTCAGATCTGTATACCCCTCCTTCTTTTGACCATACTTATTCCTGCTGTCATATTCCATCTTCATGTTGAAGTACTTATCAGCGCCAAAGATACTAATTTCACCCTCTTTGGTTTTAGTTCTTCCCAACCCTATTGGACATGGAGTCTCTTGGGATGATATTATTGCAGTAGGATCATGAACAACCCCAGGAATTTTGAACACAAAGTTGTCTTCTGTAGTGTTGAGATAAGAAGAAAAAGAGGCGACGCGAAGATTAGTGAAGTTGTCTTCACTATTCATGGAGTGTAAGAGATTGGTATTGGAAGTTGGATTTGTGGTTAAGGTCTTAGTTCTTCCTGAGCTTATTGGTCGAAACGGGGGCTCTTGTGTTGAATGAGGATCTTGATGAATTGCACCTGTAAGCTTACGGAGAATAGTTTCATCTGGAGTGTTGAGGTAACAAGAAAATGAGGCAACACGAAGATTGTTGATGTTATTCTCTCCCTCCATAGGGTCTATAGACTGGTGGTTTTGGAGGATGGTTTGGTGAACTTTTGTTTATAGATACCGACTTTGAAGAAACAAATTAAAGACAATATAAGTTTTTTGGGGGGAGGAACTGTTTTGCTACTATGACAATTGCTAGAGGGATGAGAAAGTTGAGTGATTGAATGAAGGAGATAGAAAGAAAAGAATTTGATGGACAGAAGATTGGAAAGATCACAAGTAAGGAATGAGGAGACTTTAAATATGAGACATATGCTTGAAGAGGTTGAAGACAATCTTTGATTTGAGAGATGGATTGGAGAGGCTTTGTTTTTACTTGTTTTGTTGAGAAGCAAGTGCCCCTATAAGTAGACTTTGGGGGGTTACAATACAGGAAGATAGTGGATCCTACATGCTTGGGGCTTATTCACAGTTTGTCACCTTTTATTCTGACATATCTAACCCAAAAATAAAGAAAAGAAAAAAAAGTTAAGGCTTAATAGTATTTTTGATGGATGCAAATTTTGTTAGTTTGATTTTTAAACTTGTCAATTTGATGCTTAAAATATTCAATTCGTGTTTAAATGATACGTGGTCACTTTCATTAAAAAAACTTAACGGATTGTTTGATTAGGGATTAAAGTGACACGAATTAAAACTTTAGAAACTAAATTGATAAAATTAATATAAGAAAGACCCAACTGATAAAATAAATATATTTTAAAGACTAAAAGTTTTATTAACCAGAATAAGCCTACATTACCCAAAAAAAAAATGTGGATACTGAGATGTAAATTTTCCTTTAATTGATTTCTAACCATTGGAAAAATAAAAAATAAAAAAAGTAACAAAGTAACAAAATAAAAAAATTTACACGTGTCACAATTTTATTCAATGAAATGACCCTAAGTATACATATATCAATTGACACTACCCATCCGTTCAAAAAAAAAAATTGACTCTACCTCCCCTCTTTAGTAAAAATCATGAAACCTTGAAATAATGGTGAAGTTTGATTTATTGTGATTTAAACACTAATAATTTAAATGATAAAAACAACTTTTTTACTAGTAAAATAAGACTACGTACGTCTGCTACACTTAGACGGGCTATGGACTACGTATATGGAAGAAGGCTACTCTTGGGGTATTACTTTAATTTTACTGGTTATCTGTGGACAGCAAATGGGCAAGTGGCTCACAGGCAGAGTTCAAGGTCCCCCCATGCATTCAAATGGAACATGCCAAACTCATGGGGCAGGCAGGGAGAGTTTCAAGTCAGAATGAACTGATGATTTGAAGTTCCAAGTATTTTCTTGATCAGCTGCAAGTGATCACCAATTATTCAATGAGCTTCCCTGGATAATATGGATAGGATAGGACAACAGTATACAATAATAATTTCAGTATTAAACTAAAAACAATTTGGGGTCGTAACGTCCATCTTCAAAAGTTATAGCTTAAACTTTAAATGTTATAACTTTTGATACAACACCGCTTTCGTTACTGTAGTCTTCCTCGAATAGTATATTTGAGAAAAAAAAGTAATAGTTTTGCTTTTGCATAGAAAGGGTGAAAAACTCGATGTGAATACTTTCAAAGTGATTATCGAAAAATACAAAACAAGAGGAAAGAAAGTGATCACCAGATGGAGGAAAGATGGTACATATGAGCCTTCAAAGCACAATGAAAGAAGAAACAAATCATATCTTAAAGAACAATTAAAACTGTTTACAGAACGTGGTAGGGCATAATAAAGCGCTAAAGAAGGAAATGAAAATGAAAGAAAACAATGATAGACAAAAGGAGAATTGATAGGAGACTCTGTTAACTTGATCTACATTGCTGCTAAGGAAGAGAAAAAAAGAAAAAAAAGCCAACTAATCAATGATAACAACTGTAGAAGTCTCTCTCCTGTTGCTAATTCTTCAGATTAAATCAGGAAAAAACAAATAAATAAATAAATAAAGCCTTTGGAAAGCATCAGACACAGCAGCATTGCCTGCTAAATATCTGCATAATTTCTCAATTTCCATTTTCCATTTTCTACGAAGATGTCGTGTAGTTTTCACCTGCAACCCAGTACTGTTTGACAGCAAACAATATCTTCTCAGGTACAAGAGGACCGTCTTCATGATCCACCATTTTTATCTTCCACCTCATACCTGACACGATTCTCTTCACCTTGGTTAGTACGTCCACTTGGTCGCGGATTATAACTGTGCCTTCAGGTCTTAGGATCCGATCCATCTCTAAAAGAATGTCTTCTGAATTACACCTGCATAAATTGTAAAGACACAATCAAATTCAGTATTGAATATGCTGAGGCAGTAAAACAGTTGCCAATTACAGTGAAAGCTCTTTCCCGTTGAATTGCCCAACTATGCTGATAATTTAAACATTATTGGTCTCACATTCAGTTTGTGTTACTAGTGTATCTATTCTGATAGGCCAAATTAACTGAGCTGTTCGTCAACAGCTCAGGCCTGGCCACGTTAAACTCTGCCCAAGCTCGTCATGTAACAAAACGAACCAAGCCAGAGACATACGCTAGGCTCATTTGATAAACAAGCCAACCTTGAATAAACTCAGAACGGTTCCAGTAGGCTTGTGAACAAGAGGGTAAACACATCTTAAACATAGCATTTGACGTGTTTATGTATTTAAATGCTTACTGTAATGCAGTATTTTGGCTTTTCCAGCATTAAGAAGGAAAAAGATTGCACTCAGGTGCAGTTAACATGAGCTCAAACTCAAACTCGAACTCGATTTAGCTTGTTTATGTTATTTATCCAAACCAAGTTCAAGCTCTAGATCAAAATCTGCATATTTTATATGGTCGAGTTTTAACACACTAGGTAAAGCTCGCCTTGAGCTCGAGCTCACATGGCTAAACTCGACTCCAGTAAGAGCAAAATCATCTGAGTGGAGCCTGAATACCCTAATACTCAACTTGGCCATGCTCACTAACAGCCTAACCTAGGCAGTTCTAGCTGAATGGAATATCCTATCATCTACTGCATTTTGCAGATTAGTCAAACATTGGGAAAACTGGACTTACAAGAATATATCCCATAAGTGAACTAAATCATCACACAATGAAACGTCCAATTTACATAATCTATGCACCAACTTCAACTAATAGAAAAAAAATTCTCAAGAAGAACTTACTTGTCCCTGTACAAGCTGAAAACACCGTTTCCATGAATGAGGTCGTATGTCCTAGGATATGTGGAGAAGGCTTCACACCTGAACAGAGAGGTGAGAAACAGTAAAGAAAGGGAGAACAGAAGGAAACATATCAGAGGAGAAACATAATTCCAACAAAAACCACAGAATTTATGCTTGAGCATACCGCAAACAAATAAAAAAAACTATTAGCTTGCTTTTATCTTGTTCTTTCATTTTAATAGCAAATATAAGTTCACAATTTAGCAGAGCATCATAAGATAAGCCTTAAAAAAGGATAATGAAGAGATCAAGAAACTTCAACCCTCAGAAGCAGCTATAGCATATTCTCATCATATACGGCATGTAGAAAGAAATGCATAGCAATCTTAAACATTAATAAGCAGATGTTGATGCTCTAGGTCTAAATTACACTCAGCTTGGATGCAAGTTTATCCATTTGATACGGTTTCTGGGGAAAAAGAAAACGAGAAAAAAAGGAGAAAGCTGTCTCAACTGCAAGAGTCGGCTAGATCTCTGGAGGTCCCAGCACAGGCCTAAATTCAAGTTCCACCAACCAGACCTTCATCCGACTTCCAAATAAATAAAGTATGAGAATATTTAACCAGAAAACAAGAAGAGGAAGACAGAAAATAACAACAATCACAAAATAACTAACAGGAAATGAAAAGTTAAGCGAAGAACTTCTTCAAGCACAACAATCCAGAAATGTACAAGCCTATCAATTAGTTGCAATGAGAATCGTATGCCCTGATTGGTAATGCTTGAAAGACAAAATGCTTTTGAGTGTACAAAGCAGCCTCATACTGTTATCATTTCAGAAAAATTAAAATCAGATTTTGGTATGAAAAGCTTAAGTTCCAGAGCACTATAAGATGCTTCTCATCCCTTAAACCAGCCAAAATGATGTACCATGACAAAAACTTCCATGTGTAATCTTTCCCTTTCTGAGCAACCTAGAGAATGCTTCTAATATTACTAATAAACAGCAGAACACCAGAATTAAGCTTTTATCCAGCACTTCACTTCTCTGCTGTGCATGGAAGTATTGAATGACCTTATTCTATCACTATTCACAATGGGAGATGGGAAAGTTAGGTTTCCACTCCAATGGAATACCAATAATTTCCTTGCATTCTTCTTCCTTAACCATCCATAACTGCTTTTCCAACCGTACTCAACCACCACAATAGTGTTATCTCCTTGGTCTCTTATCACTCCTTATCTCACTGTTTTGCAATTACCCAAACACAGGTGGCCTTGTGCACCCTCTAGTATTTATAAATTTGTCAAACTTTTCTCCTCATGATACTTTGTAAAATTTTCATCAAGTAATATGGCTAGTTCTCTGCATAGCAAGCTTAAAACCAAATCATAAACTATCTATACCACAAAGGGATTGCAAATTTTCAATAGTGAGATTCTTGACTAAAATTTGGCAGGTATAACCACTGCAACAGCTACTTGCTACCCATGAACATGAAAAGACCTTGTGAAACAGAAGAGTCAATTTGTCAGTTTTTGTTAATCACTAACCACAGCAACAGTATTGTTTTTTTGTTTCAACTGAAAAGTAGAAACACAACACGTAGTTAATACACTCACAAATAATTACACTATGCTGGACAACAAAAGTATTCAGAGTATTTGCAAATACCACATAGGAAGTGATCATCCATCAGGTCAATTGAAAACTAAATTTGAATTATATTACACAAAGAAACCTATAACGGATAAGATACTCATAGATAACAGAAGTAGACCGACTTATCATTAACTAGAAGCATGTCAAAGAAAACATTATTAGATAGATTACACTACATTGTAATAAAGATCAATTTAAACATAAAAGCTAGTAATTTCTTTTCCTGAAAAGCCAAAATTAAATCTGATCTAAGCAAGTGATACAACAAAAAAGGAAAAGGGTGTGAAGACAGTGGTAGTGAGCAGGGATTAAGTAGATGAGAATTGGTTCAGAAAGTTACCAGTCATGGTATATGCCGATCAAGCCTCGCTCGTATATAATACCCAAAGTATCTTTCTTGGCAATTGTTGGCATGACATTCATAACCCATAATTTAGATGATTCAAGTGCTGCAGTAAAACTTCCTAGCCCAGCATTCATGTCCATAATGTTGCGATACCTCCCAGAGTCAATAATCTTATTGACCCTCTTGTAAGCTTTTACATGCTTCCGCCATAGTTTGTTATCCTCCTGGAATGACTCAACAGAGATTCCAGGAATAGAATCGCTTAGTATTCTTGGAGGAATAGCATTGAGTCTCTCTGGAAATGACTTCAATTCCCCACCAGCAACTTCATCGGGACTGCTAGTCTCTGGATAGGGAGTAATGCAAGCTTCCATCTTCTTGTACCTAAATGCCACCGAAACGGAAAATATTTCATCCCAAATATGAAGTCACAGAAAAACTTCCAAAAGATATGCTACATTTTACTGTTTCACAATTATTAAGGTGCTTCTCCCAACCACTCACGTATTTTCCAAGATAGTGACCTCATAATGAATTCCATGCAGAAAAATAAAAACATCGTAATAAATTTAATCCACCTTCCCTGAGGAAAAATGAACCAGTTTGTACTCTAATATCACCAATACTATTTTATATTTCTCAAACAACCACATCCTAGAGTTCAACATGTAGGAATGACTACTGTATGTATTAGTTTCTTGTGTGATATGGTCATACTGCATTTTTTTATTTGTAAGGATCTTTCTGTAATTTTGTATTTTACTACTTAGATATACATTGGAAAGTTTTTGGCGGAGGCAGATATCACCCATCATTTTTATTTTCTGTTTCTTCTCATGCTGTCCTAAGTCAATACAATAAACTTACAAAGCCCATCTCTATAGAACAGGGCATGCAAACTATGACCAGTCATGTAACACAAGGAAGAAATAGAGCATACAAGGGAAAAATAAATGAAAAGGAAAGGAACTTATGGTTTTTATTCAGTTTAATGCAATCTGCTTTTCTATCATCCTCCAAAGAAACAATGTTAGCAACTATAAGTGGCAGAAGTGTGGGAACAGAAATGCTTTTTCAGTTTTCCTTAAACTTTCAGTATGATTTATTTCGGTTGATTAGTTAATACGACAAATTTGTTACTTTGGCCTTTTGACATTCGAGAACTCAGTAGAATGATAATCAAGTGCAACAGTATACCAGACATCATTTGAATTTGTGGATTCACATTTCATAACACCAGAATCTCGTTCACTGCATTCTGCCTTATTTACTGTCTTCCTCCAGATGGCAATCTCACCCTTCTCGTGCTTCTTCTCCCAACATAGAAGTTTGGCAATCTCCTCAATCTTCCTCTGTTCCTCCTCAAGTTCCTCTTTAGGACGCTCCCATGCTACATAGTTACTCCTCCAATTGATTGGAGGACCTGAAAGCACCCAGTAGCCACCAGGTCTAAGAACTCGATCAACTTCCATCATGTACATTCCATCTACAGAGACAAGTCCAATGATGATGTTTTACACATATTTCCATAACAAATATGCATTCAGAAAATACTCCAAATAAAAAACGAAAGAAGAAAATGAACACTACAGTATCCCAAACTTCATCAAGCCATCCCTAGAAGTGGCTTCTAAAGCAAATTTGAAACAGAAGCTGCATGCGTAAAAGGCAGGTATGCCTTTCGAATGCTTGACTCGGCTCAATAGCATACAATCTAAAGTATATGTCTTGGGGAAGATATTAAATCTGTGAAATAGTAAGGATAACTAATTAAATATTAACCAATTTGAGGGCTTGGGGGAGAAGAGGTTTTGTTTTGGGGGGTGGAGGAGCAATAATTGATGCAGTGGGCTCAGAAATGCTAGCTTTTGTGATCTATTGATTTTGAACTGATCCAATCATCTGAGCTATAACTCCTGGTGATCGAAGCCCAAACTTAGCACATTATGCTCATTATGAGCATAACAAATTCCTAAACTACAGACTCTAAAGGCAGGGAAATACTTTTTTTTTTTACCCACCCAGAATCTACCTGTAATATGCAATACAAAATCTATTATTGGCACCGTTCTCACCATTTGCACCCCATGGAATCAAGCAACGAGAACAGTGAGCCATGTCAAACGCTCTGGATGGATATGGCAGCTTTATGGTACCAAGAACACCAATTATTGCCGGCACGCCTCTTTCCAAAGCAAATTGAACTTGCGCTTCGTGTGAGTCCCTTGGCGCAAATGACATGGCTATGACATTTCTCTTGAAAAGGTATGCACCCCAACTTGCAACCTAAGCACAACCAGAAGGCCATAAGCAAAACCAACATTTGAAAAAAAAAAAATTCAACTCACTAAAACCAAGCTGCACAGATGATAAACGATAACATAAAAAATAACATAGAAAACCGCCAAAACATGTCATAGGTTTGTAAATATTTACGCTTATAAAAGCCACTACAGAATTGTGAAAAGAAAAGCCACCCAAAATACCAGGTGTACCAACGGGCCTTTGGTCCAATGGTATTCCTTATCTCGTGAAAGCTTTGCCTTGAGGTGAAGGGTTTAATCCCCCAACCCCCTCCCCTTCCCCCTCCCCAAAAAAAAAAAAAAAAACAATACCTGGTGTACAGAGCTAAAATGAGAAAAAAAAAATTGCTCACAGGTGTTGACGGGAAGAATAACAGATATTAAGGAGGATCTATTGTTCTGACTTACCCCACAACCAGTATCCAATGCAGTTCTAACCATTCCATTGTCTATCGGGATCACAGAAGCAAGTTGATCAATATAAGCATCTGCCCCATGAGGGAACTGTGTTCCACCACCTGGGAACCTAAAAACATTGCCTTCATATTGAATCCAGTTCTGAACTGCCTTCTCAACTGTCAAGCTCTTATATGGAGCGTTTGCATATGGTACAAAGTCACAACTCTTAGGCCACGGAAATGGTGTCACATACCCTTTTGGGGCAGGAATAAGACAGTGCAGCTTCTCTTCCTCTGGTGGACAATGTCTCTCCCTATAGTTCATATTTTCCCGAGGGAACGTCATTGCACGCATTTGATCTTGACAGGGAGTGTAATCAATGTATCGATCACTGCATGGCTCAAAAATCTTGCCTTCCAATTTGAAATCAATCCCAGATTCCTCTCCATGATGAGTTTCATAACTCAGATTGGAAAGGATGCTGCAGTCTGTCTTTTTCGTCATCTCCACAGCTATGCTGTCTCCCTTCCCAAAACCACTTTTTTGCCATGCACCCAAAAGATAGAAGAAACAACACAACCCAGCAACGATGAACATTGACACAGAGCTCCTAGTTTTATTGTCTCCTGGATTTCCTTTTGTTGCCATTATTGACCTGTTGGTGTTATCAAACGGTTTAAAAAGTTCCTACACGATTGCATAAAAAGGAATGTTCACTATGAACATCTCTTAAATGATATTAGTTACTCTAAGAAAGATTGATTATTAGACGAATATTCTTGATATGTGATACACCTACTGACAATTGCAATGTTGAACACCTGTTGACAAGACACCAATGTGTAACCCTCAGTTAGGCACTATAAGAAGACATGTTATAATACTTGACGGATAAACCACATACCAAGGGATAAGCCTTGTCGTCAATAAAATCAATACGAAATTCATTGTAATCTCTGTGATTGCATTAGTACACACCTACCCAATATCACAGACTAAAGGATTTCACATAACATACATTAGAAGAGTATCGTGTCTAGGCACATGTCCATGTCCACAACAATTATTTTTTCATTCTTTCGATGTTCTAGCAATTGAAAATATAGATCAAAGAAGAAATATTACAGTTTGTTGTCTCTATTATGTCAATAAATGTGAATAACCTCTAGCAAAAGACAGTAGTGTGCATACCTGAAACTCATACACCCGTGCGTATGTACTTGTGTGATCTTACTTGCCATTTCTAGGTCTCAAAGAGATTATAATTAAGCAAAAATCTTGACTCTATTGTAAGATCTATGAATAGACAAACATTAAACAGGGCATGACATGTGTCCAAGCCTGATGAACAGATCCAATATAACAATCTAAGCCTGAGCTATAGTGTCACCCTTACAGATAGATGCCTTAAATAACAAACACCGAACAAAGCAAAAGCTATAAAAGAACAAACTAACAAAAGTACACAATCAATCAAGGAAATACCTTGAGCAAACATTGCATCAAGGTTAAACATATCTGAACATACAGAAAAGCACAAACACATCACAACTTTCTAAAAATTGAATAACTAATTAACAGATTCACTCTAAAATTTAATCAAAGACTTCTAGACTGCTCAAATTCAGTCAAAAAATGGATCTTTGGCATGGAATTCAATAAAGAAAATAAATAAATCAGCACAATACAAGAGTGCAAAAGCAAATAAAATCAAACAACTAATCAGGAAAACTTACCGATCTTAAAGCGTGTTTGAGAGAGAGAGAGAGAGTCTGAATCAGATCAGGACATTCTTGATTGGGATAGTATTGGAGAGGAGAAAAAGAGACGATGCAGAAGTGGGTTGATGAGGACGGATGTGAATGATTGTGGGGAATCCAACAACGTTTGAAGAGAGAGAAAAATGGAAATTTAATCAGAGGAAAACAGAGAAGACAGAGCAAGTGTGCCCAAAAGCTTTTGGAGAGAGAGAAGGGGAGCGAGGACGAGTTCTTTCTTTGCATGTGGGTACGATGCGAAGAGAGTCTATAAAAATGGAAATGAGAGTCGAGGGACGCGTGTCTCTCTCTCTCTCTCTCTGTCTCTATCTCTGCGTGTTTTGTACACAGAATCTTAAAAGTGCTTTTTTGGACACGGATCTTAAATAAGATGTTATGTTGCAATCATTACAACAACAATCGGACAAAAAGGAACACAAAACCTGGTAAGTTCCGAAAAATGAAGTGACTTCGATTATTTTGATGCATTCATTGAAAATTTGAGGTCGGTAATAGCAAAAAAAAAAAAAAAAAGGGTCAGTAATATTGTTTAGAAAGAAAAAAAAAAAAAACAACTTCATCCGATGTGATGAGTCGATATCGAGGTATTAAATGATCCTGTCTATAAAAACTCTTAAGAGTCATTTAATGTATTGTGATCACCAGATTAGAAGTAGGTTTGAAAATTGAATAATGTCTAACACTAATCAATGATCATAATGGATCAAATTAGATAAAAGTATTATTATGTTGTAACCTATTTTTACTAATTGCATCCTAGACATTTCAATACATAATAGACACCCTCCATTAAAAGTCAAAAGCCACAATCCCCCTTGATAAAGGTATCACCATTGCCTTTTAAGGTCACTTTATATTATTGAATATTGTCTTCAACGGTCGAACCAAATACGATGACCCGATCCGAACCCAATAATTTGGATGTCTTGCCAACTTTGTCTTAACAAAATGCAAAAGTCAACTGTTAAAAACTAACGTAGATAGGATTTTTGTGATTAGTTTACTGTCTTATCAACATGTTGAATGCAATTAGAGGACAGATAGCGTAATGTTGTCCCATGCCTCTTATGAAGGTACATGAGTATTACTTCAACTAGTTTTACAGACAAAAAGATTAAAGATTCTATAAAAGCACGTGAAAAGATGGAGGTATCTACGATACCGGAATAAAAAATTCGGTATCGTATTATTATTATTATTATTGTAATATCAAAAAAAAAATGAAAAAAATAAAGTGAATGCATAGAATAAGACCACTGTGAAACAGCAGTGAAGCGTCTTTACAGGAGGCGCAACTTTACCTACCTTGGAATTTCCTTGACGGGAAACAATTGTGCTAGACTTACATTCCTCATCGATCAAAATTGTTGGCCGGAGATGATGCCAAACTGCTGCTCTTCTTCCTCTAATGGATCGAATTAGGGTGAATCTGAATTTGTTCCTATACATGGGTCCATGCAACATTTCCACAATATCATCATGATCAACTATGACAGTGGCCATCGTTGGCACTTAATGATATCATCGTCAGCTGTGACCATCATACATGTGACTTGGATTTTCTGACAAATTTCTTCAAGGTGACTTATCACATGAGGCACTTGAAACATCAGCAGTACACACTTCTGGATGAGCACTAGTTAATGCCAGGCAAAGTACTGAACATCCAATTGAAGAACTTTCTGATAATGGCACTTCTTGCAGGAGGTTCACTTTATTCCATAGAGTTGAGGAGAAGTGACATGATTCTAGAGGTTCATGTGGTAATTAAGAACCCGTTCTCAATGCTAAAATGTCAGTGTGGTGGTTGCCCGTAAATATGGGCAATAGAAAACCACAGCAAACACTCGGACAAATCTCTGTACAATATCCATGCACATAGAAGCACATCATTAGGTATAACCAATCAAAGATACAAAAAGCTTGATGCAATTGAAGAAAAACAGCAAAAAACTTCAAGTAAACTAGGCATACCTCAATGGTAATCTAGAGAACATTGAGCGTCGTATGCCACTTTCAAACCCCAATTCGTAGATGGCCCCTGCCAGGATTTTCCCTGAAGCATTTTCAAGGTGTCCATCGATCATATGATGTCATAATCCATTGGTATCCTGCTCCACCCTCCCATTGATCTTCAAGCCCAACATTAGGAAGCACTTGGTTCAAATGATTTTCCATGAAAGATTTCCCAGCTGAACTTTGGTCCACAAAGACAGGCAGTATTCTAGGAGTTGGTTTTTGGTTTTAAAAAGTTTGCTTCTCTCTTTCATCACCAATTCTTCTGAAACTTCAAACATTAGCACCTGCAGAACAGGAAGGGAAAATACGACCATTGCTAATTACAAACATGACAAACAAATATTCCAAATGGACATATGGAATACGACGTTTTAAAGGAAGCAGAAAGGTGATGCCAAGAAATTATCAGGAAAGATGTATAATCCAACTTCAAAATTATCAGGAAATATGTATAATCTAACTTCAATATCTTGCTTAACACAAAGATGTTTAAAATGATTTAGCCTTAGAGTATTTCAGTGACACATATCATTTGTTTATTATAACACTGATGGTATTATTCACTGCAGCAAAACTAAAAGTATGCAGTTATCTTGGAAATGAATGGAACAAATCAGAACCTAAATGGTCAAAGCTATAACAGTAATAGCTGAAACTTGAATAAATTGTATGCTAGGGTTAAGGAAAAGAAAAAAGAAGAAGAGAGGAAGAAAGAGAGTATGAATTATGAAACAGTATTGTGTGTTGTATGTTGCCAACATGGATTATCACCTATCTATAATAGGTTGATATTCAAGACAATTACAATATTAGGAAAAACATAATAGCAAAATAGAACAATAGGAAAATAACACTCTTAACACTCCCCCCCAAGCTGGAGCAAATAAAAAATGGCCAGGTTGGAATAAAGGCTACTAAAAGTCGACCACGCCAATGGTTCGGTGGGAAAATCAATGAGTTCACCGCAATATATCCCCGTCAACAATAAGGATGATAAAACCAAACTGTATGGCTGCTCCAGATCATTCAGGAATTTCTTTAATCGGCATACACGTTACACACTATCACAAATACTCCCCGTGAGCAACAAATTCAAGAACTTGATCCATGTGAAGTCTAGGACATCTCTTTTGTTTTCTAGAGAAACAATCTATGACCACACCAAAACAAGTAATATTAAACAACGATCACGACAATATAGAGGAAAAGAAAACGGTGACGACGAAGGGCAAACACAACAACATCAACACCACCAACAATAATACCGACACAAACAAACACAACCAACACCATCACAATGAGTCTCAGACAACAACAAATTAAATCGTAACAATCAAAAACTGGGCGTTGAATCAGCCAAAAAAAAAGAAAATTTGCTGGCATCAAGGTGTACAATGCCATGGACTGGGTACCTTCCTTAAAACATTTGCTGCTTTTGCATAAAAAAAGGTATTATTGATTTACGTAGTATCAAAACAAAGGTAGTCCAATAATCTACAAAGTATCAACAAAAAAAAACAAAGTCTGATAATAAGTATCTTTTGATGAAACAGAGGAAGAAAAAACCATATGGTACACTACAGATCTAGCAGCATTCAGACTTTGTAGGTCAAAATGACGCTATACCAACCAGTCTTTATGAACATGAAGATAACCTTGCGGAAATTAACCAAAGAGAAAATTGAGTGAGTTCAAGATTTAAGGATTTACATGTGTGCAAAAGAAATAGGGTTTCCATGTATCTGAGAACGTACTTATCCGGAGTTACTTTCTACTTTGCAACATGAATCTTGATTTTTTTTCTTTCCTTCAGTTATAACTGTCTGGAAAATTCTAATACCTTGGATCACCATTCAGTTGGCCTTCGTATCTGCCAACTTCACTGCAGAAATTTCACTCCCATCACAGTGAGAGGCCAACCAGTAGTCTGTATACAAGCACTGTGCAAAGTACAATTGATCTAAAGTAAGAAATGTTTACAAAATGAGAAGGCTGAAGTGAAAATCAGAAACACGTTCCGCTTACACTGTTATTCTACAGTCTTCAGCAAACATTTGTTTGCTTGCTCAGATGTTTTAGACCTCAATCTCCGGGACGAAAACAAAGGATCAAATCACCATTTAATAATTTACTTAGGAGGGATTGAGGAAGGGGTGAATGGTCATGATTTATATCCTACCAGCATACGAAGTTGAATACGTAAATTCTCTGGTCCAAATTCCCTCCATGTTTTTCTGACTACGATACAAACTGATTCCATCATTTTTCTTTAAGTTATCACTCTCCAACACTTGTTTTCTGATTTGGTGATGGTTATAAAGGGGTGGAGGTGGTAGAGAAAATGATTTCAGGAAAGTTTAAGGACCCAAAGAATCAAAAGGCTACCTAGTGAGGGCAAAAGGAAAGCCATGACCATATCTCATACAAAACTCCATCCAGGTTCCTTCTTCATCCCTGTTCCTTTCATCCCACCTCTGATTTTCAGGACTTCTTCCCACTGGCCCACATCTGCACAGATGTTTGACAATGAGACATAAGCTCCAGCATCAACTGGCTCCAAATCAATAACCTTTTCAGCAGCTAGCTTTCCAAGTTCAACATCACCATGCATTTTGCAAGCAGCAAGTAGCGTTCCCCAGATGAAAGCATCAGGTTGGATAGGCATATTCTTGATAAGCCTTTCAGCTTCTTTCAGTCTTCCTGACCGACCAAGAAGATCTACCATACAGGCATAATGTCTGTAACCAGGTTCAATTCCATATTCTTCAACCATAGAATTTAGATAGTAATAGCCTTCTTCAACTAAACCATTATGGCTACAAGCGGATAAAATGCCAACAAAAGTCACTGAATCAGGATTTGTTCCTGATTTCCTCATAAGTTCATAAACTCTTAGAGCCTCTTCACCTTTTCCATGTTGAGCATAACTTGCAATCATAGCTGTCCAACTGATCAAATCAGGTTTCCTTATCTGCTCAAATGCTTTGCGGCAATCATCAATGCTTCCACATTTTGAATACAACATGACCACTGAACCACCCACGGAAGCTTCCAACTCCAAGCTAGTTTTTATGGTGTGGGCATGCAATTGAGTCCCAATGCTCGATCTATTCAAATGTGCAACAACTCCAAGAACAGATGACATTGTGAAGGAGTCAATCTCTAAATCAGCCACCAGCATTTCATGGAACAGCTGAAGTGCCTCTTTAATGTACCCATTTTGGGCATACCCTGAAACCAAGGAAGAGCATGAAACATGATCTTTTAAAGGAATCATGTCAAAAACCCTCCTAGCTAAACACAGGGCACCGGATTTTGAGTACATATTCACTAGTGCACCATCAAGTATCTGCTCACCGTCTCCTCTACGAATAGCATAAGCATGTACTTCCTTACCGATCTTCAAGGCACGAATAGCAGAGCATGCTGTCAGAACAGCTGTAAAAGTTGTCTCATCAGGCATAGCTTCTTCAAACGGCATCTCCTTAAACAACTGAATGGCTTGATGTGCACATCCATGTTCTGCAAAGCCAGCAATCATTGAAGCCCACGAAACATCATCTTTCTCTGCCATTTGCTCAAAAACCTGATACGATTCCTCCAAACTACCACACTTTGAATACATGGTGAAAAGAGAACTACCCACAGAAACATCAAAGACTAATCCAGCTTTCAGAGTATAGCAGTGAATCTGTCTCCCTAAACTTAAACTTTCTACGATACTCAAGACACTAGAACTACAAAACGTATCAGGTCGCAGACCCTCCTGAAACAATCTCTGAAATAAATCGACTGCCCTTCCAGAACTCTTACTCTGAGCATAAGCGGATATCATAACAGCCCATGTACCTATGTGCTTGTAATTTTCTGCCTCTCTGAACGCCATCTCAGCTAAATCAACTTGCCCCATCTTTGAGTACATATTGATTAAAGAATCCTTCACTGCTGAATCCAAACTGAGGCCAGTTTTAAAAACCCAGCAATGAACCTGGATCGCCTCTTTAACCTTTGATGAATTAATGCACGCAGTAAGCACACAAGTAATGGTGTGGCTGTTTATTTCCTCCCTCGTTTTTATCATCTCTATGAAGAATTGAAGGGCAGAAACATAATCACCCTTCTGAACAAAACCAGAGATGATAGCAGTCCAAGAAACTACATTTTGGTTGGGCATCCGCAAAAATTTCTTCATAGCCTCATCCATAGCCCCACATTTGGCGTATAAATCAACTATAGCAGTCCCCACAAAAACATCTTCTGCAGCATGTTTAATGACCCAAGCCTGAACACCTCTACCCAGATCAAGCTCTTCAAGTGCAGCACAAGCAGTAAAAATGCTAGAAAATGTAAAATTATTTGGCAATAAAAACCCACGACACATCTGAGAAAAAAGATCCAAAGCAACCCAATATTCCTTATTTTTAACAGCCCCGGAAATTATGGCATTCCAACAAACCACATTCTCGCACGAGATATCATAAAACAACCTCAAAGCATCCTCAAAGCTATAACTTTTTGCAAGCAAATCTATCATTCCAGCCCGTACATACCCATTTGGAAAAAACCCATTTTTCATTGTAAGCCCGTAAACCTGCATACCACAAAAAGCTGATTGCAGAGTACTGCAAGCTGAAAGAACACTCCCATAGGTGAATTGATTCGGATCAAAGCCCGAGATACGCATCCTACAAAAAGTTCTCCACGAATCCTCAAATAACAAGTATTTATTATAACCCGATATCATCACATTCCAAGAAACGTTATTTGGGTTAGGAATTTTCTCAAACAACCTTACCGCATAAACCATGGCATTGGATTTGCAGTAAGTATCAACTAAAGAATTGGCGACAAATACATCAGTAAAGAAGACGTGAGTTTTAAGGGAATGGGCATGTATGATTTTGGTATCTCTGATTGTTAACTTCCTTGATTTGGTCCATTCATTGAACAAGTGAAATGGGATGAAAGCACCGAGTGTTTGGTCATGAAAAACTGAAGGGTTTTGATCAACAAGAGCTAGGGATGACATGAAATTACGTCCGAAAAGTGTTCTTTTGGCTCCTACATAGTGAAGGATGAGAGAATTCATTGGAATTCATATGTACGAGGTAGAAAAAAATACTAAAAGAAAAAGCGCGGGAGTGTAAGGCAACATTTATAACACCAGTTAAAATCCTATAACTATTCAAATTATAACTAATTTTTTTCGAATAATCACTTAATTTATGCAATATTTATATAGAAATATATACATATTTTAAATTGGATTATAATCGAATTAAATATATGTATATTCAAATCCAAATCTGTAAAATATAATATAACGAATTCGAGTTCAAACTATCGATAAAAAAGTTAATCTATATCCCACAAATTGAATTTGATTCGAATTAAAATTTAATTCATTAACAAGCCTACTTGTCCACCTTAGTTCAACTTCAAGATGGCCGAGTTGGTTTCCGTTTTACTCTTGCTCTCGTCTTCACTCTAACTTTATGTTAAGCATTCCTTTAATCCCAAATAGTTCTTTCGTCACTCTATAATTCAAACATCAGTTCAATTTAATGTATTACTATTTAATTGAATTAATAAATATATAAGTGAACCTCAATTTTTATTTTTTTTTTAACATTGGTAATTGTTAATTCGCTTGTTAAGTTTTTTATCAAATGGGAATGATGGTGAATATTTTGTTAACATAGAGTTTATTTATAAATTAGTGTTCTCAACGTTATTCAATAATTGTCAAGATGGCCGAGTTGGTCTAAGGCGCCAGTTTCAGGTACTGGTCCGAAAGGGCATGGGTTCGAATCCCATTCTTGACATTTGACTTGTTTTTTTAATGCTTTTAGTGGAGGCGGATTTTTTATGCTTTTATTATTTAGGAAAATTTCAACAACTCCCTTTCTAGTTTATCATATTTTCGAGGACACTACATTTATTTTATGATTAAATTATCCATGATATATTTTATGAAAAATTATATTCACACCCCTTTTAGATAAGTATATCTTCAATGAAATTTTTTATATTTTATAATTTTTTTATGTATTAAACTCGAGCCGATTAAAAAGAATTTTAATAAACTTGTATTAAATTTTAATCGGTCCAAATTTTGATATAAATTTTAATACGTGAAAATTGAATTTTATTTAACTTGAATCGAATTTTAATTTTGATAAAAAAAATTTTAATTTTGATAAGTAAAAAAATATAAATTTTAATCAACTCAAATCGAATTTTAATCGGGCTAACAACTCAAATCAGCTCGAATTTAATACGTAAAAAAAATTAATAGGCTTGAATTTTAATACATAAAATAAATAAATTTTAATGAGTTCGAATCAAATTTTCATCGGCTCAAATTTTAATATATAAAAAAATAAATTTTAATCAGTTCAAATTTTATGTAAAAAAAAAAAAATTGTTTGAGATTTATGTATGGGCAATTTTGATATTTTAGATAAATTTTTTTTTTGGTTAGAAATTATGGTTTAACGAATGGGATTTCAGTGATGTTTTGAATAATTGAAAAGGTATCCTTAAAGATATGATAAACTAGAAAGGGTGTAATTGAAATTTTTTTTTTATTATTTCTATATTATACAATTGTTTTAGTACTTTAGACCTGTACTTGAAATAATTTGATTATAAAAAGTTCTGGACCATAAAAATAAGTTTCTCCTAACATAGACGTACAACATTTGTACTCTGTTTTATCCTCTAGAAAGTTTTGATCAATGAGAACTTTCTAAGATGATGGGTCAAATACAAACTAAGAAGGGAGTGAATGGAAGGTCTATAAGCTTAAGCATCCGTCAATTTCGTCAGTGCATACATCATTTGCTAAAAGCTCTTCTTTTTGTCCCCTTTTTCTCTTTTTTCAAAATGTTTTGAGTAATCTTTGATTTGGTCGTAGATGTTGCCCATAATCAAAACATACCATAAATTTTCAAACTCAATCACTTCACGTGTCTACCAACTTTGAAGGTTTGAAAAGGTACAAAAACACCACCAAGATTTTGCAGATCTAATGTGGAGGATCTCGACCCTCTACTGTATAATATTTGTGTGTGTTTCAACTTTGAACTAGACTTACGCGACTTTAAAATTACTTGCACAGTAGATGTGGGATAAACGTGAGTAACAAATCTCAACCCCTTTTCGCATCACTTCGATAGGATGTGGGATTCGAATGATAATTTTCATCAGACTCGTTGTTATCGTATAAATTCTTTGTATACTGAACCAAAACACACAAAGAGGTGCACAAATTACATGACATTCACATTCCTGGGGTTAATAACTACTACCATTTGTAATGTACCGAATTTATACTTTATAATATTGTCTACTTTTGATCAGACCCACGTCATTTTTAAAACACGTTATATAATAAAGACTTAATTGTATTTTACCCCACGTGGTTTCGGTTAGAAGAATCTTACTTATTTGATGTTTAAAATTATGTACATTATTTTTTATAGTTATGTACTAAAGTGAAGTAATTTACGTCGTTAACGGAATTTAAAAATTATTATAATGCCAACATTTTAAAATCAAACTTTTCATCTGATTTACTCTTGACCATAAAATTAATGGGACATGACAACAAACTAACACATTTTAATCAAACATGTTGAGTCTCTTTTTCCTTCAAATGTGGTTTTGATCCGGGGCGGAAATCACTTATATTTTTCATACATGTTTTTTAATTTGAGATCGATGTTTTACTTATTTGGTTACTATACCATATATTATAAAAGGTACTTTTGGAGAGAAACAATGAAAACAAAGCCTACAACATAGTTTGGGTGTGTAGGGCACACTCTCCATTAATTTGGATGATAAAAATAATTATTTCACTTTAATACATAACTGTAAAAGGGTAATATGTAAAATTTTAAACATCAAGTAGGTAAAGTGGTTCTAGAAGGAGTTAAAGAGCAATAAACCTTATAATAAAAGTCTAAAATTTGTATTTATTAATACATTATCTTCAGTAATCAATGAGGTAGGATGAATATGAGTTAGCCCACTATATATATGACTCATTATAACATGTCTGAGAGAGAGAGAGAGAGAGATGGCAGAGCAAAGCAAAGTGAAGCTGCATGGGATGTGGGCAAGCCCTTATGTAAAGAGAGTGGAACTGGCTCTCAAACTGAAGGGCATACCCTACGATTATGTAGAAGAAGATCTGTGGAACAAGAGTGAGTTGCTCCTCCAACTCAATCCAGTTCACAAGCTGGTCCCAGTTCTTGTTCATGGTGGAAAACCATTATGCGAGTCATTGGTCATCATCGAATATATCGATGAAACATGGCCCAATGCCCATAGACTTCTGCCTCAGGATGCTTATGAGAGAGCCAAAGTTCGGTTCTGGGCCACCTTTCTTCAGCAACAGGTGAGAAATATAACTTACAAACTGCCTTTGTACATGAATTCAAGTACAAGCAGGAAGCTTTGATCTTTCATTTGTATACTGTTTTTTCTTTGGTTAATTATTGATCTGTTGCTATGGTCTTTGATGAATATGCAAGAAAATAATCTAGGTGTGATGGGTTTGAGTGATGGAAATAGTCTTTTTGTTTGTAGAATATGGATGTGAATGTTCAACCCTCTCTAGACACTTCCTTTTTAGAAACCTGCTCGTACCTTAAGCTGGGTCACTGTTGGCTCATTTTCGTCCTTGCATCATGATTATAACCTAATGCAATAACTTTGTAGCTAGTGTTTAGTGTTGTCCTATTGTGACCTTGGAATTTCTAGATACGGCGAGTCAGACTCTCTGAATACGTGGTAAAATTGCATATATCTGACTTTCATAAAATCCGACAGTGACATAATTTTGTACACTAGACTATCTTTTTCCGAATTAAAATAGAGATAAGGATCGCCTTTCGATCTTGAATTCAACGAACAGATATAGAGGGTTTGTTCTTGTAGCTTCTTTCTGCAATAAAAATAAGGGTTTCCAATTGCAAGGGCAATGGACTAACGAGTAGATTGACTAACTGTACTACTGCTTTGTTCATCAATATTAGCTATATGACCACGTAGCAAAGGTCATCAGACGAGATGGGGAAGTACAAGAGAAGGCCATCAAAGAAGTGCATGAGAAGCTGCAAATTTTGGAACAACACATGGAAGAAATTTTTCCAGGAGGCAATCCTCTAGTTGAAGATCAATTGGGTCTCCTAGACTTGATGATGGCTCAAACAATGAATGCCAACAAAGCTATTGAGGAAGCCTTTGGTTTGAAGCTTATAGACCCAGAGAAGTATCCATTGGTATATTCATGGATGACATCTCTCCATGAGATCCCTGTGGTGAGAGAGACGGCTGCGCCATCACATAAAATGGTGGGTCTCCTTCATATTCTCAGGAAGATGGGCCTTATGGGGCATGACTTATAAGTATCGATGTTATCTACACCAGTACTCTTATAGAGATCGTTCTTTCATGTATTTGGACCTAATACAAACTTGGTTGTGTAACTTTGGCTTTTACTGTTTGAGAGAGTAAAATTCTGGGAAGCCAACAATGCTGTTGTACTGTTTTATTTTCGCATATGTTTGAAGAATTAAATAAGTTATGGAGGACCATCTTGAAACTAATGTTCCATTGGGAATGTGTTAAGATAGGTGGAATAAAATTATATGAATATATAATAAATTGGGTGATTATTTTATGAAATTTGTTTGAAATTAAGTTATTCTTTCTTGGCTGAATTCTCTGTGTACCTCGTATAAGCTAAGACGCACAAATCTAGTGGCTGATGCGCTAAGTCAAAAAACTGCACTTGTGAGCTTGAAGCTACAGGAGATAACTGTTGTGAGCCAATTTAGGAGCACCCTTTCTTGACTTATTCAGTATACCTAGCGCTTATGCCTATCCGTCCCAGAGGAAAGTCAAATCAAAATTTTGGATCGATTTTTGTATATTTTTAACAACCCAAGTTTTAATGCTAGTCATTACCGAATTAGTCAATACTATTCTATCATACTATAATATAACTTAAATCTCTCGTAATGCTTAACTCATTCTGTTGTAACATTTCGTTCATATCGCCCAAGTGATTCATAATACGACATCCTATGTGTGACCATGAAGGGATGGCAAACATTTTAGCCAAAAAGGACTGGTGTTAGACCCTTAAAGAGGATTGGCATGCAGGTGACTTAATTCATATTCCCATTGTGCATAAACCTTTGCATTCAGGGAAACTGAAACCAAGCAAATATTTCCCCACTCTTGTAAACTAACCATTAAGCTGTACCCCATATGCAAGCTGGATTCACTTAAATTCCAAATGAATAAAAAGAGAAAGAACCAATGCTAGGAAATAAAATCACTTGTTATATGCATGCAAATCAAGCATTGCACCAAACTACAAACCACAAGACTGCATTACTCGTTTTCAGTTCAGTTCATCTCATGCAATAGTATTGAAAACATTCTGGTGTGTCTCAAGTATCTACTGCATGGATTAATTGCATTCCACCCAGCTACCATCCCATTTCAATCCATGTCCTAATGATTAAATAATTGAAATCGTGAGCAAATATTTAGAGACTGACACCATGAGTAATGCCAGGATGATACAGAACATAATAGATATGCTTCTAGAGTAGGTAAAACAAGGGCATAGAATTGGCAGGAGGAAGAAATTAAAAAAAAAAAACTTAAATAATGCCAGTTAAATTCAAAAATTATCATCTCACAATAAATTTAGTGCACAAATTATAATCATCCTATGAGTCAAAATTTCTTGCAAGCACATTTTAACAGAAGTATCTTAAATGTAACATCTTAGCTCTTTGTCGCCTGCTTTTCTTTTGCCTTCTGAATCTTTAGAACCTTCTTCACAATCTTCTGCTCTTCTACCAAAAAGGCTCGGATAATCCTACAAAATCAACACATAATCACATAAACTTGACCCAAAGAAAGGCAAGAAGCTTAAAAAAATTTCTACAAAAACACTTGGTCAAAGAATACTGAAGTACAGACAAGGAAATGTGACATGAACCAACCTCTCTCTCACAGCACTTCCAGATAATACACCACCATAAGCACGGTTCACAGTCCTTCGGTTCCTTGATAATCTGGACCTCTTGTACTCAGCAGGTCTCAAGTGAGGAATCTGCATATGGAACCATCAATTTTGGATACCTCAATTTTTGTCCATTAAGCCTCAGAATTACAATCAAATGCTGATGTATCGAACTATGATATATGCACAAAACAGAGGCACACAGCACACTAAGTTCTTGGCATGCTAAGACAACCAAACAACCAGGAAAAGAAATGCACAAGAAACCAAAAGCAACAAGCGACGTTAGGACAAATTTAACATTCCTATTGTAACAGATTGTTAAAATTATAATATAAATGAGAACAATGGAGAAAAATGAAATCTACCCTACTTTATACACCCCATATCACTCAATTTTCATATCTTCCAATACGATCGTAATGTGCATATCCCATCAAGCATATTGAAAAAAATCCAGGATGAAACACCCAGAAAAATAGCAAATGGTTGAAAAACAGTACTACCAAGAATGAGACACAAAAAGAAACCATACAAATCTAAGCTAATATTTTTACCAGATTTTATGGTAGAGGCATCAAAAATATGCAACAACTATCATCACCATGATAAGCACCCTTAATCAGCTACTTCCAATTTTTCCTTTTCCAACTCTATCCATATAGAGGTCCCAAATCTATGTAAATATCAAACTTTTCAGCTAATCAATCATAAAAGAAATGAGAAAGAAGTAATGTGTGTGGCTAATTCAACATGGATTGAAAGATTTCGGTTATTACAGATGTTTTAAAGCTAAACTGCCAGAGGCAAAATCTTCTTGGAACAGGAACAACATCATAATTGTCAAATGTCATGCCAGTTACTTATACAGCAATCCTTGTTTATACAAGAGCTTCTTAACTAGGATAAAAAAATTTTGGTTTTATTGAACTTGTCAAAACAAACACTTGGTAAAAGTTAGTATATAAAATGTGAAAGTTATAATGATCAAGCTAATTGAAGATAACGTCTATCTTTGATTAAGTAACATTTGCAAGACCCTAAATCCAAAACAAAGTGATGAAGATCGAAAAGGGATTGGATAACCGTAAATTGAAGAGTTGAAAATTATTATTTATTATAGTATTATTATATTAATTAGGGAATATATATTTGACTAGTATTACTTTAGTAGTTTTGGTGTAAGAGTTTCATTAGGTTACTATTTTAGAGTTCATTAAGAAACTATTATCCAGTTTTAATAAGGGGGATAATTTGAAAGTTTGATTATGAAACTTTTTTAGAATTTTAACTGGAGAATTTTTATTTTCGCAAGAGACTTAGCCTATAAATATAGATTTAATCCGTACTATTCTTTTAAGAGAGAGATTATGAATATGAATTGATTATTCTCTATGGCGATTTGTGTATTTCTTAACCTAATCATTGTGAGGATGTGGTAACCTCCCCATCTTCTCTTTCTTTCCCTTCCCTTCCCCTCGTCTCCCCAACAAACTTCACAAAGCTAGCCAAAATGGTGAAAATCAAAATTTCTCTACCAGCAATCTTCAGTAAAACAAAAGTGCAACATGTACAAGTCGTTCTCTAGGATAAAAGTGTTGATTAGGATTTACAGACAGTATCATATAATTCTGTTTTAAAAGTTTTGGCTTTATTTCCTTGAATTATATGAAAACCAGGCAGGCAGTATCAACTTCTTAACTATAGATTCCGAAATACGTCACCAATTTTCTTAAGCCACGTAGTCCAATAAACTTGATAGAAATCCGTCTCCAATTTTACTATGCTGATGAAAAATCATACCATACAATCACAAGGCGGGAAGATCTCACAAAATTACTGACAATACGAAATTTAGAAAAAATAAGTCAAGGGGGAACATGGAACTGGACAAAGCAAAATGACAAAAAAAGATTCACGTTATCAATCACAAGGTATTGAAAAATGCTTATTTTAATTGAGTTGAGTTACAACAGAAAACAGGATAGTCAAGTATGTGCTGCCAGCATTTAGAAGAATAAAATCAATGAACAAAATGACAGAAAAAGAAATATTGGACTAAGGAAATGATTATGAGCCTATGTTTTATGATGGCAGCGCACAGAAACTCAATTGATTGTGCAGTGGCAACACATTTGACAAATGAAGAGAAGAAAATTCCCAATGTTCCATAGGCTCCTGTGCGAGTTATACTTGAAAATGAGCTATGTTCTCAGCACCATACATAGTACAGTAGCAACAATTCCTTGTTTTGCAAATTAGATAAATCCAATTACTAGACAATTACTAGACAACTACATAAACCTGAAAATACTATAACAACTGGCAAAGAAGTGAAAAAAAATTAGGCACTCTGCAAGCATACACCATGTGGGGAAAAAAGAAGGCTGCAATTCCAATTTAAGTCATCAAAAAATGCCAGGAGAATAAATATTTGACTCCTCACATCCAGTACCCCAACCTCTACCGCTACAAATTGAGCTATTTTAAGGCTAACTACTTAAAACCCACATTATATGATTTACATTATCAATTAATTTATATGAGATCCTTGTACCCTACAAATCAACATGCAATTAAATCAAAATGTCACCATGAAAAGATCCACTACAAGCTGAGATCAATTATCATTATTATACTAGTATATCAGATTACAACAGCCAGCACAGGTGAGTGTAACCACAATTCCTTACCCCTTGGATTCGCTTCCCAGTAACAGGACACTTGGGCCCACTGGCTCTCTTCTTAGTGCTCTGGTACACCAACTTTCCTCCTATAATTCAATAAGTAACAACAAATAAGTAAAACAGTAGCGAAAATGGATGGTCTAAGAGCTAAAAATGCACTAACAAAGCTACCTGAATAAAGCTTAACATATAAAACGAAACTATATCGGCAGAGAATAAAAAGGAATAGATCTAATCCCATTCATAAGCAAATGCAACATTAGGGTTTCGTTAAACCGAGGGTTTTACAATTGCCCATAACATATACAAATCAAAACTATTAATATGTATGGGTTGTGTGTGTATCGGGAGATAGATACCAGGGGTTTTAACGACCCTGTGCTGGTTGGATTTGGTCGCATAGCTATGGCGTTTGCGGTACGTGAGACGCTGCACCATCTTCGGGGAGACTACTCTCTCTCTCTCTCTCTCTCTCTCTCTCGGGAAAGAGTCTGAAACGGAAGGGTCTTTGTATAGGCTTGAGTTAACAAATTAAAACCCTACAGTGTCATAAAGCCCTAAATCGGACGGCTGTTGCGGATTCTTCTAAACGGTTGAGATTTGTCAAATTGTAAACATTTCTTTACTTACGTATATTTGGGCAATATTTAAAAATTTTATATGGTGTCTTTAAGGGTTTGTTTGATTTGCGTTTCAAAAAATAGTATCTAAAAAAAGTTGTTGAAAAGAGTTTTAAGAAAGTGATTTTGATATTTTTTAAGATAAAAAATTTGTTTGGTTATATGATTTTAAAAACAATTTTACAATACAAAAAATAGTAAAACATGTTTGAACAGCCTAAATATATATTTGAACAGTAATTTAAACATTAATAAAAAAAATATTAAAAAATTATTTTTAGATTGACAAATTCATAAAAAAAAATTCAATAAACCAAAGTTTAAAATATATATATATATACACCCCTCACACACATAATATATATATATATATACACGTATATACATTTATATATATATATATACAAATTTGTATATATACATATAAATAAATATACGTATATTTATTTATATACACCTCTCTCACACACGCACACACACACATATATATATATATATATATATTGTTCTTCTTATTTCCAAAATTTAAAAAAAAAACTCTGAAAGCAAGTTACACTTGTTTTCTGTTTCTTTGACTCAAATCTCATTTTTTCCTAAAATTTAAACAACAAAAATGTTAAACAAATAAGTTTTTGGTGTTTTTAAAATTTTAATAACAAAAAATTGTTTTCAAGATGGTAATCAAACATGGCCAAAATTTTTATTTTAGACCCTCAATATATAAAAAATATTGTAATGTAACCCTCCATTACTCATTCCACCAAAACTGATGGCTTCATTCAAAACAATCTATATTATTACTCATAAATGCCCTCCATTATAGAAAAACTAGTTCAACTTTGGCCTCAAAATTTTCAAATGAAAAGAAATTATATGTCTCTTTCACTTTTTAAATGGAATCTGTATCAAATTTCACCCAAAATCTGTTTTATGATTCGGTCCAAAATATGCTCCAACAAGTCAAATTTGATAAAATTTAAGAACAATTTCTATTTTTGTTTAATAAAATAGAATCTTAATTTGGTGAAATAGAGTGTTAGTTTGATAAAATTGAATATTCATTTGATAGCATTAAAGGTCAATTGAGTATTAATTTGATAAATTGACTACTAGTTTGATAAAAAAAATGAATGTTAATTGGTTGGATTGAATGTTAATTTGATAAAATTGAATATTAATTTAATAAAATTAATGATCAATTTAGTATTAATTTAATAAAACTAAAAATTAATTTAGTATTGATTTGATAAAATTATATGTTAATAGAATAAAATTTAATGTTGAAAAAATTTGAGTGTTTCTTTGATGAAATTAAATATAAAGATGATAAAATTTAAGGTCAATTTTATAGTAATTGGATAAAATTTGATTAATTTAAGGCAATTATATTAATAATAGTTGGATATGAAATGAAAACATAAACTCATATGATTAAAAAAAAAAGAAGTTTTGTGATCATGTATAAGTTAGGTCATAATAGGGGGTAAAAAAAAGAAGTAAAAATTAAATAATATGTGGGAATTCAAGATAATACATAAATTCATGTTCTCAATTTACCCCGAATGAAACTATGTAGTACATAAAAAAATGTTAGTGAAATATGATCAAAATCCATAATAAAAACTTAGGACTTTTTGCACTTTACACCCAAAAAATATCTTGATTCCCACTTTGTACCTTGAAAAATTATTTTTTTCACATTACACCCTAAATGTCATAAATTAGTTCCAATGTGACACTTGAACTAACGTCTGTTTTAGATTTCGTTAAAAATTGATGATATTAATAGTGGGTGGCAAGGCATTAAATTTTAATCGAATTTGAAATGAATGTTAGTTCGAAGCTATATTATAACTAATTTATAATATTTAAGGTGTAATGTAAGAAAAATAATTTTTTTGGGTACAAAATGAGAATCAAAACATCTTTCAAGATGTAAAGTGCGAAAAACCCTAAAATTTACCTGAAATGAAACTAAAAGAGTATCAGTCGGTTAAAATAACCGGCCAAACTATCGGACCTTTTAGTTAAAACCCACGCTCGAAAGTGACCCATTTGATAGCATTCATCAGCTCTATTAAAATGCTCGATATACCAACACAGAAAAATAAATTTAGCTTATTTTCAGAGTATTCTTTGAAAATTTTGAAAATAAGGAGAACAATTTTGGACAAGTCGAGCCTGCACCCCTATATATAGAGTCAGATATGAAATCCGAATTTCAAAATAAAAAATATTATTCACAACTTTATACTATTCCTAATTTTAATAATTTACAATGACGTCATTGCATACGTCATAAATGTTGTACACTTTTTTACTATACATTATTCACAGTCTTTATAGTGACGTAAGGGCATACGTCACTTCTTCGTAGTGACGTAAGGGCGCACGTCACGTCGTTGTAGTGACGTCAGGACGTGCGTCACTTCTTCCGGGTCTGCTTTATCTGATCATTTTCTAAAAAATAAAATAGACAACACATTATATTTGTCATCATGGAGATTTATCTTCATATCATCATTTAACAAATCATTGTTAATTTCAATGTCACCTTTAAGAGGGTATGTCCCTGGAAATCCATAAAGTCGTCATCAGAATTAATAGGAGTAAGAGATTTATTATTTTCTTCCTCAACTTTATCTTTCTCTTTGCCTTTTATGGCAACTGTAGGAGTGTTGACGAGATTCAGCTTTTCAATTTTGCTCATGCCAAAAGTAGACATGATCTGAAAATCGAATTCCTTCATAACTGTTATTTTAAGCTGCTCATAATTTAAGTGGGGTTTTTCGTTTTTAATTAGTTCTTTAAAAACTTCAATAGGATTTAAATTAGTTATAGTATTTATACTAGTAGAGGGAACCATTGATGTAGAAGATGAAGCTTTATTTGTTGGAGATTTATCTTCTCCTTTATCTATATCTTTAAGACATTCCGCTATAATTTTATTTTTAAACTCAAGCGGATAATTTTCCCAAAATTGAGCCAAATATTTCTTGATTTGTCTAGAATCAATAATGTCCCTGATTTGTCTGGGATCATTAATATAAGGATATATCCTTTTAATGAAATTATAAAGCTTCATATATAGAGGCAAAGTCAAAGATTTTGGAATAGTAGAGAGAGATTTATATCCTGACAACTTTTCTTTATAGTAAATTTTATTTGACAAAGAAGCAACAACTTTAAGTTATTTTGACGGGTTATTATTCATCACATTTATGTGATGATGTCTTTTATAGAGAGTGGAGGATAATAAGTATTTTTACATGCATTAAAATAATGAGAATCCTTATATATATTAAAATAATATGCACTTCTATGTGCATCAAAAGCATTTTTATAGTCATTAGAGAAATATGCATGTTTATATGCCAAAACTTGGATTCTAACAGTTACACTACCAAGTTTATTTATCATTTATTGGCAAAATTCTTCTGGGACTATAGTCTCCAGTTATTGTTTATAATGTCAATCATAGTGTCAGTCATTAATTTCAAGAATAAGATGGAACTTTAAACCTATTTTTAAAGATTATTTTTGACGTCTTGCAATTCTTAATAAAAAGATTGGTATATGATTAATTAATTGATCTTCCATAGCATTGCAATAGAGACACCAAAATAAAATTTTGCAATTATTAGTACTCCATGTGGAAGAAAAGCTATAAACATCTTCTCCTATATAATCACAAAAATAGTCAAAAAGTTTTGTCGATTTGGCAATAAGATTCAAAGAGAATGAATCTGGGTTATGACTCATTTTTGTAACTTCTTGGTTTTGTCCTGCAAAATAAATATCTTTTTTTAATATGTTAGAATAGGATGAAAAAATTAATTGATTTTCTTTATAAATTAGATTTTATTTTATTTTATTTATCAATTTTATTTAAGGTGGAGTTATAAATTCAAATAATATTTGTTGACCATTTAAGATCGTCAAAATTCCTTTAGACTCAATCATTTCTATGGGTTTGATTAAAGATAAAAATGGTGTTCATGAGATCACCAATTGATTTAAATTATCAATAAGCATAAAAGTGGTAGGAATACAAATTCCTTTATTACATGCAAAAATATTAGAGAGTTTAAAATTTATATTTAATTTTGACCCATCAGCAACACTGACTAACTGAGTAGTTTTTTTAAAATATTTAGTTAGAATTAATCATGTTTTTATGCAGTTCATATCTACTCCATTACCAATTAGAACAATAGTTTCGATAGTAAACTCATAATTTATAACCAAAATTATTTTAACATACTATTTTTGATAAGTTATTTTTTCTAAAATATTTATATTGTCATTTGGTGATGGTTTATCATCAAAGTTAGATAGTGATGGTAATACTATATCATCTTGTATGTCACTTTCTCTAGATGAATTTTTTTTTTAGAGCTAATAATCTAGACTTTAAGACTTTTATGTTTTCTTTAACTTCATTGATTTCTATCTTTATATTTTGAACCATAGTAGGTCAAGCTTCATTTATATGGAGTGGGCTATCACTCATGTCCTTTTCAGTTATATTAAGGACTTCTTTTAATGAATATGGTTGAGACAAATTAAGTCTCTTTTCTTCTGAATTTATCTCTAAAAATTATTCAATAACTTTTCTTTTGGATTCTAGATCCTGAATTTTATCGATAAAGTCTAGAATAAAATTTTGCGACTTAATCAAAATATTTATACTTAATCCATTCATAGCTAGAATAACTTTATAATAATCATTTTCAGCTTTACAATGTGAAGAACGAGTTTTATCTTGTCTTAAAGATTCTGTTTCTGAAGAAGAATTACTAATTTTATTAATATTATAGTCTTTAGAAAAATTATCAGAATTATCTTCTAACTCACTTTCGGAGTTTAAAACAATTTTAAAGATTTGTTCTTTAAGGTCTTCATCATTAATTAATTCATTTATCAGTTGTTTAGTTAAATATTTAGAGGCAATGTGACCCTCTTTTCTTCACTTAAAACATTTAATATAAGACTTCTTGTCCTTTTCTTTGACTCTTTTAGTAGATTTGTTAGCTATCTCATAATTCTTTTTATAGAATTTTCGACCATTTTTATAAGGTTTGTAATAAGTTTTTTTGTTGTTAGAAGATTTATCTTTTGGTATATCAAGAGTATAAACAAATTGATTACAAAATTCTCCAAGTTCTTTTATGCCAGTTAATCTTTGTCTCTTAAGTTGGGCTTTAAGATTTAAATCATTACAGAGAGCTAATCCTTCCGAAATACATTCAGAAACTAGTTCTCTATAAGTATAATTGTCATAAGGGATTTTAAATCCTCCATGTTTTTGCTTTAAGAAAATCCTTATTTTTTCAGCAAATAAACTGGGTAATCCTGAAATAAATTTTTTCTTCCAGAATTCATTATTAGCATCTGGTCTTAACAAAATTTTAGCTAAAAATACATCTTTATACCACCGAAAATGTGTTAAGCTGGGACGTCTTAAATTCATTAAAAGCTCTTTACTTTTATCAGAGTTTTGAAAACTAGATTCAACAAAATATTTGAATATAATTTGTACTAAGGTATAGACAGCATCTTCTTGAGTGATTAGAGTTCTATTTTCTGCTGTTGTTACCTTAACTGCATTTAAATTTTCATTTTGTTGAATAAGAGTTAAATAGTTATCCCACCATCTCTTAGTTAGCCTGTAAAATCGATGGTTATAAATTTAACAGTAGCATGATCATAATTTCTATTAACATTGCATATTGAAGCATACATTAAAATTTTATGTAAAATTTTATGAATTAAATATTTAGACATACCATCAATATTTCATTCATAAACGGAAGAGGCATCATATCCACTTTGATCAATTAAAAATATTTCTTCATATAAAATATCTTGGGGAGTAGATTTTTGATAATAAGCTCTTAATGGAGGCTCCTGTCGATAATGATTAGTTTTTGGTTTAGATAATCCAGCTTTATTTATTTCTTCAGATTGTATCTGGTGTAGAGAATCTTCAAATTGTTCGATTTCAGTTTTAAATTACTCTTCACCTTGTGTTTTAGAGATGACATTTAATGTCAAGCCTTTTAATTTATTTTTGAGTGCATTTATGAACTCGTCTTCCACCTTATTATGCAGATTGAAAGTGGAAGTTGATGATGCACAAAATTATCTTCGTGCAATATCAACAGTCAAATATATGTAAGGGTGCAATTAATGAGTGACAAACAAGCAATCAATAACAATTAAGAGTAAAATAGTAAATATAAAATCAACACAGAGATTTATAGTGGTTCGATCCAGGTGACCTCCGTCCACTCTCGAGAACGGCAGCAGTGGCCTGGTGTTCTTTATTGATGAATCATGGTCTCCGGAGAGTTACAGTGCTTTTGAGAGAGAGAGAAAGAGAGAGAGAGAGAGAGATGAGCGCGTAGAGGTTTTGGAGGCCCTTCATATTGAGAGGGCTTACATTATATAGTTAGGGTAAGGTAGTAGAGGCGGTGACGTGAGGGAGAAAAGTTCTATTACTTTGGCAAGTATTGTTATGGTATGAGATCTTCTATATCTATGTTCATATTATCTTCCCTCGTGCTCCTATTCATCCGGAGGAGAACATTAATTGGACCTAACCTAGACTTGTCTTGGACCTGGACTTGGAGTACCAAGGTGAGAAGGATCAAGAGGAGGGGCGCCCAAGGGCTGCCATGGGCGACACCCAAGGGCTTGCCATGGGCGGCGCCCAAGGGCTCCCTTGTCATTTTCCTCCTTCGGCCGTTGACTTTTGGTGTTGTCCTCTTGGTGTCCTCCTCGATGGGTCGACAATGGACGCTTCTTTGGATTTTCTCGATTTATCTAAATTGGGCTTGATCCAGTAAAATCTGGGCTCATCAGAAGTGTCAATTGGGTATTTTATATTGACTTGTTCAACTTCCTTATCCTTACGAGATTGTGAAGTTGAAGTTTGGTGTGAATGTATTAAATTCTCAATTTTAGTGAGATGTTGACCTATAGCTTGAAGACAAACATTGATATAATTATTTTGTTTTATGAAAATAGTGTTACCTGTATAACAAGCGTTTATATGAATTTATTCATAATTATTTAAAAGGAATTTTATTGGTTCAATGGTTGGAGGATAAAAACTGTTTATAATTTTTTCATCAAGTGTTTCCCATTTATGTTGGAAAATTTTCAAAACATTTAAATGTTCCATAGTAGGAGGAACATAATAAGTCAAAAACCAATTAACAAAAGAAATTATTTTTCTTTCCCTTTTTATATAAAGGTGAAACATTTCTTTATAATTTTGAAATTCTTTTGAACTTATATTTTTAAAAAATCAATATCTAAATTCTTTATATTTAGGAAGATAAAATTCTTCATTACAGGTGTCCTTTATCATCTGGAATGCTTTTGGGTCTAATTTCATAAAAACTATATTTGGAATTTGATTTCGGATGAGGTTAAATCAAAATCTTCTTTGTGAGAAGATATGTTAATAGGTTGATAGATACCATGTGGAATATTATTTTTTGAAATTTTAATTCTTTCAATTATGAGTTTTTTTATCTCTTCTTCGATTTTGGACCGAGGAAGTAGATTTTCTTAAAGGTATAAAAGGTGTATTATAACTTGATGAAGTTTTTGATTTATCAGAAAATTGTAAATAATTTCTAGAATTTATCCTAGCAAATTTTATAGTGACATCACCTGAGATGATTGAGCGATTTAGGTTATTTCGTTATTGATTTCTGGTTCTTTAGGAACCACAGACTTCAATTACCAAGTGTTTGAAAATTGGATATCTAACCATTTAATGATTTTTGAGACTTCAATTTTATTTTTAACCGTATTAGTTTCAATTAAAGTGGTTTGACCTTTAAGGTTCAAAAGGTTAGCTTCAGGACATAAAGTTATAATACGGTTAAAGAACCAAAAATCAATAAAGAAATAACCCAGATCGTCCAATCATCTCAGGGTGATGTCACTATAAAATTTGCTAGGATAAATTTTAGAAATTATTTACAATCTTCTGATAAATCAAAAACTTCATCATGTTATAATACACCTTTTATACTTTTAAGAAAATTTAATTCTTCGGTCCAAAATCGAAGAAGAGATAAAGAACCCATAATTGAAGGAATTAAAATTTCAAAAAATAATATTCCACATGATATCTATCGACTTGTTAACATATTTTCTCAAGAAGAAGACTTTGATAAAGACTTTGATTTAACCCCATCTGAAATCGGATTCCAAATATAATTTTTATGGAATTAGACCCAAGAATATTCCAGATGATAAAGAACACCTGTAATGAAGAATTTTATCTTCTTAAATATAAAGAATTTAGATATTGATTTTTAAAAAATATAAGTTCTAAAGAATTTCAAAATTATAAAGAAATGTTTCACCTTTATATAAAAAGGGAAAGAAAAATATTTTTTTGGTTAATTGGTTTTTGACTTATTATGTTCCTCCTACTATGGAACATTTAAACGTTTTGAAAATTTTCCAACATAAATGAGAAACACCTGATGGAAAAACTATAAACAATTTTTATCATCCGACCGTTGAACCAATAAAAATCCCCTTAAATAATTTTTAAGAAATTCATATAAACATTTGTTATAATCTACTGTATAAACGCTTGTTATAATCTACTATATTATATAATATATATTAATATATAATATAATAGATTATAATATTAATATATAATATATAATCTATTATATTATATTATATTTCATAATATATATATATATATTATGAAATTGTCAATATAAAAATAAATTTTTTAATTTTTTTTATTAATATTTGAATTACTGTTCAAATATATATTTAAACTGTCCAAACAAGTTTTACTATTTTCTGTATTGTAAAATTGTTTTTAAAATCATCTAACAAAACAAGTTTTTTATCTCAAAAAATATCAAAGTTACATTTTTAAAATTCTTCTAAAAAACTATTTTCAGATACTAGTTTTTGAAATGTAAACCAAATATGCCTTTGTTTTCTGTTTTTTTTGACTCAAAACTCTTTTTTTTTTTCAAAATTTTGACAACAAAAAAACTAAACAAACAAAATTCGAGTGTTTTTTAAATTTTGGGAACAAAAAATAATTTCCGGAAAGTCGTGGCCTAAAATTCCCCCCGCTCCCTCCCTCCCTCCTATCTAAACGAGAGAAATACTGAATGTAATGGTCACTCACGCAGCAACTACAGAGACCGCCGCCGTACCCCTTACCAGTCCTCTGATTAAACCCATTCCCGTCGCCGCCGCTGCCGCCACTACCAAACCCATAACCACCGCGGCCACCTCTCGGACCACCACCCCTGGGCTTGTCGACGGGGACTCCGTTGGGCCCATTGAAGTCGACGGTCTTGGTCTTTTCACTCTCATGACCTTGCCCAATGATCTAGGGTTCTCTCCGTCGCCATTGATATCGAAAGAAACTGTTCTGCCGCGGTTGCCCAATTATTTATGCAGATGTTCTGCATGCTCGTCGTTTGAAAGGTGAGTGGATTAAAGATTTTTGAAATCTTTTGTTATTTGTTGTTTCTTTTCTTAGGGTTATTAATTGATATTTTCCTATAAAATTTGGATTCTTTGGGTTTGGTTCTTGTGTTCAATCGCTGTTAGTGCTTAAGTATGTCTATTTTCTTGGAAACAAGAATTAGTATTATCCCCCAACAAGAAGAAAGGTGCCGATCTTTACTTCCAATTAGCATATGGCATGCAAGGAAGCTGGTAGACTGTTAGTTGGTCAACATCATGAACACAAATTATTGTAGTCTTTCCCTCTCTCTCTCTATTGTGTGCGGGTTTTCTTGTACTTCTGTAATGGTGTTCTTGGCAACTATATTGAATGTCGTAAATATTGTTTAATGTCTGCCATTTTCTTAAGTGTTTGCATATTTAATGGTGATATTCCCCCCTCAATTTATTCCTGTGTTTACCTTTTCAGGATTATGGGCTGATACTATTGGATAAAAGAAAGACCTACACTTTGGTTTCCTAGAACTGATCATGCTGGAATTACAACTTAGGTTTGTCTTTGGATATAAAAGCTATAATTTCTTCCAATATTATTATTGGTAAGGGGTAATCCAGTCTCTCTCTCCGTCTTGCAATCTCTATCAACCACTATTGTTGTTACGAACAATTTAGAAACCTCTCAACTCTAATGATTCTGTTCTAATCTTGCAGTTATAATCCTGTGTATATATATATTTTTTTCTTTCAAATTTTGTCTATTTAAAAGGCCTTGAGAAACTTCAGACTTGGATCAAGTTTTTATATAGCCAACTTGGATTTATTACATGGTCAATTGATATTGTCATATTTTCCATTTTTTAGTGCCTTCAAATGAAACTTTGGTAGTGGAGTTTGAAAGATGGATCAATTGGACAAATTTATAGATCATAAGAGGAGTTACGCTTCTCTGGTATGTATGATTGTGATTTGTGTTAATAATAATTAACAAATTTATCGATATCCTTTACTTATTTTGGAGAATTTTGTGTATTTAAATTTTGTATGTATAGTGTAAGAATGTGACACATATTGTGTAAGAATGTGGCGCATGCAATCTAGTATGTATATATATCTGCTTGTCGAATAAGTGAGTGGATATTTCACTTGTTTTTTTTTCTTATTGATCTTTGTTATCCTTAATAATTTTTTCATTTTCTTTGTACATAATTAATCTAATGTGCCTTACTTTCAGTTGGTTGTGAAAAGGATACTGACTTATGAATGAATAAGGAGGGTTGAACTGGATAGATGAGTTTACAAAGCGAGTTTGAGAGTGGAAAGATAAGTATATCTGCTTGTCCCAATTCCGTTGGTTTTCTTTTATGTAAAATGTGTTTTACAGATGACTATTTATATATATAGATATGTATAATTTTTTTTTTGTGTCTCTTGTTATAATCATTATTGTATTACTTCCAACCCTCAACACTTTCGTTAACCCATAGTTTTCATTTCATTTTTTGTTATTGTTTTCACAGTACACAACCTATAGTAAATTAGGAGTTTGCAGCACGTAACAGCTACTAATGGAATTAGAAATTCAAATAATAGGAGCATAACAATTTTGCACTTGAAGTATTTAGTTCTTCCTTATTATTGCTTCTAATTGGGATGTATTTTGTGGACTCGGGAATCCATTCTATTATATATGGCAGATACCTTTCATAGATTGTGAAATATTATGTCTTCAATTTAACTATTATTCCCTAGATAACTGAGTATGTGATATGGATCGTAAAAGGATTGGATGAACATAAAATTGAAGATTACAATTTTATTTATTTATATTATTTATTAGATTATTTGGTTAGCTAATAATCATTTCATTAGGAGATATAGATAGAGTTTTAACTAGAGAGTACTTTTTATATGGATATGACACTTGTCCTATAAACAATGGTGTGATCCCAATTATTTGAATTAGATTGATGCGTATGAATTGATTAGTTTCTGTATAAATATTTGTGTTTCTTAATCGTTTTCTTGCGAGGATGAGGTAAATCTCCCTTTCTTCTCTTCTTTTTCTATTATTTGATTTTTACGCCCTTCCTTCTGCAAAATTTAGATTTATAGCTCATGGAATTTATGAATTGTTGGGGCTGAAATCCATATTGGAGAAACTTAGTTTTTATTCTAATGAATTGATGAGATTATACTGTGATAATAAGGTAGTAATTAATATTGCTTAGAATCTAGTTCAACATCATATAATCAAGCATGTTAAGGTTAACAAATATTTCATCAAGGAAAAAATGGGTTCTTGCTTAATATGTACTCCATTTGTGAAGACAAGGGATCAACTCACAGAATCGATCACATGTCCAGTGCATAGGGGTGCAACTTGGGTTGGGCAACCCAATTTCAACCCGAGCCCAACCCAAAAAAATTAGGACTTGGGTAAGGGTTTTTAATACTTGGGTTGGGCTTGGATCAGAAAACCCCAGCTCGAATTCAATTTGGGTTGGGCTTAGGTTAGAAAATCCTAATGTTTTATTTTTGTTCTATTGTTTTCTGTTTCTCTTGTTCATTTTCATTTTTTTTCTAGCATTAGCACTGTTAAAACTTTGTTAAAGTTATTAGTTATTAATTTAGGTGAATATTATGTAATATATGTATTAGGTTTAGAACAACAAACATATTTTGGGCTCTACCCGAACTCAACCCGAATTGAACCTGTAAAGTAACTCAAAATTAGCTCGAAATCATTAACCTGAATTCAACCCAAGTCCGCTCGAATTGAACTCGGTAAGTGCTCGGGTTGAGTTTTTCAACCCAAGGTAGGGTTAGGGTTAGAGTTAGGGTTGAAGATTATATACTTAGGGTTGGACTAGGGTTGACTATCCAACCCGCCCAACCCGCTCGAGTTGCATCCCTACCAGTGCATATATGTAATACAAGAATGAGGTGTAGATCACAAACGTTTCTCTGATAAAGGTATATTAGTGACATAATAATTATCTTAGATTTCTCTTACCTTTACATATGTATGTACATGTCATGGGAGATAAGTGTTTGAAAATATACCCTCTATAAATTACAAAAACTATTTAGATTGTTTAGTTTATGATTTAATAATTAGAGATTTATTTCCAGTTTTCATTTTATCGCTTATATCTCTCATTTTCTTCACTCACGATAACATGTTCTCTGTCTCATCTATCTCCCTTTCTCTTCCGCATTTCTATCCTCACTCATGCTCATATCTTTACTTCTCTCTATTTCCCTCTAATTCTTTTGTTTCCGTCATCCATCGATGCCACAACAACACTATAATGTCATCCACCATCGCCAGCGACATGATCATCTAGTACCACCAACGACCAATGTTATTAGAACCATCAACGTCCGCCACTTTCGTCAATTTCATAGCTACAACTATCACCAACATTTACCACCATTCAACAACCCCACTCCAACTCCTTATCTTCACCTTTAACCCACCTCAACCTCTAACCACAACCACTTCTATGTTTCTCCCTCACCACTGCTCCCTGCCCACACCACATCAGAAAAACCATTGCACCCACCCTTTACACCTTATTTTTCATTTGACAATCACAATTTAGTTTATGATCTAGACATAAACCCTTTTATATGACATTTTATCCCATATTAATTTCATTAATCTTTATTCCAATAATCTTAAATCTCAAACTCAATCTCTATATTCCAGAGCACTAATAATTCACAATAATTTCCAACGAATTCACAATAAATTCAGATTCAATAATCCACAATTCTAATAATTCCTATCAAAATTAATCGAAATTCACAATAATTCACACACCCAAAAAAAACACTCAATTTCACTAATACACAGTTTCAATCCCAACAAAATACACAACAATTCAACTTCAATCATTCACAAAAATTCACAACATAAATACATTATGATAATTCACATTAATTCCAAACAAAATCTGTAATATTTGATAACAAAATTCAACGATTAAAACAAATATTGAGTTTCAGATTTAAGATTGTTAGGATAGTGGGGTTACTGAAAAATTAACATGAGGTAAAGTGTCATATTAACGGTGTCTAGATTATAAACTAAATTGGGATTGTCAAGTAGAGAAAGAGGTATAGGCGGTGGGCACAGTATTTTTTTTGCAATAGTGTGGGCAGGGGACAGTGGTGATGGAGAAACGTAAAGGTGGCTGTGGTTAGGGGTCGAGGTGAGTTAAGGTGAGGATAAGAGACTGGAGTAGGATTGTTCGTTGGTGGTAAATGCTAATGATGGATAGAGTTATGAAATTGATAAAAGTGGCAGACGTTGATGGTACTAATGACATTGGTCGGTGGTGGTGGTAAGCGGAACAAGAATAGAAGAAATAGACCGAGCAACACTGTTGGTGGCGCTAGATAGTAATGTCGCTGGTGGTGGTGGATGACATTATGGTATTGCTGTGGTATTGGTGCATAGCAGAGACGGAAGAATTAGAGGGAAATAGAGAGTAGTAGAGATATGAGTATTAGTGAGGATAGAGATGCGAAAGAGAACGGGAGATACATGCGGCGGAGAATATATTAGCGTGAGTGAAGAAAATGAGAGATAATGGCGACAAAATGAAAATTGAAAATAGATCTCTAACTATTAGATCATAAACTAAATGTTCTAAATCTTTCTCGTAATTTATAGAGGGTATATTTTCAAAAACTCATCTCCTATGACATGTATATACATATATAAAGGTATGAGAATTTAAGATAATTATTAGATCACTAATATACTTTTATCAAAAAAACACTTGAGATCTACAACTCATTCTTGTATTTACACATATGCCCTAGACATGTGCTCGATTCTGTAAGCTGATCCCTTGTCTTCACGAATACAATACATATTAAGCGGGAACCCAATTTTTTCTTGAAGAAATGTTTGTCAACCTTAACATTCTTGGTTATGTCATGTTGAATTGGATGTGAGCAATCCTAATTACTGTCTTATTGTCACAATACAATCTTATCGGTTCCTTAAAATAAAAAATAAGTTTCTCCAATATAGATTTTAGCCCCAACAATTCATAAATTCCATGAGCAAAAAATCTAAATTTTGTCAGTGTACTACATCCGACCACAATCGACTATTTTTTGCTAAGCCATGATACCAAATTTTCTCCTACAAAGGGTGTTTGTAACTAGTCCAGCCCAATCAACATCTTCATAGGTTTCCACCTGCAGATGATCATGCTTAGAATAAAGTAGTCTTTTACTGGGTGCTAGTTTAAGGTACCTCAAAATTCGATTGACTGCCTCTATATGACACTCATTGATAGGAATCGGATTATATTTTGTTATAGTAGGCGTCGACGTAAGGATTAAGAATTATTTGTTATTTTATTTTTTAGGGACTTAATTGTCATTTTGATTATTTATTTATTTTAAGGTTTGTGATCTCCTTATATATATATAATTTGTAAACTTCTTATATATATCGGGGATACATATTTGATGTGGGATACTTTTAATTATTATTGATATTGAATCCTTTTTCCTCAAATTCTATCTCTGTTCTCATCCTCATCCTCATCCTCTTCTTTTCTCATCTCTTTTTTCTTCCCTTCTCATCCTTAATTCTTCCATACTACGATCTACTTCAATTTGGTATCAGAGCTAATACGATCTACATTAATTTGGTATCAGAGCTCAATTTCGATTCGTACAAATCACAAAAAAAAAAAATTACATCAACACGGTTCATCAGAAAAACACTGTTCATCGGGGTACTATCCATTGTGGTACATCGGCACTGTCCAGTTAAAAAAAAAAAATCCAAAAATCAAAGGTTTGTGCAGCAGGAAAAAAAAATCAATATTGTTCTTCGTTTATCGCGACTGTTCAGTATTACTGAAGTATCCTCAGTAAATTTCAGAATCGCAGAAACATCCACAAAAGGTCCAAAAAATTGCAGAATCACCCCCATAAGTTTCAGCAAATTGCAGAAATACTATCCAGAAGTTTTAGAATTACAAAAATATCCCAGAAGATTCAAAAAATTACAGAAACATCACCTCAGAAGTTTCAGTAATTACAAAAACACCTCAGAAAGTTCTAGAATTTGTAGGATCATCCTCTAATTTGTCAAGTATCCTCTTGGAGTTGCATCTAACACCAGATACGAGTTATCTTCATTGAGAATTGGTGACTAGTATTTATATTTGTTGGTAAGTAAAAAAAAAAAATACTAAACTTTCTTTTTTTATTGTTTCCATACCACCTTCATAACTTTCTTTGTTTGTTGTTCCTACACATCACCTTCATAACTTAGCTTGCCCAATTCCTAATTAAAACCCATTGTTGTTTGTCTCACGTTTATTTAAGTCTCTTTACAATAAGCTTGTTCTTGTGTGTGACCATTTGCATGGATTTATAGTTTTTATTACTTGATTTAATTTTTAGTCTCATCAGCATTTTACATTAGCCCAAATTTTACATCACATTTACTATGACCCTTTGAGAGCTTTTAGAGTCCCATACTACACTAGAACAAAAATTTGAGACCCTCACCATTGATATGACTGACACTAAACAATCAGTCGACTTGTTACGTGAGGAAGTTAAAAGAATGGGCAACAACTTTCTCAAGTTATTACTCAACTAAACCCTTAAAAGTTAAAAGAAAATATTAAAAGATAAATACTAAATTACTCTCATGATTAATCTAAAATATCTATTCAATTCCTATACGATCCCCATCATTCTCCTCCGGTTGAGAAAAACTCTCATCTGGATAGTCAAAGTAGAAGTACCCTACGAGAGCAAAACGAAGATGACAGAATACTTCATCTAGAATGAAAAAATCATCAATATCTTTCCATCGATCAGAATAAATGCAAGAATTTTCATCTGTAGTAATATAAATCTGGTCAAGTAGTACATCATCTATTTGTCCCGAAATACACGATAGAAGTGGAAAGATAAGAACTGGAGTTAATGCTCAATCGTAACTTAGGAGATTTGCTTAGGTGTTTAGTGGGTGGGAAGATAGAAAATTGGGGTTTGTTGTTGTCTACTGCTGAATTTGTTTATAATAACTCCGTCAACAGGTCAACTGATAGATCCTCTTTTGAGATTGTTTATGGCCATTCCCCTCGACAGCCTATTGACTTATTACCTTTACCTCCTGATTCTTGCCCTTCACACTTAGCCGAAGTTTTTGCCCAACATATTCATGATTTATATGCCGATATAAGACAAAAACTTACATTAAGTAATGAGAATTATAACTTGGCTGCAAATGTTCATCGTAGGAATAAATAATTTATTGTGGGAGATTATGTCATGGTTCGTGTGTGTCCTGAACGTTACACTAAAAAATCTTTCAAAAAGTTACATGCTTGAGCTACTGGCCCTTTTCGTATTCTTCATAAGCTTGAGTCTAATGCATATCACCTTGACTTACCTTCGAATATGAGTATTAATCATATTTTCAATGTGGAGGACTTGTTTCTTTATCATGGTACTTTTGAGCCTCCTATGTTGCCGGTAGGTGTTCCTATAGGTGGAGTTGCTTCGTCATCAACATCACCTACAATTCCTATTCTTCCACTGTTTCCACCACAGCTGCATGACCAGATTACAGATGTACTTGACGATCAGATTGTGGGCTTCTCAGATGGAGGATATCGTTGTTATCTTGTTCGGTGGAGAGATCGTCCAGAGACTGATAATTCATGTATTACTGAGGCGGAGTTCGTTGGCTTGACCCAGATCTTCTAGAGTATTATCATGATCATATCTCGCCGGAGGTGAGATCTTTTCAGCTGGGAGGAAATGATAGAAATCGGATTATATTTTGTTATAGTAGGCGTAGACGTAGGGATTATGAGTTATTTGTCATTTTATTTTTCAAGGACTTGTCATTTTAATTATTTTTTTTTTTTAGGATTTGTGATCTCTTTATATATATAGGATTTGTGAACTCTTTATATATATAGAGGGTACATATTTGTTGTGGGATACTTTTGATTATTATTGATTATTGATATTGAATCCTTCTTCCTTAAATTCTCTCTCTGTTCTCATCCCTAATTCTTCTTTATTACGATTTACATCACTCATGAGGTAAGTGTATAAATTGGTTACTGTGCTAACTTTATAGGCAATATTCGGACATGTATGAGACAGATAAATGAGGTAGCCCAATAGTCTTTGATATTGACCTTTATGTACATGAGTATCATCAACATTTTCTCCTAACTTATGATTCTGCTGAATCAGAGTATCATTAATAGGCTTGCACCTTAGCATCCCTATCTTCTTAAGTAGGTCAAACACATACATTCACTATGAAATGAATATGTCCCATCTAGATCTCGCAACCTCAATGTCTTAGAAATACTTGAAATTTTCCAAATCTTTTATCGGAAATTCTTGAGCCACATATGCCTTTAATTTCACCATCTCCTCTACATCATCCTTAGTAAGTGCGATATCATCACCATACACGATGAGTGCAGTCACCTTTTCGTGGAAGAATGTTTAACAAACAAAGTATGATCTCAATGACATCGATGATAGTCATATCTCAACATATCTTGGGTGAATCTCTCAAACCATGCCTGGAGACTGCATCAATCCATACAATGATTTTTTCATCTATATAACTTGCTACCATCTGTTGTGGGGAGTTCAAATCCAAGTGGAACATCCATCTATACTTCCTCTTCCAGGTCTCCATGTAGAAACGAATTTTGTACATCAAGTTGTTGAAGAGGCCAACCTCGAGTTTTTGCCACATAAAGTAGGACACGAATGAAATTCATCTTTGCCAACGGGGCAAATGTTTCCTAATAATCAATACCATTAGTTTGTGTAAAGCCTTTGGAGACCAATCTAGCCTTGTATCTTTCAACCAAGCCAAGTGCCCTATGTTTCAATGTAAACACCTCTTTACACCTAAGTAACTTTCTTCCCCTCAAGTAACTCAACTAGTTCCCACGAATTATTTTCTTGAAGGGCATTCATCTCTTCACACATTACTTCCTTCCACTTGGAATCATTCAGTGCATCTTCTAACTCTAATGGTTTTGTTCTAATCTCACGCTTATAAACTTGTGTATTTTTTTTTTCAAATTTTGTCTATTTGGAGGCCTTGAGAAAGTTTAGACTTGGATCAAGTTTTTGCACAACCAACTTGGATTTATTACATGGTCAATTGATATTGTCATCTTTCCCATTTTCCAATGCTTTGAAATGAAACTTTGTTTATCGATCGATCAATTAGAAAAACTTATAATGCTTAGTACGTAGTAAGAGAAGTTATGCTTCCATGGTATGTATAATTGAGATTCATATTAATAATGATGAGCAAATTTATCGATATTCTTTACTTGTTTTGGAGAATTTTGTGTATTTAAATTTTGTATGTGTTGTGTAAGAATGTTGCGCAAACAATCTAGTATGTATATATATATATATATATTTGCTTGTCGAATAAGTGAGTGGACATGTCACTCGTTCTTTTTTCTTTCTTATTGCTCTTTGTTTTTTTCATTTTCTATGTACATAATTAATCTAATATGCCATACTTTCAGTTGGTTGTGGAAATGATACTAGTTTATGAAGGAATAAGGAGGGTTGAATTGGGTAGAACTGAGTTTACAATGCGAGTTTGGGAGTGAAAAGATAAGCATATCTGCTTGTCTCACTTTTGTTAGTTTTTTTTTTATGCAAAATGTGTTTTATAGATTACTATTTTTATTTCCCTGTTTGTGTTTCTTACATGTTATGATCATTAGTGTATTATTTCCAAGCCCAACACTCATTTGTTGTTGTTTTCGTGTTGTACACAACCTAGTTGTATAATATTTATTTGCTTATATGTGCATGCGTTTGCTCTTCTATTAGAAAAATTATGTATTGTTTTTTTTCTATTATCTTCTCATGAAAGTTGTTAAATATTGACAACAAAATCTAATTACTTGGAGAGGGAACAAAAGATTAAATTGGAGAAAAATTAAGAGTTTGTAGCACGTAGCAACTACTGATAGAATTAGGAATTCAAATAATAGGAACATACTGATTTTGCAGTTGAAGTTTTCAGTTCTTCCTTATTATTGCTTCTAATCGAGATGTATTTTGCGGACTCAGGAATCTATTCGATTATATATGGTAGATACTTTTCGTAGAACGTGAAATATTGTGTCTTCAAATTAATTATTATTGTAGCGTTGCCCTAGATAACTGAGTATGTGATAGGAATCGTAATGGGATTAGATAAACATAAAATTGAAGATTACAATTTTATTTATATCTATTATTTATTAGATTATTTGGTTAGCTAATATTCATCTTATTAGGAGATTTGTAGATAGAGAGTACTTTTTATATGGATAGAACACTTGTCCTATAAATAATGGTTTGGTCCCAATTATTTGAATTAGATTGATAAATATGAATTGATTAGTTTTTTTGCAGACATTTGTGTTTCTTAACTGATTCTTTGCGAGGTTGAGGTAAACGTCCCTTTCTTTTCTTCTTTTATCTATTCTTTGATTTCTGCACCTTTTCGTCTACATCAGTATGATACTTATCTGAAATAATTTTGTCCAGTGTTTCCCTCCATGGCACCTGCATCATCCCTGCTCCCCAAACTCCCCAAATAGGTTTTCTATTTTTTGAAGTCTAAATGTGCCTCATTTGTATCCAATGTATAGCTAGGTGCATGGAGGATGTGTTAGTACCAAGAATATGTTCTAATCTGTTTGGCCAACATACTCCAAAATTGAACTAATATTAGCTCTTGGGGTTATCTTGAGTTGGAAACAACACCCAGCTTAGGTAGGAGGTCCTCAGAGTTAATGCTAGACATGAAGGATGTTGAAAAAAGTACAATATGGTTCTCGGAGGCGCATATCTGTGGGGAGATCCATGTAGTTTAAGTCTATGGCGAAAAATCTACAAGGATATATGCAACAAACACATATAGTGTAAGATGACATGGCCTTAATCCATGAGGCAAATTTTAGATTTATGGCTTATGAAATTTATGAATTGTTGGGGCTGAAATCCATATTGGAGAAACCTAGTTTTTATACTAAGGAACCAATGAGATTGTACTGTGACATTAAGGCAATAATTAGTATTGCTCACAATCTTGTTCAGCTTGGCACAACCAAGCATGTTGAGGTCGACAAACATTTCATCAAGGAAAAATTGGGTTCTCACTTGATATGTACACTATTCATGAAGACAAGTGATCAGCTCTCAGAATCGAGCACATGTCTAGCGCATGTGTAATACAAGAATGGGTTATAGATCACAAATGTTTCTATGATAAAATTATATTAGTGACCTAATAATTATCTTAGATTCTCTTACCTTTGTATATATATGTCATGGGAGATGAATGTTTAGAAATATACCTTCTATAAATTACAAGAATTATTTAGATCGTTTAGCTTACAATCTAAAAGTCAGAGAGCTATTTCCAGTTTTCATTTTATTGCCTATATCTTTCATGCTCTTCACTCATGCTAACGTATTTTTCCGGCTCATCTATCTCCGTTTCTCTTTTGCATATCTATCCTCACTCATGCTCATATCTCTACTTGTCTCAATTTCCCTCTAATTTTTGCCATCCACCAATGTTATAGTAACATAATAATGTCATTAACCACTGCTAGCGACATGACCATCTAGTGCCACCAACAGTGTTGCTCGGTCTATTTCTTCTATTCTTATTCCCGCTCACCACCACCACTGACCAATGTCATTAGGACCACCAATGTTCTCTACTTTCGTCAATTTCATAGCTCCATCCATCACCCGCATTTACCATTAACCCCACTTCAGGCCCTTATCCTCACTTTAACTCACCTCAACCCTTAACCACAACAATCTCTATGATTCTCCCTCACCATTGTCCTCTGCCCATAGCACAGTAGAAAAACTATTGCGCCCACCGTCCTACACCTCCTCCTTTGCTTGACAATCACAATTTAGTTTATAATTTAGACATCGTTAAAATGACACTTTGTCCGACGTTAATTTCAGTAATCCTAATATTCCAACGATCTTAAATCTCAAATTCAATCTCTATAATCCAGAGATCCAATAATTCGTAGTAACTTCGAACGAATTCACAATAAATTCAGATTCAATAATCCATAATTCTAATAATTCCCGTCAAAATTAATCGATATTCACAATAATTCATACACCAAAAAACAAAACCTCAATTTCAGTAAGCCACTGTTTCAATCCTAACAAAATACACAACAATTCAATTTCAATCATTTACAAAAATCCACAACATAAATACATTTTGATAATTCACATTAATTCCAAACAAAATGCATAATATTTGATAACAAAATTCAACTATTGATACAAATATATCCATAACTCCAATAATTCACAATAATTCCAAACGAATTTACAGTAAATTCAAATTCAATAATCCACAATTCTAATAATTCCTGTCTAAATTTATTGAAATTCACACACAAAATTTAGTAATGCACAGTTTCAATCCCAACGAAATACGCAACAATTAAAATTCAACTTCAATCATTCATAAAAATCCACAACGTAAATACATTTTGATAACTCACATTAATTCCAAACAAAATCCATAATATTTGATAACAAAATTCAATAATTGAAATAAATAGAGTTTTAAATTTAAGATTGTTGGAATAGTGGAATTACTGAAATTAACATGGGACAAAGTGCCATATTAACGGTGATTTGATCATAAACTAAATTGTGATTGTCAAGTGGAGAAGGAGGTGTAGGCGGTGGGCGCAATGGTTTTTCTGTGGTGGTGTGGGCAAGGTGCAGTGGTTAGGGAGAAACGTAGAGACGGTTGTGGTTTGGGGTTGAGATGGGTTAAGGTGAGGATAAAAGGCTGGAGTGGGGTTGTTGGTTAGTGGTAAATGTTGGTTATAGATGGAGCTATGAAATTGACAAAAATGGTGGACGTTGATGGTTCTAATGCATTGGTTAGTAGTGGTGGCGAGTGGAGTAAGAATAGTAAAAATTGACCGAGCAACACTGTTGGTGGCACTAGATGGTCATGTCGCTGGCGGTGGTGGATGACATTATGGTGTTGCTGGCATTGGTTGATGGCGTAGATGGAAAAATCATAGAGAAATGGAGAGGAGTAGAGATATGAGCATGGGTGAGGATAGAGATGCGAAAGAGAAAGGGAGATAGATGAGGCGAATAATACATTATCGTGAGTGAAGAGAATGAGAAATATAAGCGATAAAATGAAAATTGGTAAAAGATCTTTGACTATGAGATCATTAATAAATGATCTAAATAGTTTTTGTAAGTCACTAATATACTTTTATCAGAGACATGTTTGTGAAGTATATCTTATTCTTGTATTACACATATACACTAGACATTAGGCTTCACCAAAAAACCCAAAGCCCAATGGGCCGCCCACAGCTCGGAAGCCCAGCGGGCTAGTGGGCTGCTCTGCCTGTACAAGTGGCAGGGCTTGGGTAGCCCGCTAGCTCGGTGGGTAGGGCCTGGGCCATATTTTTTAGGGCCGGTCCATTAAGAAGCCCGTTAGCTCGCTCATTAGCCCGCCCGTTGACCCAATAGAATTTACCCATTGGAAAAAGATTAGATTATATTTCATACTTGTATTGTATATTTGATATTTGATTTGTAACTTTTATAAAGTTGAGAGTCTTGAGACTTGCAAATGATTGATAATTGTGTAGGTGCCATTCTAGTTGAGATGTACTCAATTTTTAGTGATGCAAAATAGTTTCATCCATCAATCAATTTGTAATGTAACATTGTAACTCCATATAAATATTTGTTAAATTCAATCAATATGAATAATTTTTTTGTTAATTTATTTTTTCATACCAACTTCATGTAATTGATTTTTTTTGTAATTTTTGTATGAAAAAAAAATTTCAATGTCTTTTTGTAAATTTGTTTACATAAAAATTAGTTTTTTAATAAAAAGTCCGTTTCATGCCCAATGTGGCCCGGCCCATATTTAGCCCATTTTTTGGCCCAATAGGCCAACCAACGGCGCGGGCCATGGGCCTTAAAAGTTCCTAACGGGCGGGGCCTGACCCGACCCGTTGACTAGTCAAAGCGGGCTGAAATATCTTGGCCTGGCCTGTTGTCGAGGCCTACTAGACATGCGCTCGATTCTGCAAGTTGATCACTTGTCTTCATGAATAGAGTACATATTAAGCGAGAATCCAATTTTTTCTGGATGAAATGTTTGTCAAGCTCAACAGGCTTGGTTATGTCATGCTGGACTGGATTGTGAGCAATATTAATTACTGCCTTATTGTCACAATACAATCTCATCAGTTCGTTAGAATAAAAACTAAGTTTCTTCGATATGGATTTCAACCCTAACAATTCATAAATTCCATGAACTATAAATCTAAATTTTGCCTCTGTACTAGATCTGGCTACAACCGACTATTTTTTGCTGAGCCATTATACCAAATTTCCTCCTACAAAGGTATACTATCCAAAGATGTTGATATTCTGTTTGTAACTGGTCTAGCCTAATCAGCATCTGTATAGGTTTCCACCCGTAAATGATTATGCTTAGAATAAAACAATCTTTTACCGTGTGCTAGTTTAAGGTACCTCAAAATTCAATTGACTGCATTCATATGACACTCACGAGGTAAATGTATAAACCGGTTACCACACTAACTGTGTAGGCTATATTTGGATGTGTATAACACCGATAAATGAGATTGCCCACAGTCTTTGATATTGACCTTTATGTAAATGAGTATCATCAGCATTTTCTCCCAACTCATGATTCTTCTCAGTCGGAGTATAAATTGGTTTGCACCTTAGCATACCAATCTTCTTAAGTAGATTAAACACATACATTTACTATGAAATGAATATGCCCCATCTAGATCTTACAACCTCAATGCCTAAGTAATACTTTAAACTTTCCAAATCTTTTATCTGAAATTTTTGAGCCACTTGTCTTTAATTTCACCATCTGCTCTACATCATTGCTGGTAAGTGCAATATCATTAACATACATGATTAGGGAAGTCACCTTTTTGTGGAAGAATGTTTAACAAACAAAGTATGATCTCAATGACATTGATGATAATCATATCTCAACATAGCTTGGGTGAATCTCTCAAACCATGCTTGGAGACTGCATCAACACATAAATGATTTTTTTTGTCTCCATAACTTGCTATCATCTATGGGGAGTTCAAATCCAAGTGGAACATCCATTTATACTTCCTTTTCCAGGTCTCCATGTAGAAGCGCATTTTGCATATCAAGTTGTTGAAGAAGCCAACCTTGATTTGCTACCACGGAAAGTAGGACACGAATGAAATTCATCTTTTCCACTGGGACAAATATTTCCTAATAATCAATTTCATAAGTCTGTGTAAAGTCCTTGGAAACCAACATAGCCTTGTATCTTTCAACCGAGCCATGAACCCTATGTTTCACTATAACACTCATTTATACCTAACTAACTTCTTCTCCTCAGGTAACTCAACTAGTTCCCACGTATTATTTTTTTGAAATGCATTCATCTCTTCACACATTGATTCCTTCCACTTGGAATCATTCAGTGCATTTTGTAACTCTAATGGTTCTGTTCTAATCTTGTGCTTGTAAACCGGTGTATATCCTTTTTTTTTCTTTCAAATTTTGTCTATTTAGAGGCCTTGAGAAACTTCAAACTTGGATCAAGTTTTTGCACAGCCAACTTGGATTTATTACATGGTTAATTGATATTGTTATCTTTCCCATTTTCCAATGCCTTCAAATGAAACTTTGGTAGTGGAGTTTGAGAGATGGATCAATTGGACAAACTTATAATGCTTAGTAGATCATAAGAGGAATTATGATTCCATGCTATATATGATTGCGATTCGTATTAATAATGATGATTAACACATTTATCAATGTCCTTTGCTTATTTTGGAGAACTTTGTGTATTTAAATTTTGTATGTGTTGTGTAAGAATGTGGCGCATGCAATCTAGTGTGTATATATATCTGCTCTTGTCGAATAAATGAGTGGACATGCCACTCATTTTTTTTGTCTTTCTTATTGCTCTTTGTTATCTTTAAGGCTTTTTTTCATTTTCTTTGTACATAATTAATCTAATGTGCCTTACTTTTAGTTGGTTGCGAAAAGGATGCTGGCTTATGAAGGAATAAAGAGGGCTGAACTGGGTAGGGATGAGTTTATAAAGCGAGTTTGGTAGTGCAAAGATAAATATATCTTCTTGTTCCACTTCAGCATGACATAATCAAGCATGTTGAGGTGATAAACATTCCATCAAGGAAAGATTGCGTTCTCGCTTAATTTGTACTCCATTTATGAAGACAAAGGATCAGCTTGCAGAATCGAGCACATGTTTAGCACGTATGTGTAATACAAGAATGAGTTGTAGATTACAAACGTTTCTCTGATAAAAGTATATTAGTGACCTAATAATTATCTTAGATTCTCATACCTTTATATATGTATATACATGTCATGGGAGATGAGTTCTTGAAAATATACCTAGTATAAATTACAAGAACAATTTAGATCGTTTATTTTATAATCTAATAGCCAGAGATCTATTTCCAGTTTTATATTTCTCTTCACTCACGTTAATGTATTCTTCGTCTCACCTATCTCCCTTTCTCTTCCGCAGCTCTATCCTCACCAATGCTCATATCTTTACTCCTCTCCATTTCCTTATTCTTTCTATCTCCGCCATCCACCAATGCCACAGTAACACCATAATGTCATCCACCACTGCTAACGACTTGACCATCTAGTGCCACCAACAGTGTTGCCCGGTCTATTCCTTCTATTCTTGTTCCACTCATCACCACCACCGACCAATGTCATTAGGACAATCAACGTCTGCCACTTTTGTCAATTTCATAGCTCCATCCATCACCGGCATTTATCACCAACCAACAACCCCAATCTAGCCCCTTATCCTCACCTTAACCCACCTCAACCCCTAACCACAGCGACCTCTATGTTTCTCCCTCACTACGGCCCCTACACACACCACATTAGAAAAACCTCAGCGCCCATCGCTTTCACCTTTTTTTTCTACTTGACAATCACAATGTAGTTTATGATTCAGACATAAACCCTTTTATGGCACTTTATCCCATGTTAATTTCATTAATTTTTATTTCAAGAATCTTAAATCTCAAACTCAATCTCTATAATCCAGTGCTCCAATAATTTGCAATAATTTCCAACGAATTCACAATAAATTCTGATTCAATAATCTACAATTCTAATAATTCTTGTCAAAATTAATCGAAATTCAAAGTAATTCACATTCCAAAAAAAAAAAAAAATCAATTTCAATAATGCACAGTTTCAATCCCAACAAAATACACAACAATTCAACTTTAATCATTCACAAAAATCCACAACATAAATGCATTTTGATAGTTCACAGTAATTCCAAACAAAATCCTTAATATTTGATAGCAAAATTTAGCTATTGAAACAAATATATCCATAACTCTAATAATTCACAATAATTCCCAACGACAATAAATTCAAATTCAATAATCCACAATTCTAATAATTCCAATCTAAATTTATCAATATTCACAAAAAATTCAGTAATGCACAGTTTCAATCCTAACAAAATACATAACAATTCAAATTCAACTTCAACTTCAATCATTCACAAAAATTCACAACATAAATACATTTTTATAATTCACATTAATTCCAAACAAAATCCATAATATTTGATAACAAACTTAAACTATTAAAACAAATATTGAGTTTGAGATTTAAGATTGTTGGAATAGTGAGATTTACTAAAATTAACCTAGGACAGTGTCATTAATGGTGTCTAGATCATAAACTAAATTCTGATTGTTAAGTGGAAAATGATGTGTAAGCGGTAGACGCAGTGGTTTTTTTGATGTGGTGTGGGTAAGGGGCAAAGGTGAGGGAGAAACATAGAGGTGGTTGTGGTTAGGGGTTGGATGTGGGTTAAGGTAAGGATAAAGGGCTAGAGTATGATTGTTGGTTGGTGGTAAATACCGATGATGGATAGAGTTATGAAATTGATAAAAGTGGCAGACGTTGGTGGTACTAATAACATTGGTTGGTGGTGGTGGTGAGCGGAACAAGAATAGAAGAAATAAACCGAGCAACACTGTTGGTGGCGCTCGATGGTCATGTTGCTGGTGGTGGTGGATGACACTATGGTATTGTTGTGGTATTGGTGAATAGTAGAGACAGAAGAATCAGAGGGAAATGAGTAGAGATATAAGTATTAGTGAGGATAGAGATGCGGAAGAGAACGAGAGACAGATGAGGCGGAGAATATGTTAGCATGAGTGAAGAGAATGAGAGATATAGGCGACAAAATGAAAATTGAAAATAGATCTCTAACTATTAGATCATAAACTAAATGTTCTAAATATTTCTTGTAATTTATAGAGCGTATATTTTCAAAAACTCATATCCTATGACATGTATATACATATATATAAAGGTATGAGAATTTAAGATAATTATTAGGTCACTAATATACTTTTATCAGAGAAACGTTTGTGATCTACAACTCATTCTTGTATTTACACATGCCCTAGACATGTGCTCGATTCTGCAAGCTGATCCCTTCTTTTCACGAATACAATACATATTAAGCGGGAACCCAATTTTTTCTTGAAGAAATGTTTGTCAACCTCAACATGCTTGGTTATGTCAAGCGAACTAGATTGTGAACAATATGAATTACTGTTTTATTGTCACAGTTCAATCTCATCGGTTCCTTGGAATGAAAACTAAATTTCTCCAATATGGATTTCATTCCCAACAGTTCATAAATTCTCTGAGCCAAAAATCTAAATTTTGCATATGTAATAGATTTGGCCGCAACTGACTATTTTTAGCTAAGCCATGATACCAAATTTCCTCCTAAAAAGGTATACTATCCAGATATTGATATTCTATTTGTAACTGGTCTAGCCCATTTAGCATCTGAATAGGTTTCCACCTATAGATGATCATGCTTAGAATATAGTAGTCCTTTACTGGATGCTAGTTTACGAAACTTCAAAATTCAATTGACCGTTTCCATATGACACTCACGAGGTAAGTGTATACATTGGATACCGCATATCTGTATAGGCAATATTCGGACGTGTATGAGATAGATTAATGAGCTTTTGCCTAACAGTCTTTGATATCGCCTTTATGTACATGAGTATCATCAACAGTCTCTCTCAACCTATGATTCTGTTTAATTGGAGTATCAACTGGCTTTGCACATTAGCATACCTATCTTCTTAAGTAGATCAAACACATACTTTCACTATGAAATGAATATGCCCCATCTAGATCTCGCAACCTCAATGCCTAAAAAATACTTTAAACTTCTCAAATCTTTTATCTGAAATTCTTGAGCCACATATGCCTTTAATTTCACCATCTCCTCTACATCATCGCTAGTAAAAGTGTGATATCATCAACATACACGACGAGGGCAATCACCTTTCTGTGGAAAAATGTTTAACAAACAAAGTATAATCTTAATGACAATCGATGATAGTCATATCTCAACATAGCTTGGGTGAATGCATAAGCCCATACAATGATTTGTTTGGTCTCCATAACTTGCTACCATCTGTTGAGGGGACTTCAAATCCTGGTGGGACATCCATTTATACTTTCTCTTCCAGGTTTCATGTAGAAGCACATTATGCACATCAAGTTGTTGAAGAGGCTAACTTCGATGTGTTGCCTTAGAAAGTAAATACCCGAATGGAATTCATCTCTGCCACCGAGACAAATGTTTCCTAATAATCAATTCCATAAGTCTGTGTAAGCCCTTGGAGACCAATCTAGCCTTGTATCTTTTAACCGAACCATGAGTCCTATACACCTAACTAACTTCTTTCCCTCAGATAACTCAACTAGTTCCCACATATTATTTTACTGAAGTTCATTCACCTTTTCACATATTGCTTGCTTCCACTTGGATTCATTCAGTGCTTCTTGTAACTCTAATGATTTTGTTCTAATCTTGCGCTTATAAATCTGTGTGTATCTTTTTTTTTTTCTTTCAAATTTTGTCTATTTAGAGGGATTGAGAAACTTCAGACTTGGATCAAGCTTTTGCACAACCAACTTGGATTTATTACATGGTCAATTGATATTGTTATCTTTTTTATTTTTTAATGTCTTCAAATGAAATTTTGGTAGTGGAGTTTGAAAGATGGATCAATTGGACAAACTTATAATGCTTATTAGATAATAAGAGGAGTTATGCTTCTATTTTATGTATGATTGCGATTTGTGTTAATAATGATAAACAAATTCATTGATGTCTTCTGCTAGTTTTGGAGAATTGTGTATTTAAATTTTGTATGTGTTGTGTAAGAATGTGGCCCATGCAATCTAGTATTTATATATATATCTGCTTGTCGAATAAGTGAGTGTCACTCGTTCTTTTTTTTTCGTATTGCTTTTTGTTATCCTTAAGGCATTTTTTCATTTTCTCTGCATATAATTAATCTAATGTGTCTTACTTTAGTTGGGTGTGGAAATGATGCTAGCTTATGAACGAATAAGGAAAGTTGAATTGGGTAGAGTCGTAGAGATGAGTTTACAAAGCGAGTTTGGGAGTGGAAAGATAAGTATATTTGCTTGTCCCATTTTTTCTGTAGCTTTCTTTTATGCAAAATATGTTTTACAGATGACTATTTTTATTTCTTTTTTTGTGTTTGGTACATGTTATAATCATTATTGTATTACTTCCAACACCTAGCACTCATTCGTTGTTATTTTCGTGTTGTACACAACCTATAGTTGCATAGCATTTTTTTGCTTTTATGTGTTTGCGTTTGCTCTTGTATTAGATAACTTGTATTTTATTTCTTTTTCTATTATCTTCCCATAAGAGTTGTTAAATATTGACAGCAAAATCTAATTACTTGGGGAGGAAATAAAAGGTTAAAGTCAATCTAGCCTTGTATCTTTCGACCGAGGCATGAGCCCTCTGTTTCACTTTAAACACCCATTTGCACCTAACTAACTTTTTCCCCAAAGGTTACTCAACTAATTCCCATGTATTATTTTTTTGTGCATTTGTCTCTTCAAAAATTGTTTCCTTCAGCTTGGAATTATTCATTGCATCTTGTTACTCTAATGGCTCTATTCTAATCTTGAGCTTACAAACTTGCGTATATCCTTTTTTTTTCTTTCAAATTTTGTCTATTTAGAGGTCTTGAGAAACTTTAGACTTGGATCTTGTGCTTACATTGTCAACTTTGATTTATTACATGATCAATTGATATTGTTATCTTTTCTATTTTCAGTGCCTTCAAATAAAACATTGGTCGTAGAGGTTGAGAGATGGATCAATTGGACAAACTTATAATGTTCAGTAGATAATAAAAAAAGCCTTGCAACTTCTAAATAGATGACGATTCTTTCTCTCGGCAATCCCATAAACACACTCATCCCCATCATTAGAACGAATAATTTGTACTTGACTACAAAATTGAGTATATACCATCCAATAGTCAGAGAGAAATCTTTTCAGTTTTCATTTTGCCTCCTATATCTCTCACTCTCTTCACTCACGCTAACGTATTCTTTGCCTCATCTATTTCCCATTGTCTTCCGCACCTTTTTCCTCACTCATGCTCATATCTCTACTCCTTTCCATTTCTCTTTTATTTTTCCATCTCTTCTATCCACCAATGCTTTAACGACATCATAATGTCGTCCATCACCCCTAGCGACATGACCATCTAATGCCACCAATATTGTTGCTCAGTCTATCACTTTTATTCTATTTTCGCTCACCACCATCACTCACCAATGCCACTAGGACACAACTTCTACCACTATTGTCAATTTCATAACTACATCCCCCACCAACCAACAATAACCCCACTCCAACTTCTTATCCTCACCTGAATCCACATCGATTCCTAACCACATTCACCTCTACGGTTCTCCCTAACCACATTCACCTCTACGGTTCTCCCTAACCACTACCCCTTGCCCACCGCCTACACCTCCTTCTCCACTTTACAATCACTATTTAGTTTTTGATCTAGACATGTGCCCGTTTATATGACATTTTATCCCATGCTAATTTTATTAATTCTTATTCTAACAATCTTAAATCTCAAACTCACTCTTTGTTTCAATAGTTCAAATTCTATCCCAAATTTTAATTTGAATTTCAATATCCGTTATAATTCTCAACAGAATTCAATTCAATACTCTACAAATTTAAAGTTTGCCATAAATTCACATTAAACTTCAGACCAATTTACAATAAAATTCAATCTCAATAATCCATAACTGAAATAATTCACAATAATTCCCAACGATAATAATGAAATTCAAATTCAATAATTCACAATTCTAATTATCCTTGTCTAAATCCATTGAAATTCAAAACAATTCACACAAAAAAAAATTCAGTTTTAGTAATGCACAATTTCAAAACCAACAAGATACACAACAATTAAAATTCAACTTCAATCATTCACAAAAATCCACAACATAATTGCATTTTAATAATTTATATTAATTTCAAACAAAATTCAACTATTGAAACAAATATTGAGTTTGAGGTTTAAGATTGTTGGATTAGGAATTATTAAAACTAGCATAGAATAAAATGTCATATAAATGAGCACATGTCTAAATTATAAACTAACTGTGATTGTCAAGTGGAGAAGGAGGTGTTTGTGGTGGGCGTAGTGGTTTTCTGCGGTAGTGTGGGCAGGAGGCAGTGGTGAGGGAGAACCGTAGAGGTGGCTATGGTTAAAGGTCAAGGTGTGTGAGGATAAGGGGCTCGAGCGGGGTTGTTGGTTGGTGGTAAATGTTGATGGTGGATGAAGCTATGAAATAGACGATAGTGGCGGATATTGGTGGTAAATGTTGATGGTGGATGAAGCTATGAAATAGACAATAGTGGCGGATATTGGCGGTGAAAAAGTAAAAATAAATCTTTTGAAATTATTGGTTCAAACCATTTCATCTTCACAAGGAGCAAAAAAAAAAAAAAAAAATTCTATGATGCAAAAGTCAATAAAGATTATTGAAATTATTATACCAATCTGTTTTACCTTACTACGACTGCACGACCATTGGATTCACACTTGAGATCTTTCTACGTTTAAAATATTTATGTGTTGTGTGTGACACTCTGAATTTCTACCAGGTAGTGGGTGAGACGATTCAGATTGTTGGAAATGCCTTGTGTTGATTGCTGAGATTTAAATAGTCAGTCTTACTATTTCATTCCATAGGTCATGTGGATGATTATATTATTGAGAAGAATATAAGATATTTCAATTATATTTTAAATAGAAGACACTATGCAAAGAAGAAGATGATATTCAAGATAGAAAGATTGAATCCTCTGTTTATTATTCACGAGCTTAAGGGAATAAGAATACAGTAGATTCTTTATATAGTGGTTCTTATGAACTCTCTAACTAATCTCTAACTGACTGTAACCATGTGGGTGTTTGTGAAACTACTTAACAGAATTACAACTGTACAGAATCTATTACAAACTACACCCTTGATGTAAGTGATGGCGTATGTGATCTTTGGGGTGTCTGATGAGTGGAGATGCTGCTGCATGATTGAGGCTGCATGTGTAGCTGGTGCTGCTGGTTTACTCATGCAGAAGTGGCTGAAGTTGTATTCCTCTGTTTAAGACAATGCTCTATAGGATGGTCTGCAGGAGGTGGTCTATCACCATGTAAATGGTACAATGCTCCTTTCGCTTAGAATATAGCAGTAGACGTGTTAAAATTATTGCTTTTGGCAGGCATGAAAATTACAACCATCCAAAGAAGATAGGGAATCTAATTAATATGAGCTGACGTATAGTGTTAAGAACACGTATGGTACTTCAACAACATTTGGATAGCAAGGTAATTTTAGAACCAATCTGACAATAGGATGCACTGATCCTACTTTCTATTGTTGTTTCCGAGAGATTTGGTCTTATTTTTAGAATTCTATTTTTGAGTTCCCAAGATCTTTATTTCTTTTTGGTAGAGTTTACAATCATTTATTGAAATGTCAAAAGCTTTTGTTTCCTTGCCAGTACTGGCAATGAGGTCATGCTACCACAATAGCAGTTCATGCTGCAAAACAAGCTTTGGTGAAAACAACTGCCATTGGTGCTATTGCACCCACCTGGCTGGTCCCCTTCCTATTGTGCTTGGTCGAGAATCCAATATGGAGACAAGGTAGTTCTTAAAACTCCATAACTGAGATTATGCTCACTTTCTATGCCCTTGACATACAAATATTAGGGCCTCTCTTCATATGTAGCATCAGGCCAAAGGTGATTTTCTTCCCTTCTTCATCCCTTGGATGGCAATGTGCGATTTTTTGGTTGCAAAACATGATCTAGGAGTTTTTTTTTAACCATTCAGAGGCAGGCCTCACTTATGCATTCCAATTAATTGTGCTTAGTGCTTTTTAATCATTTGTAGGACTTGTTTTATATTCAGACTCATTTTGTGAGCACTATTTGTAATGTGATTGAAGAGCTTCATCACTCTAATCCGCTTGTTTTTCTCTTGGTGAAAATTTACAGGTATGGGCCGCTGCTTAGGATATTGAAATTATTACCAGAAAATTCATATTCACAGACATTAAAATCCCAATATACTTACTGAAGATCTTTCCTGGTTCTTGCAAGAGAATTTTGAGCTGAAGCTAAAATGATTCAGAGGGAGCATAAAATTGGTCATATTGGCAGAGGTAAACAGTTCTTCTCTTATTCATGGTGATGGAGTTTTATTTTTGGTTAACCCTGACATGTAGATCTGTGGGACCTCATGCAGTTTTAGTTATTGAAGTATGTCCAATAATATCCTACTTCGTCCATTGGGCTCCCCCATACACACATCTTTCAGCCCTTCCTCTTTTGTATGAAGTTAGTATATGTAAAATGTTAATTAGGTGTACACATGATTCCTTTGCGCTCATGGGAACCCAAGACCTGAAGCATTTTTTGGACCTCTTCACCAGGAAAAGAAATATCTTGATAATTCATTGGTAGCCTTAACGAAGGGGTTACCTAGCATGAAGTGATGTTGCGCTTATGTGTTAACTTAACTGTGTCATAGTCATGGCATTTTTCTGATAGAGGGGGTAATAGTGTGAGGCATTGTGTGGAAAAGTGCCAAAGTCAATCTGTTGGCTCTCTGCCAACTCTTTTGTTCCCAAACCTTATACATGTTGATATGTTTTTCTTTTCAGATATTCTCTTTTAATGAAATGAAGAAGACGATCTGAGTTGATAGAGTTCTCCAGGGAAAGGATGAGAAGAACTATAATCTCCTTTTGGTGGATGCATTTGGATGATGAGCTTAACTACGTCTTATGCTTTACCTAATTAGAGTTTGGTGCACCACTCACCTTTATCTCTCATGCCTTAAGTTTTACAAGGTTATTCCTTCAAATCAGTGTGAAGCGTGTTTATTGTTGATCTTTGCTTGCAAATTAACCATTTGAAGATTGTTGAAAGTGCCATTTTGGCATCAGTGTCAATAGTTCAATGGTAAAATGGAAGCTTCTCTGTGGAAATTAGGGAACTGTGAGCATTGTAAGATTAGGCTTCTTAAAGTAGTGGGGATTTCATTAAGATACAACCTTTTTCTCTTTATGCTACTCTTAACGCTTTGTCCTTGGGCCACTCTTTTACCATTCCAAAGCTGCTCACAGGACTTTCTGGACTTAGCCACAGTACTGTGTTGGGGATGTTAATGACTTTGTGAGAGAAGAAGGAATGTTGAAACACAGTGCATGGAAAAATCTGATGGTTTAACTATGATCTACTTTGCACCTGTAAAAAACAAGGATAATGGATCTGAAAGGTGTCCTTAGTTTGATAGCATTAGTATATGCTGGAATGCATAAATTCAATCTTATTATGTATTGCTGCTTAAAGAAATTTGTGCCAAAAGACTGCAATTTTGAGCTTCTTGAGGGTGCATAATTCTCTAAAAACTTCGCCATATTGGCAGCGAGGTCACATGGACTCCCATTAAGCACTCATGTATGCTTGCATACTATAAATTATAAGGTTAATGCGATTGTTTATCTTGATTGTCTTCTCCTAAGACGAATTCTAAACTGTGTAGTGTTAGTATTTCTTCCTCTTCACAAGCAAATTTTTTAGTGCTCCTATATATATATAGAGGATGCCCAAACCCACCCAGAAGTGGATATACTTGTCTTTACATGAGAAAAACTAATTTGAAGTAAGCAACCACTCCTTTATCTGTCGCCTTATCTCTAACACCATCTCTCTCTCTCTCTCTCAACACATCATAACCAAAATCTAAAGCATCTCAATCATCAACCATCAAACACCTTCCAAATTAGAAGGCAACAATACCCAAATCAAAAATCAAACCCAGTGCCCCGACCATGAAATGCCATTAGATTGTATTTCACCCTAATTTAAGTTAACACACTAATTAGGCAACGAACATGCTTAGAATGATGGAGTTGAATAGGCTGATTATAAATGTACGCATTTTTGAGAAATTATAGCTAAACTGGTAAGGCTTGGAGGAAGCTGTTACAGATGATATCTCTTCACAATTAACGCGTTCTGATGCTATTTTAATGAGGCAAAGCAATTTGATTTAAGTTGATACGAACAACAAAGAAGTACGAAAAGAAGGGAGATGGTGTCAAAAGATTTTTAATATGCATATTGGTTGCAATATGTTAGAATTCTCGATAAACTTTTGAATCTACTCAAAGTTTGTGTACTTGTTTGCAGATGTTCATGACGTTTTTTGAACTGTGAAATTGATGGAACAGAGAATGTGAAAACAACTTGGAAATGTAGAACTTTGAAACTACTAATATATTGAAGCTGAAAGATAAGATTGGCCAAGAACAATGAATAGTCTATGGTTGTGCTTCATAAAGAAAAGGTTGTGCATAAGCCTCTCAGATGGATAATCTCTTGTTACTGTTCCACAATATGATTGTGCTTTTTTTTTTTTTTTGGTACATTGGAAATATATATGATTGTGCTTTGTGGTCCTTCTAAATGCAATTGTAGTACAGATATTTTCTATCATTGGTGATTTTGATGGTGCTTTGTGGTCCTGCTAAATGCTATTGGAGTATGGATATTATCTATTGTTGGTGACTTTGATGGTAACTGCAATTCAAAATTGTACACAACCTAGATTTTTGTTACACAGTATGTTTACTTATGTTCCATACAAATGTATGTTTTTTGCACGTCAACATACTGACATAGGACCCAGATAAAGATTATTTTCAGCTTTGAATGCATCATTACCACATTTCAGGGAGTGATTATCCATGAAATGTCAGCAGCTTGATTGGTACATTAACGTTGCTCATGTGCCTGCCTAAGAAACTGAACTTGTTTAAGCTGCTGCCCTACACACACAGACACAACTTGTTTAAACTGAATTTATTATTTGTTGTTTGGTTCAGAGGAAATAAAAATTTGACACAGAAGAGAGGAGAATTATAGAGAGGAGGATAGTGGTGAAAGGAATGACAGAGAGGATGGGAATATCCAGATTCTTAGTGCTGGAACCACTTAGGACATGTTTGGTATGTGGGTTTGGGAGGGTTTTGGATCCTGGGTTGGGGATTAAACCCCCTTAAACTCATGTTTGACAACTATGTATTTAATCTAGGGTTTGAAACCCGGCCCGGTCATGAAACCCACATACTTGGGTTTCATGTGTGGGTTAATGGGTTTAACATACAAATGATATTTATACCCCTATATATTTTGTATATTTTATATATACAAATTGATTAAGGGGCACAATAGTTATTTATGTATAAATATATTATTATAACAGTCATGTATTCATGCGCACACTAAACATGGGTATGAACTACATTGAATGTTGAATCCCATCTTTGGGTCAAACCCGAGTTTGAACAAGTCAATTCAAACTCCTCCAAAAAACATAACAAACAGGTCCTTATAGACCTTGGAGAAAGATGGGGGATGACCACACACACACACACACACACATCTTTGATTCTTTCCAAAACACATACATATAATTCCATTCAATTACTAGATAGTGTTTATACTTGGTATCATTCATGCTTGAGGACATACCACTTATTAACTGGAGTTGTTTTCTCTTTTGGGGGAATATAACCCATAGAGTAACACTAGGTTTCTTATTTGTTACTAAAACTTCATGCCAGGTAATTGTTTGCCTTTATTCTTTAGTAGTAACTTCTGCTCTTTTATGTGTTTATTTTTTATGTCTTGGATATGAAGCTTTTTTAAAACCTGCTGCTTTACTATCTTTATGGAACTTTATATTCGTGGCTCGAATTTGAATATGCAACGTCCAAGTCATGGTAGAGTAATCTTATTGTTGTGCCAATGTTAACACTGTTTTACGTTAACCTAAACATGTTCACGTACTTTTGTGTACCTATGTGACATTTTTAATCAAGCTTAGGCTATTGTAAGTTCCACGATCTAATACCTTTATCTTTCCCACATTTGTTTGTTTCCATTAAGTTATATGTATATAATTTTGTATTGTATCACATTTGAATTTCCGATGCGCCCACGAGGGCAGAAGTTCCAATTCTCAAAATGTACTCAAGTTTCCGTTGTCAAGAAATAAATAAACATAAAAATAAACATGAATGATAGGTGATGTGATTTGAATTCGGATTTAGGAAGAATAAAAGCTTGCAGTGACGTGTTAGTTTGCTATTGGTCCTAAAAACCCCTTAATTAGAGAAGTGACTTATGAATAACCACACCGACTGAACTAGACAAAGTCTACCGAGGTTTGACTTTCCACACCCCCACAGTAAATACCTCCGACCGAAACCCGGTGAAGTCAACACTGCAGAGCTCTATGGTCCAGACCCCATTGAATCAACTGTCGGCTGGTGTGCTTTACGATAAACTGATTCGTGTCAATCCCTTACGCATTATCCTACTAGATGTCTCTTACGTATATAAAACACCTGGCGTGTAAATTGAATGGGTTAATTCAACTTGAATAAATAGAGCAATTTGTGGTGGATTTGAGCTGAAATTTTTAAATTTCAAGGGTTCAACTTGAATTCATAATTCAGTTTCAACCTGAATTTTTTTAAAAACAATTATATATATATACACACATATATGATTTAACCATATTTGACATTTTTATTCAATTTAATTTATTTTGATTTTTAGTTGGTCAAATTATTATGTCATATCTCTGAAATTGAATCTGAATTACTAGTTTGAATTGAACCTTAAATTAATTTGAAAAATACTAAATTAAAAGTTGAGACATAGGTTGAGTTAGGATTAAAAATTTTATAGTATGAGTTGGGTCTGAATTGATTTGTCAACCTGCTCGAGATACACCCCTACCGGTAAATGAAGAGGAGGACCCTAATGCTGTGTTGGCACAACTAATTTCTTGGGTTGTGGGGTAAGATGAAGCCATAATTTCTTCTCAAGGAGACTAAATAGTTGTATAATGATATAGTTTTTACTCGATGTGAATTGTTCAATTAGATCATTAATGTTATGATATTTACATGCATGGAATATATAAGAATCAATCTCACATGATATAGTATAATTATTTTTTTTAATAAAATGAATAAAGTTAATCGAAATTAGTTGAATTATTAGATGTGAGAGATAAATTAATTACACCATTAATAATTTAAAACAATCTAAAATTTAATGATTGAAGCAAAATGTAACAATTTTAATAGCGAATGGTTGAACATAATTTAATCAAATAGTTAAGAAGAAAAATTAAAATCAAAATTATAATTTTAAGAATTTGAATGATATATAAAATATGATCAAAATATAATTTTAATGGTATAATGTCTAATTTTAAAAAGTTGACGGGGCATGCCCCTTGGCCTTGGGCCATAAACATGGCTCCGCCACTGGTTGTTGGTGGAGAAAAGCGAAGATAGGACTGGGGTCGAGGCGAAAGACAATCCCGGGATGGGATGGGATAGGATTATAGAAAGGATGCAAAGTGTTAGTGGTGTCAGCTAATGCACTACGGTCTGTCAGCTGGTGGACCCTGGATGGATACGTGTCAATCCATCACGTATTTACGTGTGATCTCTTTAACCTGAGAGATATCTCTGGAGTCTTAACCATATCAACCATAGTATTGACAGTTGTCAACCTATCGGCTATCGGTGTCCAATAAAGATAAGGCCCACTTTCAACTCCTTGCGTCACATATTTTGACATTAAGGCCTAGTGGGCCCAGGCCCATAGTGAAACAACCTAAAAAAGAAAAAATTAGGGTTGAATTCCCTTTAAAGAACTTATAATGAATTTAGTTCGCAAAAAAAATTTATTTAAAGGTAAGTCCGTTTTTAATCTTATTAATAAATAGTTAAGTCTATTATTTTTTTTAATGGTCTTTTTGGTAGGAAGTATGAAAAATAAAAAGGATGAAAAAGTATAAAAGATAGACTTTTCATCATTAGAAGAAAGAAAATCACTCTCTCTTATTTTTGTTTGTTATGACGAATGAAAAGTTGGATGGATTAATTTTTTATTATTTGGTACCGAAAGAAAGATGAAAAGAAAGAAAACACATGCAAATTTAATTTATCATTATACCCTCACTAATAAAAATTATTTTTTCCTATTGCAAGTAGACTTTTCAAGATTTGAAAATGTTAAAAATGTCTCCAATTTACTATACAAATTAATAAATATGTACAAAAATATATATTCTTCGTCCACTTTCTTGTGGAATCAACTAAAGTATAAGGTTTGTGTGTTTTGAAAAATTTATCGAAATTGATTAGTAAGGGATATAACAAAAAATCGACTAATATATAAGAGTGATAATTGTTGACATGGTATGATAACATGATACAGACTCAACTTATAGTTTTGATTGATTTAACGTCAAAGCATGTTACACAATTTTCTAAAATAATTGGGTCATAATCAATTAGTTGGATCATATTATATTGAGTATGCATTGTATTAATTTTTTTGGTATGATAGATGAAAAAATTGAGGGATAATTTTTTATTGTTTGGTAAAAGAAATAAAAAGAATGGAATAACAAAATATATAAAGTCAATTTAATATTATACCCTTGAATATAAATTATATTTTTTACCCTTAAATATATAAAGTCAATAGATAGTATAATTGTATACTAATTACGATTTTTTAAGAAAAAATTAAAATTTTAATTTTAATTTTATTTCAATAAATAATACAATAATACAAAATTTTGGTTATAAAATTTAAAATATTTGATATTCTATATTTAATTGGAGTATTTTTGATTTAAGTATATTATTTTAAATTTAAGGAGTCTAAGTATTATATACTTACAAACTTCAGAGGGTCTAAATATAATTTAATAACAGATTTATTTACAACAGGGGTCTAAGTGTTACGCATATACAAACTTCAGGACGTCTGTGTGTAATATTTCAAATATCAGGGAATCTGAATGATTAAGTGATAAATCTCAAAAAATCTGGGTGTAATTCTTCCTACTGTTTTTGGCTGACCTTGTTACTAATGTTATTTTTTTCAAATATTAATATTCAATGTTATTATTTTTTATTTTTGAATGTTACTATATTTTTGTGTTTAAGTGCTATTATTTTTTGTGCTTGAATATTACTATTTATTATTTTTAATATATATATATATATATATTAGTGAGAGAAAAATAAATAGTCATATTCTATATATAGATATAGATAAATACAAGAGAGAAAATTTTAATGTTAGTCAAAATTCTAAAATTTAGGAGTTGTTAATTTTCAAATTTTTTGTAATTATATATAATTAATGAGAGTGTTTTAGAGAATATAAACTAAAATAAATTTAATATTAAATAAATTTTTTTGATAAATTTATCACCAAATAAATCCACAAAAACATTGGCCTCCAAATTTCTCATTAACAAACACCTGTTGAGATGGTGGGCTCCAATTGCTTTACCAGCCATGTGGATTGTCAGAGGCCATCCAAATGGCAAGATGACACGTGTTTATTTCTTAGAGGTTGTGGGGGCCATTTGGGTATCTGGTCCCCTATTTTGTTGACATTTTGAGATCGGCTACTTAATTGCATGTTGTGCGTATAGTACTTCTCCTTTCAAGGGTGTGGCACCCAAAACATAGGGAAATTAACTGAAAAAGAAACGATGATGGAGACAACTGCAGTGAACTCCCACGCATGCATACATGATTGGTTTCGTCTTCTTTCTTTGGTGTGGTGTGTGGTGTTATTAGCGGTAGTTTGATAAGATCAAGTATTGTGGAATCATCACGATAGCTTGTATAAGAATACTTTATAAGTTACTGTTTTAATGCAAAAGAATCATGATTTATCGGATATATGTGGTTTGTAGATGATCGTAGAGATTATAATTTTTAATGCAATACAAAAATATGACTCAAAATCAACATAAAATTAGTGGGTAAGGATTGATCATTTCTCTACACGAACCCAAAAATAAAACGATATGTTAACACGAATAATAATAAATGACTTGGATTAGTGTCAAATACAAACAAAACGAAATTGATACAATCAACACATTTAACTAGTCTTATATGAATAAAGTATTATTTTTATCAAAATTTTAATTTATTAAAAAAGTATAAGCGTAAATTCGATTAAGTGACAATTAAATTTTAAACTTAAATCTGACCATTAATTTTTTTTTATTCACGGGTTATATGAATCAACACAAACACGATACGAAAATAAATAAGTCGACTTGACGCGATTAATTAAATAAATTGAATTATAGTAATTCATATTCATTATGAAATCGAAATAACACGATATAAAACCAACGCAACACAATTGTCACCAAAATAATTGTGCTCATTCAGAATTTGCATTTTAACTCAATAAGAATCGATGATGGAGACCACAACTGTGAGCACAAGGAGATATCCGGTTTTGTCTTTTTCTTTAGAGGGTATTGGGGGTGAAGATGAGGTTATATAGGCTTTTGTAGTACATGCGGTAGTTTAAAAATAGTGAATATTGTGGGACTATTAGGGTAACTCGTAGGAGAAGCCTTTAGATGTTATTATTAGAGGTGTCGAATTTAACCGTTAATACGATCCTGACACGAACTTGATTCGACATAAAATTTAAAAATAATATGATTAGTTGACATGAGTAATAAATAAGTCAAATTAAGGTTCAACACGAATAATATGATTAATGGATACCGTAGATAGAAAATAATTAACGAGAATTATAGACAAAAAATAAGAATTTTATAATTTTATAAATAATATTATATGAGCTGTTGTCAAATTAAATAATTTTGAATTGACACGTATCGAAAGTGACATGACATGAAAACAACACGATCGAAAGTGATACGACATAAAAATGACAAATTAAATAATTTTGTATTGACACGTATCGAAAGTGACATGACATGAAAACAACACGATCGAAAGTGATACGACATGAAAATGACAAGATACGACACGATTGGTACCCCTAATTATTATCCCAATATCTCAAGTTCGATTCTTGAAGAAGACTTGTGATATACCCTAGGGCGGAGCCAAAAATTTATACGATGGTGGACACTAATTATAAGTTTTAACTTTTGATTTTCTATCGATTAATATAAATGATACACATAAATTTTTTAAATCATATATAACACTTAAAAAAAATTCATTAACATCTCCTTTTGCAGTAATAACTCTGATTCGGACTTTTTTAAAACTATTTCTCCATGATTGTTTCAAATAATTAATAGAAATAATGGGTAAGAAGAAATTGTAGCAGGAAGCAAATACAATTATAAATATAATTTGTACTTTAATTTTATTGTTAATATATTAAATGAGAAATTATAGTAGAAAACAAATATAAGTACACAACGGACCAAAGAATTCAAGAAAATTGAAATACAAAAACCTCCAAATTATAATTTTTAATCGTAACTAATTTTTAATCAAGCCGTAATTTTAAAAATCTAAAAGTTAATGAATCCAATTTAGTAAATTATTTTGAGTGGACTCAATAATTTTTAGTTTGTTTTGGGTGGGCACAACTTGGGGCACTTAGAGGGTAAGAACAAAACATATATAGATAAAATGCAAATAAAAAAAAATTCAGGTGCGTAGGTGCCCGTGGACCAGCAATAGCTCCGCCCTTGGATATACCTAATGAATATATGTAGTTTGTAAGTGATTGTGCTCATTCGGAGTTTGCACTGTAACTGAATAGGAAACGGTGATGAAGACACCAGTAAAAAGAGTGCTAGTTTTGTCCTTTTTCTTTGGTATATGGAGTGGGGATATAAAAGTATTAATGGTAAAGGTGGTGGCTTGATAACATTGAGTATCATGTGGAACCATCAAGATAGAGAAGACTTTAGATGTTATTACCTCAATGTCTTTTAGTTAGAGTCTTATAGAAGAACCGTAATAGATTCTTACAGTAGAGTCATAATTTACCTAATGCACATTGCTTGTGTATGGTCATGCTTATTCAAAACTTGCGTTGTAACTGAATAGGAAGGATGATAGAGAACACAACATGTATTAGTGTGGGAGAGGGGGTGGTGCCGCCGACAAGGATATATGTGTATTGGTGAGAAATGTGGTGGTTTGATATATAGATTCGAGTATTGTAGAATTTATTAAGATAACTCATACGAGAAGACTTTTGACGTTTGACCAATCTACCGGTTGTACTCGTGGAAGTTACTTGCATAAAATACATCATTATACGAAAGAAATTAGTTTGGATTTTTTCCTTTGGAGTACTTTTGTTTGATTTCTCTTTTCTTTTCTTTTCTTTAAGTCGAATTCAAACTATTACTTCAAGAGTTCATGACCAAACCCTATTCTATGTCCAAGAAGTTGAACCATGGCACATTAGTCACTAATTATTTTATCTTCATACATCAAACGAAAAAATCAATCGTGTTTTTGTATCTGTTTCATCTCTCCTAACACCCTCGATCAAAATGGACCAAACCGGAAAATTAATGACCCATTTTTTATCGGGTAAAGTGGTACACAAAAGCAACTTTGCTTCCTTCCCTCTAATAGAAACAAAATTTGTTCTAGTCTATGCTTCTTTAGGACCACTAGACAATAGAATTAATTTGCCAAAAAAAAAAAAGAAGCCAAACTCAACCCTATTTATTATTTTGTGTCAAGAATGCCACATGGTGTAGGTGTCTATGATGCAAGGGTGAACGTATGCCACAATGTGGTGAGTCCACGTCCAGTACTGCCCGGCCAATAAATCATGCTGCAATAAGTAAGAACTAGTCAAACAAACAAACAAACAAACAAACAATCAAAAAAAAGGGTTCTTAATTTAAGAGCTCAACACCAAGTCTTTCACGCTTCTGTTTATTTCTTCTGGGTAGATAGATCACATTAAATTCTCCACAAGAAATATTGTAGTACAAAACTTCACATCTCATAAACGTTCTAGAAGACTTTCTCTTCTTTCACAATAAATTATGGATGCTACATATAGGTCGGAATATCTGTATTAATGGACTCAATGAGTCTAGAATGAGCACGAAATATTGGCTGGGGCAAGTCGAAACATCGCTTGAGGGCAATCGAAAAGTTGTCGAAGGACATCCAAAGGATGGCCAGGGAGGCGATTGGAATGCCGCTGGAGGATAGTCGGAGGAGGACGATCGAAAAATCGTCAACTGCCACCGGTGGATGACCGAGAGGAAATTGGAACGTTATTGGACGACGACCAAAAAGTCACAGAAGAATGACCGGAAGAGATTGCCGGAGGATGGTGGGAAGGAGAAGAACTTTAAGAGTTTTGATGAAGAGGATCCCTCGCAGGACAACCACATAGTATACTATATTTGACCTGAACTTAATCTCTGATATTATGTGAAACAAAAGAATAGAAAATAAATAACAATCAAATATTGCTTTAGTGTATATTACAATCTGAGAAGGTTTATTTACGGTACCAAACATTCAAGAATATATATTAGATATATGCAACATAAACATCTAATAATTATTGAAATATTTGTTATTTTGTCTCAAGTGTGGATATCCATGACAATTATAATTTGGATATTGAAGTAGAGACGCATAGGAATATGACTTTAGTCTTTGATTGGGAGTTCTCTTTTAATCATTGGTGTCGGATTCGTATTAACGGGTTTGAATTGACACCCTCAATCCTTTGACATGATTACAAATAAGTGAGATGAGGAAAGAGAATGACAGAAATTAGAATAATTATAGACGGTTAAATTTTGCTTAAGTGCGGTTAAAGAGAGAGTTATTAACAGTAAAAATAGAATAAAGTAGGGTTTAGTTTAATATAGACATTTGAGAGGGGACCAAACCCATCATTCTCCATTTATTGCTAGATAATCTACTACCACAAGGAAAAATAAGATGAGATTGGCTGATTACTCATTATCTCTAACTACTTATTATTTCTAGAAAAATCAACTAGTTAAATACTAGTTTTGATTCTTTTAATTAGCTACATCTATAAAAATCACTTATTTTTCAGATTAATATATTAAAAAATATAGAAAATAATTTTACGGTAATGTAAATGGACGAGTATTATTGTTCTTAGCTTAAATTAGGAATGTGGACGGCTTTAAATCTTAAATTTTCATTACATATTAAAATTCTCTAATTAATCTAACTTTATTTATAGTCCATATTATGTATAGATTTAATTTGTATACACATATATATAAACTACTACGACTAATCTTTTGGCTTACTGCTCTTGTTAGGTGAGTTCTGTCCTGAAAGACGATCCATCCGTGTCCGAAAGTAGGTGCTAGTTACACTTGAATCGAAAATAAACCCAAGACTGACAAGGAACACTCATTTGAATGACCATTCAAATTTAATGAGGGGCACTAAGTGAAATTATCTTTAAGTCTTTTATATGTACTAAGATGTCAAGTGGGCAAGGCAAATGGCAGGGGCCACTTGCCCCACCTTGTCCCAAGAGTGGCTCCGCCACTGCACCACCGTTAACTAACATAATACACATCAAATATAAGAACAAAATGGAAAGTGCTGACTTTTCTTAGTTTTATTTTGTTTTCTATCACACATGCAACCACATATTTTTAACCTTACAACTAATGATTTAGCATGATCTTTACTACAAAAAAGGGGGTCCTATTCAATAATCGACACTAAATATCACAATACTAGTTCGAGTTACGGTGATCGATTCAAAATTCGATAGAGTAGTCGACGCAAGATTGAACACCCTAAAACAAAAACAAAAACAAAAAAAAAACACTAAATATCACAACGATAAAAAAAAAAAATCCATTTAAATTATTTGAAAAATAATGTTTACTCCCTTTCAAAATTTAATTAGGCACGTGGATTAGATTGGTTGAAGGTCTTCTAACTTTTTGTTCTTCTTTAAAATAGTTCATGCCTAAACTAGACAATTTACAATTCTCAAATGCTTAAACTAGGACCATCTATATAATATTATAGTTAAAAAATTGAATTCTCAATTTATAAAAACACAACAACGATTAATATTAATTTAATTTTCGTTGATCTAATGATAGAAAATTCATTCCAAATTTTTTTTCCTGTTCAAAAATATCATTTTTTCTACACGACCCTTAATATCAAAGAACTCAACCAACATATTCTCAATGTCAGATAATTTCATTAATTTACACCTATCTCTCTCTCCTACTTCTTTCTTATTTTTCTCTGTTTATTTTAATTTTAGATTGCGTAGTTAGAAGAAAATGAAAAAAAAAATAAATTATTATTTAAAATATAAATATTACACAATGTTTAATTTTTGATATTATAGAGTGTTTTCGGGTACGAGATTATTGCTAGTCTTGTTACATGTATTATGGCACATGATAACAATGACTATAACTGTTGCTTTTAATAGGATCTCTCTGAAAAATCTGGGTTATTAACAGTTTTGTGTTATTAACTTTTGCAAATTTGGATAAAATATCGGGGTCATAGATATCTCTAGGGTCCAATTAACCAGAGTCACAAACCTTGAAAGGTGATTAGTCCAAGACCTAAATCGCTCGCTCTCAAATTATAATTCAAACTGTAAAATAACTCATAATCTAAGTAATCCCAGATACTAACCCCAACCCGTATCGAAATCTTCCATATTTTGACAACACTTATTAGAACAATAAAATAAATATTTAATAACTATTTGTATATAGATGGATTATTCAATATAAAAGTTATAAAACGAAGTATCATATTGCGTATTAGAAGAAGTATTGTACACCGTGCCAAATTGACCCATGATCAAAATAATAATTTTGATCACGTCCAATACACGATCTTTTAATTTCCATTATTGATTTGTTACATGCAGTGTGATGCACTATATGTGTGTATATATATAGTGAATCTTTCCTTAATATATGATAGATAATTTATTATTGAGAAAAATTAACAGAAAATTACGGAGGAAATATCGATCAAAGTTTCTCTCTCTCAAACACCATTTTTATTTGACGACTTTATCAAATTATTTGGTAGAATTAGCAATTCCTAGTCGTTGTTCAACAACAAATGCCGAGATGCTCATGCCCATATTGTGCATTCACTCTTCACGTGATCGGTACATCGAACCTAGCATATCGAAAGGTAAAATATAAATATAATATAATTGAAAGTTATCATTTGAAGCTATTGGGACATGATAAATGTATTACCTACTCTCCCTCTCCCTCTCCCTCTCCTTCTTTCTCTTTTTCTCTGGTCTCTCTATGTGTGTTTCAAGTTTATGCAAAAATTTCTTGATCAATTTCTAACCCCAAACAAGTACTTTCTCTCCCTCAAATTAAAAGATCATTTCTCAATTTCTAGGTGCCATCCTTAAGCAGAGACCATGCTAATCTGTTATGTATCGTTCCAATTTTATAGGATGTCACCAAAGGGACAACCCTCAAATTAAATGAGAAGTGAATTTGGATGGACGTGTATATTTATTTGAAGGGCCTATCTCTTATGGGACTCTAATGAAAATAAAAAATTAGTTCAACTCATTCATGGCGATATACAAGTAAGGTGTCGTAAGTTAGATAGTTCCTCCCTTATTAGTACCTTCTCAAAAATGGCATAACTGGTATACTACACACATAACCAGTCCCAAAACCTCCAAGCAAAAAAAGGAAAAAAAAAAAAAAAAAGTCCCATAACCCACCTTTTTCATTGGCCATGATCAGGCAAGCTGAGATTTCAGGAACAGACATTGCATGGAGCCATGGCACATTACCACAAGGATACAAGAATGAAGACGTCAATCACTTGAAAAGAACTTCAGATTTACCGACAGCAAAGAGTGGAAGTCAATGATTATTATCCAATGTTATGTCATATTTGGATCGTGTCATTTCGAATTGTGTAATATTGATTGTGTGAAGATCGTATTGGGTTCAACTGACATGAACCTAAAATCTCAAGAAATGATCATTTTTTCAATCAAATTTTAGAATTATTTATTCAACACTAAGTCAAAAAATGGAAAGTCTTGCTAAGACACAATTAAACATGTTTGTCATGTTGAAATGGAGTCGTATTTGACACCGACCCATTTGTTACTTATGTTAACGGGCCAGGTCAATATCGGATTTATCCACTTGAGTTCGAGTCGTGTTTGCCTCAAAAATGGCCATCCTTACTAGTATCGAACTTGAATAAGTTGCTTATAAAATGTGCTTTTTCATGGAATGGTAAATATGAAAATTAGGATTTTCTGAGCAGAACAACAGCATTGCCATTGAATGCCACGCGGTATAGTGAGTCGGAAAGAGGACGAAAGAATCTTAAGATCTATAGAGTTGACTTTTTGTAAGCAAATGAGTAAATGCTCATTGTTGGCCACTTTGACTCTTTGGGATTACCATTTTACCTCTGCTTGGGTCATAGGTCTTCCCTCTCTCTCTATAAATTATGTACATGTAGACAAGGGTACCACTTGCCTTAGACGCTTGTCTCAGCTTTTCTTCCAAGTAGAAGAAAACTGTGAGCTCCTAGAGAGAGAGAGAGAGAGAGAGAAGACTCTTGTTGTTGAAAACCAAATTGTTTTGAGAGGGTTGGAGAGAGAAAGATTTAAGGTAGAATGGGTAGACCACCTTGCTGTGACAAAATTGGTGTGAAGAAAGGGCCATGGACACCTGAAGAGGACATCACCTTGGTCTCTCACATTCAAGAATATGGACCTGGGAATTGGAGATCTGTTCCTACTAATACTGGTAAAAAAAGCTTCCTCTGACAAGTTTCAATCAATTCTAATCTTTAATCTTTCTCCTTTTTTCTCTTTTTGGTTTTGGGTTGGTTTGGGTTATTCATGATCATTAAAGTAGAGTCTTTAATATTCTGAAGCTCCAGCATCGTCTTCCTCAATGAGCTAATACAGTTAAATCAATTTTTTGTGTGATTTTGTTGTATTCACAGCTCTCTCTCTCTCTCTCTCTCTCTCTCTTTTTCAGGGTTGCTCAGATGTAGCAAGAGTTGCAGGCTTAGATGGACTAATTATCTAAGGCCGGGGATCAAACGTGGTAACTTCACTGATGATGAAGAGAAGATGATAATCCACCTCCAAGCTCTCCTAGGCAACAGGTACTTAAACTCCTACCCTAACCCTTTACCATCAACCCCTTTCGTTCAAAGAAATTATCTAATCAGTTGAACTCAGAGGGGATCGGGAGAGAATGCCAACAAACACGATGAATGGTATGTGTAGTTAGTGAGAAAGGCTAAATTTTAAATCCCCCCAAAAAAAAACCCAAATTAAAAAAAGAAAAGAAAAACTGAGCTCATGTAAGATCTTACTTTCCTGAAATGGATTGGATCTAACAAAAAAAATTTCCAAATCGCGATTCATTTTTGTGTTATACACTAAATTTAGGCAAGGGCAGTTTCTAGTATATAATACAAAATGCATTCTAACAATAGGTTTTTCCAAATCTTGTATTTTTTATTATCTTTGTGGATGAAATTGTGATGCTACTATATAGCGATTCCTTCTAATAATAGGTTTTTCTTTGGACGCAGATGGGCTGCCATAGCTTCCTACCTTCCTCAGAGAACAGACAATGATATAAAGAATTATTGGAATACCCATTTGAAAAAGAAGCTCAAAAAGCTTGAAGGCCATGAAGAACACAATCAAGATGAAGACTCAGTTTCAAAGTCAATCTCAAAGGGTCAGTGGGAGAGAAGGCTTCAAGCAGATATCCACTGGGCCAAACAAGCTCTATGTGAGGCTTTGTCCCATGATAAATCAACCAATTTGCCAGACTCAAAGCCCTTTAATGGCCATTTTGATCACACCAGACCAGTCCAAACATCCACCTATGCATCAAGTGCTGAAAATATAGCTCGGTTGCTTGAAAACTGGGTGAAAAAATCACCAAAATCCTCTCTTTCAAGCTCAGAAAACAGTCAAAATACTCAAAATTCATTCACCAACACAGTTCGATCAAGGTCTAGTCCCAGTGGACAGACACTTAGTGCTATGACACCGGAGCATTTCGAGTCTTTTGACTCATTGTTTAGCTTCAATTCTTCCAATTCTGCTGCATCTCTATCTGAAACTAACATTTTCCAAGATGAAGAAAGTAAGCCAAATATGGAGGGTCATGTGCCTCTCTCTTTACTAGAGAAATGGCTATTTGATGATGGTGCTGTACAAGGACAAGAAGACCTACTGGACATGTCCTTGGGGGAAACTGCCGAGTTGTTCTAAAGGAGGACTCATGTTTCTGAGTTATAGGCCTCGAACTGGTAGATTTTACTTTCAGTAGTTCAAGCCCTAAAAGGAATTTTCAATCCCGAGCTGAAAAAAGTTGATCAGTCCTGTATGAATACAGCTGGAAGTGTAAATTAATTACTAGTAGTATATACTTTTATGTACTGGAAATAATTTCCTCTTTCTCTTTTTAGGGCATGAACTATTTGTATTTTGTGAACCATTTACTGGGCATATCTGAGAAATGCAGTCATCTGAGAAAACTCAAAAGATTAGAGCTACTTGCATTCTAATTTATGAGCAATGTTATGTAACTCGAATTTATATCTCAAATCAATAAAGACTATTAGATTAGTAGTTCACATTTAAAAAAGTTGACGTGACTCACTCGTCCAATGGTCTCCGCTCATTTGGGATGCAAATTTGGGTTACAAAATATTTCTCCCAATTTATTCCCCTAATTTGGTGATTTAATTTATTGTAACAGTTAATTAGCTGCAATTCTAAATATTGAATAGGGTTCGCTACCAATCTAAACTAAGTCGGAGTAAATTAAGTTCAGAGATTAAGACTAATTAGTATTCTTAAAACTGGGATAATGAAAGGATCTGCTTCTGGGTTATTAAAGAAAACACAATTTTCTTGCTGCAATTAGTTCTTCTCTTCGGCCATTTTCTATGATTAGTTGTTTTTATAAATCAATCTGATCAATAGAATTTGTCTTGCAGCCCTGTCAGTCAGGATCTAGATTTAAATTTTTTGATCAGAGTATGCCTTTGAAGATGCAGCTTTAGATAAGAGAGGCTTCAACTTGATCTCCATTAGAGATATGTTGATCCGAGAGGATCTCAATTCCCTCCGATGTTTTTTCCTTCATTTTTCTCTTTGGTAGATCATCAACGATGTGAGATAAGAGAGTTGTTTGGTTGTAAGGGCTTCACCCTGTCTGTAGGTGATTGTGGATTCCAACCTCAACCCCTTCCCCCTTCTCCCCCATCCACCCCTAAAAAAAAAAATCACCAATCATGTATTAATTAATAAGGAATCCATTATGTCTAATGGGTTCTACTTGAATTCATAGTTGATAATTCACTCAAGAGAGAGGGAAAACGTATAGGAGGAAATCTCAATCCAAACCGAGGTGAACTAGTGTAAAGAGTGAGGAAGATCATGGAACTAGGGGTAAACAATAACCAAACGAGCTTATAATGTTACCAAGTAATGACTCTATGATGTATTCTTTCTTGTACCTTAGAGAGTGAAAGTGGATTTTGCCCTCCTTCGAAAGAAGACACATAAGCTTAGTTCCCCTTATCATATTGGCTCTCATTTGAAGTTGTCCTTTGAAATTGTTTTCAAGACTTCATGAATTAGAGAAGCTAACCATAATTGAGTAGACAAGCCAGGAAGAAAAGAAAAATATTTCATAAATTTGTTTAATTTGTCGAGTTATCTTTGGATTTAAATTGACAAAGGGCTTTGAAGTAAAGTATGATACATGTCAATCTTCAAGGATTGGTAAAGCGGCTGAACAAGAGGTGACACGTAATCTACAAGTCTTAAGTTTGAATCTTAGTTTTGAACTACGTAAAATTCGAATTTAACCAATTCCAAAATTTATGTTGTAATCATAATTCTAAATGACACGTGATTGAGACGATTGTCTACCATAAAAGGTTTAATGCATGCCAATATTGTAGGGAAAGATTGGGTTGATATCAACCTCCACTTCAATCTAATGTCAAAATTCTAAAAGGTCACAGGATGCTCAGTATGTTCTCATCAACTTTTTTCTTTATCAGTGATACAGAAAATCTACGGCCAGGAATTGAATGGTCGGCTCTTAAATGCACATGTGCAAGGGTTTTGACTTTTGCTTATTTTTACAAGTCTTCACTTGATCCTGACCGTCCAACACCCATGAAACCCTCACTGTGAAACCATTGGAGGACCAATGAGTCCCTCATGGACTCCATTGTCAACTTATACGGCAACCCTTCCTTTTCCATTAGGGGGGTTAATTGGGACAAGTTATTTGAACTCAATTTGAGTTTAGTTCGAATAAGACTCGACTCATATTTTAAACAAGTTAAGTTTGAACAAATTTTTAGAAAAATGCTCTTAACGAACTCGGATTCAAGCTCGCAAAGTTCGACTCGATTAATACTCCTATTTTCAATAGCCAAAAATAGTGAGAAGTTAATCGCAAACATGCTCATTCTCTCCTGTTTGAATCTTCACCTTGAAAGGAGGTTTCTTACCGACAACATTTACTTCTCCTTTAGTACATTTTACGGGTAGCATTAATGCATAATAACGGAGTAACAAAGTATTTAGAGCAATGCTACATGGGTCCATTATCTATTTAACCATTGATTTCACTATGAGTCCTAATATTTATTAAGATGCACTATTTATTCAATGGTTAAGATTATCAAGTATAGTTTTTAAGTATAGTTTTTAATTTCATCTAGCATTACTCAAGTATTTATTTCAAACGAAAAACCGCTTAAGTGGTGGGTTAAGAGATTTGACATAGAACCCTACCTGTTAATTACAGACAAGATATATGAGTAGAAGATATAAGGGGACGTAATGTAAGAGGTTCCTTCGAAGACATTAGATAAAATTAGAACGATACAGAGAAGATTAGCATGACACACACAAATTGAGACATATCCTAAGAGTCGTACCTCGTTAGAAAAGAAAAATGAAACAACTTATTAATGATCACAAGAAAGGAAAGTACAACTCCTTAAATGGACAAGGTTGCGGTACCGAATTTTTTTTTTTTTAACCATCAATTAAGTGATATTATCCATGCAGACGATTAACCCAACGAATTCTGTTACATGCTTTGGGAACATAGTTCAAAGTATCGGTTGATATTGATACGAATCGGTTAAGTTATATCTGACTCTACACCTTCTGAGATTATATCGTTACATGATATTCAAAAATCTTGAGTCTTGTACAACTCGGTTGAGTCGTATCTGAGTCAATCTCAAATCGTAGAATTATCATTACTGAATCAGCTAATATGATTTTGCGACACCGCAATATGATTTGAATTATGTTCAACATTTTTTTTACGTCGTATCATCTGATACTGCGCTGCGATGCAATGCTGTAATAGAATCAAATTGAAGATGAACAAGCTAACCAAAGTGTGGGGAAAAAAAAAAAACATACTTACGAGCAAGAACTAATATTTTTTTTCGATCACAGTTGACCAAAGTTACAATACAATCGATCACAGTTGTCTTTGTCTTGAGTACTAAGAGTAGTCTTAATCCTAAAAATCAAATGTACTACAAAAGCCAAAAAAATTGACAGAAACCTAAAAATGAATTTATTGTGGATGGTATCATGTCATTTTTAGTACGTATCGTGTTAGTATTAATATTTGTGTCAATAAAAAAAATTAATTCTACAATAACTCAAATAATACTATTTACAAAATTTAAAAAAAAATTACAAAATATCTATTTTTTGTCTACAATACTTGTTAAAGTCTTATTTTCTATATACAATACTTATTAATCGTGTTATTCATGTCTAACCTTCATTTGACCATTTATTATTTATGTTAATTAATCGTGTTATTTTTGAATTTTGTATCGTGTCGAGTTCTTGTTGATGGGTAAAATTAATTCCCCTAAATTCACCTACATATTTATGAATGCAAGCCGTGGGAAAAAAATAGCAACACTTATGCTTTGTTGGAAAAATAAAAAGTTCAAGAGATATATAAAACATGATATTTGACAAAGAAGAAAAATAGGAAGGATAGAAATGTGGACGAATTAATTTTTTTTAATACACCAAAATTAATCTCTCTAAAATTAAAAAAAAATTTAATGAAAAATTAATTATGTGTGTTGAAATATATGTTATTTACCTATATATGTTATTTAATATGTGTATATATCATGTTTATCTATTATATATTATGAATACATTAATTTTATATATAGATATCATGATAAAATATTCATCTATACTTTTTCCATCCTACCAAAAATCGATATTTTCTATTTTTCATCTCTCTTACCAAACACAAAGGAGAGAATGAAGGATTTCTCCAATGAAGAATAAAAAGTGTATCACTCCCGCATATTATCCTTTTATTTTTTCATATATTCTACTAAACCCACCCTTAGATTACCCCGAAAGAACTCGTTTGTATGTTTAACCATTAGATTATTCTCTCGAGCTCGTCACCATAGTCTAAGTGTATTTAGAACATGTTCGCTAAGGAATAAAGGTGATTGACTATTAGAGTGTATGAGAAATATTACATCTAAAACTTATGAGTTACTAAAAGTCAAAATTAACCGCTGAATCAACTTTAACCTTCAAACATTAATCAATATATAGAGTTTGAAAAGAGTAATACCACTCCTTCAAAAGATAAATGAAAGTAGAGGAAAGGAACCGTTATGTGACTTCTAAGACTCGACACAATTCAAATCTTCAAAGACTAATATAGATATTCTATAGAGTTGGAAAATATTAATACCAAGTTTTCAAGAGATAAACAATCGAATCTGGTAATTGTACTAGTCGAGGTGGAATTCTTTGAAATTACCATAAACCTCTTCGTGAATGAGTAATTTTCAAACTTTTGAAAATTAAGATTATCATCTTCTTAAAATTGTCAATAAATAATAGAGAGAATTAAAGAATCACGGTTCTATAACAATGATAGAGTATCACTTATGATAATTTAAACAACATAAAAATATTTTGATACCGTAATACTTCCCCATTACGAGATGGAGAAAAAAAAAAGTAGCCGAGTCACATTGTAGCTGGCATGGCTGAGAAGTTCAGGAAGAGCCATGTTTTTTCCTCCCTATTTCTAAAACATTTTTTAAAAAAAAAAATAATATGTCTGTAGGATTATTATTTATATGGCCCATATCATTTTAATGACAGCTATTTATTAAATAAATCAGTTGGAAGAATCATGTGCATTTCAGACAGGACCTCACAATTGTACCAAAAGTTGTGTATTTATGCAAATCACGTGAAGAACAACTGTTTTTTAAGGTATTAATTTGAAAGACAAGACAAGACAAGGTTAGCTTAGTCAGGTAGGAACCATGATTTGTGTTTCTGTTTTCTTGTATTAATATGGTAGGGTCTATTCACCCTCGAGTGGGTCTATTCACCAAGAAAGGTAAAGACATTGGTCGGATAGTTTGAACGAAAAGATTTCATGAATTAGTATTTTGAGTCTTTAAGTACGAGATTTGATAGTTGTACTCGACGTGTCTGGTTGTGAGAATGAGGATTTATATGTCTAAATGGTGTTTAGTTGGTGATAATACCAAGAATAAAGTCGTCCTTCAAGATGACTCCGTGTGATAGTAGAAGGCCGCAAATTAAATCAACTCAATCCAAATACAAGTATAGGGCAAGTCAGTAATGTCACAAACCGAAATGACTTGGGTCATCGGAGGAAGAAAAACAAAGAGGATCGTTTGTCATCAGATCTCTTTTAAGTATTAGTATTATGTCACCTGTTTCTAAAAAGTTAAGTCATGGCTAGGAAATGTAGAGTTTGTTTGGTTTGTATATCAAAAAACAGTATCTGAAAACTATTTTTGAAAAGATTTTTAAGAAAATGTTTTTAAAAATTTTAAATTACAAAACCTGTTTGGTTATATATTTTTTAAAATAATTTTAAAGGATAAAAATTATAAAATTTGTTTGAATAATAATTCACAATTTCCACCTCTCGTTTCAACTCTCTATCACTCTCTCTCTCTTTCACTGTGCATAAGAATTGCTTGAATCAGTTACTGTGCATCAAGACCCACAACCACCACTGAAGACAACAACACAACTACTAGATAACAATCACAACAAATATAGAGAGAGGGAACGACCGTGAGAGAGAGATAATGAGAATGATAGAAAGAAATACCTAAGTGACAAAAATATTTCAAGTCTTCAATTGTGGCCTCAACTTCAACTGTGAGAGAGAGAAACAGATAGGGAGGCGGATGAGAGGGATGGTTGATTATGTTTGAGAGAAGCAAGGGGAGAGGAAGGAAAAAAAAAAAAGGAAGCCTATACTAGTTTTGCTGCTAAGGGGACTCGAAGGGCAAATCTCATTAAATGGTTTTGTTCTTCGTGTTTTCATAATTTCCAGGATAAAACTCAAAAAACAAGCCAGTCTTGTTTTAAATTTTTTTGCTACAAAACTCATTTTTTTCGCTCCAAAACTCATTTTTTTCCTAAAATTTGAGAACAAAAAATAGGTTTGTAGACACAAATTAAACACCCCCGTAGCTTTTAACCACCCAATATTTCTTCTAATATCCTAACAAATTGGGAGATCACTCATGATACTTGAAGACCCCATTACTTAGACGATATATGTAGCAAAACCATAGCCTAAAAAAGATAGATAACTGTAATCATCTTCTTCCTCACCAAGCAATAGAAATCTCCTCCGGAGCAAGAGGCTTCGTTGCAATGAATTAGCCAAATTCTTCAACTAGTAAACCACTTCACTCCTTGTGTTATCAAATTTCTGCTACCAATCTAATTTAAGCTCCCAATATATCCCCGAAGCACACACATTTATACTATCACTACCTTGAATCCCATTCTCTCTCATATTCTAGTATACAATAAAAATTAGAAAAAATTTACACGAAAAAACAATGAAGAAGGGACCAAAGTTAATTGTCAAAAAAAAAAAAAACGTAATAGAGAAATACAAAAATAAAGTATAGTTTGACATATTTCGTATAATTACATACACACATTCTTTTAGATATGTCTATAGTCGAACGTTGTTGAAGCTCAAAGTTGAATGAGGCTTGATTATGAGGATTTAGATCCTTGCAATACCATTTTTCTAGATTTACCTTATTAATAAATCACTAGCCATATATTGATGAGAAGTCGTTTATATGATGGATCAATATAAATTTATAAAATATGATTTGTTATTGAAAGAAATTTAGAAAAGTGTATAGAGGTGGATGGAGTGTGAAATGGTTAATAGGCCCAATTTTCCTTGTGGATCCTTGATTAGTTGGGCTCAGCTAAAAATCATTTGGGCTGTAACTTAGCCTACCCAGAGTCCAATTAATTATTAAACAGGCCTTCTTGTTTAGACTCCCTCACAGAGCTTTGTGTCAATTGATCAATTCATGTTTAGAAAATGGGTTTTTTTCTTTTATGGGCCAAGCCCAAAAGATTAGCAAAGTCATTTGAAACTGACTTCTTATGACGAGCTTTGCTGCATCTGTAGATACCGAAGGGATTTGTTGATCCGAGTAGCCATTGGAATGATCGAAGGGAAATTGGCTTTCCACCAACTAATTTATTAAGGGTGTCAATTTGTATCGTATCGTGTCATTCGCAAGTTACTATTTTCGGGTTATGTCATTGTAAAAAAAAAAATTAATGTGTTACAAGTTTGAAACATTAATCTAACTTATACAAGTTTCAAATATAATTTGCATAAAAATCCATTCTGAATTTAAAAGACTAATATACCCCTCATTTAATTGGTGTTAAGTTGTCCACTTGAATTAGGACATCTTCAACCATATCTATGATTAGGGGTAACCCGTGCTTAAAGGTATGATGCAACGTAAATGAGAAGTAATGAATTTGAGAGGGTAGAAATTCAATACGAATGGTTGTGAGAGGAATGTTGAAGACCGTTAGATGAGTTTATTTGATATCTTTGAATGAACTTATTGAAATTTGTCATATTTAATATTATAAATTTGACACAAATAAAAATAATATTTTATAATATTTAATTTTCTTACAAATTCTATATTTGACTCATTTTTGGCTATATATTTCATAATTTTTGAACAAAATGAAGCTCCAACAATTCATACCAATGTTCTAAGGAATCAATCAATGTTTGCTAATTTAAACAGATTTTGTATGTATTTTTTTTTTTATTCTAGTACCCAACTTGTTTGATCTAATTAATTTTTCTTTTCATAAATCATTACAGCGAAACCAATTAAGAATATCCAAAAAAATATATATAAAACGTATATAACTAAAAATATATATATCAGGGTGGTCCTAGACCCCTTTCTCTATCCGCCATTGCCAGAGAGACAATGAAGAGTGAGAAAAAGAAGGTAAAATTCAATCTGAATGATTTTCAGAGAGATGTTGGTGGCCGTTATATGAGTTTATTTGAGACCGTTGAATGAACTTATTAAAATCTTTCTTATTTTATAATATAGATAAATCTAGAAATATAATAGAATTGACTTAAAAAAAACATTAATTTATATACATTTAATCAAAATTGAACATTAATATATATACATGTAATCAAAATCGAGTCAAATCTAATATAAATTAAAAATCTAATTTATCAAAAAAACATATCACCAAAATATGTTCTATCAAAAAAAGTTCTACAAATATCATTTATAATATATTATTATTTTTAATTATTACAAGTTATTACAAAATTAATAATTTATAAAAATATATTAGCGTTGGATTTTCTTAAGAAATAAAAAAAATTAGTCTTGAACTTTTAATTCAAGAAATGTGTAAGACATGTTAGTTTAAGATAATTAATTAAATAAATAAAATTAAAATTAATTATATTAAATATAAATGTTTTAAGTAGCGCCCTTGCTTTTTTTTTTTTATTTATTAAATTGATGAGTTTTTTTTTAACCAAAATGTTATTATTATGTCTTATAAAAATTCAAATCGTTACACTACACATGATATTAATGGAAAATTTAACTCATTTAATTATAATGTTAATGAAAGTCTTGTGTTCTGAGATCAGTCGTAATCGTTGACCGATTGGGAAAAAAAATTAAAGAAAAAATGGTAATTTATTGACTTTTGAATGAATGAATTTGATATTGTAAAATATGTCCAAAATTAGTCGTAATCGTTGACCGGTTGGGGAGGGGAATATTAAGGAAAAAAATAATTTAATGACCGTTGGATAAATGAATTTGAGACCGTAAAATGAACTTATTGAAACCGCCCTGTTTTATATTATAGATTTTCAATTCTAAAGATCTTCACATCTCCACCAAAAGCCACCAACATTTGCACAATTCCAAAAAATATTATTAAATTCAAAAAAATAAATTCTATTGATTTCATTCACCCAAAAATTACGGTTCTGATTTATATCTTTGAAAAAATCGTTTTCTGTGCATGGCAATTCAAAAGTTTGAAATTAACCAATTTTGTTTTCCATTTACTGTCACTAGCTTCCTTCTGCCAATATCAACAAAATGCATGAGGTTAGTATGCCTATTGTCGCCAAAAATAGGACTGCATTATAAGTTATGAGATAAAATCCCTAATATGTAACAATAATTCTATAAAAATTTTGTTTCACAGCGTGACATTAAGATATTATGGATGTAAGAGTGAGACGAAATTAATATCTGATTGCATATACGTAACATACTATACTTGACACAATATAACATTAAAGTAGTTAGTTTTGACACTACACTTGTTTTCACATTGTCTTAAAAACATTGTATGATTGTTGTAGTCATAGTGTGAAAAATGGGTTGGTTGTACAATAAAGCATGGCAAGAGGAGTATATTCGGGAAAAGATATAAAACACATGTAAAACAGGCTGCTGAAGTATAAAAAAAAAAATCAGACGTTAAAATAGAAGAAGAACACTAGACGTTGAAGTATTACACCAGTCAGTAAAGTAGAAAACGATGATATACATTTAAAATTTAAATATTCTAATTTATTAAAATAAAAAATTGTTGATATAATAAAATAAATCCCACGAAAAATAGAACGGCCAAACTAAACATTCCATAAATTATGAATAATGGTATTTCAGTAAAGAAAATATTTAAAAAAACTGTCAATTTGTATCTAAACATAAGACATTTCCAATAACAAGTACTTATCTATAATAGATTTTTAGCAATGTATTTTCCCACAAATAAGTAGTTTATATAGTAACTAACCATAATTTTTCGATTACAAGAATATCATTGTCACATCGTTTTATAACAAAATCTTTGTAAAAGTCTTTTGAAAAAGAAATTTCTCAAAGCCCTTTTGAAAAATGATGTACAATATTTTTTCAATAAAAATGGTGAAACTTAATACAAAAAAATTATATTTTTTTGATCAATCTAAAATATTATGATTGATCTTAATCCTTTGTACTATAACTTATTCCTAAAAAGTTATTTTTAATAAAAAAAACTTGTAAATATTGGTGTTATATCTCTTTTAGTTCCAAAATGAACCCCACATTCTACCCAAAAGATTTGTTATAATTGGCATTAAGAAAGATGGAGTTGATAGTGGCTATCACACCGACATTGTTTTTACCTAGAGCCAAGCTAACAGTCACAAATGATTGTATGACTTTTCACTCCAACACAACCTCTTTTTCTATCTGTAATGGCCCACCATCTCCTGAGGTCCACATATTGAATGGCTCATATTAGTTTTGTAGATCAGATATATCTCAGTACACACACAATCTGCACGTAATGCCCACCGTTCCGCTTTTGGACTTTAAGGTATTCGAATCTTGTTATCTTCTTCTCATATAACGGTACTTCAAAAACATGCACAAACACACACACACGCACAATTTGGGTATTATGTCCATACATGGTAATGAGTTAAGTTTATATCAAAGCCGAATAGTTTCATTTTGACAACATAAATCCATATTACATTGTATCATAACAAGGGTTAATCTTATTTTGTATTTTAAAAGATACTTTGATTATCGATTTATACTCTCAAACATTAAAAATTTTAATTTGTACCCTTAATATTATGAATTCGTATCAATATAGATCTGGGTTAAACTCTCATTCAATTTTTCGTCATAAACTGGAGCACGTGAGTTGTAAATGCTTCGGACATGAGCTTAAGCATAAATTCACAGACTGTTGACACCTAATGTAAGTTGTACGTACATGACAGGATTTGCTTCTACCAGTTTAATGAAACACTATTTTTCGATACACAAAATAATGTCAAATTGATCACAGACGAAAATTTACAGCGATGAACATATTTCATCCTTATGTCCGAAATATTTGCACCTCACGTGCTTCAGTTTATGACGAAAACTTAAACGGCAATCTAAGTTAGGTTCACATTATTACCAATTCATCACATTAAGGGTGTAAATTAAAATTTTTAATATTTAAGTGTACAAATTAAAAATTAAAATATTTTTTAGAGTGCAAACCAAGATTAACCCTATAAAAAAAGTGGTAAACATTTTTTAATTTTTTTACTTTTTAATTAGATGAATTCTTATAAAATCGAATGGCCCTTTTAGTTTTTGCTAATGTGTGTAAATCATGAAACTTTTCGATTATAAATTTATATTGTGACCTATGTAATGGGATTTATTAACGAAAAAGACTTGGTCTTGCCCTTCTATTTATAGATTAAATATAATATATATGAAAATGATTCGAATATGACTCGAATATAACAAGAAATACGACTTGATTATGATTTATAATATTGCATGAATATGATAGAGTTAAGTTAACTACCTATTTAGTTCTTGAATTATACTATTTGTATCAAGTAGGACCTTCAACTATATTTTATATTAATTTAGCTCTTGAATTATGCAATTTGATTCAACGTGATTTTTTTAGCCAAATTGACCGTTAACTTTGACAGAAATTCCCACGCGCACGACACATAACCCCTAATCTATAACTTAATCTCCGACTCACTAAACTTATCAAAGTTAACGAGGACTTTTGATGAAATGTATAGTTCAAAGTTACATCAAGTCAAAATTGTACAGTTTTATGGGCTAGATTGACATAAACCATGCTTTAAAAGGACTTAATTGACTTAAATAATATAATTTAGGATTCAATATAAAATAAAATTAAAATAAATACACTTTGAATATGACATCGAAACGGCAGGACCATTGAAGAAGAAAGAGAGAATATTGTTGATATATATGTCCAATTGTCCATTGGAGAAGAAAGAGAGAATATTGTTGTTGTATATGTAACGGTATTGATTGAAAATTCCCTTTAACAGTGAGGATTATGTGGTCTGATCAAAAGGTTAACTCAGAAGACTTGTTCTGCCACGAGACAGAGAACTAAAGATGATCAGGTATGCTTTTTTGCAAATTTTTTTACCAATCTTAAATCTTTCTACTCTTTTTTGCAATTTTTTTACACCTTTTCTTGGGAACGTTCGCAGGTTGTTTTTTAACTTTTACCCATGAATGTAAGAACAGAAGCTTTTGTGTTTAGCAACTATGCAAAATCTCAGTGGTTGTATGGCTTTCTGGTAAAGGGGAATTTCGCTTATAGTTTGATGGATGGTGGGTTGTTTAAGGTATTTGATATCTGTTAAAAAATGTTGTGAAGTTAGCACCTCGAAACCCTGTCAAAAGGGTTTAAGGACAAAATTTAAGTTTTGATTTCATTCTTGCTGTGGGTTTTCTCTTTTGGAAGGTTTTGGCTATTAATCTGTTATTGTTAATGGGTGGAGGATGATAATCGCTTACTGACATTGATACAAGAAACTTGATGGGTATGAAGAATTTTCAATCTTTGTGTCATTTTAAGAAAAAATATTGACTACCTTATCTTCTGATAGAGTGATAGATTTTAGAATTTTGTTTTTGTATACTTCATAGATTTATTCTCTTAAAATATCTTGGATGGCAGAAAAGAGCATTCACTCAAAGTTAGTTTCTTGCCTAATTGTCTCGTCAATGTTCCTTTTGATCCTTTCTTCATATCTCCATTTTCAACTCGGCAATAATTTATCAGTTTTTAAGTCCATTCTGGTTAATAGTTCATCATCTTACTTCAATGCCAATGATGGATCCCTTCCCTCTGGCTATTTGCCTGAACAACCCATTGGAAGGCAAGAGGTGGCTTGTCAAACATCCGATTCTGGCAAGAGAGACAGTGCCTCAGAAGGAGGCAGAAGGGGGGCCTGTGACCCGAATCAGGCCCTTCTTAGGGTATATATGTATGACTTGCATTCAGATTTTCACTTTGGGTTATTGGATTGGAGTGGCAGTGTGAATCAAATATGGCCAAATGTTAGTAACCCAAGTCAAGTCCCTCGGTACCCAGGTGGATTAAACTTGCAGCATAGCATTGAGTACTGGCTCACCCTGGATCTTCTGTCTTCAAACACTCCAAATGTAATGAGCCCATGCACTGCTGTCAGAGTTCACAATCCAAATCAAGCAGATATATTTTTTGTGCCATTTTTCTCATCTCTGAGTTACAACAGGCATTCAAAGCTTCAGGGAAAAGAGAAAGCTAGTGTCAATATAATGTTGCAGGATAAATTGGTGGAGTTTTTGAAGGGCCGGGATGAGTGGAAGCGCTTGGGTGGGAAGGATCATCTGATTGTTGCCCACCATCCAAATAGCATGTGGGTTGCAAGGAGGAAGCTGGGTCCTGCTATGTTTGTGCTTGCGGATCTTGCAAGACTACCTATTGAAATAGCTAACATAGAAAAGGACGTGATTGCACCTTACAAACATATGGTTAAGACCATTCCCGCTAGTGACTCAGCCCCTTTTGAAGACCGCCCCATACTGGTGTATTTCCAAGGTGCAATTTATAGGAAAGATGTAAGTTTTCTTCCCTATTTTGCATTCCATTATGAATTTATTGGATTGTTTTCTGCATGATGTCAAATTGCTTTTGCCTAGTTAATGACTGATTTCTGTGATGAATCTATTTTGGAGGTCTTTATTTCTCTTCATGGGATTGGTTAAGTGCCACTCTGTTAATGGAAAAGAGTTTGACACTGAGTAGCTCACTTCATCCTCTTTTAATGTTGGCACAAATGCCATTAGGATACATGTTCAATCTTGGATCTATAAGGATGAAATATCCTCAACGCAACTCAATAAAGCCTTGTCTCAACGTTTTTGGGGTCAGCTACATGAATCCTATTTCTTTTTGGGGTCAGCTACATGAATCCTATTTCTTTTTGGGGTCAGCTACATGAATCCTATTTCACCAGTGTCCGCTTGATGTGTTTTCTTATTTAATCATAGTTTCAATTGAGCTTCTAGATTTTAACAGAAAGTAGTCAAAAAGGAGTAGCACCCTGCAATTTTTGTCGAATATGACTTCAATTTGTCATTGTTCACCTTCAGGCATCCTAACCATTCTCTGACATGAGGATACGAAATTTCTTTTTTATTAAGGGTCCCCCACACCCGCCTGGGGGGAGGGGTGTTTATGGCTTACATTGACACAATGGTGTCATACCTTTGTGCGCTTAATTTTTTAGTACCATGTTTGGGTATATCTTCAGGGTGGAGCAGTTCGTCAAGAACTGTACTACCTTCTCAAAGACGAGAAAGATGTGCACTATGCATTTGGAAGCAGCAAAGCAAATGGAGTGAACGAGGCAGGGCGAGGAATGGCCTCATCCAAATTCTGTCTGAATATTGCGGGAGACACCCCTTCCTCAAATCGCCTCTTTGATGCCATTGCTAGTCACTGTGTCCCTATAATAATTAGTGATGAGATCGAACTACCATTTGAAGATGTTCTGGACTACTCAGAGTTCTGCATATTTGTTCGTGCATCCGATGCTGTGAAAAAAGGTTATCTTCTGAATCTTCTTAGAGGAGTTGAGCAAGACAAGTGGACCAAAATGTGGGAAAGACTGAAGGAGATTGCACAAAACTATGAGTATCAGTTTCCATCTTGGCCTGGTGATGCTGTCAATATGATTTGGGAGGCAGTTTCACGTAAGATATCTTCGATAAAATTTAAAGTTCACAGGAAGAACAGATACCGCGGATCTCAGGTGACCCATTGATTTTATGAACACTCACCTTGGAAGATAAAAGCATTACTACCTCGTCTACGAAGAAGAAAAACATCAGATCTCTGGTTAGTCTCTGCATTCTTCCTAAAATATACGAATTTAGTTTTGGATAAAGATATGCATACCTCTGTTTCTGTAACCATTTTTTTTTACAAAGCTCTTGTAATGTTAATTTGGATTCATATTGCAGTTCTATATGCAGGATAATAAATTCGGCCCTCTTTTATGTTTACTTTAGTCTTTAACATGAAGCATGTAACTATAGATTTGTTGATAAAATTCGATATTTTTTATGCACCCAGGCAAACAAAAATGAATAAGTTGATAAAAAAAATCACTTGAATAAGCAGGCCATATCTGGGAAAATGAATTTACTTTGAGAGTTTGTCTCAATGTTACTCTGAGAATCACCTTCTCCAAACTGGGGTAGGGTTGTCTACTACTTACCTCTCAAACTCTATATAGCCGGTGTCTTATAGGTGGGAGGGAGTCTTGAATCTGACTGTGACAGACTACACCATAATTGTAGATAGATAAATCTTAAGTAAATTAGGCTGCCCAACGTGTATTGGATGGATGAAAACTGGAAGAAAGAGTTATTCAGTTCTGAATATATCATCATCCTAAATTGTGTTGGTTAGAATTCTCAGTTTATACATGATAAAGGTGATGATATCTCTTAATTTTGCTTCAGCTGCCATTCTTTTGCAATGCTTTAAACAAAAGGATCCAACTCAAACTTACAAAAGTATAGAAAGCAACCCAACATGTATTGAGCAACTGCTGAGGAAGCAGATAGTGCCCACCACCTCAAGTTTCTTCTGTATCAATGACAGCCAGAGGCCATTTTTTCTGTTGCTCATAAATCTTCGCAGTTCTGGTCTCAAAACAGAAAAATACTTTGGTTTTGTGAATTGGGTCTAGTCTTAATTTGAACTCTTCTTTTGGTTGATTGATTTGGATAGAACATTCTTGATGGCGCGAACATTTAACCGTCGGTGACTGGCCTTCTTCCCATCTGATAGCATATTCTAAGCTTCTCAGGCCAGCAATTTTAGCCATTACAAAAAATAAGGATGACCACCCTTCGATCAGTGAACCATGTTTCTAAGAAACCTAGAAGATTGACGGCAATAACAAGAGAATTAAGTGCTTTGTCTGGTGCTGCTGTCTCTGCTTCGTGTGGCTCATGTGTGGACATATAAGGCCTGTCAGCGGAGCTTAATCCGACTTGAAAGTTTCTATCTTTATTTGATTTGGATATTTGATGGCTTTTATTTTTACTAGAAGCTATTTTTGTCCAAAAAGCTGATGGAAAAACAACCCAAAAAGTCCAAGTCCAAACGAACCAGACTTATTTTACTCTAGAACCAACAAAAAAAAAACTGAAATTTTAAACAAACCCAATATAATGGATTCGGATTTATATTTGGACCATCATTCAAAAAGCTAGATAAAGTGGAGATGTTGGGGGTAAGCTGAGGAATAGAAACATCTGCAAGAAAACCAAGTATTAGCTTAAAGCCAACTCACTTTAGAATTCCGAGCTCTTCTTCCCTCCATGTACAAAAATCTCTGTCCTGGTTTCATGTGCTTACTGGGTTTCCATTATGCTTTGGTTTTCTTCATCTTTAGACTCTGCATGTCTAAACCTTCCATTCAAAGTTCCAATTCAGAACCTAACTATTTTCCCCTTCAGTATCAAATTTAAGCTTGAAAAGTAAACCAATGGGGCTTAATTCGTCGGCCATATCAGAATCTCCAAACTTCCCAATTATGAGATCAGGCAGTCAACCCTTGCTAATCATAGGTATTAATCTCTCATGCCTCTTCTGGGGTATATAACCTGTCCCTTTCTGATCCTTTTTCACATTTCACACTCAATCATACATGTTACTATTGACCTGATATGGCTAGGAATACGAAGGCTCGAGAAGAGACTAGTCCAAAATGCACATAGATACCCAATAGAGCAGTACACAATCACACTATGCAAATATAGACAAAGAGTAATGCTACTGGGACATAACTTACTGACCTAATTCACTATGATATTTGGATTGACTGTGTGCTCCATCAAACATTGAAACTTAGTGTTAATCCAATGATTCTACTAAAACCACGTCATTAGGTCAGCAAATTATGTCAGATTTTTAGGTCTAAATAGCATTTTCCATAGACAAATTCCACTCATATGCTCCTCCCTTCCAGACTATAATATTGCGCAGAGGGTTTTGGTAACACCGTTTGTATCAAAGTCAGTTTTCTCAGGGGATGGCTGGAATAATTGAACTACTCCAACTACCCTCATTGCAGAGGAGCAAAATCCATCTTGATAATTCATAAGAAAGCATTCCAATTTAATCCCAACAATAGCTACATGTATACTGATGCAAAGAAAACGTCATATCTGTCATAGGCAAAACATATACAAATAAAGCATGATGAATAACCTATTAACACTCAAACCTGAATCCTTCGACATCCCAAATACCCTGAGATTGTGTTCTGTGGAGACAACAGGTTTGTTACCAGAAGTTTTCCCAAGCAGCCACAGTGACTGCTCCAGTTTCAAACTTAAGGTACAAAAATAACAGAAGAATAAAACGATATGAGAAATTTGAGGTTGTAAGGTTTTTGGAAATAGCAAGAGATGGTTGCCGAAAAAATTCAGCCTTCTAGACAGAAATATAATATTATTGAAGGGGCTCCGGATGGGGGATCACGACAAACCCCGGTGATGATGAAGAAACAGCAAGTCCTGGTATTAGTGAGGTAACTGCAGGCTCTGGTGTTGCAGCAGGACCTGGTGCTATCGTGATCGGCAAGCCCCTATGTTGATCTGCTTGTAGCAGAAATGCTTCTGCTTCCTGATTCAAACGGAAAAAAAAAAAAGGAAGCAGAAAATAGAAATGAATGAACTAAAAATGAAAGGAGGTACTAAATACTAAGAATAACGGAAACTAAAGATGCCTCTTAACTAGCAAGGCATTATCTTTAACTAGCCACAAATATATGGAAATCATGCACCTGGAGTAAATGCAACTAAGAGAGAGGAAAAGAGGAGAGATAGAGAAGAGAGGGGGAGTCAAAGGGAAAGCTCATATAAATGTATGGGAAGTACACCCCATCTAAGAACAAACCATTATATTGGTCTCACAAAAATCCAGGTAAACTAGGATGTAAGACTCATTTATGTCCAGAGGGTGATAAAACAGTTATTCCAAGACCTAATGCTTATTTATACTAAATATTATAGCAACTTTAGATTCCCTCTTTTCTTTCCAATTTCTTAGAATTTTGAATTATTAAATTAAAAATTAAAGGTATATCTAGTAATTTCTATCATGTGTCAATTATAACTACCCATCATTTATTTAATTTAATCTAAAAATTATTTTTACTACCCAACAATTAATAATAATTCGTTATCTACTTTCAATAAGAATTAAAGACGAGGAGCAAAAACGAAAATAACGGGCTATAAATCCTGTGCGTATAACGGGCTACAAGTAAGACCACTAGTATTTGTGTGTAGAACTGTAGATGTAAAAACACATCAAGAGAAATGGCTTCATTTGTCAAGAGGAATGTGATTTTTTGGTTTGTCAAAAAGTATTCGATTGTTGGTGGTATGTTCACTTAGTTCTCTTGGCAGCAAAAGAACTGATTCATCAACAAAAATTTTAGAGTGTGTCAAATATGTACATCAGTTCAGCAGAAACAATTTTGTTGAAGAAACCCATTGTTCAACAATGGATGGAGGAAAAGAAATGCAGCCCAAAGATTAGACAATGAGAATAAAACTAGTGAAGGAAACCTCCAACCTGTCCTTGCCTTCGACGCTGCAATATACTAATAACCCAGGCCATTATATAGCAAGGGAGAAGAAAACCAGCGGCCCGAAGCAAAAAAAGCTGTCAAGCATTAACCATAAAATCAAGAGGTGCAACACAGCAGATGCACAAATGATATAAGAACGCATATAATGAGACACCTTGATAGTGGAATCAACTTACAGAGAAAAAGGTGGAAACATCATCTTCATCCCCATCACCGTTTACAAAGGTCAGAGTATGCTTCAAGAGTAGAAGAGCCATTAACTGCAAAAAATCAGAGAGATTTAACTGCAAATACATGGTGAGGCAATTTGAAATGGAATAATTAACTTGATCAAAGAAAAAAGAAAATAGACTGATGAACATGGTAAATATCCCAAAAAAAGGCAAAAAATTACAATGTGCCATAAACATTGTTTTCAGCATGAGAAGCTAGCACCAAAATTACAAAATTATAATGATCATGACCATACCAAAATGACACCAACTGAAGTGGGGAGAAATGGAGGTATACAAACAGGACAAAATAAAGAAAAGAAAGGCAGGTAATTAAAATTCCATGAATAAGCAACAAGTCTTGGTATTCAGAAGTTTCACAAATCCTGTGTTTTCAAGAGGAAACACTTTGTTTAGAGTTTGTCTTCTGATAGATCCATACTAAAGCCCATTAATAAAGATGTAAAGGTGTGAGCAAAACCTAGGGGAAATTAAGACGTCACAATATGCTGATAACAAGCCACGGAAATTGTTTTAGGTTTGCTTCCTGGGCAGAGGGGAAACAGGGGAGCAATTGAGAAAAAGGGATGACAAAGGAACATAACTATGCCAACCTAATTGCATCATAGAAGCCTGCATCCCCAATGCACTTGATAAAGAGGAAGAGTTTTAGTAAATAACAGCACTACAATATTGTGTGCCTTACAATTAGAACAGCAGAGCGGCAAAATGCAGTGCCACTGGCACTTGTCTCATCATATTCAGCCTCGAGAAGATGGCGTTCTGTGGCAGCCATAGCCAAAAGTCGAGGGTCATGCAAGTCTAAAGGAGTACCAGCAATCGTCCAACCCCCGCTGTGAGAAGAAAAGAAAGAACATAAACAAATATTAATAGAATTGAGATCCAAACAATTGATACAGGAATATATATCTATTAAATAATAAATAAGCTTCTGAAAAAGCACGAAGGTGCCTAAGAAGAGGATTACAGATTTAGACCATTATGCAACCAAAGCAAAGTAACCAATTGCACAAGATGGTGATACACACCATTACAATACAATAACAATATCATCACTATCAAGCAAACATGTATAAAGGAAATGTAATTCAACATGAGGGTGTTCAAATGAATAATTTTACAAGTAAACAAATAATGACAACTGCAATCTTGAGAAGTTAAAAGGTAGTACCACTTAAGAACAAGATAAGGCAACGCTGTCTAACATGGGTTAAGGAGTGTCATGAAAACCTAGGTAAGCTGTAAGCGCTATTACGGAGTCACTGGATGGACACGAGAAGCCACAAAAGAAGGCCAACACAACTGATGCTCTATAATCGATTAATAGATTTTCTTTATGTGTTTGGCCTGTTCAATCTATCAAAAGATTATATGGAGTATGGACATCAACAGGACAAAGGACAAAAAAACAGAAGAAGAAGAAGAGGATATGTCCAGGAAATTCGAAGTAATTGGGGCATTAGGGTATTACTATTGTTATCAAAGTTTTAAAAATTGTACATTGGAGATTTGGAGTACCAATGTGTCATTTATGTTGACAAATGACAATAGACATTTCTCACCGCATCCACTTATCAACCCCCACTATGTTTAGCACAAAGTCACCCTCTAATAGCAAATAACAACACATAGACCTACCAAAACTTCCCCACAACTAAGTGGACCCATACCGAAGACATTTGTTCTTTGTATCTGCTCCATACGCTGGATCAAAACATAGTATATACACATCTTTCAACAAAAATACTGAAATTGAAGACAAATGATACATTCCGTTTGCTAGGGTATATAAGATAGGAATGTAATCCAATATAGTTTTGCTGAGAAAAATAACTCATTATTAGATGATAATACTATAGTTACACTTATATGGTTTCTTGTAAATTTTAAGACAATATCCATTGCAAAATTATCAAATATTAGAGGTTCAATTGTCAATCTTAAATTATTTAAAAATCAGACAGTCCGCATATAATTAATGGAAAATCATGAAAAAGAGGAAAAAATACTTTAGACATGCCTGATATCAATGGTGGTATCTTCGGGGTGAGCTGGAGCAGTATAACCAGGTTGGTAAGGCTGTCGATCAAAAGAAATTTTTTTTTTTTGAAAAAGTCAGCATATTAATGGAGATTATACAACTCAAAGGAAAAAAAAATGCAATTTATGTTTATGCAAATGAACCGAGGGCTTCATCAGTCAATTCACAGGCACCATGTCTTATATGCCAGCTGATGGTTTCCAACTTGCATGAATTTGAATTTACACACACACCATCAAAAGCAACAGCAGCTAATAGAGATCATAGGTTACACGCAACATAATAATACAGTCTTACTACTGAGAAAGGGAAATAGAGGGAGATAGGGGGGAAGGGAGCCACAAAGGAAGAAACATTGGCATATACCTGATTACAGATCTCACAAGTTATATCTCCTTTCTCATTGCACCATCGCTGAACACAGTTCCTGTGAGCGAACTGGATGAAAAAAAATTGGTCAGCTGGCAACCAAGAAACAATGGTAAATCAGACAACAGAAAATGCTCAGAAGACAACATCAGAGAGGAGAGACTCTGGGCATAATCAACCCAACTACGTCCAGAGAATAGATTGAATGCCAAAGAATCCCTTGATTTTGATAAGTAGAAGAGAGAAAAACAAAGATGCCAATGCAAAAAAAAAAAACATGAGGTATAAAAAACTAAGAAAGGTTGTAAGAAAACAAAAAAAATATAAGTCATGTCACGTGCCCGTCAACACAATTCGGTGTCGCACACTCACCCAGGCAGGTACAACAAAGCCAACTCATCCAAGAGAAAAGTGCAGAAGTGCATTGAGTTACATCTATTTGCTGCTGAACTAAAATAAAACGACCAGCTTTATTTAACTGAAACATGTACAAAATTGCAGAAATCTCATCTTTCTTTGTCAGAGAGCTCAATAAACAATCATTACAGATTTTTTTTACTCTCTATGGTTTTTCAGCAAGTATATAATTTTATAATTGGGCTTGAATAATGTGCAATTTGATATCACGAAATAACAAATGCAAACATAGGCAGCCACGCTCCACTTTTAAATTTGAGTGATTTGCCAGGTCTGACAACAGTGCACATGTCTGCACAAGGCATTCCTATCTGAATCTCTGTGTGGACACTTCTGCCCAATACCATAAAGCAGAGGTGTAAGGACATAAGGCCATTATCCATCAAGCCTTGGTTAACAGGAAGAAAAAGACTCGTCTCCACCAAGATGCTCACATTAGTGCCAAAGCAAACTAAAGTTCTCTGGCCAAGGTCAAAGGAAAGAACTACAATGATGTGTCACGGGCCTCACGGCCTAAGGGTGTACTCACTAGGTAACACTCACCAACTATGCATACTGAACTGAAAAAATTAAAACTATGCATGAAACCTGCAGCAGCCTTAGGAGGGAAGGACAACTCCAACTCATTCTCGACATTCAACACTAACAAATGCAGGAGATCAGAAGATTTAATGCATCTATATATACAACATACATAAACATAGGCATACTTCTCATATAATGCACAAATTACACCAAACATACAACCTCGATATCAAAAACCTTTGTGTGAAGATACCTTAAGACTTCCATTACAGAAACAAGGGATCTCCAGGTTTTTTATGCTATCTTCCTCCTGGCATATGCGGCATTCCACATTGGGAATCAGTGGTTCTTCTTCACCAGCTGAACAATTTTCTCCCCCTTCCTCAATATCGATCTTCAAAGTGGATCGATCAACTGGGTAACCACAAGATCTGTTTCCAGCAGACATTAAGGCCCCAGCCGCTTGTGGCGGTTGCAGTGATTCGGGTGCAATGAATCGGTCAACACACGAAACCATGTGGTCTCCCATCACGTCTCTAGCAAAATATCCTAACCAAAAACATATATCCTTGATTCTACATTAAAGCTGAAAATTCGGATAGTAAAACAATAACCCATTGATGCACTCAATTTTCCAATCCAGATAAGGTCAGCTAAAACCTAAAATAGAAATAAATTTAGGATTAAAATAAACCAAGAACATAGAATACCACGGCGAAAATCTTGAAGCAGTGGACGGACTCAATCCAGTAAAAGGATTCATTAAACGATCAAAAAATTAATAACAAATAAGTTAATTCCTTCACTTTTCCTACCTCCCCTTAGCATCCAAACATAGGATTAAAAAAAATTAAAACTTGGAATCCTGTATACGCTGGAAATTAAACTGATATTCTAAGAATCCAAATTTACCTTCCATATTCCTAAGAGAGAAACAACATTCTCAAGGGCCCAGTTAGGTTGCTGCGAAATTGAAGGAAAATGCTGCTAAAAACAAACTATAACATTAACAAAAAATAGTTTCATTTTTCCTTCCATGGAAGTAATTCTATCTACCCCAATTTCTCAACCCCCAAACAGAAGCTAAACAACAGGAAAATCATCTAAAACGCACCCAAAAAACGATCTGAAATGGAATTCCAAGCCCCACCCAATGCCCAAAACAAGATGAACAGCAAAGATTTTGGAACTCCAAGTACCTGAAAATGGTGGTTTTGATCGCCTTTTGGGAAGTTATGGAATCAGTCTCGAGGAAAGTCGTGAGTCGTAACCTTGCTTCGAAACTGATGATGAAAAGGGATTGAGGGAATCGCACTTTGACCCCTACATATTTACGAATTCTTTTTTTACACCTTTAAAAATTATATTTTTTCATATCATACTTTCAATATATTGTATTGTAGCCCTGTGTTGTTGTCTTTTTTTTTTTCTCATTTCGTCAAAAACTATCACATTTACCTTGATTGAATAAGCAACAGAAGCTAATAATATAGTCATATTGTAATATTTTAATATATTCAAATATAAAATAAAAAATCTAATTTTTATAGATATAAAATAAAAAAAAATTAAATATTTTAAGGGCTTATCTGTACTTATAGGGATAAGGACAAACGGTACGGTTTGAGTTGAGACATTATTGTCCGATATGGATGTTCGGGTTTAAGAAACTTGGGCTTCGGGGTGACAATCGTGAGTTTATGTCGACCACAAATTAATCTTAATTTAATTTATTTAATTAATTAATTATTTTATGTCTATCTGATTTATTTATTTAATTATCTTACTTATATAACTCGTAAATAAGGAATTTAACGTCAAGATTTAAATTTAAAATTTTATTATTATTTAATTGAATTCATGATCATATTTTTTTATAAATTTAAAATTAACTTAATAAACATAAAAAATTAAAATTACTAAAAATATCATTTTTGTATAATAATTATGTTAATATTTGATAAAACAAAAACAAATAAGTGACATTTTATTTCTATAATAACTTTCATGTTTGATATTAACTTGACCTATTTATTATTCGTATTAATAGGTCATGTTATTTACAAGTTCATGTTGAAAAATAATTAATTTTAATCTATTAATTTTATATCAATTTTAAATCTTATTTTCGTCCTAATTCCAACAAACAAATATAACAAATCATTAGCCCCCCTCTGCGATACGACACAACTATCCTCACAAGCACCATAGCAGCACCACCCAAGAAGCATCATGCAACCAGCTACCTTAGACTAGCGGTGTTCAGTCGACATTTAGGCTCGGAAGGCTCTATTTCCACCGGTCGAACCGAATCTACTTAGAAGTAGAAAAGTGAAGCCCAACAAACCATTTTAAAATATCAATGAACTGATAATCAATGCTTAATGTCAGTCGGTTTATAGTTCGGATATCAGATGGACTTAAATTTTAATGATAATAGATTCAAATTTGGGGCTCCTCCAAAGTCCAAAACTTTTTGGTCTCACTTCAAACAACACAAGTACCTCATCTAAGAACGTTTATTGGGCCCAAACAAGACTACATATTACAGTCTACAGTTCAGTTCTATAAAAGCCTAGAATAAACCAACTTGAAATAGGTAATAATTTGACATCGACAAACTCAGTGTAGGTATTAACTCGGGAAATGGGAACACAGTACTACGTTATACACCAAGAGTTGCACCACGACACGTGGACATGGGACAATACTTGACAACCCTAATGAACGAATATCCACGGGTGGTAGAGATGACTCGCGTATTCCAGTTGATACGTAGTGGGTACAGAAAAACATCAAGGATGATAGTTCTAGTAACAAAACAAACGAAAAGGAGAGCACAAAATCAACTAAAAAATGAATCACCACGAAACCCTAAGAACGGAATGTATAAATTACTAATGATACCACACAATTAAGAAAGAGACCATCCAGTAATAACCTAGCGAATATGCTATAAAAGGCTTCCAGCTAAATATCTTGTAATAATAATCTTCTTTTCCAAACAATACAATTTTCAAGGAGCAAGAGTCCCTTTTACAGTGAATGTAATCTTAGTCTTTGGATTAGGGTGAACCACTCATATTATTGTCTTTGTCTTATATTTAACACTTAGCACACTTTCTATCGCCTACACACAATCACATACTCTCTAGGCCACATCTCAGTCCGTTCTGCAACTAAGTCTAATCAATTTCGAACACCATCAAATTCTAAAATTGCTTTGGCCCAATGGCCACTCCGAATGTCACTGCCGGATTCACATGGCCATCAGAAAAACATTGGCAAAAATAAACACTGCCACCGACAATGCAAAGGCACTTGCAATGGCAATTGCCACCGGACCAGAGGGATCCAATGTTGCATCTGCCATCATTTTCCCTATACACATCGCAGCCTCGTTACACAAAACAAACATAACAGACGATTACATATATGAACGAGAATAATGTTGGGTAATTTGCATGTTATTTCATTCGTATATTTGTAAAAATAAAAATAAAAAAATAAAGCAACAATTTGTCTGCAAAAAACTCCAACAAATGTCCTAAGACTTATGTGATTTGATGACATAGACAACCCGACCACAACGAAGACAAAAATAAATGTGTAGATGAACCCTATAAGATATGATCTAAGAGCATTGAGAGTGATAGAGTGCTCTAAATGGGATTTTGGTGATGTCATTGTCGTATAAGACTAGAAAGAACTGTTTTTTCAAGTTATCATAAATTCTATTCTACTCTTTTTTTTGTATAGAAATAGTTGGGTATAAAATAAAATTACGATTATAATTTAAAGCATAAAGTGTTACTTCAAGAATTTGAAGGGTAATACAAGATATAATCAAAAGCCTAAGTATAAGGGTATAATGTAATATTTGCAAAACTTGAGGGAGTTGGGTCATAACTCGGTTCTACCCATGAATGGGAATATCACAAATATATGTTGACCCACACTGAATTTTCAAATAAAATTAAGAGCCAATCTCTTACATACTCCCCAGCTAAACTTCAAGCTAAATCAAGAGTGGATTTGAAATTCATGATATAGCTTAGGACCCAAACATATAATTTTTTTTTCAAAAATAAATGAAAAAGGTAAATCTCATAAATGGCCCTGACTATAAATTTTATTTCATATAATCCCCTAAACTTTCAATTATTCTAATTTATTCGGCAAGAGTCCAAGGAGAAGAGGAGTCCGGTTCATTCTAAGACTAATGCCCCCTTCTCCAGCAACGAAGGAGATTTTAGAATGGAAAGGAATGCTGTCTGTGTAGATTCTATTAAAATTAATTATTAATTTATCTCATTTAACAATTAATAAATTACATAATTTTAGAGAATAAATTAGAATAATTAAAAGTTTAGGGGATTTAGTCCCCAAAAAAAAAAAAAAGAAAAGAAAAAGAAAAACACGGTTTATTTAGACTAGGGTTTTCTCTCCCGGTCTCTCTTTACAATACATGCAGAGATAGGAGGAGGAGCTCTTTCATGGCTGAAGCCGAACCAGTAATCGAAGTCCCCGAAACCAGCACAGAGCCACAGAGAGACAGCTCAACCACTCAAGACATGGAACTCGAGGCTCCAAACCCATCCGAGTCAACTCATGTTAGCGCTGAACCGGCCGTGAATGGCGAGTCGAACTCAAAACGCGACAGAGAGGAAGGAGAAGAAGCAGAGAACAATAGTGAATCCAAGAAGCAGAAGGTGGAGAAGTCTGTGGAAGAGGAAAGTAGAATCGAAGGTGTTGATGACGAGAAAAAGGAGTCGGGTCAAGTTGATGTGGGTCCGAAGAGTTTCGGGTCGTCTGTTGAGATGTTTGATTATTTCTGCAAGTTTCTTCACTACTGGCCTCCCAATCTCAATGTGAACAAGGTACAATTTCATGTGTAAATATTTTAATTTTGTTATTTATGGATGTGATTTTTTTTTTGACTTTCTTATTCTGTATTAGTCTTAAATATCGAATTTGCCTGCATTATATTTGGGATTAGCATAGTATAATAGCTGGACAAGTATTATCCAAAAGGGTCATTACCTAGTGCAATTGTATAAATTATAATGCTTGGGTTAATGACAAGGTTGTAGATTTGAATGTGATGAGAGCAGCTGCATTGTGCAAATAATGTCAAAGGGTAGGTCCTCCTATCAATCACCAAACTGGGTAATGAATAGAAAAAAGCATGGGTTCTTATACAGTTATACTGAAGTAGCTTGAAGGAGATCAAATTTAAATTCCCAGCAATGGTTATCTAGTTATCTGCTACTAATAACAACTTCAGTCGAATTCTGCATTTTTTAATTCTAAACCTATGCCTGAACGGATATTTGCCATCATTTTTGGCTTCATGTCAGCTGTTTGCCTTATTGTTCTCTAAGGCACAAGCGCACTAAATTCAGGGGCGGAGCTAGGTTTCTATAAATTTGAACATTACCATGTCACATAAAAGGAAAAAGACTAGGGTCATTTATAAATTTTGAAAAAATTAAAGGGGGCGATGTATTATGTTGAATAGAATTTTGTTGTTTTCACACCATATATAAGTGCCCCCCAAACCTTGAAGGTAGCTCCGCCCTTGAGTAAACCGGCTAGGTTTCCTGAGGCCAAGGCACGAGGTGAGGTATGGGCTTCATTGAGGCAATAAATTGACACAAGTTAGAAATACCTTGCATATAAGTTTTACTCATTGAAAATTTGCAATAGTGGAAGGTTTTGATCATTCAAAGCAGCCGATTAACTTTGATTTCTTCCCCTGTAATTTGAGAGTGTTCACATTTGCATTGTTATGATGCGCCTTTTAACTAAAATTTACGTTGCTTGATTGCTTATATTTTCTCATTACCCTTGCTATCTTATGGAAAATTCTCTTGATTAAAGTAGCAATGAGAACTATTGCGGCAAACTCTGCTTTCTGGCACCTATTATGCTGCTTGTTCATAGACTTTCTGTAAGAAGTTCATGTTTTAGTTTTTATTTGTGTTGCTATGTTAAACTTGACCTAAAGTTCAATCAAGTGACGACTGCATAGCTGCATCAAGCATAGTTGTCAAATCGCGTATCGGAAGACGTATCGTTTTTTAAAAATAGTGTATCGCATCATATCGTGTATCGGAAGATATGTGCAATTTAATTTTTAAATAATTAATAATATATATATACCTTTGTCAAAAAACATAAATTCATAATAATATAGTATTTCATTAATATTCCACAAACTATTCAAGTTCTCAACATAGTTTAGTAATATCAAAATGCAAAGACCTCTTATTCAAACTTCTAACACTAACTGCTTGAATAACTTTAATATTAATCAGGAATTTTGAACTCAATTGAATAACATTAACAACATACTTTATTATATTTTTTTAAACCACAACCACTAAAACAACGTTGTTTCACTGCCTAGTGATTTAAAAATAAGTCTTAGGGTAAAACAATGTCATTTCAATCCCAAAAAATTAAAAAAATAGAATCGTATCGCGTATCGTACGATACGGTGTAAAAACAATGCAGAGACACAATACGTATTGTTTTTCAGGTGTATTGTGACGTATCGTACGATACTAATAACTATAACATCAAGTGGCACCATAAATTGGATCCATGTATTACACAAAATTAGCAGTACGTGATCGCATAATAATGTTTTTAAGTTTCCAGATTCTTGTTGCTCACTTGTTTGCTTGTTTATGTACTTACAGTATGAGTACATGGTGTTACTGGAGTTGATGAAGAATGGTTATTTGGAGCCAGAGAAAAAGATTGGTAAAGGGATTCGGGCTTTCCAAGTCAGATACCATCCTCAGTATAAAAGTCGCTGCTTCTTTCTCATTAGGGATGATGAGTCTGTCGATGATTTCAGCTTTCGGAAGTGTGTTGATCACATACTTCCCTTGCCAGAAGAATTGCAAATAAAACCTGATGTCAATAAGGCATTAGGTGGACGTGGCACTAGAGGAGGCCATGGAGGTAAAGGTGGTGGAGGTGGAAGAGGAGGTGGGCGTAGCCGCGGCCGTGGCCGAGGGGGGAAGCGGAGAAACTGAGGTAGTGGTCTTTGTTTTACCTGCAGTGGAGTTGGATTTAGAATTTCATAATATATCTCCAATATAAAATGCTGTGAGGTTTTTTTTTTTTTTAAAACTTATTTAGCTGAACTGTTATGCCATCCAAATTTTGACTAACAATGGCTGGTGAAGTTTTGCATTGGGATTACATGAAGTTTTTGATATATGTTGAAAATTCAGCAGTTTTTATTCCCCATACTTCTACTTCTCTATCAATTTAGCATCAAGGTCCTACGTGAATTCAAGTGGCATCTATTATACATAAATACGTCATTCATTAATATATTTTGTAGATGATCTCATATTGAGAAAATCAATAAATTCATTCGCATTGGATTTAGACATACTTGAATCCGATTTGAAAACTCCGATTTAAATATCTAGGGCATCTTATTCTTATAGTACATGTTTAGTCTTAAAAATCAAAAATTCGGGCTGAATAGCTTAATTATATGTTGTTTTTAGTAAATTACATATGAATTTTCACTCAATCTTGTTATACCTTTATATATAGTCCAAATCATATCACAAGTCTAACTGGGCTAGACCCAATAAATCAAGCAAGTTAAGAGGCAGTCCAAGTCCGTTTTATTAATCCGACCTAATCTAAGATTCAAGGAGTCCACAAAGGAATGAGCACGTGAGAAAGAGATCATTGGAATGGATATGCAATGTTTAATTGTACTTATTTTTTATAATTATTCTTCTCGAAGAAGTAGTACTTTCACACTCACGTCACCACCTCACCATACCTATAAGTTGTAATCTCTCTCCACATGGAGGAGCATCTCCCATTACACATCTCTGCACACACATACATTCTTTCTCCTAACTATTGTACCTCTCCCGGAGCATACATCTCTCGGAGCTGTCTCTCTTACTTTATTCATCAACAAAGAGCTCTCGACCACCGTTGTTGTTTTCTAAGAGTGGAGTAGGTCACCTGAACTGAACCACTATATATATATATATATATGTTGACCTAATATTTATTGTTTTGTCATTGGTTATTTTATTAATTGTCTTATTTATTATATCACATCACACACTCGACTATTGGTCTTGCACGAGACAGTTTTGTTCTTCATCAACAAACAGATTAGATAGCTAAATACAAATTGTAATCTTGGAAATATGATGTAATGGTTTGAATTTAGATGTATATAATCACTTTATGCTGTCAGGTAGCTCGAGCATAAGATGAACAGGGTTACGTTGTTAGAGCACATAAACATAAATAATGAATGTGGGTTAAAGGCTTTAATCTTCTTGGCTATGCAATTATTGACAGCAGTTAGTATTAAAGCTTAGTTGTGTAACCTATCCCCTTAATAAAAAAGCTAATAATACAAAATAATGAGCACAGCACTAATGAATAATTACTAATGAATGCTTTAATTTCCACTTTTGTAAGAAAAATTTGTGCGTTACACTTCTACAGGAAGATTATTAGGCCAAGGAAAGCATGGATTGCATGGCTATGAGAAGACTTAGATATGTAAGACTCTATTTTAGTTACAGAAATACTATTTTCATGAATTGAATTCTTGACACTCGAATCATAATAAAGTAATTTTACTACTATGCCAAAACCCGTCTCAAAGCATCAATAGTGGGTGTTTTTACAATTGTTATGGTACCGGAAATAATGATAAAAATAATTACCACAACAGTAATAAAAACACTTACAAAAAGGGTAAAAACTTACACAAAAGTTGTTATTTCATTTTTCGCGATTCAATCTGATTCACAAGATTTCTATCATTGTAAATTTTGAGAAAAGTTATACATGTGCAATCTTATCTTATTTACAAAGAGATTATTTTCATAGATGAAACTCATAACACCTTAATATATATCTATATTACTAGTAGAAATATTTTACATGAAAAATATTTGATTCATTATTTTACCTTTATAAAAAATTATAAAGACTAACATGTCTCTTGAAGAGCCTCGTCGTATGTTGAGTTTGACTATACTAAATGAGTTGGCGTATTTGAGTATTGACTCTCCTCGTTGGTACAACTAGAGATGAGATTAAGCTTTCACCAGTCAAATGCCTTTTATATTTAAATAAGCAAATTACTACTATATCCTTCTATATTTAAATAACAAATTAACCTATAATATATCATATAAATTTCTATCTTTGAAAAATTTTAGAAGGGCATGTTACTCTTAACAGGATATATAAAAACATTATTTTTTTTCCAAAACCCCAATATTAATACATATTAATAATTTCATTGATACAATATTATTTTCGATGCCAAAAAATTGGTATATGCATTTTTTCTCTTCATGTACAATACAAACAATTTAAGTATGATAAATATGAAATAATATCTAATTTAACTATATAATTAAATTTTTATGTATTTTGTCAAATAGTTTAACGAAACCTTTCCCGTGCAACGCCGCACGGGTTGCATTACTAATCATAATAAAATAACCTTACTACTATGCTAAAAAAAACCCTCACAAGATCAATTAAGTAGGCCATACAAGGGCGGAGCTACATGTAAATTGATACGACAATAAAGGTATTTTCAATTTATCTCATTGTCCCCCTAAAATTTTTGAAAATTTAAATACTGGCCTTAGTCTTTTTTGTCTTCAATAAGTTAGTGGTTCACTTGTTTTTCTAATCTACTAAAACAATTGTTTTTTTATTAAAATAAGTAGTAAAAAGCATGTGCATGTAATTCTTTAACTTATTATATATATTAGCCAAATACAATTTCTCTCTTATTTAATACAATTTCTCCTATTTTTTAATATTATTGTATAATAACATACGAATAGATGCAAATGATAAGTTATGCACATTTATGCCCTTCCAAAAATATCAATTTCTCAACAAGATTGAAAAATTACTTACAAATTTATCATAAAATTGATTAATTATAGACATTCTTGAGATTTAAAACAAAATAATCCTTCTAAAAATATTAATTTCTAAACAAGGTTAAAAAGAAATTGTTATTGTAAAATTGATTAGTTTTAAACAATTTTTGAGATTTTAAACAATATCATTGTGTTTCTCTTTAATATATAGTTGAGTTGAAATTTGTCACTAAAAAAATTATTGTTCTTGTTTGTTCATATTTTGTAAAATACTGAATTGATTTATTTTTATATAAATTATGTTAATATGTTACTCATAGTTGAACATTGAAAAAAAAATCTGCAATATTTATTAATCCTTATTATTGGAGGTGGGAGAGAATTTTTTATACCAATTGATTAACCTTTTTGTTTATACTTTTACCCCCACTAGAACATAATCATGCTCTTGAGGCCTCAGAGATAAATACAATTACACACACATTATATATATATATATATATACATGCACATGCATGAGTAGGCCAGTTTAATAAATGCGACCGTGCACGACCTCTTACATAATAATTGCTCTAATTACGTTCACATACGTTCATTTATAGCTAATCTTCTTCCTCCCATATGTATCCCTCTCTCAGTCTAGAATATTTCCTCCTCAGTCTATGTATATTTGATTCATTCCATGCAAAGTGGCAACTCAGTCGTTAGGTACTCCAAAAATCCAGAAAAATAACTCTCTCTCTCTCTCTCTCCCTCTAGATCTCTATACATGGGAAGTCAGTCGCTTAAGGGTTGGTCAATAGATGAAGTAATGACAACTGAAGAAGATGAAGAGTCATTCTCATTTCCAAGCCAATTGCCTCCAATAGATTTCAGGTAACATTAGGGTTTTGTACTCATGATTTATACAAGTTATCAGAGACTACTAGTTTATGAAGATTAATTTTTTTTTTTAACCTATATGTGTTGTAATTTGAAGTGGATATTGGGCATTTGATTGTCAACTTGATTTTCCAATACAAGAGACTGCTTCAGCGTGGATGGAGATGTATCAAAATGATCCTCTTTATACATCTTTGGATCTTGTACCACCCCAACATGACTTCCAAGGTGATATTATCGGATACTAACCACCACGGTATTAAACAGTTATTTTTGGAATTATACTGAAAATTACAACAAAACAAGGGTGAAAACACCAACAAAAACCTATTTTCTTGTAGTAGAAGATAGATTCAATCTGATGAAGTTACGAAGAAACAAGAATGTTTGGGATCCACCCTAATATTTTAGGATTGATCTTGCTTTTTAAGAACTACAACTTGACTTTTCAACCTGCTATTGCAGAGGATTTCTTTTGTGATTTTGGAAGTGGGTTGGGTGTTTGGAATGAAATAAGTGCTTATATCAAGCCACAGAGCCAACTATTGTTGTGTGATAATAGAGTGCAAACCCATGAAGAGTCTGAAGGAGAGAAGATCAAGAGGTGCAGAGAATATAATAATGGAAGTTCTAAAAGTTTGTCTCGAAAAACAATATCTCAGTACTTCTACATGCCAATAACACAAGCAGCAAAGGAGCTCAACGTTGGGTTGACTCTATTGAAGAAAAGGTGTAGGGAGTTGGGAATTCGTAGGTGGCCTCACAGGAAGTTGATGAGCCTCCGAACCCTAATCACCAATGTGCAGGTATTTTCACTAAATGTAACAGTAATATTATATTATCAGTATCAATAGTTAATTATAAAATACTATGTAGATTCAATGGACTATGGTATTTCAATACATTAAATGAAATAGTGCAGTTCACTAATCGTACATGTTGTTTTTATTATTTAATAATACGTATCATGCTTAAGTATGTATAAAAAAAAATTTAACTCATGTCTGACTCTTTTTTAATCTCTAAAGCTAAATTTGGGTCGTGAATACATTGTATTTAGTTAGGTTCTTGGGATAGTATGTTTACAACCAAACCCGTTAAGACTAAACTCAAATTCACTAATTTGGTTTTGATTTCATTTTGTGTCATGTTCGTGAAACGTGTTTATAATCAGGCTCATGTATGACTATGTACAACATAGATAGTGATGATTTAAGAGACTATGGGTTTTGCAGGAATTGGGGAAGAAGGAAGGAGAAGAGGCTGAAGAAAAGGTGAGAGGGGCCCTAGAGATATTGGAGCAAGAGAAGAATTTAATGGAGAAGATACCAGATAAGCAACTTGAAGAGAAAACTAAGAGGCTCAGACAAGCATGTTTCAAGGCAAACTATAAGAAGAAGAAGCTTATGGGGATGATGGAATCGAACTCATCTTAGAGCAGTAACTAGGCATGCATGAATGTGAATATGATATGAAGTTTCTCTTGGCAGTGGATTGTGATTGTAAACAGGTTACTATGAAGGGTTTATATTTTACACGTTGGTAAATAGTTCAAGAATATGTGAAGTTAAGAGAAGTTACACATTATTTTGGTAAGAAAGAGAAGTTAATTACACATTAGGATCTCCAAAGTATGCCTTTTCTTTTCAACCTAAGATGAAATAAAGTTGTATATCCTTCAACACTAATGGTGTATGAATAGTATATGGTGAGCTAGAATTACAATCAATCTATACTATGACTGGACAAGTATAAAAAACTAAATTAGGGTTAGAATTGGTGACGTACCCCAATTAATTGTGAGACATTATTAATCCAATGATAGAGAGTAATAATTAACAAATAAAATTACTCTTTTTTGACACCTAGGATTTGTTTGGATGAATTTTGGGGTCTGTAAATCCTTTCAAACCTAAACCTCTATTTATAAAGATAGGATTCAACATTCAATTTGATCTATACTCATGTTTGTTCTGCAACTTATACAAATGTAGGATTTACGGATATACCATAGTTATTAACAACTATTTATCATGTAAATAATTATTTTATCCTTAGTCAATTCAATTCATACTCATGTTAAGGGGTACAATTATCTTTTGAATCCTTAACCTTTTATTCATCTTTCAAGCCCACCCCCTCTCTAAATTTGACGAAACTCATGATCATGAGTTAATCTTCGGGCCAACTACAATTTGAATTTAAAAATCTAAAATTAAATTTTTTATACAATTATAGAATTTAGGGGAATTTTGAATTATTTTTTCAAAATTCATCTTGTCAAGCCGGTACTCCCTTACCGTACAGTCCCTACAACATTCGTGAGTAAGAAAGGGAGATTTGCTACTGATCTAATGACTAGAACCTTTAATGTCAAAAAGTTCAAATTTCGAAACCGTGAAATCTTAGTAGTCGCAGGTTGAAGCTCGGAAGAAAAGAAACAGCGGACCCCAACTTATTGATAGCTTGACATAACGGTAATTCAAAATTTTTTCCCTACTCCTTACATTTGAGCCAACCGTTACTGGCTTGCTAGGTGATACTACTCTGTCCAACCACAGTTGATGCGACTGAGACTGAAATTAAACACACAAAATGAGAGTAATTTCTGTACACCATCTTCACTCCCACCTTCCCTCTCTCTCCTCCCTCAACCTCCACCGCCATTTCGCCTCTGAAGCTCTTCAGCTTCACCATGACCAGCGTCATCCTCACCCACCAAACAACCCAACGATCACACAGTCCATTCAACGAAATCAACTCCAAGCACAACAATTCTCAAATACCCATAAAGAAGAAACACTAATTTCCCTCATAAAATCATGTACGCAAAAGACTCATTTACTCCAAATCCATGCCCATCTCGTCCGTACATCCCTCTTTCAAAACCCCAATATTTCTCTCTCCTTCTTATCCCATATCGCACTCTCGTCTTTGCGTGATATCCACTATTCCCATAGTGTCTTTACTCAAATATTGAATCCCAATGTTCCCCACTATAACACAGTGATCAGAGCTTATTCAATGAGCAATATCTCACCAGGAATGGCCTTTGAATTGTTCCGGGAAATGCTAAGAAGAACCTTACGTCCAAACCCATTAACTTCTTCATTTGTTACGAAGTCCTGTATTAGGAGTTGTTCATTTTTAGGCGGGTTACAGATCCATGCTAGGATATTAAGAGATGGGCATCAATCCGATAGCCTTTTGCTTACTACTTTGATGGAATTTTATTCATCTGGTGAGAAGTGCAATGAAGCTTGCAAAGTGTTTGATGAGATGTGTCACAGAGATACTGTTGCTTGGAATGTGTTGATTTCTTGCTATACTCGTAATGGCCGTACACGTGATGCTTTGACTGTGTTTGATATGATGCAAAATTCGCAATGTGGGTATAAGCCAGATGAAGTGACTTGTTTGCTTGTACTTCAGGCATGTGCTAATTTGAATGCTTTGGAATTTGGTCAGCGGGTTCATAAATATGTTGAGGAACATGGATTTGGTAATGCTGTTAATCTCTGTAATTCGCTTGTAGCAATGTATTCACGGTGTGGATGTTTGGATAAGGCTTATGATGTATTTAAGGGAATGGGCAAGAAGGATGTAGTTTCTTGGAGTGCAATGATTTTGGGTTTGGCGAGTAATGGGTATGGAAGGATGCTATTGAAGCCTTTAGAGAGATGCAGAGGGTGGGTGTTGCCCCAGATGATCAGACTTTTACAGGTGTTCTTTCTGCTTGCAGTCACTCTGGGTTGCTTGATGAGGGTCGGATGTTTTTCGATTCCATGATCAAGGAGTTTGGGATAGTGCCTAATGTCCACCATTATGGGTGCATGGTTGATCTTATGGGCCGTGCCGGTCTGCTTGATGAGGCCTACCAGCTTATTCTTTCAATGGGCATCAAGCCAGATGCTACTATATGGAGGACTCTTCTTGGGGCTTGCCGAATTCATCGCCACACTTCCCTAGGAGAACGGGTAATTGAGCATTTGATTGAATTTAAGGCTCTAGAAGCTGGGGATTATGTTTTGCTATTGAATTTGTATTCTACGGTGAATGACTGGGAGAAGGTGATAGAAGTGAGGAAATTGATGAAGGAAAAAAAAATTCAAACTACCCCTGGTTGTAGTACCATTGAGTTGAAAGGAGAAATACATGAGTTCCTTGCTGATGATATTTCACATCCACGAAAGAGGGAAATATATGAGATGCTGGATGAGATTGGAAAGCAACTGAAAATTGCAGGTTATGTTGCTGAAATAACATCAGAGTTGCACAATTTGGGTGCAGAAGAAAAGCAGATTACTTTATCTTATCACAGTGAGAAGTTGGCCATTGCTTTTGGAGTTCTTGCAACGCCGCCAGGTACAACCATAAGAGTGGCAAAGAACCTCCGGATATGTGTAGATTGCCACAATTTTGCAAAGATACTTTCTGGGGTTTATAATCGAGAGGTGATCATTAGAGATCGCATCCGCTTTCATCACTTCCGAGAAGGACACTGCTCCTGCAATGACTACTGGTGAAGAGAACACATGCTAAACACTAGTCTGCAACATGGAATATCTGTCATCAGATTGAAAAATACAAGGTCAGTTGGAACATTACTTTTGACCTCTTATGTTGATTATGGCTACGGAAAATTTTGGTTCTGGGTAGGGATTTTCCAAAGAATTAAAAACAAACAAGTTATCGGAATCAATACCAGCAATCTCTACCACATAACCAAGAACAAAGTGGATGGATCACGTTGAAGGCATTTAGCTAAGTGGCATCTTTCCCAGTGATTCACATGTGGTGCAATGAGATTTCCTTGGGACAATTTTTGCTGATTCAATGGATGTTAAAGAAAACAATTTAATGGAGATAAAACATGATAAAGCCTGAAATGAGGGTTTTGCCTCTTTTTCAGTGGAATGGAAGAACAAAATTTCCTCAGAGGAACTTAAAGAGTGAACAAAGTTTTTATTTCAAGAAAACTGAGTTCTGTTGAAGTTAGACCTTGACTGAATCATTTGTGCGTTAACCAATAAATTGAAGAAAGTATCTCTGTATTACTAATTTTAGCCTCAGTTCATTTTTTGGATCTTTATTTTGCTCTCAAGCATTGGAACTGAGTCTCTGATCCTTGATGCAATCCCTAAGTTGCTTCAATCAGAGAAGTTCTGGAAAAACCTGGTGGGATACCATGTCAAACAGTCCTGATCATGTATTCTTGTCACTGGTTGATCGATTTTCTTGGTCCCAAATTCCTCAAACCATCTAAGTTCAATCGATTTCCTTTTGTGATTACTTAATCGAGTTTGAGAAGAGTTGTAGTCTTGGAACACGTTGGAGGTGGTTTATTTTCGGCTGCCTTGGGTATTATACTGATGTTTGGGATCAAATTCTGCGAAAAAATTGCTAGTATCTTGGATGTCGCTGAATGCTGTCTGTATATTGGATATGTTGATTTCCTTTCTCAAGTAATTTGTTAGTGGACAGGTCCATCCTGAGAAGTTTCAGTAAACATGTAAGAAACTAAATGTCAATCGCCTACAGTTCCAGTTCCATATCATGTGATTTTTTTTCTTTCAACTTGTTTTATTTGTAGCTTGCTGTTTTTAAGGGGGTTACTGAACAGGGCTTGTTTTGACTTAATGGTAGATATAACATGGTTTACATATTGGGTTTAATGAAAATTGCCAGACCTTTTCACCTTTACTATGGTTTCTCCAAAACTTCATCCTGCAGGCCTTCAAATTGTCATGTCTTTCCTACTATTATATTTTTGAGCTAGGTGAGTTGTGTGTGTATTTGACTCAAATCACAGTGATATAAATTGCATTTTGCCCCGTAAGAATTGTGCAAACTCTCCAAAGAAATTTATGCGTTTGTATTGAATGTATTCGGTCAATACGATCATTATTTGAAACACTTGTTATGAAAAATTTAGTTCAAAAATCCTCTTTTCTTTTTCATTTTTTGACCTTTTTAGGCGATATAAGTACTTTGTTTAAATCTTGCATCTGTTCCTGCGATTGTCATTAGCTATCCACATTTTTTCTATGTTATGCAGATTTAGACTTGCACTATCTGGAGAGTTGGCCCATAGCTTATCTTCCTCACAAGGCAACTAAAATAATCTCTAGTGGTGAATGTGGAATCTGTGATTGTAGGGAGTGAGCAAAGCTATGGTTGATCGAGTTTAAACGAGGCACGGGATTATGAACGGAAAAATAACAAAAAATCGGATTCATTGGAGGAGGCTTATTATGAGTATGAGGAAAAAAAATATATATGATAAGAAACATTACTCCAAATAAGTTTTTCTATTATTTTCCTTTTCTTATTCATGTATTTGTTCATGGCTGCCTCCAACATCCTCTCTTTAGCAGAATTGAATGGAAGTAAATGGTTAACCATTAGGGCCTATTTGTTTATTAGGTTTTTTTTGGGGGTTAAGAAAAATAATTCGATAGGCTCCATAATCTTGTGCTTGGTTAACACTTTTAAACCCAAAATTCATATCCTAGCCCGTAAGGGACCTGGTGTATTAAACCCACGTACATGGGGGGGGGTTCATTTATCCTAGTCTAGGTTAACTATGTCAACTGACCCAACCATCCTTAATAAAATATCCTATCTTCTAAATCACATCCCAATCTCCCTAATTACTCCTCTCTGTAATTAAACAAACATGAATATCGATTGAATTGACCAATGAGTAATATAATCATTTACAAAACAAATGTGTTAATAATTGTGATTAATTCGTAAGTCCCACGTGTGTATATATTACTTACCAAACACAAATATGGATAAGATTTATATATGAATCTCATATACACAAATGTGGGATTTTGGTTTAAAGAGGTTTGATAAAACGAATCCAATCCCTCACCCCAAAACCACCCCCATGTTGCCCTAATGGAATGACCATTCCTTATGTAAGTTGCTAACATTAATCCTCAAGGGTGTGGGTGAGAGAAGTTCGGTTCATTTCATCCAAATAAGAAACATCCAATTTTCAGTGCTCCGGCGCACCAGCAATGTTATTAAAGTACATATTAGTCATACTAACAAAATTCTGCAACAGTACTACACTTTGACTCTCCACTTGTCTATATCAGACGCCATATTCAACAAAAAAGGAATCGCAAATGTGTTACTTCAAGCAGTCTACAAAATTGAAAACAGTGATTCAGTTATGAATCTGCATGATATGCCGAACTACTTTATTCCTCTTATGTAAATTGTTTCGGGCATCAAGTCTAAGCGGCCACTGGTTGCTTGTGAACAAAAGATATCCCCTTCTCGATACTGGCTTTCAGTTCTGGCTTGAGGGCCTCCAGGGCCTTTTCTTCATACTCGGTCAGTCCCTGAAGGTCGGATGAGATCACAGCTTCAACACCCTTCCTTCCTATCTTAACCCTCGATGCAAAGAATGGAAGCTCAGTCAGCTCTGACTGGATGTAGCAACACTCATAGACATCACTATCTCCATCAAGAGCACGGAGAGAGGACTCAACAAATCTTGCTGCTGCATATGCCATAGACAGTGTAGCAGACCCTGCACCGGCTTTTGCCTCCACCACTTCTGTTCCAGCATTTTGGATCCTTACTGTTAGTTCTTGCACTTCTTCATCGGTGAAACTGGCAGAGGGTTTTGTCTTTGACAGCAGGGGTAGGATAGTTATACCAGCATGTCCCCCAACAACTGGAACATCAACATCAATGAGCTTTAGGTTCTTCTTCTGTGCAACAAATGTGTTTGCCCTCACAACATCGAGAGTGCTAACACCAAAGAGCTTCTTTGGATCATATACACCCTTCTGCTTCAAAACTTCTGCTGCAATTGGCACTGTAGAGTTAATAGGGTTGCTAATAATATGGATGAAGGCATCAGGACAGTTTTCGGCAACAGCCTCAACCAAGGTCTTCACTATGTTGGCATTGATGTTGAAGAGGTCATCCCGAGTCATTCCTGGCTTCCTTGCAACACCAGCAGGTATGACAACTACATTTACGCCTTTCAAGGAATTGGCCAATTCAGAGGCTCCTGTGAAATCCAAAACTTGTGAGGGAGTATTGCAGTGACTGAGATCAGCTGCAACTCCCTTGACATTTGCTATATCATACAGGTGCAGCGCTGAAACTAATGGTGACATCTTGATCAGAAGTGCTAGTGGCTGGCCGATACCCCCAGCAGCTCCTAAAACTGCCACTTTGTAAGAAGCCTGAGGCTGAAGGTTATTCCAAGATCTCCGATTTTGTTTTTGCGCTTTTGGTTTAACTGAGTGCCGAAGAGCTGCGGTACTTTCCTTGCCTAAGAAGGATGATTCTGATTCACAGCTTATGGATGATACTCCCTTGAGGCCACTGAAACTCAGAAAGCTCCTGGTGTTCAATCTCATGCCAAAGGCCTTTGATTGTGAAAGTGAGCTCCCTTTGGGACTAAATGACATAGTTGATCCAATTGAAAAGGTAGTTGCTGATGTTGCTGCCATCCTGCTCCCTGTGAAAGGAAGGTATTTCAAGGCCTTGTGTATGGACTATATGATTAGAGATCAGAAAGGAAATTTACCACCTTGCTATCCCTCTATATAAATGAGAGAACAGTTAATACATCAAAATTTCCAAAAAGAATAATATTATAGAGAAGCATGCCAGATTATACAAACAGGTGCACAACTGATTCACAGGTAATACTAGATTATAGATGCTTGATAGATATGTGCAACTACACTTTGGTATTTAGGTATCAGCCAACAAGAAGTTTGCGGGTCTGAATGAAAATTTCAAGACACAGTTTAACAAGTGACTACAGCAATCAGTAATCAGAAAATATAATAAACAACTGTAACATTAACCACAGAAAAACCATTGAATTTGAAACCATTTCAAAGCTCACCCATATAATGCTAAACTTTGATGCCAATGAAAATGAAAAGAGAAGCCGTATTACCACCTCTCAAAACTAGAATCTATATCACATGTTGTTTGTCTAGAAAGCTCGATACGAATATGGCAATATGACAAAATCTCAAAAAATACGATACGGGTACGGCTTGCATATATATACAAACTTAAATAAGCGTATAACGCATCATCGAAATGAATAGCAAAGACGGACTCATATAGCCATCCCAAATGATTGGGAAATAACGCTTGGTTTGGTTTGATTTGGTTTATATATATATATATATATATATATATATATAGAGAGAGAGAGAGAGAGAGAGAGTAGTGCTATCATGGAAACTATGCATCATATCCTCTGATTGTGATACAAATTCTATTGGGAAAGTACATTAATTTATTCTTTTTTTAAATCAAATCTTTTAAAAGTAAAAACAATATTTTTTTAGTCTTATCAAAGCTTGTTATATTGTTAATCCAGTGACCTTGACCAATTAATCACTATTATTTCAGCAATTTTTTTTTATCTTATCCAAGTGCATTATAGAAAACTATTTCATCCCTATTTGGATTAGCCCTACTATTTAACTAAATAGGAAAGTTCAACCACATATTGATTTGGTTGTTAAGAGACTGCCACGGAGATTTGTTGAAGGTATAAGTAAACTAATTTGCAATCCTCTAAGTGCAAAGTAGGAGGAGGCTATAGCATCAAATTTGCTACTAAGTTAGGTTTCCGTTTCAACAAGATCTGTTTAGAAGGTGACTCCAAGAATGTTATTGAAGCAATATGCCAGAGGGGACCCAAGCATTCTGATATTGGGATTTTTGTTGATTAGATTCACAAGTACACAGATCAATTCACAGAGTTCTCAGCTAAATGGATCAATCGAGACGGCAATTCTACTGCTAATGATTTGGCTAAGTATGCTACTAATTGTACGGGCATGAGATGTTGAAGGAATGTTTGTCCTGATTTTTCGTACCCTATCATTCATAAGGAGAGAATTCCTAGTTGATGAAATAAAATTCGTTATCGTTTCAAAAAAAAAAAACCACATATTGATTGTGATACAAATTCTATTGGGAAACTACACTAATTTATTCTTTTTTGAAATCAAATCTTTTATAAGTAAAAACAATATTTTTTAGTCTTATCAAAGCTTGTTATATTGTTACTCTAGTGACCTCAACCAATTAATCACTATTGTTTCAGCAATTTTTTTTATCTTATCCTAGTGCATTATAGAAAACTATTTCATACCTATGTGGATTAGCCTTTTCTTGGTCTATGGTCAATACCAGTGCACTAATAGGTTTTTGTCACAATTTTAGCAATATAAATACACTTTTGTAATTCTATGAGAAACTATTAAAGTCAATGAATTAGGTTTCATATGTTATTTAATCCACATGATTTCGAATAGAATATATCATACAAAAGAATCTCTTAAAATTGAGCCTAAAATGGTTATGAAAAATTGAAAATCGTTAAGTCAAAAACATTTTTATTATCAGTATAATAATAACGTAATTTTAATTTAAATATACTTTACTAATAGAATTAGTTTCACAATTAATATATGGTTGAATTTCCTATTTGGTTAATAGTCAAATCTGGTAAGTTTTGACATTTAATATAAGGTTTATTTGATTAGAGGCCCTTAGATTAGGATCTAACAGTTCACATAAAAAGTTCTCACTAGAGACTATAGTGCATAGTTTTTATGATCATGCTAATATATATGTGTGTGTGTGTATTTTAGAATGTTATTACAATACTAGAGATGCAAGGGATTAAAAAATAAAACATACTCAAACTAAAATAGTTTATGTTATTGATATAGGATTGTTTAATGGTGTTTTAAATTCAAGAATCTATGTAATTCTAAAGTTGAAAACGTGTCATCCTTCGAGACTCCTCAATTTTTACTTAACATTTAATTTCAATAGACTTCATTGGCTTTAACATAAACCATAAAAATTTATTATTCAAGTCAACCAAATTGTAAAAAATTGATAAATCTTGTGATATATGTGATGCACGTCCAAATGAATATCTTAGAATGAGGAGTCCCCATTTGTATGATTCACGGTTTCTAAACAACCCACCTCATTAAATATAAGACGAGTGTATTCGCTGTGGAGATACGTGTATCCAAAGTGTGTCCAACAACTATCCAACAATGATAAAAATTTTATTAATTATTCATACATGCAGAAAGTATTTGATGTGTATCCGCAAGTATCTAACGAATATTGATATCCGATATGTATCGAATACGAATACGTCACCCCGATTAAAGTATCCATGCATCAGAGTTGTTCATCTTAAGAAGCCATCATAGTTTTCACACCAGAATTAAGATCCAAAGGGAACAAGATACATTAGGTCATATGTAAAGAGAACACTCCAAACTGCGCATTTTAAAGTTAGAGGAGTGAATCACAACCATGGGAAAGTTTGGTTATTTAGAAATAAAAACTTAGCAACGCATGGTGACAAACTGTCTATTTATTACAAACTTCAATGGCAAAATGAGTGAAATATCTCTTATACATCAATGGAAAAAAGGAAGCATATCCCTTTGGTATGGTGATGGATTGAAGATAAGAATCGAAACTTCTGTTGCAGCCATAAGTTTAGCTTGCATTTTGGAAACCTGGATTTGAATTTGGCAATCACATTTTAAATCCATGAATTCAGAAAGAATAGATTTAAAATGCAAGGATTCTAAGTAAGTTTTTCAGATCAGTAATCTAACTTAAAGGATTTGATCAAGTAAGTAAATGTCCAATTAAGTATCCATAGTATATTCGGTTGCCACACAATCTGATAATCCAACAACAAAAGAACACCCAAGAGAGAAAAAGGGGGTGGGGGAGCAGTTGACTATCCCGAGATCCTATACCAAGATCCAGAGGCATGTGTCTCAAAAGTAATAAAGCTATATAGAGTCTACTCAATCCATCATATATAGTCTACTATTTGTATCACGACAGAATCAAAGACGATTTGGGGCTCCAAAATATACATAAATCATCCACTATTCACATAGCTGCAAAAATAGCTGAATTTCAAATTCACCCCCAGCCAATCCCCAAATCCAAATGTAAGCAAGAAGCAGAGAATCAATAAATATCCAGAGAACTAAATTATAGATAACGAAAAGCATTTCACAAGAAAATTTGCCAAACCAGTTGGAGATGTGAGTGAACAGGGTAAAATACATCAAATCCACACAAACCGCATCAAAATTTCAAGAATCAAGAACGACATATCCAAGAGAATTGCATCGGATTAGAAATTTTTTTGTTACCTCAGAGAATATTCTAGAGCTGAATCGAGAGGGTGCGAAGATGAAGCTGTGAGAGAACTTTTCAGGTGATTGCTTGTGACCGAGGATTAAAAAGGCGCACACACACAGTCTCTTTCTCTGGAGTTGGTGTTGACATTGTTTTTTCTCCGCCGTGAGGCCTCGAAGTAATCTAACGGATTGGGTAAAATAATTTGGGCCCACAAAACCCAACTTTGAATCCACAATATTTAATAGGATAATTATTGGGCTTAAAAAATCGGCCCGTATGCTTTGGGGCCACTTATTCCCCCTGAACCGGGTACCTTTAACGCAGAACTTTGGGATATCTAAGTCCACCGATAGGATTTGTGGCGTAATTACCTAAAGGCCCTTCTACAGTAATTTATCTAATGTTTTTACAATTTTACCTCCTTTTGTCTCCATTTCACCAAACTGGTCCCTCGCTGTTTGCACCCCCTGGTCCCTCCTCACAAGGCCAAAGGTATTTCTCTCTGTCGCTCTCCTCTCTGTCTGTTGTGCGTCTCTATTTTAGGCATTTTTTACAATGGTCGACGGTATTGCCTCCATTTTTGGCGTGAACCACGAAGTCTCAGAACATACCATGGCTTGTCCCTCTCTCTCTGTGTCCATCTGCCTCTCTGTTACGCGTAGAGTTCCTTCGCATTGCAAAGATATTGTAATGTCAATAAGGGATTGGACAAAGTCGTCGAACTTGGAACGAAGCCACGTACGGTAGATGAACTCGGGGTCAGGGGCTTTTTGGACGGAGCTGATGGAAGGCTTAGAGGACGAAGATGGGAGGTTGGGGAAGATTGGCTCTAAATTTGTAGTTTCTCCTCCACCACGTTATAAATTACTCACTAACTCAAAGATCTGATAAATTTATTTACTTTTATCCAACCAGAAATTCGGGTTATTGAGATTTCATTCTACTGATTTAAAATTTAAATTCAATCCAATCCGATCTATGACTGATTTGCAAACACCCACAACAGTGTGTAGAGCCAAGCCAAGCAAGTGTCGTGCTAAAGAAAGGCAATCACAACCGTTAGATGAGAAAGAAGGTCATTAAGATTAATGATACTAAAATATTATTTATTGATATGGTATAATAACAAAAAATTATGATTTAATTATGTAACTAATTAAGTTATTAGTCATTGATTACTCATTGATTAAGTTATGTAACCTAATTTTTTTAACTTAAAAAATGAGTCTCACATCTCAAAAATTTATCTAAATATTAGTTATGTTACTATTTTAATTGATAGAACAAAAAATAATGGAATTGACACATTTTAATATATTAAAAATTATTTAAAATATATATAAGTAATATCTTTTCAAAAAGAAATCAAGGTGGAACCGTACCCGCTAGTCCTCATGTGGCTCTGCCCATGGTCCCATGTGTATTAATTGTAGATAAAATTGAATAAAAGTGTAATAGAAAAAATTTAGATATTACATTTAATTATCTAAAAAATTTGCAGACAATGTTTGTGTACTGAAGTCCTCTCTTTAGGGGTGGTTTCACTAACCCCACATTTTGGGGCTTTTGGTCACCTTGTCACAGGATAGTGACTGAAACGGGCATGTAAACTTAAGTGTCAAAATGCAAGGGTGTAGTTTAAAATGGAAGAATTGATTTTTTTTATTAAATTAAATTTTGTTTCTATTCTTATTCATTTGCACTGTATTTAGTAGGTAGTAATAAAGTATGAGAAGAAAATGGTCATTACTTTGTAATACTCATTCTGATATTTGGTATATAGTAATAAAAATTTATTTTCATTATCATGACATACCTAATTTCACAAATATAGGATTTATAATTCTTTAATATTTAGAAGTATTTTTCATTCTCAACTACCAATCACTAATTGTCACCACCACCACAACCACCAACCCACCTTCAAGGTTCCAAGGTCCGAGGTCTGATCTAGGGTTCGAGTTTGGATCTAGGGGTTAAGGGCGGGTCGGGGTCGGGTCAGGGCCGGGGGTCTAGTTAATTCTAGGGTTGCGGTGTCCAGGTTTTACATCGCGTCCGAGTTCGAGGTCGTGTTCAAGTTGGGGGTTAGGTCATTGGTCCCAAGTCATGTTCAAGTTTAAGGTCCAAATTCGAGTCCAAGTTTAGGATCAAGGTCAAATTTGTCTGAGTTTGACATCGGGCCCAAGTTCGGGGTCAAGTCAAGTCCAAGAATTATTCAGAGTGAATTTTTAATTCTATTCTAATATTTAATCTTACTTGTTGTGAAACATTAAAATTGTAATATAGCATAAATGTATTCTACAAATCAGTTATCATCTTTAGACACCTAAACCCTCAATAGCCCACAACATTAAGGCCCAAAATTTTGAAACTAAGAATTACAGGGCTTTACCCAAACGGAACCCTTCCCAAAATTCTCTAAGGCTTAGGCCAAACCAAGGCCCAAGAGGGGGTTTAGAAATAGTTTTCAACTACCAATTGACCCGCCTCGATTATTACCTCACTAGTTGCGTCATTGTGCCAAGCGCGAAGATGTTTACTTGAATAGTCCAACCCTTTTTTTTTAGGCAATCTTCTTTTTGTACTTCTTACGTGCCTTTGATGTGAGACTGTATGCAATCAATTAATAGAAAAGATATAGGAGATGAAATTCATTCTATCTGTCTGTTGCTAACAATAAAAAGGGCGAAGGCAAGTTTATATCTGAGTCGGTTAGACAGGTTTCACGCCACTGCTAATTCTGAGAAAGAGTAAGATATATACAATTTTATTCTTGCACATTAAGAGATTATTTGTGGCTCAAATTCATGAAGCCCAAATCAAAATGGCGCAACTTTATGGTTACATTGAGATTATGACTTAGAAATTTTATTTCTTGCTTCCAAATTTTCAATTATTATTGGTGGTGGTATTTTGGTTTCTAGGGATGTATTTTTGCTTTTCAAGAGGCAAAGGAAATTGAAACAAGAGTTTTATGCATTTTCATGGGACCATCCATCATATCTCAATGGAATGGAAAAGGCATGGTGGTAAGAAAGTGGATGCCACCACCTCCTCCATTCACTTCCTCCACTCAACATAAAAGTAATGCTTGATTGCTATAGATATTGGTTTACCCTAACATGCATATTCTAAGGAATCTAGATCCCTTTATTTTGCTCTTAATAAATCACCTAGATAAGTGAGGGATTCAACTATATACATTGGATTTCACTTGAATTCATGCTAGATGATTTATCCAAAAAAAAATGAAGCAAAAAGATGTTAGAGAAATGTCAATTCATCTTTTAGCAATATGTATATACTCCAACCAATGTTATGGAGATTTGGTTGACCAACAACCATGTTGAAGTCAATTGCAAATTCTTTCTTATTTTTGTGTGGTTTCCTTTTAATTAGCGGAATCAACCTCTAATAACAACTAGACTATGAATCACTTATCTTTCTGTAATAGCAAACATGAGCATTGTGTTTTGAATACGAATTTTTTTCTTAAAAAAATATCTATAGTTTAGGTTGGTAAGAATTACGTTCACCAAAATGACAATAAGATTGTTTATCACTTAGGACATTACACAATCATGACAGACCTTCCTTATAATCCTTACCAGACCTAAGGGGTTCCGAGACATCTCGGCTCTTTCAACGGCTAAACTCATCAACATGTATTTTTGACATTTAATTTTTCGATTTTGAAATAATTTGTTTTTTTGAAAATAAATAGACTTGATGCAACAAGATTGACGTGTAGAGGGAAAGAAATTCAAGTCATGTTGATTGTGTTTCATTCCACGCATGCCCGGACATCTTTACATGCGGGTAAGGATGCGTATATTTCAAATCTCTTCAGATTTCATAAGAACAGAAGTTTTGTGCACTGAAGTGTAATTATGTGTCTACACGCAAAAAAAAAAAAAAAAAAATAAAAATATATATATATATATATATATATATATATATATATATACCTGATAAACTTAGTACCCATGAGAGTGATCCTAATTCAGACCCAAACTAAAAACACAATCTAACCAGGTCTAACAAAAAAAAAAAAAAAAAAACCAAAAGCAACTTGCACATGAAGCCTAATGTGATGGTGCTTCCGGTTTCTTAGAATACAAGGGCGGCTCACTGCAGGGTCTAGGGAGGGTCATATACACGCAGCAACTTTGTTACTGCGCCAAGGCTGTGGTATCAAATAAACAAAAGAACTTAAAATTTCTAGGGCCTGAAATCATCTGAATGGAGTCGAAGGCCAGGTATCACATTCAGAAACCCACTCCAATCTCTTGTTTACACCTTCCATACATGATACATCCTGATATCACTGTCAAAACCTGCACATATCTCTTATGAATTCTTGATATATATCTCCTAATTTCTACATCACTAAATGAGTAACATCTTACATATACGATCATAAGGAGAAAAATAAAGTTACATCTATTCTAAAAACAATACATGATATATATTTTTTCGTTGTACGATGTTCAGACTTACACCGACTATTCCCTTGAATTCAGCATCTCGAGGAAGACAAAATATAGTGACATATATATACTACCTAAGAAAACTAACAATCTGGACAGCCTTTCCCCGGTTCGGGCTTCGGGGTGTGGTGGTTATTAGCCCCAGGCCCTGGATAATCGTTGAGCTCCACAGCCATCCTTCTAATCACAGGATGTACCTCCCATCTTTCCTTGGACTTCTCCTGCTTATAGTAAGAGAAAAAAAAATTGTGTTAGTGAAAAATAGTATAAACCCGCATAGGTTGGTTAAGTAGTCGAACAAAGAGGCAAGTCGTAAAACAACATATATCCTGATTTCGAGTTACCTGACCACATGAAACGCGGGGATGCACGTTGGTTAATGGGTGATTACGTGCATTTTAAATTTACGTGGCAGCCATAAGTTACACGCATGTGGTTGCCACAATTTTTCGGTTTCCAAAAAGAAAAACATATAACATGGCTTAGTTTATTAAGTACCAAGCGGGTGTTCTCTGAAAGTTGATGACCTTGATATTGATGATCTAGACTTCTGATTCCTGCAAATTAAAACAATCTAATACCACATCATCAAGAAGAGAAGGATGCAGAAAGAGAAATAAAAGAGAGAGGAGAGTAGTTGAGGCTTACTTGAAATTGGGACAGCATTGATATTGCAGATAAGGTGAGAAAAACACAATAGAACTACTAGCAGGCGAAGAAAAGTGTCTGCCATGGCTCTCTATCAAAATTCTTTCTGTGCTTCCAATTGCTGTGAAATGTGAATGTTGTTTATTAATAAAGCTAACTAGCTAGCAGACTAGCACTCCATTACCACATTCTTATTGTGGTGGTAGCAGTCAAATCACCAAAGTCAAAGACGTGTTATCACCACGCAAGACATCTTGTGGAGGCTTACATAAACACGGTTTCAATCTTGGAAAGTCTCTCTCTCTCTCTCTCTCTCTCTCTGTGAACCAGAGTAATTCATGGTGATGGATTTTTTTTTGTTGAAGTGGAAGGTATGATGAGAAATAAGGCAAGTCAAAATGGAAACAAAGGATGAACACACTATGCAAGTGGAAAAGTGAATCATGTGGGGGCAAAAGCAGAGGGCTTCCACTAAACTTAGTCAAGGCCAAGTGGAGCATATAATTAATTAGATTTGACGGATACATATTGGAACTTTGTAAGTTCAACAATATTGCCACTACTATTGAATTTACAAATAACCCTACGAGTAATTTAAGTGGTAATACGAAGAATTTGTAAATTTAGACATTTTAAATTTGAACTTTGACATTTTTTTGGGATCAAGTAGAGGCGACTTAAGATAATTTAAGACCTAAGCATAAAATTAAACGAGGTCTTTTTTTAGTATTAATTTAAAAAAAAATAATAAATTTGTAATTTTTTATGTGAGAGAATAATAGAAGAAGAAATGTATCACTGTTGCCGAGAATGAGGTTTTAATTTTTGCTTGTTTTTTACCACGAGAATGAGGTTTTAACTTTTGCTTGTTTTTTACCACAGAAAGAGCGTTTAATTTCACATTTTATTTTTGTTTTTCACTTTAGAGAGAGAGAGTGTGTGTAAGTATATTTTCTTTTAACTTATGATTTTTTAGGTTTTTAATGTTATAAATTGGATCATGGGTCTAAATTATTACAATATAATTTTTGATTAGACTTAATTTTTTAGGGCTTGAAATTTAATAGATTTAAATTTTTTGTAAGTGCACAAAAACTTAAATATTCAAAAATAATTGAGTGCAAGAACGTCAAATTTATATGGATGACATTGCGATGAACACTAGAAAAGAGAATATCAAAATTATAATAAATAATATCAAAACACAACAGTGTCTTACATCACTAATAAGAGACTCGATATAATAGAAGCAAGCTGAATGGCAAGTGCTCTGTATAAGAGCACAGTTGTAAGCAACTTTGTCAATTTTTTTTTTTAACAAAAAGGGCTAATTTCAACTTTAAAGACCACTCAAATCCCAATTTATACTCTCAATGTTTAAAAATATTAATTTATACCATGAAAGACATAAATTCGTATCAATATACACCTGGGGCTAACTCCGTCCATTTTGCTGTTAAAATTTTTTTGGCTAATTATAAATTGTAATATTTCATATTTATGAACCAAAAAGAATTTTATTCATTAATACTCGTTAAATAACTCTTGATTATATCGTATCATAACATTTTCATGTCATGTTCGAGTTAAAAAATATATATATTTTTAAAAATTAAAAAAATAATATATAAATACCTATTTTTTTTCTACAATATTCGTTAAATACAAATTTTTTGATTGTTCGATCAAATTAAAGTTATATACGAATAACACAACTATAAATAAAAAATAGTTATTTAATGAGTATTATAGACAAAAAATAGATATTTTTGAATTTTTAAAAAAATATTAAATAGTATTATATGAATTTTCATAATGTGAAATATATTACACAATACAATTGACTCGAAATGAAAATATTTTTTGTGTTAAAAATAATTTTTTATTGACTCAAACACAACACAAAAATATTATTATATGATATAATTAAGAGTTATTTAACAAGTATTAATAGATGAAATTCTTTTTAAAACATAAATGTTAAATATTTAAATATTGAGGGGTGTAATTTTAATTAATTCAAACTTTTTAACGACAAAATAGATGGCAGTTAGTTAGTCTCAAATTCACATTAATACGTATTTATATCTTTTAGGGTATAAATTTATATTTTTAAATTTTGATGGTATAAATTAAAATTCGAGTAATCTTTCAGGGTGCAAGTTGAGATTAGCCTAAAAAAAAAAAGTGAAAACTAGATGTACTTGTTTGGAGATAAGTCCTTCAAAAAAACTTATAAGAGCCTAAGTCCATGTTTAAAATTATATGTAATGACTTAAGTTCACTTTTTTTTTTTATCTCAAATATAATTCCTTGAAAGGAAGTTAATTTTTTCTCTCTCATATCTATCTATATCCATATATAAGTTAAGATTTTGACTAATATTAAAATTTTTCATCTTATATATATATATATATATATATATATATATATATAGAGAGAGAGAGAGAGAGAGAGTAACATTCAAATTCATGTTACTATTTTTTTTATTATGTTACTGTTCATTTTACTGCTTTTGTTGAGTATGTTACTGTTCATGTATTATTATTTTTGAGCATATTACTATTTTTATTGATCATGTTACTATTATTATTTTCCTAAATATTAATATTCAATGTTACTATTTTATTTTATTTTTTTGAATATTACTATTTTTTGTATTTGAATGACATTTGAATTTGAGAAAAATAATTATTGTTAAGTATGTTACAGTTTTTGTTGAACATGTCAATATTTTTGTTGAACATGTTATTTAAAAATATTAATATTGAATGTTTCAATTTTTTTTATATTTAAATGTTACTATTTTTTTTTTTGTTTGAATGTATTATTTTTTGTGTCCAAATAATATTTTTTTTTGTATTTGAATGTTACTATTTCTATATATAGATAGATAAGAGAGAGAAAAGAAAAATTTTAAAATTAGTTAAACTCTTAACCTATATATGGATATAGATAAATATGAGAGAGAAAAGATTTTAATGTTAGTCAAACTCCTAAAATTTAAGAGTTTTTAATTTTTAGTTTTATTCCACTTCTAAAGAAAATGGATAGCATGGTAAAATTGACAAAAAACAGACTTCATAACAAATAAGTTTTTTTGACAGACTTAAGTCCATATAGGGGGACCGACCTTCAAATTTCCCAAAAAAAAAACCAACTTTGGCAATAAAATGAGCTCAGCTTGTGGGCCAAGTTCAATTGGGTATGAAAAAAAAAGGCTTTTGGGCTAAGGTTTACTCTTTAATTAGATTATTTTTAATGTAAATTTAAATTTTTATTCAAATTTGAGTAAAAAAAAGGTAAAAAAATTAATTTGGTATAGAAATATCCAATGGAGAAACTCAAATTTAAATGAAGAGAAATCCAAATTTAAATGAGGATGAACCCAAATTTAAAAGAAGATAAATATGATTATTGAATCTTTAAAGGATGGTGAAATCTCACAATTAAACAGTTGAATATAGATTTGGGTTTCCTTTCATATGATGTGAGTATGAGTGTAGCATTAGAGAAGTATTTTAGACCATTTTAAATTTGGGTACAAAAAATTGTCAAGACTAGAGATACTCTTAGATTGTTAGTTCAAATTTTTTGGTATACATGGAGAGGACTCCAAAAGTTTTAAATACAAGGATTGTAAAGATTGAATTTGCAAATTTGAATATTTGATTTAGTGAATTTGTGCCGAATTCACACCCAATTCGTGGATGTACATTCGAAATGCAAATTTGTTAAGGTTTTTATGCGAATCTATGTGATTTAGGAACCCATTGGTAGATTTCCCTCACGGGTTCAAACTACTATAATCACGTCCAGACAAATGTTCCATTCCAATTTCCCCCTCCAGCCATTTTTATATTGATGGGTGACCTTTTTATTCTCTCTCTAAATCTTTCGTCAAACAATATCCTCAAGGGTGACACTAATTAACCAACTTGCTAGTTTCCTATTTTACCTTTTTCCACAGCCATCCGAATTCAACATTATCATTTTTCTACCAATTAATTACTTGAGAAAGCATGTGTCTTTATCAAAACTTGTCCTAATTGCTTGTTACAAATTCAAAGACTTCTAAATTTTCAAAGGCCCACATTACTGTCCCGTCCCGTGTTTCGTTCTTTCTTGACACCTAAGAATCATCACAACCACACAATTTTAGGACATTTCATCATCCCAAAAATCTAATATTTATTTAATTTCTTAGGACCAATGTTATTCAATCAATCGAAACGTCGCTTTTGTTGTGAAACAAAAACTATAAACTATTAACAAGATGTGTTTGATACGATGGATAGAAGGATAAAAAATAGAAGTAATACATTTTTAATATTTTAAGAAAACAATCATTATTTCTCTTATTTGTGTTCGGTAGAAAGGTTGGAAGTAAGTTTTTTTTTTTTTTTTTTTATATTTTGTATAGATTAAAAAGGAAATTTTAGAAAAAAAATATTTAATAAATATTATATCGCTGTGTTTGAAGAGCCTAGATTTAATTAGATCAAACTCAATTAATCAAGTAAGCCCAAATACACTAGAAATGCAGGTCAAACCCAGTTTATCAATCTAACCCAGTCCAAGATTCAAGGAATCCAAGAATATTGGAGCATGTGAGAGAGAGATTATCGGGATACCCACTTTCAAAGATCAAGACTATCATAATTGTATTTACCTTTTGTAATTATCCTCTTCGAAAAATTAATACCCTCACACTCACGTTACCGTCTCACCATGCCTATAAATTGTAAGCTCTCTCTATTGAGAAGGGCATCTCACTGCACATTGAGTTTTGCCTCTATACCCCTCTACACACACTTTCTCTCTCCTAATTATTGTATCTCTCCCAGAAATAATCATTGCTCTCTCTCTCTCTCTTGTCTACATTGTTTGATCAATAAAAATCCCCCACCACCGTTACCGTTTTTCAGAGTGAAGTAAGTCATCCGGACCAAATCACTATATATCTTTGTGTCGACTCAATATTTATATTATTGTCATTGATTGTTTTATTTATTGTCTATTAATTACACCGTATCACACACTCGACTATTGATCTTGCACCAAACAGTTTTGTGCATCATCAATGTTTATGTATGAAATTAATATATTTATAAGTAATAAAAAAAGTAAGATATATGTATGTATTATGGTATATGAAGTTATATATCAGAAACTGTAGCACACTTTGTCAACATTCGATGCGAAGTTAAGCAGGGTTGAGTATGGCCTTATTGGGTTCGGGTGGTAAACGATTGCATTTGTTAGACCTGTTTAATAAATGGGTCATGTTCGGATAACATGTTAAAAGAGTTATCATGTAAACCCAACCCGACCCTACCTAACCTAATTCGTTTATTCAACTAGTTAAACAAATTGTATTGTATAATCCGCTTAATAAATGGACCATGTTGATAGCCCTAATTACAAACACACAATTAATTTTGGTAAGCTAGATTTTGGTGAGTTTTAAGGAATATTAATTTTTTTTCTTTTTTATCCCTTCAATTTTTTATTTTTATAAAACACGATGTTTTATCTATATTTTTTATTTTTTATTCTTTTATTTATTTTATCATATATTTATATCTATACTACTAATAAAAGTACCTTAGATGAAAATTTTTTGAATTCCTCTTTTACCCTTAAACAAATTATAAGGACAATTATACCTCACACTAATAATTTCATTTAAAACTTTTGAGTTTCTATTTTGTCCTTAAATAAATATATGAACACTTATGGCTTAAATCATAAAAATTTCATACCCTCGAAGAACCCTATAAATTCAATGATTATCAATATATAATTCATAAAAATCACTCTTAAAAATAAAAAATTATTTTCTAATTTTATCCTAGCACAATTTAATAAAGTCTATATTATAACTTTCGTAACTGTGATTTAACAGCAATATAAAATCAATATTATCCTTAATCTAAAGATTACTTTAATTGATTTCTCTTTTTTTTTTATGGATTCATAATATAAAACTAATTATTTCATTGGTCTAATATGCATTGTAACTTATCTAAGTTGTAGACCTTGTAGATTCTATAAATAGTGCAAACAAATCCTAAGAGTTCTTGAGAGTAAATATCAAAATATAACAATGACTTATGAAATTTATACGGAATCAAGCCATTTAAAAATTTGACATTTGAACTTTCCATCACGTACTAATATCTTATATATTTAGATAAATGTAACAATGAATTTGGAATTAAATTTCTTTAACTAAAGATAAGTTAGTTTTTAGGATTTTCCTAAAATTCTAGTCCCTCAAGATAAATGTTGTAAAAGAAACACGTTTTTGTAATTGAAACATGTACGTTTTATATCTATTCGTTTGTATAGAACTTAAAGTTGTAGCTCGCTTTTGATCTATTTTGGAAGGTGTGTTATGATGATTTACTTGATTATCCTGTTATCTTGTGTTATATTATAAAAGTACAATATTTTTTGTGACAATTTTATCAAACTTTTCTCTCGCAAAGTTTATATCAGCGTGATTCATGCAGCCAATGATTATGAACTCTTAGCAAGTATAATAGGTTTATCACACAAAAACATATAGTCTCGATCAATCTTTCCAGTACTCATGGGGAGATCAATCAATCTTGAAGTAATCAATTTAACATGCAGTCTAACTTCTTAGAACATTATTGTGGTTGGAACACATAGCAACATATAATATATCCAAACAACAAGTATCAAAGGGCATATGTTTTGATTCTTAGGTGTATATTTAATTATTCCAACATACTGATAAGAAATAATACCACCGCTATAAATTAAACTTGTCCACATGCAAAACACATATGTACCAATGTGTCAAGTGATAACTTCACATTAAAAAAATTGTTGATAAATAAAATTATACATTCGTCTAATAGGAGTATGCATTAATAAATCAATATTACAAGTTTAGCACAATGCATTTATATAAAAGAACAAAATATTTACAGAGAGTTAAAGAAAAATTCAAAAAAAAGACATAATAGAACCCTAAAAAAGGACGACATAAAAATCTAAGTTTTACATTTGAGAAGAATTGTCTGTTTGACCAAATTGGTTTGATTATTAATTATCTTAAACTTTGAAGTAGGAGATTGTTATGGTAGGTATGTGTGGGTATGTGACCAATGTATTTGACCATATTTATAATTAAACTATAAAATAGGACCTATAAATTACAAAAATCATATTTTAAGACAATTTTTGGTAATATTTCAGTTCTAAATAAATTAACTTATACATTGATATGACAAATATAAAATCAAAATTATTGTAAAAATAATTCACGTGTAACGCACGTGTGTAATATCTAGTTAAATAAAAGCGTGGTTAACAGTGTCCCATGTTTTAAATAGAAAATTAATCAACAAAAAAAGGTTTATTTTGAAGTGGACATGTAAATCAATCATATCTTAAACCTAACTTTATGGTCTCAAATAAACTATTATTATTATTATATAAAGATTAATAAATCAGAAGGACTTTGTGACACCGAAAGAGATAAAGGTATGGTAGGCATATTTATCCAGACCACAACGGTGGGACCTAATGGAACAGGTGTCAAACGCTGGTAACAACATGGTTACACGTGTCGTCAACTTACACGCGTGTCGTATAAGTTATTAATAACACACGGTACTCATTATCGTCCTGTATTATCATTAATTAATTTTGAATAAATATATCACATATGATATTTACTGAATTGAACGCAAAAATTATTAGTAATTATCAAATTTTTGACATATTTATTTATAATTAATAGGTAATTATCAAATTTTTGACATATTTATTTATAATTAATTAGTACTATGTGACGCTGATAATATAATATCCGATAAGTACAAAGGTAAGTTAGACTCTCAGGATGGGCCGGTCTCAAAATATAAAGCATCGGCTAACATCTTGGTCATTGGCGTCCCGACTTGGGACTATGTACAATACAAATATATATACTTTAATATTTAATCCACTAATAATATTATACTCATTTTTTACTTTAAATATTCGCTTATAAAACTAGTAAAATTAATCTCAATGGGGGTGAGACTCGAGTGGGGGCTTGGATTTAACCCTTAAAAATTTGATCTGATCGATTTCAATTAGGGCCATTAATCAAATTGAGCTACTCGAGTTTGACTTGAATTCGGCTCGAGTTCAGCTCGTTCAGGTTCGATTCGTTTTTTAAACGAGTCCGAACTTGAACAAGTTTTTAGGCTCATTTAGAAAACAAGCCCTACAAATTCGGTTCAAACTCGACAAGCTCGGCTCGTTTATGTATAAATACTTGGACTCGACTCGAGTTCAACTCGGGTTCTGCTCGTTCAAATTCGGCTCGTTTCCTAAACGAGTTAAGGTTGAACAATATTTAAAACTTGATTAAGAAACAAATTTTTCAAGCTCGACTCGAACTTGACTCGAACTCGTTTGACTAACAGCCCTAATCTCAACCAAACTTAATCCATGTTCAACCGTGATACAAACTATAGACACAGTGTTCATAAACATTCATATATCATCCCATGAATCGAGGTCACACGATTTAAAACAAAATGGGTTCGTGATTTAAATCTATGTAATTGACCTCAAATAGCAACTCACCCCCCCAAATTAACTCATTATTTAAGTTTCCATCATCATCACCTATCACGGACTAATAACCCTAACTCGTTATTTTCTTATTTGGTGTTCTTTAAAGGACTAACAGCTAACATCACTTAAAAACTTGATATAGATAAAGTATACAATCTACACCATCAACTTGTCATCAATTGGTAGCCGTAGATTTCCAAATTGACAGCAAGGAACATCAAGCTTTATAAGGTTTCCTACGGCTCAGTCTGGACCAAACAATCCTTAGCCTCTTATCTCATTGTATATGCGACAACATTTTGGTAAACGTCAATTACAAAACTCATTAAGGCTAATGAACATAATTCCAAAACCCATTAAGGCTAGTGGACCAAAACCATTGAGACATTGCACATGTGCATGAACGAATTATAAATTTAAATGTTCTGAATTTAAATTTTGATAATACCTTAAGATTAGACCATTAGAGACTGTTTGGTAACAGGATATGAGAGGGTTTGACAAGATGAGTTTTGAAAAAATAGTCCAAAGTTGCCACAAATTTCACGTTTATATGAAAAATTTAGTTTTGAATTTTTAAACCCGGCTCGAAGATTAAAACTATGATCATGAGTTTCGTCAAATTTAGGAGAAAGTGTAGGTTTGGAAAGATAGGTAAGGGGTTAAGAATATAAAAGACAACTGTATCCCTTAATATAAGTATGAATTGGATTGATCAAGGGTAAAATAGTTATTTATAAAACAAATAGTTGTTAACAATTATAATATATCCATAGGTCTTACATGTATATGTGTTGTATACCAAATATGGGTATAAATCAGATTGAATGTTGAATCACATCTTTGAGAATTAGAAAAATCAATCCAAATCACTCTTCAAAATTCATCCAAACAAGCTTTTAAGAATTTATCTTTCATAAATACTTTAATCTCAGTGTAGATGATTTGTCCTGAATTGAACCAGAAACAAAATTAGTTAAAGTATGTGTAAGTTGACCAACACATTTCTAACTGTTGAATCAAAAAAATAAAAGAAAGATCCAACCTTATCAAAATAATATTGATACTGCTTATCATTTTCAAATTTTGTTATAAACAAAGCGTTTTGTGTTGAGTACTACTTTTTAGAACAATTTGGAGAGAAATTAATTTAAAAAAAAAAACAGAAAATGATGTGGATGCTAATGTTTAAAATCATTAAGGCAATTAGGCCTGAAAAATCATGTGGATGCTAATATTTCAAATCAAGAAAGCAATTAGGCTTGAGCAAGTTTATCCAAATGTGTGAACAAATCATTGGTCATGAGCAGACCCTGGAAATATTTTAAAAAATGGAAAGTTGCAACAAAGTACCAAACTATTCCCACTACACCCATTTTTTTTCTGCCACCTCACCAAAAAGTTAGGGCTTCAAACAGTACACAGAGAGGAATTCTTTGTTTTTTTGATCAAAACACAGAGAGGAATTCAAATACCAGTAATGTTGGGGATTCCAAATTACATCTCAAATAGGAGTGGACCATTAGATTAATGAATCTCATTAAAAAAAATTTAACGGGACTCACTAATCTAGTGTTTCACACTCATTTGGGATGCATTTTGGTTGGTCCGGCCGTGTACACTATACAAATTTAATATAAAATTAATTATTTAGACTCGAATAATTCTTAATCCAAATTAAAGAATAAAATGATCCACTAGCATAAATAATAAATATGCCAGATTTATATCAACTACGAACAACTCAAAAATAAGCATGTTAATACTTTTAACTAGTATATATTGGACATGTTTGGAATTAGCTTAAAATCTCAAATTTTTTTTTTTTGTTTCAAAGGAAAAGAAGTTTGGTCCGTTTGGACTAAGGCTTATTGAGTGAATTTTTCATTAGTTTTTTAGGCAAAAATAACTTTTATCAGTATTAAAAAAAACTAAAAAATAGAACTTATTGAAGGGTTTTCGAAAAATAATCGACTTTTTCAAAATTACTTCAAATGCTTCTAAGAATTTTCTTAATTATAACTTTTTCATTTTACTTTTTAAATTTTTGTTTCACACCAAAAAAAGTAAGTTTTAAATGCGTTCACTGTATATTTCATAATGGATGAATCCTTGTAAAATAAAAATGTTTTTTTTCACTTGTTTTATTATTATATGTATTTAGTGGATTTTCAATACATGAAAAATTAAGTATGTGTTTGGTTGAAAAGTAATAGACTTTGAATTTTAAATTTATAATTAATGGGTTATACGGGTCAAACTCAAATACAATATAGTAATAAACATGCGAAATTAGCCTATATAAAACATGGAGCAAAATTCATTAAATAAATGAATTAAAATTAATAATTGTTCAACATAATTTAAACACGACCCAATTATGGCCACTAATTAGACAAGGGCAGAAAAGAAACGGGTGCAGAGAAACTCCGTGCAACGAGAAAGAATCCAGTTGGGCACATATTCAAGGCCACAACAAAACTTGTGGCTGAGAAATCAGTTCAATGTTGACGTGGCATCCACATCCCCCTCCCTCCTCCTCCTTTATATTCAACCGAATCAAAACAAAGACCCCCGACATTGCCAACAGAGACTAAACCCAAAAAAGACATCAAAACGACGCTGCCGCCGGCGAAATCCACCACCACCACCGCACTACTGAATCACCGACTGTTTTTTGAGTTCGAGTTCTTGGGAAAATGAATGACTCAGAGATCAGGTTGTTTGGGAGGAATATTGGGGTGCCGGGTAACGCCAAGGTTCTGATGATCTCCGGTAGAGAATCCACTGGTGTAGTTTCTCAGGAAGAAGCCAATTCTAATTGGGATCATAGATTAGTGAAGAAAATCAATTGTTGTTTGGAACCCGAGAAAGTGAGGAGAGCTGGAGAAGAAAAAGAAGAGGAACAAAAACCAGAGGCTGAGAAGGTATGGTTTCAAAAACATCTTATCTATATGTACATACATGGTTTTGGCATTTATTATCTGCAAATCTGCAAGCGACCCAGTTACCAGAATACTGAGACAATTAATGGGTCGATCATACTTTTTTAAGTCTCTTTTTCTTTCAAATAGTACACTGGCAGTTTCTGCTCTTTGTGGTTCTAGCAATTTGAGTTTGAGGGTTCTTAGGGGTTTTATGTTCTTTGGTAAATTATCTATAAACTCAGACGGCTGAGTTAAAAGAGTACTTGTTTCTAAAGTCATATATTCCAGTCATGTTTTTGATATTTTTTTAATTTGTTTATGGATCTAAAGATGACCACTGCAAATATCTTGTGAATACAACCCATCTTTTCCTGCAGTTTTTTATCATCAATTGCTCGGGATGTTTGTTCTTTTTATGCGATTTTGCGATTGTTGTGTTTATGTTTTAAGAATAATATCTTCCTATATTGCATTATCTTCCTGGTTTTCTTGCTTAAGGTTGTTTTGGTTTTGGTTGTCTTGCTTAAGCTTGTATATGGCACTTTTATGTAGTACTTATGGGAAATTGGTTTTTGTCCAAATATTAGGATCTGACAGCTGGAGAATCCCATGAGGCTAAACTACAAGATAAGGCCCTGCCTCCGACTACAGAAAAATCGACGGACCAAAAAGTGCTGCCGGAGTCAGATGACAATCCTAAGACTCCCTCTATTGATGAAGAAATTGCAACATCCAATTCTTCAAAGACTGAAAATGATCAGACTGATACAACTAGCTCACAAGAGAAAACCCTGAAGAAGCCGGACAAAATTATTCCATGTCCCCGATGTAATAGCATGGATACGAAGTTCTGCTACTACAACAATTACAATGTTAGTCAGCCCCGCCATTTCTGCAAGAGTTGCCAGAGATACTGGACTGCCGGTGGTACGATGAGGAACGTACCTGTGGGTGCTGGGCGTCGCAAAAACAAGAATCTTGTCTCGCAGTATCGTCACATTACCATCTCTGAAGCACTCCATGGAGCTCGAATTGATGCTGCCAATGGAATTCATGACCCTTCATTCAAAACCAATGGCACAGTCCTTTCCTTTGGCTCAGATTCGCCATTGCTTGAATCGATGGCCTCTGTTTTAAATCTTGCAGAGATAACGGCAGCAAATGGTACGCGAAATGGGAATTACAGTTCTGAACCGGGAATTACAGTTTCTTGCAAAGGTGGAGAAACTGGCGATGATCGCTCTAGTGGATCTTCAGTCACTACTTCAAATTCAATGGCGGAAGGAGAGAGAAATGGGCTTCAAGAGCCAAAGGTGCAGATCATTAATGGCTTCCCTTCTCAAATTCAATACCTTGCTGGGGCTCCTTGGACTTATCCCTGGAATTCTGCTGTTCCTGTGCCAGCCATTTGCTCTTCAGGGTTTCCCATGCCATTCTTTCCTGCGCCGTATTGGAATTGTGGTGTCCCTGGTGCCTGGACAATTCCTTGGTTATCTCCAACATCTCCTACAACAAACCAAAATGCATCAAGCTATGGTCCGAATTCACAAAATCTGGGTAAACATTCAAGGGATGGGGACTTGCTTAGGGTCGAGTCCATAGAACAGTTGTCTGGAGGATCTGTGGTAATTCCAAAAACTTTGAGGATTGATGACCCTGATGAAGCTGCAAAAAGTTCGATATGGGCAACGCTTGGGATTAAGAATGACTCAGTTAGCAGGGGAGGGTTTTTCAAGGCCTTCAAACCAAATGGTGATGAAAAGAATCACATAGCCACACCCTCTCCATTGTTGCAGGCTAACCCTGCAGCCTTGTCTAGATCCTTTACCTTCCAAGAGACTGCCTAAAGTGATTGATATCTCGGTTTTCTTCATTTTGGAAGGGAAAAACAATGTTGGATTCAGCTTGCTGGTGTAACTCTGATCCACATTTGGCCATGGTGGGTTATGTTGATTTACCAGCTTCATTTGAACATGAAGACAGAATTATGTGACAGATGGAATTGAAGCGTAGTTTATTATTTGTCTCATAGAAGCCCTATTAAAACCCGAATATCTTCTTGTTGTAACATTAAAAACAGGTGCCTTTTTGTTTTGGTTGAGTGTGTTTCCATGTACATATCTTATTATAAGAAACACTGACATCAATAGGAGATAATTGTTAAAGGTATTTAGATGTACTAAAGTTCAAGATGTTGTATCTATGTAGGGGTCTTAACTAGTTTGGAAAGTGGCCCTTTTTCTATTTTCTTCTCCGTTTTTACGAATAAAGATCTCTCTTCAAAAATTTCTTCTACATATTTTATGGCTGTGTTACTGCAGGGTTGGTTGTGTTCCAGGTAAAGGCTCAAAAATACAATCATAAATACGAAAAGAAGCCAAACAACTTGGAGGTTGTTTAGTTCTAACAGCATGCGTCAAGTAATACAACTATGGTTCAAGGTCGGAGTATCGGTCATTGACTCGGAGAGTTATACACATTGGCCATGGCGTTGCGGTACAGTATCGGACGATATAACCTATAAGAAAATGTTAAATATGACAAGAGATTTAAGTCATATCACGACGTCGCAAAATTATATCAGCCAATTTGATGACGATAATTCAATGACTTGAGATTCGTTTGACTCAGATATAACTCGGATGACTAAGTTGAGTCGTGCGAAATTCAAGTTTTATACGTATCGTGTAACGGTATCGTCTCGAAAAGTGCTAAATCGAATACTATTCGGTCGATTTATATCAATATCAGCTAATACGGTTCGTTCGATTTTTATCAATATCGGCCAATATTGTGAACCACGGCCAATGCAAAGGAATTGAGTTTCTTACAGGCCACTTATTGTGTAGATAAGAATTTTAGAAAAGGCCAAGTAGTTTTCAAGACCAGAAAACTTGCACATGGTAGTGGCCACCCCCCCCCCCCCCCCCCTCCCTCCCTCCCTCCCTCCCTCCCCTTTTTCCTTGGTTCAATCCACAAAAAGTAATACTGAGAACTTTTTGTTGATTTATTGCACCACATCCAATGCAATCCAAATGTACACTTCACTGTCAATAGAAGAATTTGTGTACCTGGTGACTCCTTGATACAAAACCCAGATATTTTGATGTTAATTATCAGCAAATGCAAGCCACATTTTGCATCTAAGATAAGTTGTTATGGGACCCGAAATTCCAACTGCCCATAAGGCCATAAATCTTTTTGTCTTTTTTTTTTTCCTTTCCCCTTTGCTCTTTTCCCATTCACAGGCCATTGGGACTCGTGACTATGACATAATCTAAACTTGTGGCAATTACACATAAATAACACATCGGATTAGTCAAGGTTTCTCTAAACTCGAACTTAAAACCTCGAGATATTAATTACTAAAATTTTATCATTCGAATTACCCTGACAGTTTTTATTTTCTAATTTTAGTGTTTCGGTTAATTTATAGATCAATTCAATGGTTGTTCAAGATAGACATACATTAGGTATTTCTAGCGATTACATACCAAAAAATAATATGTCTGGTTGGGAGTGATTTGCAATTTAAATTGCAATTCTTCAAAGGTTGGCAACCCTGAAAAGTTCCAACTGCCTAATTATGTGCATCTCCTCTTGCATGCTTCCAACATATATGGCAAGGCGATTCATTTATCACCTAGCACAAAAATATGTTCTTTTTATAAAGATTTTAATTGGGTTTCAATTTAACCTGTACCGGAACAATTTTCTTGTCTTTTACGACATTACATATCTAACCAATGTTGAAATAGGTGCGAATTGATAGGGTTTTCTGACAATGGGGGTTGTGCAATGAAAATAATATTTTTTAGCAAAAAAAATAATTTTGGGATGAATTTTGTATCATTAGATCAAAATAGATGAAAATTGGATTACCCTTAACCATTGTTGTATTTTTATAAGTTAAGAATTTAATTTTTTAATTATAATATTAAATAAATATAAAATTATTATTTTTTCTAGTGATAGTTAAGTGGACATTTGGATTGCATTGTATATGTTGCATTAAAGCAACAAATAGTTCTTTATATTTCTCTTAGTGGATACATCAAAATCAAAACAATTTGTATATGGTAGCTTTTTGATACAAAACACAGATATTTTGATGTTATCAGCAAATGCAAGCCACATTTCTTCATGAGTTGTTACATCTGGATGGGACCCTAAATTCCATCTGCACATAGTGCCACAATTGCTTTTGACAATCTGTCTGCCTTTTACTTTCCTTTTTTTCCTTTTCCTCTATTGCTTTACAAACAAATATGCATTTTCTCTTTATCCAATTTGGCAATTCTAAATATGACTATTCAGTCCGATGCAAAACTTAAATGAAAATGGAGGGTGTGAATCTAACTTAAATGACTAACCAGAAAAGAAAAGGAATTTAACTTTAATGGGTTAAGTTATTAAATGTGTTGATATAAAATCGATTAAACACAGCATAACTTCTAAACACAACAAATTTGACATGTCATGAACACGATTACATACAGATTAGTTGTTTCAATTAGGCTCTCTAATCACTATCACAACATGAAACAATGCCAATTTTTTTTTGTTGGTTGTTGTTTTCCTTTTGGAGTATTGGGTGGTTTGATTATCTCCACAATCAATTTAGTGGCATATATCACTTGGATTAGGTTCTTCTGGCATTACATATGACCATTAAGTGTTTAAACCTTGTTCCATAAAGTTACACTTGCATCATCGAAACTCTTGAAAGTCAAATTGGGCAGACTAGTACATAAGATTCCTATCCTCGTGTAAAGAAAGTCAGATATATATAATCTTATTTTTGTACTCTTAAAGTCAACTTGCAAGTAAAAATTCTTGTAAGTCTCAATTTTCTTATTGTTAGTGCTTCTTATGTCATTCATTTAGTGGGGTTGAATGAAATTCTTTATCATACTTGGTGTCATCACATGGTGCATTTTATGTCCCACCAATTGGGACTAACCTCTTTAGATGAATTAACTTTAAAACCACATTAATAATGACCCTTTCAATTTTGAACTCTGAAACATATCGATGATTTTTGATTGGTCTATAAAAAGCAATCGTTTGAATGTGATATCATGAACCGTTTTAATCCCTACTAATGGCGAAAACAAATATCATGGTGTAGTCAATTGAAGGAATGCACAATCATCAATAATTTACGAGTAAAGTTGATAAGACATGTGAAAAAAACCAGTCTATTAGATGATGCTCATGTATAAAGTCTTACTTTATGTGTGAAGAAGTTATTTTCATTATTTAAACTTGTGACTTTGAAATTTGAATAAAACAATCTTGCCTATGCGCTAAAGTCTGATAAGACATGTCTATGGCCTAAAGTAATGGGAACCTACATTGAGGTCAAAATGGATAAGTGTTGGTGGGTGGTAATTAGCAAGTACCTCAAAGTCAAATCCCATTCTAGAGCTCATTACATGGAGATTCACCATGGCACGTGTTGGAGTTATTACGTGTACATTGAATTTATCCGTTGGGTCAAAGTTTATTGATAAAAAAAAAGATATATTAAAAACTTATCTTTACTTTGCAGGAGTATTAGTAAAATGAAGTGCATCAAGAAAAGGTAAAGAAAAATTATCTTGGATGGCAAAGCAAACTCCAAAAGAAAGTGTGGATGTGAACCCTTCACTTTCTTACATAAAGTAAGAAAAGGAATCAAGTGGACTTCCAACTCCCACCTTTATCTTTGATACTGGGATTGGGGAGACCAAACTATGAACTTGGTAGTTTTAATAAAGATGATAAAAGTAAACCAAAAGGTTATCACCACCATTAGCACTAATGTCCATGTTCTGTCACAATTTCAACAAAAAAAAGAATAAAAAAAGTAAAAAATAAAAATAAAAGCTAACAAGTGTATGAAGTTATGGATATAACGTCTTGGATTTATTTTGTACAATATGCTTATTTTCAACCACGTTTGTATGAGTCTAAACATATTAGGCAATGAATGTTTAAAACTCAAACTTATTAAACATTTTACTAAGCAATGTGAGATTAAATCGCTAAAATGCATATAGCAACCTTAGAAGCTCGTTACTAATCCAAAACCAATGCCGGCCCAATAGTATGAAAAAAAAAAAAACATGGGCGTTCGATTCCAAATTTTTAGAAGGTCTCATAATTTTAGGTACATCATTAGCCCACAAAAAAAAATTAAATCTATTAAATTTTAAACCTTACAAAAAAGTCCTAAAAAATTAAATTCAATCAAAATTTTTATTGCAATAATTTGGACCTATAATCAAATTCATAACATTAAAAACTTAGAAATTAAAAAAATTAAAAAAATATTTAAGAGTCAACTCATATTTACTCCCACTCTCTCTCTCTCCCTCTCCCTCTCTCGGGTAAAAAAATAAAAAAAAAGTTGAAATTAAACATTTTCTCTCCCTCTCTGTGATAAAAAATAAAAACAAAAATTGAAATATCTTTCTCGATAACATTAACACATCTTTATTTTGTCTCCCTCGCATATATAAAATTAAAAATAAATTAATTTTTTTAAAAAAATAATATTAAAAATAAAAAGACTTTCATTTAATATTTCCACTTTAACCCTTAAATTGACTTGAACCACCCTCTCCAAAACTTTAGAAGCTCGTTACAATGAAATTCGTTTAGAGGCTTAGAGCCCCGAAAAAGAGTTACCCCAAATTATAGTGGTCTTTAGAGCATGGACTAGGGTTTGGCCCAAAAACATGGTCTTTTGAGTATACTTAACAGTCACATCAATCACCTAAAATATCACACCCTCTCTTTTCATTTATTGTCAACGTAATTACTCCACATAATTAGAAAAATATTATGGAACCAAATTTTCATTTTTGGGTACCATGTGTTTAGAAAGTGATTTTTTTTTAATGTAAAAAATAAGTTTATCCTAAAAAATGATAAGGTCTTTTCTGATCTTCGACTTCTTTTCAAGTCCGTCAGACTATAGACACCCTCATATGAGGCCCTATAGAACTGATTCCAGTCTTCAAAAACACAAAAGAGCTCATAGGAAAGTTACTAGGAAGAAGGACAAATCACTATCCAGTTTGCATAAAGATTGGGATGAATTCCGCACTAATAATTTGGCGTCATTTATGGGAAACGACTAAAAAATTTTAGTGACTCCCATCATTTTTCTTAAAAAAATAACTGTGGATGGTGACTACTAAATCAATGGATGTTACCAGGGATAATGCTTCAAGGGAACAACGTCCCCATGAAATGCATGAAGGAGAATGCTTGACCTAGAAAGAAATTACGACATAATGAACTAGACAATTGAAGGTCTGGCTCAACAAATCTAGCAAACATTGAAAATTCTTGTTGGAAAATCTACCCAATAGGTCTCTTGTTTAGAAAAGACACCCTGCAACTAGGCAAAGGATAAACACATCCACAATGACACTCCCCAACAAGAGAAGGATGATTCCGTGGACCGAAAATTCAAGAAAGTCAATGATCGCATTGGCGATGTAATGAATATGATCAAAACTAGGGGCCTAGAGACTGTGGAAACCTTGATCCAGCATCTAGAGTCCCTCTTCTCACATGACGTCACACACTATCCATTGCCCCTAAAGTTTAAACTGGCAACCATTGACAGTTTTGATAGAAAAAAAAGGATCCCTTGAAAACTTATAAGTCTCTTATATTGTTCCACAATGTACCTGATCAGGTCATGTGTCGATGTTTTCCAACCACTTTCAGGGAAGAACTCATCTTTGGTTCAATAGACTCTCCCAAGGATCTATTGGATCTTTTGTACAATTGAACAAATCTTTTCTTTCCCATTTCATTGGAGAAAGAACTGATAAGAAGTCTGTCACCCACATGTTAAACCTTAAGTAAGCTAAGGGTGAATCATTGCAAGGAGCTCTGTCCTGAACCATTGCTCTAACGAGTCTCGTTTTCCCAGGCTCCTTCTACGAACATGACAGAGCTCCTTTCCAGAGCTCAGAGCCATATGAATTCAGAGGACTTGATTGCTAAGGAAGGAGGTGAGGATCGATCCTCAAACAAGAAGCAAAAGGACTAGGATAAGCCTTACAAGGCTAACTCTTTAAAGAAAGGAAGGACTGATCGTGTATCAACAAATTAAAGACTGTAACCTTGCTTCCCACTAGGCAGATTCTAGGGATACACCCCTCTTAACATCTCAATGGAGTAAGTCCTCTTCCAAGTGCAAAATGATAATATACCCAAGTGGCTCGGAAAGCTCAGAACTCCTTCTCACAAACAAGCTAGAGACAAGTACTACTGTTTTCCATCAAGATCATAGACACGATACAAAGGATTGTATTATTTTGATGGACCACATAGAAGAATTGATTCGACAAGGCCACTTAGGAAGATTCGTCGACAAAAATAGAAGGGAAGACAGACCACCGCTAGCAAAGCCTAGCGAGCATTAACAACCTTTAGGAGAAATAAAGGTAATCTCTAGAGGAGAGAGTAGCTTGGCTAGAAGAGCTTACATGGGAAGAGTTCAAACAAATGTTGAAGAAATCAACCTAATATATCTGGGAAAGGTACCCTGTATAACCCCGTTGATTACTTTAACAAATAAAGACCTCAAGGGAATTTGCTTCCCTTATAATGACCTTTTACTAATTTACATGATTACATCGAACCACACTATGCGAAGAGTATTAATAGATAGTAATAATTCAGCAGACATAATCTTCACCAACGCCTTTGACTAACTAGACATAGGGAGGCTCAATCTTAGGCCTATTAGAGCTCCCTTAGTTGATTTTTCGGGGGAAAAAGCTTATATGTTGGGAACGATGTCCATTTCGCTTTGCCCTTGGGCAACCTCCCCACCAAGTCACTTGTTTGGTAGATTTTTAGTGATGGATTGCCCTTCAGTTTATAACATCATCCTTGGGCAGCCAACCCTCAATGCTCTGAAGACAGTACCTTCAACGTATCACGTCCTCCTCGATTTTCCAACTAAGAATGGAATAAGAGAGTTAAGGGAAGATCATATTGCAGCCTATAGACTGTTATGTGGTTTCAACCAAAAATAGCAAAAACAAAGATGTGTCAAGTGAAAAATCTTGATCCAAGAGACCTCGAGAAGGTGAACACATCTCCCTTAATAAAGTAATTAGTTCTAATTACACTAGGTGAGAGCCCAGATCAAGTAATCTATGTGGTGTTCGAGCTCCCCATTCATGTTCGAAGCAAAAATGAAAAAATTTTGTGTGACAACACAAATGTGTTCACTTGGAGCCATGAAGATATGCCTAGAATTAATCCCCAGATGATGGTCCATAAGCTTAACGTGTACTCTTATTTCAAACCAATCAAACAGTAGAGGAGAACATTCGCCCTAGAAAGGGTTAGGGATATAACATAAGAGGTAGGAAAGCTTTTATTTGCAAGGTCTATCCGAGAGGTCCAATACCCAAAGTGCATGACTAATGTGGTATTGGTCAAAAAACACAATGGAAAATGGAGGCTCTGTATAGATTTCATAGATCTCAGCAAAGTTTGTTCAAATGATTACTTCCTTATGCCAAGGATTAACATCCTAGTAGAGTTATAACCAATTTTTAGCTCTTGAGCTTTATGGACGCCTTCTGAGGGTATAATCAGATTCGCATACATATAAAAGGCTAAGAAAATACATTTTTTGTTACTGAGCAATGACTATACTACTATCAAGTGATGCCATTTAGTTTAAAGAACACAGGAGCAACGTATCAATGCCTAGCCAATTGCATCTTCAAGGATTTAATTGAAAAAATCATAGAGGTTTACGTTGACGACATAATGGTGAAAAACCAAGTTACGGAAGACCATGTTGCTCATTTAGACGAAGCTTTCCAAATCTTAAGAAAGCATTAAATGAAACTAAACTCAACTATGTGCGTCTTTGAAGTATCCTCTAAGAAGTTACTTGGCTTTTTGATGTCCAAAAGAGGGATATATGCAAATCCTGATACGATCCAAGCTCGTTTGAGCATGTGCATGCACCCACCTCGCAATGTTAAGGAAGTAAGTGTTGCAATTTAGTCTTTTGGTTAACTTCTATTGCTCATTTCTTCACTTTCAATGCGGGTAGGTTTTGATGAAATGAGCAACAAAAACTAACAAAATATATTACAATACGTCTAATACATTGATAATATAAAGGTTAATCTCAAATTATACCTTGAAAGATCGTTGAAATTTTAATTTATAGTCTCAAAAATTAAAAATCTTAATTTATACACTCAAATATAAAAATTTGTATCAATGCGCACCTAAAGTTAATAACCATTAGTAATTACACCTCGTCCCTTTCATACTTATCACTTAATTACCTAAAACCCTTACATTTAAAATATTACACCTACATCCCTTGAGAATTCAAATATGACTCAAAATGTTCCTCCAATTGGGCATCCAAATAATTATGTTCAAATGATGTATTATATTAGATATAAAGAATATTATATAAATATTTGCATTATATTAGACATTCAAATGATAAACTTGATTTTGAAGTTTATAATATAACAGACCTACAAAATAAAAGATATTATAAAAATTATAATTTTTCATTAGGATAAAATCATCTTTTTTAACGGTTATATTAATAGATATCAACAATAAAGAGTTGTGTGTTATAATTGCACAAACGTCAAGAGGTGTAAGAATAATATTTTAAATATGAAGGGTTCAAATAATAAGTGATAAATTTGAAGGGGTCTAAATATAATTTATTTAATTAGTTTTAGACTTCAAACTGACAGTTTTTAGCTTTAGGTGCGCATTAATACAAATTTATATTTTTGAAAGTGCAAATTGAGATTTTTAATTTTTGAGGATGTAAATTGAGATTCAAACGATTTTTTGGAGTGCAATTTATGAATAATCCATAATATAATATAAGAAATTTAATTTTTAAAAATAAAAATTCTCAAATTTTTTGGGGGTACAAAATGCAATTCTTCGCGTAAACTTGCCCGTCATTGTTCACAACCTCTCCACAATTACTCGGTTACTCACAGAATGTCAGTCAGGTCTCACTTCCCTTGCTTCCTTCTCCGTCCGTTCATCTCTCCTTCTCAATAGAACCGTTTCTCTCTCTCTCCCGCCCTCCCTCTCTATCTCTCTACACACACACACTCTCGCACGCACACGAACAATACTTTGTTTGGTTGGTTTATGAAATCTCATTTATGACACCAGCCGATTCTCCCGCGAGTTTTAACGACCGAAATCACAGCAGAACCCGTAAACCAAGCAATCGTAAGCTCTGCCTCCTCTGTACTATCTCTTCCCTCTCTCTCTCTCTCTATCTCTCTGTCTCTGATCTTTTTGCCTGTAAATATTGTTCTATTTCTTTGTTTGAATTCACTATTTTTGTCACATTTTTTGAATTTTTGATAAATGACGCCTAATATTTCTTCCATTTCCTCATCTGGGCTACTTTTTTTAGGATGCTTTCTATATCTGTTTCTAGATATTTAGTTTTTCTCGGGTAGACAAACTAGGGCTTGAGAGTTGTAAAGGGTTGGGAATTTGAATTTTGCTGAAGTCCTCCAGAGGGTAGTGGTAAAGAATTTGTCCTTTTGTAATATTGGATGAATTTTCCATCTGGGTTCGTCCGCAAGTCTGTGTTTCAAAATCATATGATTAGTTTTGGTGTTTGGATGTCATATTGAGCCATATTATTGTGGGAACAGAGGAACTCCGTTAATGGTTGAGCATTTCACAAGGTCAAATTCATAAGGTATTGTCAGTTTCATAGTGCAACTTCATTTTTGTAATTTTATTTTTCATGTTCATAGCCTTAAGGTATTGTAAGTTCCATTGAGTTGCAATTTTTTTTTTAATATTTACTTCTCCTTCCCTTTACTTTTCTCATGAGTTTTGCTTTCAATGCCTGTGTTCATGGTCATTGGAGGTTAATTCTACGGCATTATAAGTGTAAATTGGAGGAATCTATGATAGTGTAATGCTTGTGTAAGGAAGATACATTTTCCCCTCCTAAAACACACATGCTCACAAAAATATTTCAAACTATCTTTGGATATTGATATCTAGAGTAAGTAGGAGTCTTTTAAGGGGTTCTCTTCTTTGTTTGCAAGATGGGGAGGGTCAAGCTTAAGATAAAGAGATTAGAGAACAGTAGCAACAGACAAGTGACCTATTCAAAAAGGAGGCTTGGAATCTTAAAGAAAGCTAAGGAATTGTCAGTATTATGTGACATTGACATTATCCTTCTAATGTTCTCTCCAACCGGAAAACCGACAATGTTCAGCGGAGCGCGCAGGTACTTTTACGGTTGTTAAACTCATATAAAATTGTTTTATGCTGAAAAACTTGGTTAAAAAATTAACTAGGAGTTGTCAGGAAGGAGCATCAGATTGACTTTTATGTAGTTTCACGCACCACTTTGTCAGTAAGTGGTGTGTTGGTAACTTGGCTCCGGGGATACAGATGCTGTCCTTGTCCTGCACAGTTATTAGTGTTAACTGTTATGAATGAATTCCCCCTAGTTTTGCTTTAAATAATGTGGAAAACAACTTTGTCATTTTTTTTGGTTATAGAAATTATTATCCAACTGCCATTTGATTAATTACCATGTTCTCTGTGTTTTTAGTATGACAGTCAGAAAATTCTGCCGGTAGACTTATGGACTTAAAGATATATATTGGAACATTGTGAAATCACAATCACACTTGTATATTCTTCCCTTGTGGGTTAGGTTTTAGGAAGTCTGTGTATAGACATATTGGAGGACCAGAAAGAAATGACAGACATTTTTTCAGTCTTAATCAGATGGAGAAAAACAAGAACAGTTGGGAAACTAACCAGTATCTTATGAGAGATAGATACAAATTCTTGCTCATGTATTCCTCAGAAAAATGCATTTACTTGGACATTTTTAGTACTAAGATTTGCCCAAGTAATTTGATATGCAAGGGTCTGAAACCATTCATCCTCTTTTTTTGAAAAAAAAACTTCAAACTTTGTCTCATGGAAGATAGAAAGATGCTATCCCAACAGGATGACTGATTCACTTGCTGATTTCCTTTGAATTTGAGGAGCCATTTAGTTTCAGAATTAATTGCTGAGCCTTGTTCATGGTTAAAAACCTTTTATTTAGAGGGTTGATTTGTGTGGTGTTTTCTGCCAAAGAAAATGAAACTACATATGAGATTTATGTAGGAAATGTCTTATACATGTGAAATGAATTACATTGCATTGTGTTTAATTTTATCTTGTTTATTTTTCATTTGACAAGAAAACTTACATTTCATGTTTAAAACCCTGTGTTGTACTACTTTGCATAATTGCATTATGTCATGAGCTTTCCAGATGTTGTCCCTTTAGAGACAATAAATGTTGATGTGTACATATAGTGCTAGTTTTTGGTATCAACCATATGAACAATATTGAATGTGTAAATGTATTTTTTTGCAGAAAAGTATTTGGGAGTATGTATTCCCTCCGTACTAAAATAATAATCTGTCTTGGGCAGCATCACAACTTTTTAGGGCCCTGTGTTTCCTGGGAATGAACCTGAATAATTTTTTTGGAATATCAATAGTAAACTTTGATGCTGAGCTCCATTTGGAAAAATCAGTTCGCTATCTGTGGCATATTCGCCTTATGACCTTTGCTTCTTCATATTCTTTCACCCTTAGTGTTCAACTTGTCAGTAGACTTGAGGAGGCTGATTCGCACGGTGTTGTTGGAGGTGCTGGTAGTATATTGGCCATCCCGAGAGACAGAGAGAGAGTATTGTACTTGATATGTTCCGTTTGCTTGCACATCCTACCTGTTTCAAAGTGAGCACCCGCAGCTGCTTACTTCTCCAATAGGTTGATTTGTTCTGGGAAGATTCCTTCATACAATCTGTTTCAATAGGTTTAACCAGTCCCTTTCCACAAGGAATTTAGGATGAAATCAGGACACTAGTTTCCACCCTTGCAGCCCTTCAGGTTGGGAGTCATACCCTTAGATCCTACGTTTCCTTTCTCTCTCTCTTCCCTAGCCTTTGACCCTAATTGCCATCGTCTTGAACTCGCTCAGTCTTTCGTCTTGAACTCACTCAATCTTGCGCATGTATGTGTGTGTACTACATCCTGGCAAAACTTGACCCTCCTCAGATTCTATGCCACCACTTTTACCACTATGCTTCAACTACCACTGGCAACTAGAAACTTTTATATATGGTTTCATTTTAGTGTATCTGCTTCAAATGTGTGATTCCAAGTTCTTAATTTGAGTCTCTACTATGTGTCTATGTCCCACTTTTCAGCAAAATTGACAAGTTCATCCAAATTTTTAGTAAGCATTTGTTCTGAATTAAATTAGAGTCTGATACCATCAAATGGTCTTGGATGTTGGCAATAGGAGTTTTAGATGTTTCTTCATTCCTCTCTCATGTAAAGAACCAAAAAAAAGTTAGGTTACAAGTCTATATCATACTCAATGCTAAAAAAGCCTTATTCAAGGTCTTAGGTCCGTAGGGTGGGCTACATGGTCTAGTTTCGTCACGACCTTCTAAGCTCACAAACTCCACAGTACAGAGTCTTTAAAAGTAGTTTGACTGCCTTTAATGGCTACCATATCACTTTTAGCACTGTGGTCTAGCCATCTGTCTTTGTTGTTCATGGACAAACAATGTGATTAATGTTTTTGACATTTTCTCCTGATACCATTATTGTTTTTCTTGTTCAGCAGCATTGATGAGGTTATTACAAAATTCGCTCAGTTAACTCCTCAAGAAAGAGCAAAAAGGTATGACCAAACACATGTTAAACCTATGGCGCTTTGTATTTAATGTAATTGAGGTTAAATTTGAAGGGTTTGTTTCTAAATTTTTTCCCGTTTGACTGGAGCAGGAAGCTGGAGAGCCTTGAAGTAAGATTGATGTTCTCAATCTATTCCTTTCTTTCTCTCTTTCTTTTTATTGAATGTATAAAAATGATCAATTTATTCTCATATTTTGGTGTCATTTTGAGAATATAGGCTTTGAAGAAAACCTTTAAGAAGCTTGACCATGATGTAAATATACAAGATTTTTTAGTCGAAAGGTAATGGTTATTTGAGTTAGTTTTTTATACAAACCTTGAAACCTCGAGGAAGATCTGATTGGATTTCTTTCTTCATTTTTCTTTCTTTCTTTTTTTTTTCTTTTTTCCCCTTGCAGTGTTCAATCAGTTGAGGTGAGCACCATTGTTATGCATGATCAGCATCCTTCTATTTTTATAAATTTTAAGTTAGTTTTACATTAACAGTTAAAATTATGTTATTGTTCTTCCTAATATGTTTTTATGTTATCTCGCTGCAATAGGAATTGAGTGCCCAAGTAGGGATGATGCGAGCACAACTCATAGAACTACATAGGAGATTGAGGTGCAACTTTGGAGCATTTAGTTGCTGAAGTATTGCCTTTTCTTTTTGGTGTTGTGACTAATAATGCTATCCATGGACAACTATGAATGTCGGATATGCTGTACATTTATATCCTCTGTTAGCTAATGTAATTTATGTAATATTGACTTGTCAAATAAGCGTAATGGTTGGCACTGTGGGAGCTTTTTTTTAACTATTTTTGAGGTTTTCTGATAATCTATTGCTCTCCCTCTTGTGAATCTGTGATACAAAAGTATACCTCTTAAACTTTCTATTGGTTTTTCTGAAAAATCCAATCTTATCCATTCTCTTATTCTTGGTTGAGGCCAGTTGATATATAAAGAATTATCGTCCTCTTTTCTTATAGTAATCTTTACCTCCAGACTGTCTAAACTGGCTTGGTATTTTCGAACTTGCATCACCTTGTACACATCATGTGAATATTTTATGCAAATTAGCGAATAGATTGCATTTATAAAATTAGCACTTCTTCTACTTGTTGTCCCTTTACTAGTTTGACTTTATTTTTCCCTTATAATTACAGTTTTTCCCCTGATATGTTATGGTTTTGCATATGTGGATTGGCAAAAACCAATATTGACCACCTTCATATAAATCTTACTATTCTTTGTTGCTTCAGCTTTTGGAGTAATCCAGATAAGATCGACAATGTTGAACAACTTGGGCAGATGGAAGATTCACTTAGGGAATCGATTAACCAAATTCGAGTGCACAAGGTACAATATTTGTTTAACTTAATCTTTTCATTTATTGTAAATCTACAATATATAAACCATGCTTTATGTTTTGATATCTTAGAAGTTAGAACATATGTAATATCATGTAGGTTTTACATAATATGTAATTTAGAGAATGCTAATGAATTTATAATGCGAAAGTAATGTTTGTTAAAATTGCATAGAGGGTTTTAGACTATGTCAGTGATCATTCACTGGTATGTTAACTGCCCCACATGTATGCATAAAGGCAAAGGATTGTGACATTAATTAATTTTGCCACCTGAAGATATTCTGATTATATACTCAATAATTTTATGGTAATGCTGACCCTTCCAGCTATGTCTTCACAGGAAAATTTTGTAAAGCATCAAATTTTGCCACTAGATTGTACTAGCCAGGTAATTTTTTTACCTGGTTCAAATCTCTCACTGTCCTCTATCTCTCTCTATGGTGTGACAAATTCTATTTGACATAACTCTTGTAACAGTTCCAGAATGGGATGCATTTGCCTCTGATAATGGGTGGCGATCAAGAAGGCCAATCCCTTACATGGCTTCCCACTAATGAGAATCATCATCTAGTACTTCCTGAGGAGCCAAACTTTCAGCCTCAAAGGTGTGTGAATGATGTAATAAATGTTGATACCTGTCTGCATAATTTCTTGACTTGATATGTAGAAGTATATTTTTAAAGCTGAAAATCTTGTTTTTGCCCATCACCATTATAGCTTATTTGTTCATGGTGTTTTTAACTTTCAGGGACATTATTTGTTCAGGTTAACATTCATGTTGATATTTTTATGCCCTTGCTAAACTTGCGTTCGGATGAGATTTTTGTTTGCTATTTCTGATAATCAATTGGATGACTATTCTTTCTTTGTAGGGATATGGAGGGTTCCACAGATGCCTCTCTTCTGAACTATGCTTGTTTCTTTGGCAATGGCAAACAAACACAGATTGAGAATGCAGAACTAGTTGATAGAATACAAGAAGGTGGTGCCATGAATAATTTAAGTAATCCTGCATGCTTGAGATTCCAACTCGACGAGCAGTACCCATACCATTCATATGGTAATCTAAATTTGTCGGAAGTGGAAAAATTGAAAGCTGAGTCAGAAGTGCATTTGCAAGGGCATCCCTTTGATTATCAAATTCATAGCAATTTTGAACTGCCTAAACTTATCTATGACAATGTGCACAATACTTGGGTCCCTGCTTCTGACTCGTGTTCCATCACCATGTTTAATGAGAACTCATACCCACAGGTTAGCTTTCTTCTGTTCATTTATGTTGCTTTGCCATGTTTGTATGTTAAATTACGGAATCGCTGCTCACTTTGTTTCTTCTCTTGGTGAATGGCTTCCTTTTTTCCCCTTTTCCATTTGTGTAGAAGCTCAAATCTTTGTTCTGATTTTCTGTTGCTTGGTAGCATAAATATTTTGACTTATCAGAGGAGAAAGGGAAAAAGAAGACAACATGAAAACTTATATAAAGAGGAGCCGTGTTTATGTTGAACATGATTTGCATGGTTATGTCAAACATGGCTAAGACGTTTCTATAAAATAAAAATGTTCTTTTGAATTTCCTATATATGAGAGTATGTGCCTGCATATAAATCTTGTATGTAGAAAATCCACATGACGGGCCTTGTCATATTTATGACATACATATTGTGGCTGAAAAATGAGGGGTTTGCAGCAATTATATAGTTATGGCTACTGGGTAATAGTTGAAAAGAGAGAAAGTAAGGGTTTATGAATGAGGAAGAAGAGGAGGAAAAAAACATGATATGAGTGCAGATGTGTGTGTGTGTGTTCCTCTACATACATACAAGTCTCCTCTCGTATATTTCCTTTTCTATGTCCTGTTTCTTCAGAATGTACAATGTTGGTGCGTCTGTAACTCATCTAAGCTGTGTCATGGCTCGTACTGTTGCAATGAAAGTCTTAAACACAGTTTCACAGGCTTTTCTTCCTAATTTTGTGAAGGTAACTGGCGTGTTTTGAAACAAAAACAATTGCCTTTATAGCTGTACCCCTTCGGGATTTCATTCTTCTTGGTGGCTATCCCCTTTTAGTTTTGAGTTTGCATTTGGGACCGGGGATTCTACTGAATAAAAGAAAAAAAATAAAGATTTTGACTCCAGTCTCCTTCGGCCACTACATTGTTTTGACCAATTCTGTCCTATGTCTTCTTTTCTGGATCGCCCCGTTATGATGCAAATGTACTCCATGGATTAACTGTGTTTACAATAAGATTTGATGTTACCAATTTGTACTATTTCTTGGTACTTGCCTGGCAGTTGAACCCAAATAGAGGAACATAAAATGGTGTCATCATCTATTTATCGTGTTGGTTCGAGGTTGGTTGGTCAATTGAAGTGACATTTGGTTCGGCTTATCTATCAGGTTTGTTTTTAATGGCATTTCTACCTTGTAAAACTAGCAATCTGATAGCCTAATTTGTTCTGATTCCTTCAAGTTGTTTTATTTTTTTTTTTCGCAGAAACCAATTTTTGCCCAGAGACTATGTTTACATCCTGTGTACAATTATGGCTCGGAGTTGATAGTCGTCGATGATCAAAATACAATTTTTGTGCCATTACGACATTCATGTTAAGAGGTATGAATCAATTCGTATCATTATCTGATCTAGTTATGATCTAATCTTAAGTAATAGACATGGTATACGATTTTGTGACAGAATTGAGCGATTATTAGATCAAATTGAGGCAAACTTTCCATGTAATTCGTTGAAATTCGATTTTATGGTGATTGGATTAAAAGTTCATTATTGGATTTTCATTTTTTACAAATTCAAAAATGGATTGGACAGATAACATTTGTTGCTACTATACCGTCATTTACAATTTTTTTATAAAAATACCCATTAAAGTTATAAAATGTGAAATTAAGGTACCTATTTTTTTGTTTGATACCATAGTCTTCTCCTCAAATCATATTCAGATTACAGTTTCAAGTCGGATTTGGTTTCTGGTACAAAATGTTATCTCGTCGTTACTGTGTTGCGTGGGGAAATAAATAATGTACTATTGCTTAGGGTAGGAAAGCAGGATTTATGTAACCGACCCCTAATTGTCGGGGTTAAGATTTTGTTGAGTTGAGTTGTTTTGCTTATGATAAAATGGAGGTCATATAGATAATGATAATAGCTATCTAAGATCCTCTGTACAAGCATTCATTCATTCACTCATGGCTACAAACCAGAAGCAAAGGAGAGAGCTTCATTTAATCTCTATTTAACCTCAGAGTGTTTGGAGAATTGTCTTGTGCCATGGGTAGGAAAGGTGCTGCAAGAGGTTGTCGAATGGGCCTTTTCAGCCACATTGTGTTGGATCACAAAGCCCTAGAATCCAAGCATAACCAATCTCCCAACAAAGTAATCAAAGTTAGAGCTCGATAAGAGGCCCACGGCTTGCCCGTTAGCCCAACTGCTCACAGGCAGTCCAACAACTTGTCGGGTAGCATCATTCATAGCCCGCTAGGATAATGGGCTCACCTAACGAAGGGCCATGAAAATGGTCCGTCCGGCAAGCCCGCGGATTAGCTCAGCTCGGGTCTTGAGCCTCATAAATTTCAAAAAAGGCGATGAATTACCCTTTGTACCCTAAAAAATTTTAAATTTTATATTTTACACCTTGAAAGATTAAATTTTTTATATTGCACCTTTCATATATCAAATGTGTTATAATGTAATTATACTATTAACTTTTTTCCGTCAGGATGGTTGATTTTTGACAAAAAAAAAATAACATAAGCTAACAGAAGGGTCACATTATAGTACTTTTCATATATTAAGGGTGAAATATAAAAAAACTAATCTTTAGAGGCCTAAAATGATCTTAAAATTTATTGGGGTGTGAAATGACAAAAAACCAACAATTAATAACAAAAAAAATGAACCACACGAGGTAAAACTCAATTGGTGGCCTGTTAAGGCCCAAGGAACAGACTTTGGATCATTTTGTGGGCAAGGCTGGCCCAATCATTGACCAATAAATGACCCGATTAACCCAGCGTGGGCTATCTTACACCGTTAACCAGCCGGCCGATCGGCCCGTTGCTGATCAATTAACGAAGGTATTGGCCGAGAATTATAAATTTGAGGAAGATAAAAGAAACTTTGTAAAGTAGCCTTACCATTTGCAATCTCTTTCTCCTTGGCCTCCAGGGTGGGTGCAAAATTCAGGGGATTGAAAATGCCACCAGGGTAACCAACCTCATTGGGAGGCAAGCTGTAGTTCTTGAAGATAGGGTCCTGATTGACACTGCCGGGGTTCTTAATGTCTTGCCACCGTCTGATCTCGACGTAATGGAACAGTATGAACTCAATCACGAATAGGGTCGACGACGATGCAAAACACTCGTCTTTCCCGGCATTTCAAGTTCTCGGGGTCCTCCGCAAGGCCCAATGGATCAAATACGATAACAGTAAGATTTTGGAGTGGGCTATCCATCATAAAACTCAAAACATTTAATGGGCCCAACGGCCCAAAAGACCCCTCTAAAACTCATCTGCTCCGCAATAAAGAATGAACCATAATTCAAACGAGGGAGCCCAGCAAAGAGTCCAGCTCGTCACAATCCTGCTCAGTCATAACGAGCTCAGCGGTAAACAACCCAAGAGCAAGAAGCTCGGTATTCATAAGACCCCAAATGTCCCGTATTACGCCACGTGTCCAGGGGGACAACTTCTGAAGCCTCTAACAAACGTGTACTCTTTTAGTAAAGAGAATATTTGTGCACATTTCATTGAAGGACCGTGGATATGGCTAATGTCAGGGTAACAGTCACCATTATAAGACAAAAAAGGAGGGGACCACAGAATCAGCCTAACGAAGAGGAAGATCGTAGAAAACCCTAGATAACCCCTTTAATAAATAGAACACCAGGACACTATGTAAAACTATCTGAAAAACCTCTACTCACAAGGTACCGTTCAAAAAAGCTCTAAGCTAAGAAACTTACTGTAATCTTCTTTTTGAAGTAATATAAACCCTACGAAGTAAGAGCCTCCATTACGGTGGACGTAGCCCTGTTTTGTTGGCTTAGGTGAATCACTTATATATTGTCTTTGATCTCGTATATTTATTCGGTTAGCTTAAAACATTCACACTACCCCTTCCTTATCTTCTAAATAAGTGATCTGGACTTGGGCTGAGTATTTTCGAACACTATCAGAATTCATTGTCTCTGGGAAGACTGGATCAATGTAAACATTGCGGGTTAAGGGTTGGATGAGCACTTACCATTGTCGATATAAAATTATAGGAATATATAAACAAAGTCGGAGCCATAATTAGAGTGGAGATTACTTGTGGAGCATTCCTTCTCCATTCCTTAATTCTCATATTCGAAAATCATTACATAGAAAAAATATTAGTTTCCTCTAATTTAATTCCACCACGAGGCACGTATGTAACCACTCCCACCAATTTTGCTAATTACTACAAATTTAGAATTTTAAAACATCAGTTAAACACTCGTATCATTTTGTTGAATACTCTAAATTCAGATTTCATACTAATGGGCATTTTTTTTTCAGTACCACACTTGGGTGGAAGTGGAAGGAGTGGAGGTGGGTAGACGATGAAAATTTCGTGCATCGCACAATGCGCAATGGAATTAATGACTAACAATACATGGTGCTTAAAATTACTACCTTCCATATCAAGGTATCCTGGTGAGGCTAACCATTTGCCTTTCTTAGCTACAACCTTGAAACAAATTTTTTTATGAAGAGGTCGCTGATGATCAAAATACAATTTTTTTATGAGACTATGTTTACATCCTGTGTACAATTATGGCTCGGAGTTGATAGTCGTTGATGATCAAAATATAATTTTTGTGCCATTACAACATTCATGTTAAGAGGTACGAATCAATTTGTATCATTATTCGATCTAATTATGATCTGATCTTAAGTTATGGACATAGTATACGATTTTTGTGATAGAATTGAGCGATTATCAGATCAAATTGAGGCAAACTTTCCATGTAATTCGTTGAAATTTGATTTTATGGTGATTGGATTAAAAGTTCATTATTGGATTTTCATTTTTAACAAATTCAAAAATGGATTGGACAGATAACATTTGTTGATATTCAACTCATGGAGAAGTCTACAGTATCGGAAAAAAAAATGATTCGGTACTATTCTGATATTTATAATTTTTGTGGGTGTTTTTATAATTTTTTGTAAAATCAGTGGGGAATGGGAAAAGTCCAAGACCCACTTTCGGGCGATGCCGATTCCTACTTCCTAAATCGAAGACCGACTTTATTCATCTATTAGCCCTCCCCCTTGGTGTCATCGAGGGGCGGTACACACAAGAATCAATTTCAAATGATCCCACAAACATTCTAAATGATCCTCAAAATTTATAAATGACTCAAAACTTGAAAATTTTGCTTGTCATAAATATATCTAAAAACTTATATCTTAATCCACAAAACTTATACAATTTCACGGTACGTTACTAATTTTTTTTTTGTTCAGTTCCGTAGTCTTCTTCTATATTTATTCAACATGGATACAAAATTGTGAATAAAGTTAGTAAATTACACTGTTTTCTAAACTGAACTAGACTTCGGGGGGGGGGGGGGGGGGTGAGAGCAGTGTGTGTGTGTGTGAGAGAGAGAGAGAGAGAACAAATAAGCATAAGAATCCAGAGACACTCTAACCAAGCACTCTTTCAGCTCTTGCCAAGTACAATCTTTTCATTAAAACTCAAATGTAACAAAGCAATGGGATTTAAAAATGACCAATGCACATGAACCAACAATGAAGTACTGGGAATGGTAATGATAAAAGCCCACCACTGTCCAGTTCTGTCTTCTTAAAAACACCAGCTAGACAGAAACACCTCATATGACCTAAATATGATTAGGACCACCTTAAAATAAAGCCCTCACTCATTTTTTTTTTTTGACACCAACCTGATTTTTCCTCTAAAAAAGGAAAATCATTCTTATAACACATCCTATAGACACACTTACAATATAAATCTCGGGTGTTAACAATCATTTGCAAACCATGCAAATAGTTAATCCGAATTTCATACATGCGGATTCAAACTTAGAATGTAAGAATTTAAGACTCACTTTTTTTCTAACTATTGAAAGGACTAATTTAGGTATAACACGACACGATGCGACACGAGTCATATAAATGCAGAGAGGGTGGTGGGTTTTAGATTCTAAGTGAATTGAACACCAGTAAAAGTTTGGCCAAAGGACCAGCTAGGAGGGGCAACATTGTTACAGACCAGAGTGTGGCCATCACTAGTGATGACCTTGAAAGAGAGGCTTTGGCCATTGAGGTAAGAGTTGCTTTGCCAATTTTGGCCCCAGTTTCGAGACATTGGTTGCCAATCAATGCTTGAGCTTGACCCTTTAATGGAAACAGCATGGACATCACCGGCACCTCCGACGTTGGTGATTAGGACTAAGTTGAAGTAAGAGTGTCCATTGATGGTGAATCTAATGCCTCCTCTCTTCTGGCAGGGTACCCTACAAATAATTAATAACCCATGACCCGAAATCAAAACTTGAACATATGTTGAACGATACATGCGAAATTCAAATCTCATCCAATACATTTTCTCATCATGAAAGTTGACAAGTTAGAATGATATACCATCGAAGAAATTGAGGAAATTATACTTGATGGATTTGTATCCGTGTTTGATACATATCAAACTTACGGAAACTTAAAAGAGTTAATTACATTGGAGGTCCCTAAAATATGAAATTTGTCTCATTTTAATTCCTAATATTTTAATTACATTGTTTTAGTTCTTAAAATATTGAATATATTTTTATATGATCCCTCAAGCAGACAATATTCAGATTACTAATAATATTTTATCATAAATTTGTCACGTACTATCTAAATATGTGCAAAAAAATAATTTAGATAACTCTTGACCAAATTTTTGTCAAAGAGCTATCCAAATTATACAGTTTTGATCATGAACTATCTAAATTTTGGTCAAGAGTTACCTATATTACATCTTTTGTGTCGTGAGTTACCCAAGTGTTGGTCAAGAGTTACCCAAATTTTGGTCAAGAACTACTCAAATTATTTTTTACCCATATTTAAGTATCACGTGACAAATTTATGATCAAAAACTGTTAGCAATTTAAATGTTATCTACTTGAGAGATCACTTATAAATATATTCAATATTTCAGAAATCAATATGATATAACTAAAATACTAGGAACCAAATGAAACAAACTCTATACTTTGGAGAACACCCTTTCAATTAACCCAACATATAAAATAGAAGGTAGATGGAAAAGGGTATAATCTGATAAAAGTTAAAGAGCCAAGTGCAAACCTTCTGTAAGACACAGGAACAATCCCAGCACTGCACCTAGCAATTTGCTGGAACACAGGCTGAGATAGGTCAAAGTGTTGTTGTGGAGGGTTACACCAACCACCAGCATTGTTTGGAGGGCAGAAATTGGTGGCAGTGACCACAATAGAGCCATGGAGGCACCACTTTGTGTCATCCACACACCTGATCTCAAAACAAGCCCCACAGCTCAAACCATTGTTGAATAGAGCTGTGCTTAAAGCTGCAGAGTTAGTCCCATAACCTTGGTTGTATAGGTTGCCATAACCGCAGGCCCCTCCTGCACATAAGAGCCATGGATTTAGTGGTTTCACAACTTAACAAATTTAGACCACGGCTTTAGCGCAACGGTATTCATTGTGATCTGGAAGAGGTCACGGATTCAAGTTATGAAACACAGACTTTCTGCTTGCAAAAGTAAAATTACGTACATCTAATCATTATCAAACCTTATAATAACAAAAGTTTTGTGCCTTGTATACAAGGTTGGCCCAATAGTTAGGCCAACTAAGCAGTCGCCTAAGGCCCAATTATGTTTGGGGTCGTCACCTATTATTTTTGTCTAAAAAGATATTTTAGATACAAAAAACTTAATCATATACAAATTTTTAGAAAAAGTCCAAGTAAAACTGGGAGGCCTAACATTCCCTTTCCAATTATCAAATCATTAAAATATCAAATGTCGTAATACAATTAAAAGCTATAAATAAATCTCTCTCTCACACACACTAACTAGTCTGCAGTAAAAAAAATTATATATTTAGTTGCCTACATCACTAAAAAAAACTCTTTTTTTTTCATGATCTGTATATACACATATAAACATCAAAAAATTATTTTTATATTTTTATATTATAATTATTTAATTCAATTATTTTTATGTGATGGTATAATTTATTAGACAATTTAAAAGATGAATAAAGAGTCAATTTATACCTTCTCTATTTATCACGTATTATTATTCCATTTTTATTAAACCTTCTTTTAGCATAACCATTTATTATTTTAATACTTTGTTTTGCTTATAAGAATTTTGAGTTTTAAACATGTCAGAGTGTAACTAATTTTAAATAAAATTTGGTCGTATATTAAAATTATATTTATAATAAATTTTTAAAAAATCCTATTTATAATTCTCGCTTAGGGTCTCGTCTGTTGTGCAGCTGGCCTGCTTGTGTATGTCTTTTTTTTTTAAACAACTTGACAAACGTAGGGGATGAACTATAAAGATTGTAGACGGTGATACATACCCATTGTACCAGAAGCATCACCACCTCCATAAAAAGTGGCATGAGCATCACTCCATCCCTCATCATACCCTTGAGCTGATGAGAATACAGAGAGAAAAGCCACCATGAAAAACCCAAGAGGAGACATTTTCCTGCACACAATTCTTACCTTATTGGGCACTTTAGGGACTTCCCAACTTTAAAGCTCTTAGAAATGTGAGAAAATGGTTATATCACGAGCAGCAACCTAGGAGGGAGAGGGACAGAGAGAGAGAGAGGGATGGGTTTGTGATGAAAAGGGCAGGGAATGCGGTGGGGAATAAATAGAAGCTGGGGTGGGCAGTGGGACTTCGTAAAGCTAAGTACGACTCTACTGAAACTTTTAGCTCTGGGGACTTTAAAACGCCAGGTGCAACCGGCTTTTTGTATGTGTAAACGAGGCAGTTTTGACTTGAAACCACGTGCTCTCGAACCTCTGCATGTCTCTCTGTTTGCGTTTGATGATACCTCAAATAAGTTATAAGAACGAGCTTAAAAAATGAGATCAGGTCAGGAGGTCGGATAGGATACGAGGAGTTCAGAAGTCCAGGGCCAGAGCTCCCTCAAGGGAGATGATAGCGGAGCTGATCAAGGAACAACTGAATAACTGTGAAAATTGAGTTCAAAGCATGAAACTCTCAACCAACCAAAATTCTTTTCTAAAATTAAGGAGAGTCTCACTAATGGCAAGCAAAGATCTCGGCTGAGATCCTACAGAATAGGAAACAGTCCTATAAATGCTATATAACGTCTCCATAGAATAGGGAGGAACCCTAATTTTTTAGGGGGACAGTATTGTAACACATTTGAGTAGTGAATAGAGGGGAGAGAGCAAGAGCCTCCATTAAAGAGTGGACTAGCCGAGCTCCTGAGCCAATGAACCACTATATTTTCACTGTGTATACCCCTCTGATCCCTTCTGCAATTCGTTCCAACATCACACACGAGCCTTGTAGCTCTGATCCATGCATATCATACGTCACCTACACTTTTTGCTCATCAACGTGGTCATATACCATCAGTTTGACGCCGTATGTGAGAACGATTGTTCCTGTAACAAATACGTTGATCTTTCAGTGATTGATGGTTTTAACCCTAAACACGAGCAGAAGCCAGACCAATCTACCACGGATGCAAGAATAACAGGAAGCCACCAACGATAGACATCCTGAAAACGTCCCAGGGGCAAATCCCCCCATTGGGAATCCCCACGCAAATAATGAGTTGGAGGCTCTTCGTCTAGTTAATCAACGTCTGATACAACAGAATGAAGAACTCTTAAAGCTCTTACAATGCCCTAAGGAGGCACGACTATCCCAAGAAGGCCAAAATAACCCCCCACACAGAGAGCAACAACATCTCGACCCCCTTAGAGAAGTTGGTGAAGGAGAGGAAAACAGTCAGACCTGGGGACAGAATATTCATCTACCCCTAAGGAATGGACGCAATGAAGAGGTGCAAAGTCAAAATGTTGGGGAAGGAAGGAATTATTTTTTCCCCTATCAACAAGATAGGAGAGAGCAGTACTGGGAGCAGCGCTTCAATGGCATCCAGCAAGAGCTCAGCCATATGAAGGAAGCTGTGAAAAACAAGGTCCCAGTTATAATGGATGCCCTAGTACAACAAACAGAGTTGTCATTTACGGCAGACGTGTTACATTTTTTCCTTCCCCAAAATTCAGAATTTCGTAGTTAGAAGCTTTTGATGGAACAAGGGACCCCATGGATCACCTAAATACTTATAAAAATCAGATGGAGCTCCACAGATACTAGGACCCAGTGCGATGTAGAGCCTTCGCCATCACGTTGAAAATGGTCAGCCCTATCATGGTTTAATAGGCCCCCCCCATCCTCAATCTCCTCCTTTAAAGAGCTTTCTATATTCTTTGTATCTCACTTCATAAGAGCTCGGATATACCGGAAGCCGAGTTACCACTTATTGAAAGTGAAGCAAGGACCCCAAGAGAACCTTAGGTCTTATGTCTAGCGATTCAACTCAGAGTCACTGAAAGTGGATGTCCCAAATGAGAAGTTTGTTATTACAACATTTATAGCTAGTATAGGCGTACAATACAAAGATCTGATGTTCTCTATTTCAAAGAACCCTCAGGCAAACATGACTGAGGTATTGGCTAAGGCAGAAAAATACATAAACGGTAAAGAAGCTCTTCTCTCAAAAGTGGAAAGTTCATCTACAAAAAAGGACAAAGAGAAAAAGGAAAGGAAAAGGGACCAAAGTCCCAAAAGAGAAAGAGGGCGTGATAGGTCTGCCATGGCTAGAGCTACAGCCAAGGTACACACCTCAACCGCTCCCCCCACTCACCGCAATGATATCTCAGATCTTATACGAGGTGCAGAGCGAGAAGTTTCATAGGTGGTCACCCCGGATGAAAGCAGACCCAGCAAAGAGAGATCCCACAAAGTATTGCCAATACCATAAAGATCATGGCCATCATGCTGATGATTGTATCCAACTGAAGAAAGAGATTGAGTTCCTGATCCAGCGAGGTCAGTTGCGCCGTTATGTAGCTTGGGATAATCAACACCAAGCTCTCCCACCTCTACCACCTCAGCAACAAGCACCGGAACCACATCAGCAGCCTATGGGGGAAATCAGAGTGATAGTTGGAGGATTCGCTGGAGGAGGAGAATCCAACTCAGCCAAAAAGGCTCATCTGCGAAGAATCAGAGCCAGAGAAGCTCCTGAAGTGTATGCTATGTCTAAGGCTCCACGTCTAGACACAGTTATCACTTTCTCAGACTCAGACTTGGAGGGTTGTCAACACCCCCATGAAGATCCCTTGGTGGTAAGGGTTGTGGTAGCCAACAGAACGGTTCATCGAGTTTTGATTGACAATGGCAGCTCGGCAGACATCATTTTTGCCTCCGCTTTCGATAAGATAAATATAGAAAGGGAGAAGCTTGAGCCAGTAAATGCTCACTTGTTGGGATTTTCAGGAGAAATGGTGCTACCCTGGGATCAATCCAGCTCGTCCTAACTTTAGGTGATCCCCCTTGCCAGACCGCAACAACCGTAAAGTTCCTGGTGGTCGATGCACCTTCTGCGTACAGCATGCTCCTCGGGAGGCCTTCACTCAACTCTATGATGGCTATCCCTTCTACTTATCACCTCGTGGTGAAGTTCCCAATAGAAAACGAAGTTAGAGTAGTTCGAGGAGACCAGCGTGTGGCACGAGAGTGCTACATGGCATCTGTGAAGAAGAGGGAGGTTGAGAATATCCAGCTAGATGAACTTGACATGAAAGATGAACTAGAAACTAGACCAACACCATCGGAAGAGCTGGAACCTATTCAATTAGACAAGGAGCCAGAGCACCTCGTCTACATAAGATCCAAGCTAAGAAGAGAAATTAAAGACATCCTTATCTAGTTCCTGAAAAGGAACATGGAAGTTTTTGCCTGGAAGCAAGAAGATATGCAAGGAATTGATCCCTCCGTCATCACTCATAAGCTCAGCATGAATCCTACTTGTAAATCCATTAAGCAAAAGAGGAGGAGTTTTGCTCCAGATCGCCAAAAAGCCATCAATGAGGAGGTCAGCAAGCTTCTCCACGCAAAGGCCATCCGAGAAGTAGACTACCCCGTTTGGCTAGCCAACATGGTTCTTGTCAATAAGACAAATGACAAATGGTGTCTCTGCATCGACTTTACAGATCTCAATTGTGCCTACCCTAAAGACAGTTTTCTATTACCACGAATAGATTTGATTATGGACGCCACCGCAGGGCACGAGCTCCTCAGTTTCATGGACGCTTTCTCTGGGTACAATCAGATTAGGATGGATCCTAATGACCAAGAAAAGACTTCTTTTATAACTGAACAAGGGACATACTGCTACCAGATTATGCTTTTTTGGTTAAAGAACGCTAGAGCCACTTACCAGCGCCTGGTGAATAGGATATTTCAAAGGCAGATTGGGACTTCCATGGAGGTCTATATTGACGACATGTTGGTTAAGTCACTGAAGGCAGAGCTCCACGTTGGACATTTAGCTGAGTCGTTCCAAGTTCTGAGGGAATACAAAATGAAGCTCAACCTTGCTAAATGTGCCTTTGGGGTATCTGCAGGAAAATTTTTGGGTTTCATAGTTAATAGCAGAGGAATAAAGGCAAACCTGGAGAAGGTGAAGGCAGTGTTGTATATGTTGCCTCCATCCAGCACAAGGGAAATACAACGATTGACTGGGAAAATAGCTGCTTTGAATCGCTTCGTGTCCAGATCAAGCAACAAGTGTCAGCCCTTCTTTTCGATTTTAAAGAAGGTTTTCCGATGGGATGTCCGATGTGAAGAGGCATTCAAAGCATTGAAAGATTACTTGACTCCCCGCCTGTTCTGGTAAGTCTGCTGGAAGGAGAGGTTCTTACTCTTTACTTAGCTGTCTCAAACTTTTCAACCAGCATAGCGCTAATAAGGGAGAAAGACAAAGCTCAACAACCAGTTTATTACTGTAGCAGAGCTCTTAGGGGAACATAGGAAAGGTATCCAAAGATAGAAAAACTAGTTTTAGCTTTGGTCGTAACTACTAGAAAGCTTAGGCCCTACTTCTATGCTCATACTATCGAAGTTCCAACAGATCAGCCAATGAAGCAAGTTTTGCATAAGCTAGAGTCTTCGGGGAGGTTGATTAAATGGGCCATTAAACTCAACGAGTTTGATATCAGGTACAAGCTAAGAACAGTCATTAAGGGGTAAATATTGGTAGATTTCATTACAGAATTCACAACTGGAATACCTGCAGAGACTACACAGTTGATACCTAACCTCCCCACATGGAAACTTTCAGTAGATGGAGCCGTCAATACCCAAATCAACGGTGCTGGTTTGATTCTGACTTCCCCCGATGAAATAGATGTTGAATATGCACTGAGATTTGGGTTTAAGGTCTCAAACAACGAAGCCGAGTATGAGGCAGTTATAGTAGGGGTCAACTTAGCATATTCGATGGAAATAGAGCAGCTTGAAATATGTAGTGATTCGCAGCTAGTGGTAAAGCAGATAGAAGGAGCTTATAAGGCTAAAGGTGAGAAGATGACCCTTTATCTTAAAAAGGTGCGAGACTTGATCAAAAAATTTGTGCAAGTGAAGATCAGACATGTCCCCAAAGTTGAAAACTCGCGAGCAGACGTCTTGGCAAGGTTGGCAATAGCCTCGCAAGAAAATTTGGACAAGTTAATTCCAATAGAGTATCTAGCAGAGCCGTCAGTATGCATTGAAGATAAAGAGGTGCTACCCGTACAAGCACCACCGAGTTGGATGGATCCCATCATGGAGTATCTTCAGAATGGAACTCTGCCAGGAAATCCCAAAGAAACCGCAAAGTTAAGAACCAGGTCAGCTAGATTTTATATTTTGCAGGGAAATTTGTATAAACAAGGATTTTCGATACCTCTACTCAAATGTGTGGGAGATGAAGATGCTAATTATCTACTAAGGAAAGTCCATTAGGGGGTTTGCGACAATCACATTGGAGCCAGATCGCTGGTAGGGAAAGCTCTAAGGCAAGGATACTACTGGCCCACTATGCTAAAGGATGCCTCTGATCTGGTTAAAAAGTGTAACACATGTCAAATACACGCCAACATCTCTCATTACCTGCCAGAGCTCCTGACTTCGGTTGTAAGCCCATGGTTATTCCAGCAATGGGGTTTAGACATTCTTGGCCCTCTTCCCACCAATGCAGGATAGTGCAAGTTCACTATCATCGGAGTAGACTACTTCACCAAATGGACGAAAGTGGAGCCATTGACAACAATTACCGAACAGAAAGTCTAGAACTTTACCTAGAAATCCATAATCTGTAGGTTTGATATTCCCAAAGCAATCGTCTCTGACAACGGGAAGCAATTTGACAATCTAAAGTTTAAAAACTTCTGTGTCGAGCTCGGAATTAAGAATTACTTTTCAGCTCCAGCTCATCCACAGTCTAACGGGCAAACGAAGGTCACCATCAGAACTATAAAAGCAGCTCTAAAAAACAAGCTTGACGATCTGAAGGGTAAATGGGTGGAATACCTCCCAAAAGTGTTATGGGCCTACAGAACAACCGCCTGGTCAGGAACTCAAAAAACACCGTTTGCCTTGACTTTCGGAACTGAAACAGTGCCGCCTGTCAAGATTGGGCTCTCATCCCCAAGACTAAACTCACAGATGACAAACTCAACAGTGAGTCATTTCTATTGAACCTGGATTTCTTAGAAGAGAAAAAAGAGGCTCTGCATCGTATCCAGAATTACCAGAGAAAAACGACTAGGTACTACGACAAAAAAATCAGACACAGAAGCTTTAAAGTGGGTGACCTAGTACTTAAAAAATTATTGTTAGCAAGATAGGACCTCACTCATGGAAAGTTGGGACCCAATTGAAAAGGCCCCGTATATCATCTCGCGGGTGATCAGACCAGGGAACTATGAGTTACAGACGGAGGAAGAAAAAATCCTGCCCCACTCTTGGAATGCAGAACATCTCAAGAAATTCTTTGAGTGAGTCAATTTTGTAATTTGATCATTCTCAATAAAATTATAAGTCTTTAATTCATCCCAACTACATTGCATAAAAAGAGCTCTATAGCTCATGATGAACTCTTCAGTTCATAGAAAGAGCTTGATAGCTCACGATGAACTCCTCATTTTATTAAAAGGGCTCTATACCTCACGACAAGCTCTTAAGTTCATAAAAAGAGCTCTATAGCTCATGATGAACTCTTTAGTTCATAAAAAGAACTCTATAGCTCACAGTTGACTCTCCCAGTTCACCCAAATGGGCCCAGTAGCCTGAGAATAGAGACATATAACAAGATTCAAAATCACAAGTTCAAGAATCAATAGAAGAGTCAGTAACCATCAAATAAGAACAAAGGCACATATATCCAACAGCAATACAAAAGCAAAAAGATTACAAGAGATGTTCTCAGTTCTTATTCGCCCTTTAGGCGTCTCCGGAGCTCAGCAACTTTCTCCTTCAGGCGGGCATTTTCTTCTTTTAGCTCGCCCCTCTCCTTCTGGGCTTCTGTCAGGAGATTTATAAGCTTCTGCCCAAATGAGGAGAACAGTATTGTGGCCAGAGAAGATCCAGATGAAGAAGAAGAGTCATTTGCAGTGCCACTCTTATGTTTTTCAGAGGAAGTACCAATGACCTCATCCTCATCAGATTTAGAGGGACAGAAATCAGCAGAATCCAGGTAAGAAATGAAGTCCATAGCGGCACTGGCAACACTGAACAGAAACAAATTATCTGGCATCACCAACTCAGAATAAGGCACAGGCTCAACTTCAATCATATGATCAATTCGTATCTCCTCTAATAAATCCAATTCAGGAGGACCTACCAACCAAATCAAATCCTACGATTAGGAAACTGCATCAGGAGACCTGAACAAGTACAGGTTGCTGAAATACTTACCTGAATAAGAATAGCTTCATCAGGATCTGGGAACTCTACACTCTCTGTATTGTAGCTCTATAGACCTCCAACAGTCCCTAGAATCATAAAAGAAACGATGAGTCTATCCCTCAAGAGGAGAAGGAAGGTCAAACACCAGACGCCACAGCTTGAAGTGCCTCCATCGAAAATAGGCAAAGCACGGGACCTCATCTTCTTCGACGTCGAAAAAGTAAAAAAATTCTCCTACAGTGGGAAACTTACCATCACCCAGCAAGCACCAAAATAGAAAGAAACTGATCATGATGGCCCATCCCTTGGGAGAGAGATGAGAAGGGCACAACCCACAATAAGCCAAAATATAATCAATGGCAGGATGAATGGGAAGACACAACCCCATATCCAAAGCCCCTTCAAAGAAGCAAGTCTCCTCTTGAGGGAGATAGTTGTAGGGCTCGTTAGAAGATGGGGCTCGTAGAGCTAATTCCATGTCAAGAAAGAACTTCTTCTTTATCCCGACTATATCTGAAGATGACAATGACGAAGACACTAAATAGTAGATCTGCCACTCCCACTTAATTCTAAATGAGCTTCGTTCCCTGAACAGGGGGGAGATTGAGACAACTATTGAAAGATTCACAGAAAGTAAAGAAAGAGAAGAAACAGAAAAATAGTAAACCCTCAGGAATCAAGAAGAGATTCCAAAGTAGAAGAAGAGTCCAAAAAGTTATAGCAAAATTATAGAGACAACAAACTTCAATGCAATCAAAGTATGCACAAAGACCAAAGTCGGTGGACCTTTGAGTTTACTAATTAAAGAGGGTGATTACGCTTTTGAAAGGCAGTTGGAGAAACAAAAAAGAAAAAGAAAAAAAGGGAAAAAGAGGAGAGAGCTCTGCTCGGGTGTCCGAGAATCCAGCCCCAGTAGTCTCAACATTTCCTTGATACTCCTCGTCTATCTCAAGTAGTAACAATCCTCGACTGTCCAGTAGAAGTTCAGTACAATAAGTTGCAATTTAACTTGAGAGATCAACTTCGGGTCCACAATAGAATTCGGCAATCTTGGAAGACTCTCTGAGATCCTAAACATTCAGGCATTTGTGAGCTAAGTGTAGCTCGTATGGCCGCATGGACCTTCTAAAGCAGCTCCCTATTTCTCAAACAACATCTAAGCCTCTACTGCATCAAATCTATCACCCTACACGAAGGATTCTAGCTGACCTCAACATCAGGTTGCACATTCTCTTCGACCAAACACAAGTATAGCAATTTCCTAAAGTCAGACCTCAATTCTGTTCTTCTGAAGGGAGCTCAGGGAGCCAGTAGGTTTGCAAGTTTAAATAGATTTGTTTTCAGAAGAACTCAATTCCCCTCAAAGCAAATAGGGGGCAAGGGAAGGATGTAAAATAAAAATAGCACAACTAAAAAAAAAAATTAACAAGTACAAATATAATGAAGAGGAGCTGTGAATTACTTGTGCTACTCAAAAATAGAAAAATGTTACATCACATTAGAGTTACAAATTTTTCTCAACCCTAAGTTCCTGATGGGGGAGTAGTTGAAGGACCTTGCAGTTCAGCAGGAGGAATCTCAGCAGCAGGAACAGAAGAAGAGCTAGGTAGCTTAGCAAGCGACCTTTTTAGCAAGGCAGCAGTTTAAATCTCAGAAGGGTTAGGAACAGGCAAGGAGGTCGGGACCTCAATCTTAGTTAGAGCTCTCATTACCAGATCAACAGAAAATGAAGTGTTAGCAGGAACAGTTGGAGGAGTGGACATTTCAGCACCTTCTAGAGCCTTGTCAGAAGCAGCAGGAGCCAAGGTGCTATCATCGCCCTCTGAATCAGTCTCCTCCAACTCCTCCTCAGTGGGGATGACAAAGTCAAAGTCGAGGTCTGGATAGGCCTTCTTCGTTTTACGCTGAAAGGCCAGCCATCCAAACGCCCACTTGGTGGTCACATTATCCTTCAGCTCGGTTATTATGTCATCCCTTTTTCTGACCGTAGTCTTCTGCACCTCAAGCTCACTACATAAGGTCTCGTTCGCCACAGTCAGGATGACATACTCCTTTTTAAGGCCCTCGAGAGAACTCCGAGCATCAAAGGCTTCCTGGATAGCTTTGGTCCAGGCATTAGTTTTGAGTAGCAACTCTTCCCTGGTCATCCTCAGCTCATCCCTAGCCTTCTTCTCTCTTTCCTCAGCCCTATATTTGGCTGCTTGAAAGCCTTCAAGGTCAGAAGTGTGCTTCTCCATTTGATCCTTGAACTCTTGCACCTGAGCTCTAAGGTTCTCGTCGTCAAAGGTCAGCTCAGCAACCTTAAACTCGTATGTCTTCAATGTTTTAGCAGAGTCCTCCAAAGATCAGACCCTGCCCATAAAGTTCTTCAAATGGAGAGCCATCTAGGGCAGAAAAAAAATAAGTACAAATCAGCACAAGTCAATCGAACCGAGATAAATGGGAGAGTAAAAGCGCTTACAGTGGCCCCTCCTTGGAGAGCTAAACAGAAAAAGGCCTCAGGGGGCATGGTAGAGGCTCTCTGAACATCGAATTCAGAAAAAATGGATGAAATGGCCCTAGCAGCCAACTCAGCATTGTCAAAGAAGGAGTCTTCATCAGTCTCCCGATCCTCCCTCTTTTTGACTTTAGGCCTCCGGAGAGGCAGCTTGGATGGTCGTTCAGTTGATCCAGGAGGAATGAGGTCTGGCTGAATTTCAGTAATCAGCCCAAGGCTCCCTCAACCTCAGAAGAGATAGGGGAAGCCAGTCCTAGCTCAGAAGCCTTTTTGGGGAGTAAGTTGAGCCCTTTGAAGAGAGGAGGTTACCGGGGATTGAGATAAGGGAGTTTGTCCTTCTTTGCTCAAGGTAGGAGAAGAAGACACTCTCAGCTTTGGCACCTTAGCTCTCTCAACGAGGCTGCCTCCAGAACTGGTCTTAGCATTTCGTTTGCTACTCTTCCTATTCTTCTTCAATAGGTCAACCTTACCCTGGAGTTCCTCAGGAGTAGATTTCATTATGGAGGGACCTGGAAGATCTGAACCAAACTAGTTAAACAGAAAAGAGGAAAAAGAAGGGGAGGCAAGGAAACCAATTCAGAAAGCGTTACCTTCTACATCTTCAGGTCTAACAATAGAAATGGGGAGCGGAGCTTCTATCGATACCTCAGGAGGACCAAATCCCTGTGTTACTAGAACCCAAGGCTTGATGAGCTCAGAGTATTTCTCTAGATTACACTTCTCTAACTTTCGCTTCACTTTCTCATCCTCGGCACTAAGCTCGGGTTGAATGTCTGAAAAACAATACAAGGAGAGCGAAGGTAAAAAAGACAGCTCAATAATTTTCAAATCAGAACTCAGTCAATTCGAGCAAGGACTCACCTAAGTTATCGGGGGTGGACCAGGCTCTAGGGATACCAAGAGTGTCAGTCCTATCAGCAGGTTGTACTCCCAGTTGGTGCCCTTAATGAAAAAGAATTATTTTTTCCAACCCTTATGGGAGCTCGGGAGGTGAGTAATGATCTGCCTAGCCGTGGTTCGCTTGAAAATATACAAGAAACCCTCAGATAAGGTGAGCTTGACATTGAAAAGATCCACAAGCAAGGAAAGACTGGGAACCCCGAGCTCATGTTTCTTAAATAAAACTAGAAGACCCACCAGAATATCCTAGAAATTAGGGGAGAGCTGAGCAGGGCAGACGTTGAAGTGTTGTAAAACACTCTTGATGAAAGGGTGTATAGGGAAGCAAAGGTCATTCTCAAAAGCGGCCACGAAGAAACAGACTTTCTTATAAACCTAGGCAACATATGGAGTATATTTATCTAGATACCAGGACTGGACACTAGGAGAAAAATCGCAATGACCACTAAAGATTTGCATAAGAGAAGGGTCAACCTCACTAGGTCCTACGAGCTCAGCATGCCTAAAGGTAGCCCCGGTGCCCGCTGCGCTGTCAGAGACTCCTACCCCACTCACCTTGCCCTTACCTTTGTTAGAATTAGGGGGCACATAAGAAGACGATGAGGGAGGTTCCTCAGTATTCTCCTCGACGTCGACAGCATCAACACAGGGAAAATTGTCGATTTTCTAGCCCATATCCCCTAAATCAGTATCCTTTTCGGTAGACTTTTCTTCCAAGAGAGAAACAGAGGAACGAGTAGCCCTGGAAGGGGTAGACATGATTGGACAGGAGAAAGGTAAATTGAAAGAATGGTAGAAATGAGGGATACTAGTAAGGCACTCCCAGATAACCCTAGGGTCAACACAGTAGCTTCCAACAGTGAGAATTTGCACGATAGGGCCCCAATCCACGAAGTGGGGAAGAGAAGACAAGTAACAGTTTCAATTCCAGTGATAAAAGAACCGAAAAACCCAGAAATGCAATGACCACCTCGAACTCGAGGGATCCAAGACGAGAAAAGGCGAAAGAGGGGACAAAAGAGGCGTACCTAGTTAGGAAAGAGCAACAACCTAGAGTGAAATTGAAGAAAGAGGGCAATGCGAGTCTTCAAATCAAACCCAAAAAACTTGATCTTGAGTAAAGAATCAGGGAACTTCAAACCAAAAAACCAAGAGACCACAAGAAGGGAAAGACAGCAAAGAAACCAAACAGTGGAAAATGGCGATTCTGATAGAGTATTTAAAGCTTGAGAGACGTAGGCTGAAACATGCATGGGAACTGAGGAGGCCATGATTGCTAAAAGTCGTCAAAAAAACATCTATCACGTGCAAGCCAAGGACAGCCATGTGCAAGCCCAGCTTGGTTTGACAACAGCTCAACCCCTGTCCAAGCTCGCTTGAACTAGGGGTTGGGGGACAACTGATGATACTTTAAATAAGTTATAAAAACGAGTTTAGGAAACGAGGTCAAGTCAAGAGGTCTGGTAGGACACGAGGAGCTCAGAAGTCTAGAGCCAGAGCTCCCCCTGGAGAGATGATAGCGGAGCTGACCAGGGAACAGCTGGATAACTGCGAAAATTGGGTTCAAAACATGAAACTCTCAACCAACCAAGATTCTTTCCTAAAATCAAGGAGAGTCTCACTAATGGCAGGTGAAGATCTCGACTGAGATCCTACATAATAGGAAATAGTCCTATAAATGCTATATAACGCCACCATAGAAGAGGGAGGAACCCAAATTTTCGAGGGGGATATTATTGTAACACATTTGAGTAGTAAATAGAGGGGAGGGAGTAAGAGCTTCCATTAAAAAGTGGACTAACCGAGCTCTTGAGCCGATAAACTATTATATTTTCACTGTATATACCCTTTTAATGCCTTTTGCATTTAGTTCCAGCATCACACACGAGCCTTATAGCTCTAATCCATGCATATCATACATCACCTACACTTTTTGTTCATCAAAATGGTCATATACTATCGGCGTTCAAAATCTTTCGTACTTAATCGTGCTTCGTGCATTGCGTGAAACGGCTCATTTTGAACCTTGCCCGTGTCATGCCTTGTGTGTTTGGACTTGAGATAAGCCCGGTTGATGGGCACGGCCCAATTGGTATCTGTGAAATTTAATGTTTACTCATATTTGAAAAAAAAGTAAAGTTGTGGTTTAGTATTGTTTAATGAGAGAAAGAGAGTGTCTTTGAGCATGTGTGTCACCATGTGGGTGAATGGTAACGTAGGTGGTGATTTTCTGGTAATTTATAGGTCTTTGAGTTTAATATTTTTTATACCTTTAAGTAGGGGCGAAGGTAAAAAAATTTTTAGGGTGAACACACTGCATGTTTTAATTTTTTTTTAATAGATCATAAAAGTTTTATAAATTTATATTTATTAAAATTATATTTAATACTTTTTAAACATAAAAGATTAAAAATCGATATACTCATAAACAAAAAATAATAATTAAAACTTCGTATCAAAAATGCGATTAATTATTATTATTTACAATTGACCTTGATATGTTTTTATTATTTGAAAGTGTTACAAATTAATTTTATCAATAATATTTCTTTTATATAAAATCGCGGTAACAATTTTTCATTTATAATCCTATAATTTATTACATAACGACACACATTTTTATAAAATAATAAAATAACCCTAAAAAAATTATAAAATAATATCAGTATGTTCAAAACATTTTTAGACATGTCTAAAAGTTAACAATTATATTAGTTGTACCTAATTTGAGATTTAATTGATGGAGATTCAATGGTTTGTAATCATTTGATAGATAGTAGAGTTTATTAAATATTTAAAATTTACTATTATACTTAATATTGCAATGTATTAGATCTTGAAATTAGGTTTTAATAACATTATTTAAAAAATTAATAATCATTTAGATAAATATCTATTTAAATCAATATCACTAAAACACAATATTAGAGTGTACAAAAAAATTGGGGGGGGGGGGGGGGGGGGCGCATGTGCCCACCACCCTAGCCCAATGGTGGCCCCACCCCTGCCCTTAAGGGCTAATCATTCTTATTTTTCAAAGAATATGTTTTAAGTCTGTTCGAATTATAGTGACATACATTCAAGTTTTAGGAAATAATCGGTATAAATTTAAGTAACCAATAAAAAAATAAAAGATGTAGCTGTGATGATGACAGGCAAGCTGTTGTTAGTTGTTACATTGGCAGAAGAACCAAGAGTAGCTGTTATGCCATTTACTTTAATCATTGAAAGCCGCTGGAACAGACTTATGGCATATGAAAAGCTGAAACCTCAGCTTGCTGCATGGCATATGCAAAGTTGAATCTCACATGCAAAAAGAAACTCCAGCAATTATTATACTTCTTCCATTGCCGGCCATGTCTCTCTCTCTCTCTCTCTCTCCTGCAATCTGTCTTCAGCAAGGTCCTTCCTTACCTTTCCTCTTCTCTACTTGTTATTGGTAGGCTTAGTTTAGGGCAAAATATAAGAATAGCCTCTTGAGCTTCGCATCATTTTAATCTTCGTTCTTTAATTTTTAAAATTTTCAATTTGCATCACTTTGATCTAATTAAAGACTACGATTTAAATCACTTTGCAATTTGTATTTGTTTCATCTTTGAAGTTCACAACTTTTGTCACTATTGTCCCTTTTAAGTTTTCAAAGAATTTCCCTCGATGTGATTGTCTCATTAGTCAATTTAAGTTTCACTTGTCCATTGGATCAAAATGATACAAATTAAAAAACTTGATTAACTAAATTGACACAACGCATAATCTGGAACCAAGATATATTTTGCTTGTTAATTAATTATTCCGACAATTCTCAAAGTATGTGTTCAGTGGCGTATCGGGTTCTAAGTCACGTAAATAGCTTTAAAATTTATTTAATTTATATCCAATTTGTTAATAATTGTGTAAAGTTTAATCAAATTCTTACACAGGCGCACACTTTATATCACTTAATTAAGAGTTTAAAAATTATTATAATTCTAATTTTATACTTCTTTTTTACTATTCCACCACAACTATATTATTATTACTACCACCGTCACTATCATTTCACAATCACCACCACTACCTTACACACATCATTGTCGCCGCCGCCACAATTCCACCAACACCCTTGATGGTGTTGCTGCCTCCTCTAACACCACCATCCCCATGACTCGTTATCATCTAATATCATCGTTGCCCACCACCATATGGTTAGGGTAGGGTAGTGGTGGTCAGACCAATGGTGATAATTGTAAGAACAAAATTGATGGCAGTGGTGGTGGGAATAGGAGGTAGTGATGCTGTTGGAATATTGACGATGGTGAAAAGTGATACAAGAGGATGGCGGTGACAAAAATTGTGGTGGTTAGATGGTTGGTATTATTTGACCACCTTGGGTGGTCATGGGCTGTGCGGCCCAAAATAGTACATTTGATTTTGTGGTAGAATGTTCGTAGTCGGGCCCCTAGCCAATGGGCTGAACCTGGGCCTTGGCTTAGCAATCTTATCCCAATTTGACTCAACTTAGAGTTACACTTTGAAAACTGGTCCGACCTAATTCAATCATGGTCACACATAGATGTACCACAAATGCGGTCCTCCTCGGACAAAGTTCGATGAGTCGCTCCATATTTTAAGAGTCTTCGATTATTAGCATCTCGCATGCCAGCGAATGTCTTTGCTTCTTCGAATCATTAATGATAAGCTCAGATTTAATTGGATCATGCCTAATAAATTAAATGAGCCTAAACCAGCTAAAAAAATTTGTGTAAGCCTAGCTCGTGGATTCAACCCGATGTAAGGTCAAAGGAGTTCAAAAAGAGCATGTGGGGAGCAATCATCGAAATAGTTATTTTCGAAAATCAAGATTATCTTTTATTGTACTTACCCTTAGCTGTAGCTATCCTTTCCGAAAAATTAATACATTTACTCTCACGTTACCGTTTTAACGAAGGCTCTGTGTCAATAAATTATTAATACTTTCCACATGAGAGGGATACCTCTACATCTCTCTACACACTATCCACACAACTATTTCTCTCGTCTAACTAGCCAACTTCTTCCAAAACTTACTTTTGCTCTTTCTCTCTCTCACCTTATTTTATTAATAAAAATTTTTAGTCACCGTTACCTCATTCAAAAGTGGAGTAAGTCTCACTTATCCAACTATTATATATCTGTGTTGCCTGCATTGACTAAATATTTATGTTTTTATATTTATTGCATTTATCAGTTATATTAATTACTCGACAAGTGATGCATAAAATTTACTTGTGCCTCGTCAATCTACATCCAACCACTATTTACAAAAACACCATCAACAAATATGCTTTTAACTTGCTTGAATCCTCGCATTTTCAAAAGTTTGACTCTCTTGCACGATTTCAGCTCTCTATCATAGGTTCACTCTGACTTCGGCATTTGGAGAAGAAATATACTGAGAGCAAAGCGTCCAAGCTGTCATTGAGAGACAATGAGTAATGAACATTTACTCCAGAACTGGAGTGAGGATGCAAGATGAGGAAATTAGTGAACGGCTTGGAAGATAATAAAATTAATATAAGGTTAAAACAAATATAAACTAATAATCTATAGGGGTGTGTATGCAAAAGTTGTTCTTTCTTTACCAATCGACGGTTCTTATCTCACATCGTCCTATCGACAAATCTTAGCCGTCCATCTAAGCCACCCCTTTTAACTCCCTCTTGTGCCCTAGCCTTACTCTCAGAGTCTATCTATATATATCCGTATAACCAACCTTGGCCGACAGAAACCCTAGTGCCCAAATCTACAAAACCCTTCAACTCTTCTAGACAATTTGCCGTATTCCAGCCTTTGATATGATCTTGTTTCATGAGATTGAGTGACCTAAGTTATGTTTATTAGGGTTTTATGTTATTTAGCTTTGATCCTTTTCTCTCCAATGGTGGTATTATAGATTTGATGTTTAAGGTTTTCTTTATTTTTTGTTAATTTGCATTGAAAAAGATTGATTTTTTCTTTTTTTTTAATTGTATTTCTCTTATCTTGAACTGTCTTATTTTGCTGTGAATTTTCTGTTTCATGGTGAGATTTGCTTGTGCCTCTGATGGGGTTAGACTCCAAAATCACATTGAACAGTTTGTTATGAAAAAATCAAATGTCATAAACCCAATCTGAGATTGTTTCACCTGTTAAGATATACACATGTTTGACATTTTTTTTTTCGGTTTTTAAAACAAGCTGAAGAATTGGCAATTTTTTCACAAGCTAGAAACTGGGTATGTATATTTTGATCATGATGTGTACTATAGATTGGATTGTTGCAAAAGCTAATAGTTCAGGATGTGTGATGCTTTCTTAATTGAAATGTAGTTTTTGGTGTACGATAGACTGCATAGCTTCTGAGAAAAAAATTGTATATTTTGCAAATGATGATCTCATTGACTGGTTCATCAGTTCTCCATTGATGATTTAGTCTATGGAAATCAGAATCTCTGATGCAGGTAGTTTAGATAAGCATGTGTTTTTCTACTGTTTACTTAGCTTTGATACCATAGCAATGTTCTTGTTTGCTTCCAGTGTTGCCAATGACACTTAGGTTTTAGTAATTTTTATTTGTGGAGTTTGTAGAGAAGAATCATTTCTTCCACTTTGTTATTGTAATTATACATGGATTTTCAAGTATAATATGAATTTGACAGTTTATGGTTGAGATATACCTGTATCTTTGATGGGTTTAAATACTATGAGTGGTTCACTATGAAAAGAAACTGAGCAGAATTTTGCAATGCATTTACATATTGGTTGATATGTAGCAACTCAACATTTTATTTCTGTTTCTTTTACCCTTTGGAACAACTTATGGTTCTTCACATGCTGGAGGGATTGTGTTTATTAGATATTAAATTTTCTGGTTCTCTGATATTTGTTTAATGGAAAGCATTGATGTGGTGATAATGGGTTAGGTAAGTTATGTGTGACAGTTTGCAAGTGATGATAAAATAGACAGGGACATCAGTACTCCATTTGGAGAATGATGACATAGTCTGTTGGGAATCTCTCTGATGCTTTTTGACTAACAAAGGAGAAATAAATGTGTATATCTGGATTGTTTGGTTTTAACAGTTTGATTTTTTTCAAATATACCTACTTATAATTGATTAGCAATCTCATTTTTCAACTCTGCTTCATGTCTTGACTTTAAAGTTCCAACGAGTGCCCATGATGGTTCTAAATATACTTTGAGTGTATGCCATGAAAAGAATTAAATCTGAGGCAAGTCGTTTCTATTCTCTCTTCAGTTATTAATTCATTCCTTCATAAATCCTGTGTTTATATGACAGTGAATTTAATAATATTGATTTTGCTTTACTATAATTTTTTTTACCTTCTCATGTTTTAAATCTCTATTTTTCTCGTGATCTAGTTTGAGCATGTGACGATGAAACAGACAGGGACATCAGCACTCCTCAGTAGTATGATGATTTGTCTATGGGAATCTCTCTGATGCGCAAACTTAGTCATGTTTGACTGAGCTTATTGCTGATTATTTATTTTTAGTTTATCCTTCTTCACTTGGTCCTATGCATAGAGTTTAGGACAGTGGTTCCCTTTTACTTGTGTCTTTAATGTTTTGGAATTATGATTTGTTTCAACTGGAAGCTTCCTTGTATCCGTTATTTTGTGATCACTTTGATTTTGCTGTGAACTTCTCTGATATTTTTTTTATATATATATTTCATTTCCTTTGGTTTCTTCATTCGGGAGAACAGTAAAAGAAGTGCTAAAGATGCATTTGCAGAAGTGTATGAGACCACACTATGATTATGGCTACGAATGAATTGCAGATGAGTCAAAATGAAACCTTTTGTTATAATTCTCTGCCGAGCATTTTTTTATCATCCGCTATAAATTTCTTAAAACTTCTCATACAGGGGGCTTAATCTTGCTTTATTTAATTACACTAAATTTTGAACAATTTCATTTCTGTGCAATATCTATGTTTTGACCATCTTCATTCAGCTCTGTTATGAATGTTTTCAAGTCTGCATTAGTTCCAATGTACAAGCTTATTTCATCTGTCTTGCCTGTCGATGTTATGATCTTCATGTGCACTTTTCAGAATCGTGGTTTTTTGTGTATTTTACGTCTTTTAGTTTGATCATTGTCAAGTATACTAAAAGGAATGGCCAAGGATGCATGAAAAAACTGTAACACCTTACTATGATCTATGAATCATCACAGCTGACAAAGGTGGATTTGCAATTCTGAAATTTTATGGGTTCATTTGAAATTTTTTAAATTTCCCCAAACTAAAAATTTACAGAACTTTATCGGTACTCTTATGCTTGAAAAATACCTTTGGCACCCAAAAAATTTGAATTAATTTGTATATCTAATTATATGAATTGTTATTAGAGTTATATTATTGAACTATATTTGTCGTCCCATTATTAGATCATCAAATTAAATCAAATTTTAGTGCCAAATAGAATTAGTCTTTACATTTCAAGAAATAAGGGAGATTCTCTCATTAGTTTAAAAATTAGATATAAACTTCTTACATAAAATTAAATGTCGTGACTCTTTTGTTTCAAATGTGAACAAAAAAGGGACTTGATATTTTAATTTAAAATTAGAGTTGAACTTTTAAAATCTAATATTAAAGCTAAATATTGATGAATCGACATGTGTGCAATTAAGTAGTATCCTTGGCACTATGGTTTTAATTTAACCACTAAGCAGAAATTGTGGCTCTGACCCTGGCAGCTGAGGCTCTAAAAACCGTTGTGTTAACATTTTATCACATTGGGTCCATTGCTTATCAAAAAATATCAAATTCAAAACAGTTACTTTATATTTTTTTCATGTTGTCAGTTATCTGGTATTCAGATGTTTGTAGACCTAGACTTTCTGCAGCCTATGCTCCTCTTATTACATTTCTTTACTTTTTGATTGTTTTTGTTTATTCTCAACTTTTTTCCATTTATTTTTTGTATTCTTGATATAAATGTGTATGATCACAAGTAAGATTAGAATTATGCATCTATTGCACATTTTATGAGACTTCATGATTATGTCTACAGGATGCTGCAGTAGCTGAGGTTTTCCAAAAACTTTATTGTACTTATGATATTAAGCTAATTTCTTTCATACTAGTGACTTGCATAAAGTGTATTTTTTTAGACAAAGGCTTTGTTGGTTGCCTATGATGCATCTGTACTTGCACGTATTATCAGACGTATTGATGATGATATGCAATTGTCACTACCTCTGAGGCAAACCAACATTAGTCTGAGCTTGGATTATTTGGAATTTTTCCACCTTCCACTGCTCTCTTCTAATCCATACTGCTCCTCCTTGCAATAACATTTTGCTGAGCTTGTTCTGTTAAATTTGAGAAGTTCAGTGTGAATTGGATTTGGTCAATTCATAAATGCCAAGAAAAAATATATTTTGATAGGAAGAACAAATGTCTTTACTTTATATTGGTTCAATTATGTTCACACTATTTTGATTACCATATTTTTATTATTTTTTCATTAAAGATCTATGTTGAAACAGTCTTTTTTGACTTGATTATTAGAGGGAAAAGATGGCACTGAGTTCTTCAATAATGTCTACACATTTAGGAGTTCACATGTTTTGATTCTTGTTGTGCTTAGTCTGCCATCATTCTTTGAGCTTACATTTTGGTTTTGTTCAGGTGCACTGAAACTGGATAATCAATTTCAGTTAACCTTTTGGTATTCTGTTGAAAACGAGTTACTCATTAGTAAACTGGAATCAAAATGAGTAAAACCTGTCTTTTATTGGGGGAAGCCTGATGATTGGATTGTAAGAACGGAGATTTGATTGGTGCTTACTGTAGTAGCCTGACTATAAATCGGGCTCCAGAAGCATCACATGTAATCAAACGATTCTCAATGGAAGATGAAGGCTTGTAGTTTTATTTTGTGGATGCTGATTTTAAGAAACCTTTCTTCTTAATGTGTTTGATATTGCTATGTTAATGTTAGTCTCCAGACGCTGATGTGTTCATATTAGCGTTGATTTTTTATTGTACATTTTACTGTGTTGTGATTGTATTTGATTTTGGAGATATTTGTGTATCTTTTAGAGAATTTTCTCTATTGAAACATGAATATAATTTTGTACTTTTTGTTGTAGAATAGTTTCATTTGGACTCTTGTAGTATCATGTGTGCCAACAAATTTTCAGATTGAATATAGAAAAACATGCAATCCTATCATTGTCTTTGGGGAGAAGCACGCAATCCTTAGTTCTATGTATGACAGCCTTGTTCTGAATATTCCTGGTACCGAATAAAAATTTCATGGTTTGGTGCAGTGCAATTGTGGAAACTCCTGCTAAGCCACACTGGTCCTGCTCTCAGCATTGTTTAATACCATCACATAATTGTAAAAACTCTTTTCATGATATAAATTGAGTGCTACTTGAACATATAAACTCTCTTTCAACCAGGAGACTTATTTGATGCCGCAATACAAAAATATCGTATGAAACCAAACAAGGGAGGCATAATATGAACTAGCTAGTAACGCAATGGACTATCCTTTCAGGGCTTGGGGTGCTAGAACGGCCTTGAGTGTTTGAATGGTAGCAACTTCAGTTTTGAAAGACTTGGCCAGGACATTGTCATCAATGCCATTGGTGAACAAACTGCTGGGAATAGACACAGTACCTGCATTTGCACTCCCGAAGGCCGACACTGCTAAAGCTGGTTTCTGAGCATCAGCATTGTACTGGAAGTGAACAAGTCCCTTAGGGAACACAAACATGTCACCGGTTTGCAGCGTTTGAGTGTAGAGCTTGTTAGTTGTATCGACAACCCCAACCTGCAGTGAACCATCAATCACAAAGAGTTGCTCGGCTGAACGGGGGATGAGTGTGAGTTGGATTGACAGTCCCAGCAGGGTATTGAAGGACAGCATAAGAAACACTCTGACCATCAAGTGCTGGGAATTCAGCCTTGCTTGCTTTCAACACCCGGAAAGTTGGAGGCGGGTTAGCCCCAACGAGTACTCTCATGCCTGTGAATGTGAAGAAGTTCCCATCAACTTTGCTAACATTCGTTGGGACTACGAAGTCTGTGAGGATGTCAGGATCTCCGGCCATTGCTGTTTGCACAATAGCAAGTGAAGTTACAAGTAATAAACAGAATGCAACTCCAAAAGTTCTTGATGCCACGGTAGCCTTAAAAGGAGGAAACTTTTGATGTTGTAGGGATGTTAAAGTGTAGTGCAAAGAAGGCTTAGGAAGAAGCACAATTTATAGGGAGCTAAACATTGTTATTTTGAAGAGGGTGGTTTTTGGCTCTCCGAAGGCCTGCTAAATGGATGACAATTGCTTTAGGAAACCACAATGTCATTCTATCTTGTTCATGTTGTCTGATATTTCTATTGTACTAGTCAAAGATTTGAAGAACGAACAAAATGATAGACTGTGCAATTCTTTTTTGTTCTTTTGCTACAAGGTCTCCTTTTAAGTTAAGTGGCTGGTTATTGTGACTTGAGTTATGTTAGAGTAAGTATATACAATAGCTAAGTCTTAAGGGGTGTTAAAAGAGATTGAATTTAAAACCTGTGAGTTATTAAATGTCAGGTTTAACCACTGAATTACTCATAAAAGTGGGTATTCCTCGTTAATTATGTGTTGTACTATACAAATTCTATAATTTGGATTTCCTGCCCCAGTAAGCCCAATGCATGGTCCAAAATCTTCAGCCGGCTTTCCTCACCATTGGACCTGTGATAATAGATCGGATTTTGATTAAAACATGATTTGAATACAGAAGTGAGTTCGAATCTAAGATTGTGATGCGATCCGAGTTAATAAACACACACAAATTAAGATTTAATTTGTTGAAGCATTTAAATGGTTAATATGATTGAAAGAAAAGATTTTTAACATGTTCGAATATGGACTATGAAAAACGAAATTCATCGGATAATCAATCAGATTTGAATCTAAGGTTTCAAGTTAAATGGAATTTTGAATTGTCTAAGCATGATCTTCATCATCAAAAAAGTGTTTTATCAAAAAAGGATTCTACCTAGATCATATAGAGTTGGAGTTGGAGCTGAAGCGCAAAAACGTCAACATTAAAAAAAAATTGAGGGCGAGAACACTTTGAGAGCGTCATATTATAGGCAAACAAACACACATTCACCCATAAAAATTTAATATAAATAAAATATAAAAATTAAAATGTCATGCACAGTTATTAGACAAATTATTTAATTTTTAAATGTTTGTTGATTTTAAAGTCCTAAAATAACAAATTGAAGTTTATAAAAATTATTATAATTTGATATATATCTTGAGGCCTAAGTTAATACTTCCCCCCCCCCCCCAAAAAAAAAAAAATTGAGTAATAATAAGTAAGCATATAAATAAGTAAGAGTGCATATTAGTTGAATTTGCAAATTTAATAAAATAAGAGCGCAAATTCATGAAAAATTCAATCCTACTACGCAAAAGCATTAAAGAGTTTAGACAAGGTTATGTGACCAAGGTTGTATCCCGTTTTGTCAATGGAGTGTCGATGCTTTTTACCACTTTGCTTCAATAGTTTTTCGGCGAGCGGGTGTTTTATTTCATATACACCAAATGTTCGGTATAATTTTAAAATGGCGGATAATTTGTATTGATGGAGACTTTAAAGGCGTCACCATGAGGCATGATATATGACAGATTCGACTCGTGTTCTAAATAAGTCAAAGTTGAACAATTTTTCAGATTTGTTTTTTTGACAAACTCGGCTCAAATTCAAAAAATTTGACTCAATTATCAAATTTAGTCACATAACAATTTATTTCCACTTTTCTTTTACCAATGCGACAAATTCATCTGTGTAAAAATAAGAAGTGTCCGGATTGATGAACTATTTTCCGTCGTACCTTTCTTTTTTGCTAAAATTTGAATAGTGGATTAAGTGTCAATAATTGTATAATCTTGTTCACTCATGTAGTTATGGAGACAATCTAAATCTGATCCTTTATTAAACCCTAATTTTACCCAAATCTCCATGGGTTGCACTTTAAAGATTTAGGGGTTGGATTATAATCTATTTAAATTCAAGATTACAAATGACATCCTAAATCAATAAGGATCGTTAGATTAATGAGTTTTATTTAAAAAAATTGATAGAACTCATTCATCCAATGATCCGTTCATTTTAGACTCAAATTTAAAATGAATTGCATATTAATTGTTATTAAATTTTTCATTCTAAATTATATGAAAGGCATATAATAATAAGTAGGCATGTCTTGCACTTGGTTGTCGCCTTGCTTCCGTACAAAATATAAATACTCTCCCCTCAATTCTTCAACTACTCACTCCCATTCTCCACTTTCTCTTACACCACTGTCTCTTTCAGTATTTTCTCACTCCAAATCCATTGAGGTAGCCAAGAAAAATTTTATGGGAAAGACTGGATTGTTTGATCTTGAGAAGCAGTTTGCCTTCTACGGGGCATACCACACCAACCCAGTGAATATTTTGATTCATATGTTGTTTGTGTGGCCAATTTTCTTTACCTTTATTGTTCTTTTCTATTTCCTGCCTCCATTTTTCAATCTCTCTCAAATTGGGTTCTTGTACACTCATGGTTTGGTTCTGAATTTCGGGTTTTTCTTTGCTCTGACTTATGCTTTGTTCTATGTCTTTCTGGATAAGAAAGCTGGTTCTTTGGCCGCTTTGCTTTGTTTAGCGTGTTGGGTATTGGGCAGTTCTCTTGCAAATCATCTGGGATTTTCTCTGGCTTGGAAGGTAAGGTCTCTTCTTTTTCACTTAGTTTTTTCATTGTTGGTATAGGACTTTGGTGGTCTTTGTTTGTTCTGGTTTCATTGTTATTCTTTGTTCTATCTTATCAATGAATTTCTTGTGGGTCATGTTTTGTTTTATGCTTCTACTTGTTATGTCTCTAGAATTATTCTACTTTTTTATCTGTGATATGGAAAGCAATGTATTTATATGATCATGAGTTTATTTTGAGCTTTGCATCTAAGATTAAGTTTATCTTCACTTTGAAATTGCCTTCAATATTTTGGTCTTCTTATATTGGAGGTTAAGAAATTGTGTATTATGAATGTTTAATATGGGAAGTTAATTATTGTGATTGTGAGATGGGCTGCTCTGCTGTAGATGTGGATCATGTGGGTATCTTGTAATTTGACCTTGGTCCCTACCATAGCTTTGTCCAGTGGATTAGAAATCGAGATGCTTCGTTTTCAATGAAGAACTGAATGACTTAATGTTTCGATCCATTGATGGATTAAGGACGTGGCCTTAATTTAAGTTGAATGGAAGACCAGTACACCTGTAGTTGCCAAAGTTTTGATTTCAGGTACAAATACAGAAGGTGATCCATTAAAACAAGGGAAGCCGGCATAATAAACTGTATATCATCAGATACATAAATGGTCTTCATTCTCTACATTGCCCCTAAGATTGAAAGCATTTGTACCTTCAATGGCCAGCTAAGAAAATTAAGCTTATTGATTTCCAAATGTCCATGATCTGTCAAATAGGCCCAAATTTCTCTTATTTTCCTCCCACTCTCCTCCCTCTTCCTTCCCTCTCTCCCTAACATGTTACATCCTCTTTTAGTACAAATTTCTTTGCTACTCTTAGACGAACATCTTAACTTTGTTATTACACGGGTGAATATATTTTCTAAGTTTATCTTATCTATCTAGTACAAAATGCTTTGTATAATTTTGCTTGCTCATGAACATATCTTTTTTATTTTGGGCATAAGAACGCCGTTAGCGCACTTCATTCACATTTTTTTATAGGAAGGTGTGGATTCACATGAACCCTCTTTCTTTCTCTTTAGTTTAAGCTCAATTGTTTTTGCTTTTATGATCTCACAATCCTTTTCTCCTCTCTTTCTGACCTTTTTTATTTTTGGGTTAGTTACAAAGTGCCCCCTTCAAGTTTACGTCATATTACAATTGACTTCTTTTAGTTTCAATTTAAACAATTTGTCCCCGTCAAGTTTTTACTAAAATCAATTACCTCATTTCCGTTAAATTTGGCTGTCAAAAATTTGACAGAAATTGGCCATGTGAATTTCACATGACCTTAATTCATATGATGACAAATTTTTCCTTCTAATCCATGCCTTTAGAAACAACAAACATCGAAAAAAATATCTCACCCCCAGCCCCCTTTCAGCCACCAGATCACAAACCACCCATTGGTGATTAGCAACCTTATTCAATCCTGAATCCTAACAAGGCAACAACCTCTTCACCTAAGCAAAACCGAAGCACCTAACACATTTTGGGGGTGAGGGTGAGGGTGGGTGTGGTGGTGTTGGTGTTGGTGTTGGTGGGGGTGGGGGTGGGGATGTTTGGAGTTTGCGACGACAGCAACTGAGATTTTGGGGGGTGGGGGGTGTTGTTGGTGTCAATTTTTGGATGAATCTTGTTTGATTGTGTGTTATATGGACTGAAGAGTCTCTTTGTTTGTTTGTTGGATTTGCTTGTTTAATGGGAGTTGGGGGACTATTGGAGTTGGGATAGGGGGACTGTCGGAAGTGGTATGGAGGTTGGGAGGACTGTCAGAGTTGTTATGGATGCAAGGGGCTGCTAAAAGTGGGTATGGGGTTTGGGGTACTGCTTTCGTTGGGTATGAGTGTTAAGGGGTTGCCAGCATTGCGTACGAGGGTGTGGGTATACAATCAGAGGTGGGTATGGGGGTTTGGGGAATTGTTGGCATTGGGTATAGAAAGAGGCGTTGTTGGAGCTGGGTAATAAAACCTCATCTCTCTCTCTCTTTTTTTTTTTTTTTTGATTGGGGGAGGGGGTTCCGTCAAAGCTAGGCATGGGGCTTCGAGGTCCGTCAAATTGGGGCATGGGCGTGGGGGTCTGCTAGAGCTGGGGCCTGGGGGTAGGGGTTACCGGGGTTTGAAGGGTAATTACTTGCTTTTTAATGGGTTAGGCACAAAGAGAAGAAAGAAAATATCATTAAAGATTGGGGGCATTTTAGAACTTTTCTATTTCTCATCTACCAAGTCAGTTAATTTAGTCTCAAGAAAACTTGAAGGGGGCAAATTGTCGAAATTGAAACCAGAAGGAGTTAATTGCAATATGACTCGAATTTGAAGGGGTATTTTGTAATTAACCGTTATTTCTTTTTCTTTGGGGTTTATCATCACTCATTTTCTTGGGTTGACTGAAGTTTCATTTTCTACATTTTTTGATTGCTTTCTATCTAAAATTGGGACTTTTTATCTCAACAGTTTTAGTAAGAAATTGAAAATAAAACAGTCCTTTTGTTCTAGAAATGTTTGACAGTTTGAGAGATCATCTGCTATTATGCATTTGGTTGGGAAACTGCACAGAGTCCTTCCATTCGCAAGGTGTGGTATTGGCAAACGAATGACCTATCTTCACTTGTTAGAAGAGTTAAAGCCCTATAGGCATGAGGTTGCGACTCCAGCAAAGTAGAAAATGGAGGCAACATGTAACCCTTTCAGAGTACCTCATTTGCTCGCCTTCCTGTGTTTTTAGTTGTTTCCTCTCCATAAATGCTGGAGCCCCCCCCAACCCCCCGCACACGCACATGCAAAAGGTGCTCTCCTATAGCAGTTTTGGGAGAGGTAAATGAATAGCCACTTTACCCTCATTGGTAAGCACTCATAATTTATTCAGTGCTGCTTTTAGCTGAAGCACAATCTTTCTATCTCCATAAACCTTTATGAAGAAAAATGTTGCCCAAAATAAAAAAAGAGATGAGATTACACACTTTTTAGCTAATGACTGCAAGGTTGTCGGTTTTAATTTGAGAACAGCTATTCTGTGTATATAATGTCAAAAGTTTGGTCTATATCCAGTTTAACTCTCCCCACAGCCTCAACTGCACTATGACCTTTTCATAAATGTTTTTGGTAGTCAGTGTCATGTTCTGGAAACAGGAATTCAAACAGATTGCTGTCATTTGCATGGTTTTCACACAATGTTTTTAAAAAATGTCTGCTAATTGAATGTCTGAGGTAGATATGCTTAAACTGCATTTATCTTGCACCAAAATCCTTTGGAATGGAAGTGAAAAGTCTTAGTTCTTGCTTGAATATACTTGGAGAACACAAAAAAGTTCAATTTAGAGGAGCATTTTTCCAGTGGGACTCCAATAACACTGATTTATGCTTAACAAACATGATCCATACCTATCTTTGGTAGCCTTTCTGCATCTGGGGCTGGATGGTAACCTGGTGTGCAAGCTAACATAACATTTTCATACCCTTGGCCTTGACCTTGAGATGAATTTTTTAATTCGCTACGAGGCACAAGACTTTTACGATTACATGAAGAAATTTCAATTACCATTCCTTCATGGTTGGAGTTGGTAAAAACAGTCAATCAAATCAATAGATATAAATACTTCTCTCCCGTTATGGTAACTAAATTGAGGGGTACTAGCAGACTTAATTTTCTTCTAAATTGCATTCTGATGTTAATTATGACAAACATATATCCAGGTGGTTTTGGTGGCACAGATATTCTGCTGGACTGCACAGGTTATAGGCCATGGCATATTTGAGGTGACTGATTCTTTAATAAGTTCATTCACAATTCCTTTCCTTGAGTTTTGTATCATGTGATACATTAAGCTAGTTGCTTTTCATAGAAACGAGCACCAGATGTGGTGGACAACTTTGCTCAAGCATTGCTTATGGTACCTTTCCTTGTATTGCTGGAGGTAAATACTCGAATCCTGTGGTAAATTCAACAATGGTTTAACCGAGTTGAAATGAAATCTAAGTTCAATCTGTTCTGATTCTCCTTACAGGTTCTTCAGACTTTCTTCGGGTATGAACCATATCCAGGGTTTAATGCTAGTGTGAAAGCAATGAAGGAAGCTGAAATCTACGAGTGGCAGAGGAAGACGCAGAAGAAAATTACTTAGCTTGAATGTTAAAAGTGATATCACCTGTCTGTTTCTGTAAACAGAAGAGATCTAGGATCTGTTTTGAACGAGGTATCGTTCAACTCTATGCACATTAGATACAATAGCAATAGGAGCTTCAGACTTCCCAATTATACTTATGGTTTTGTGGTCTCTTCTGGTCTTATCATTTTGAGTACTACTTGTGGAATTATATAACCAATCTGAATTGATTACAAATTGATATGTTAGACCTCTTGAAAATCAAGTGAAGTTTGCACTGGTTGTTGCTGTAGAACAATCCTGAATTAGCTCCATGTGAAGCCACATTTCATTCTTGTTATCTCTCATCACAACATTCACCTATTCCTTTTTTAAATACATTACTAGATATAGATTGGGAACATTCCATAGTGTGCACATTCTCCATGAACTTTTGTTCCTCTCTCTCTCTCTCTCTCTCTCTCTCTCACACACACACACACACACAGAGATAACTCAGGAACACGCACATATATTATTTTATATGCACAATAAGGACGGTTTTGCTTCTTTTTTCTGATTCCGAAACAACTTGGGCGAAATAGTGTTTTACCAAGAAACCACGGATTTTTGAATTTTCACCCTTCATTACTAGTTGAGCCACTAGAATGGAATGAGATAAGAATTTTTGGAGATCTTCCCTCTCCACTTACTCATAACAGGTTTTTCTCTATAGAAAACTTCTTCCGAATGATAAAATTGTTCGATTTTTCATTTGATCCTGAAAGAAAACTGACTCTTCCTTTATCCTTTGGGATATGATCGTCGTTAGTACTTCTTTCACCAACTTTGTTCGGTCGGTATATTGGTATATACCTTGCCCGAGCAATGAGTGTAGTTCAGGATGGGCATTGGGGCCCCTACCATTAGTTGTCTATAGGGATCTGGGATTCAGTATTGAATCAATCTTTAACTTCGTTTAGTCACTTCACAGGTCATATAAAATACTTAATTCTATTTAGTTGATTCCATCCTCTCACCCGAGCCTAACCCATTGCCAAGATCCATTTTTTTAACAAGGTACAAAATGTATTGTCAAATATTCATTATGATTTTATGAGATCTAGTTTCATTCAAGTAACAGATTCTAGTCAATTGAAAGGATCTTCTAATCAATCCAGAGATCATTTCGATTCCATTAGTAACGAAGATTTCAAACTATCACACATTAATGAATCAAAAAGAGATTCATCAAATAAAAAAAAGATCGATTCTTTGGCATCTTTCCTTTCTTCAAACAGTCCCAATTAGAAGGCATCTTCCAACCAAATCACATCTTTTGGACTTCCAACCTGATCATAATTTCTCACAGATTCTTTAATTATGTACATAAAAAAATTAAGAAATTTAGATTGAATTTAATTTGTCACTCCCCATCCCAGTCTCCCAAGGATGAGACGCGACTAGGTTGTTGATACACCTGCTTACAATTATTATATACTGGACTAATAAAACATTAAATAATCCCACAGGTGCAAATACACCACCCATCACATTTGTCATTAAGCATGATGGTAAAACATGTACCATATATAACACATGTACCAATTATAAACATATATAAAATCTCACACCCACATAGCATACATCACAACGTATACTTGTTGAGTCTATGTACAAATATATACTATTAACATGCCAGAATAATCTGTCATAAATATAATATACAACCCAATAATTAGTTATACTGACACTCAACCTGAGTGATATCACACTAACATTGTACAAGACTCAATCAACTGGACAGTGGATTGGTCTGCATCCTCCTCTATAGTACCTGAAAACAAAAGCTGTAGGGGTGTGAGCCAAATCACGCACTCAGTAAGTATACATGCAGTATATGGAATGAAAATGATAGTAATACACTAAAGTATATAGATACTACGTAGATACCCGTATCAAACAACAACATCAATCCAATTCAAAGAATTCACAAGCCACATCACATCCACACTACCCCTTATTGGGTAATCGATCCCACATGGATCCGTGTCTCCCGAACCTCCCGAGAACACCACAGTGCTAGCACATCACTGCACGCCCAGTGACTAGGCATCGACGTCCCTGTCTCAAACAGTGCGCCACATTCCACAATACACAATACACAGTACACAGTACAAAGTATCATCCAATCACATAAGCACGTAACACATAATCCTGAAGAATTACTATTAAATTCTATTATTTAATATCATCTAATAATAGCATTTTCAAAACATATAAAAATATACACCCACCTCAGATGTACAAATCTACGACCCTTTGGTCCTATCAGTGGATTCTTTTGGTGTTACAGTATCTGTTCCAACACCGATTGTTTCACCCGTTTCACCTAACACAATTACAATTGCAATATCAATATATTTATTACATTTAATAGTTAATCATGCACGAATGCATGCAAATGATGCACTTCAAAGTGTCCCGGTAACTCCGGTTATTGCACTATCTACTCTCACATTAGCACTTTTGTTCTAGGGATCACATTTCCTCCCTAAATTCTCAAATTCAATCACATTAATTACAATTAGGATTAAGCAAGTCAAACACATTGACCGGGGGCCCATTTTCACACATTTCGACCTCGAATCCTAAAAACTGCACTTTCGGTATTTCATACATTTCGCACTGGATATTTTACTCAATGGCATTCAAAAGTCACATTATCACATCAAGCATTATTTTAAAATGCTACATGCAAAATTGTAGGTCATTTGGATTAAAATTCGCACATGTGATAATAACATTTAGAAATTAGGGTTTTGGCATTCCCGACACCCATTTCTCACTTCTCTCGTACTTTTTATTTAAAACTGTCACACTTAATCTCACACATATATTTAATCATGCAATTTTAGCCTCTTATTGAACCCATTAACCTCTCCGTTTCACACCTAAAAATCTCAATTCCAACACAGCCTGCCTAAAGCATTCCAAACATCTTAATATGCATTTTTCACATTTTTCTCATATCTAATTTAATATCCATTCTTAGCAATCCCTAAAGTATGTTAACTTACTTAATTAAACTAAAAAAAAAACATGTTTTGCAACTAAAATAAAACAGCCCATTGATATTGAAATAAAACAACCCACATAAATACACACACACACACACACACACAATTTCAACTCACAAAAATATATTTTGAAATAAAACTAAAACAGCCCATTAAAATTGACCAAAACAGTCCATGAATTTAAATTAAAACATTCACCAATTTCAAATAAAACAACCAACATAATTACGTACATACTAAAATGGATCACATAAACATGCTTAAAATTAATCTCATTTACCTCCTTATCTCTGTCCCGGTAGAAACTAGAAATACAACAAAATACTTGCTATTTTTCTCTCTCCCTCTCTTCCTCCTTGATCTCGGCTCAAAGGAACTCCCCCATATATTTTTTTCCTTTATCTCTTGCTCACCTCACTCTCAGTTTCAGCCAAAATCAGCACACACACACACACACTACTTCATGTATTAAACGCACACACACTTTTACCCCTTAACTAGCACACACGGCACACACACGGCACACACACACACACATTCATTTGCTTACACACATGACTCACCCATTTTTTATGAATGGGTGAATTACACTTGTCTCCCCCCAATTTTTTTAATGATTTTGAAATTGACCCGTTAATATTTTTACACAAAAAATTTCTATAAATGGGTCTCACTAATACCTCATTAACGAGGTCCACCTACCCAATGTATGCTCATTCACATCATGCCTATAAAAGATTTAATTTAATTAACCCTTTAATAATTTTATATAATTATAATTTAGTCCACTTAATTATATTAATATACATACAATGCGTGATTAGGTCTCACAACTCTCCTCCACTAATAAAAATTTCATGCTCAAAATTACTTACCTGCACCAAACAAATGAGGATATTGAGCCCGCATACTCTCCTCAGTCTCCCAGGTTGTTTCCTCTACTGAGTGACTACACCACAAAACCTTAACTAACGGTATCATCTTTGTACGTAATACCTTCTCCTTCCTACCCAAAATTTGAACCGGCTACTCTACATAAGTCAAATCCTCAGCTAATTTCATCGGTTCTGAAATCAACACATGTGATGGGTCAAGCATGTACTTTCGTAGCATAGACACATGGAATACGTCATGCAACCTGGACAACTCTATTGGTAACTTCAATCGGTATGCAACAGCTCCAATCCGCTCCACAATGCTGTACGGACCAATATACCGAGGAGCCAACTTCCCCTTCCTACCAAAACGAATGACCCCTTTCCAAGGTAATACCCATAAAAATACTCGATCACCTACCTTGAATTCCAAGTCACGTCGGTGATTGTCAGCATAACTTTTCTGTCTGCTTTGTACACTCCGTAATCTCTCCTACATAACTTTAATCTGATCAGCAGTCATCTGCACAATCTCTGGACCCAATAACTTCCTCTCACCCACTTCACTCCAACACACTGGGGTCCTACACTTCCTCTCATACAAAGCTTCATATTGTGTCATCTGAATTGAACTATGGTAACTGTTATTTTAAGCAAATTCAATCAAAGGCAAATAATTATCCTAGTTACCTCGAAGGTCCATGACACAAGCTCTCAGCATGTCCTCTAATGTCTGGATAGTACGCTCTGACTGTTCATCTGTTTGTGGGTGGAATGTTGTACTAAACTTTAAAGTAGTGCCCAATGCAGTCTGTAAGCTAGGCCAAAACCTTGAAGTAAAGCGTGGATCCATATCAGAGACAATAGATACAGGTACACTATGCAATCTCACAATCTCATCACTAGTTAGTCTATAAAGAGCATAGGACATTTTAATAGCTAGAAAATGAGCAGACTTCGTCAACCTATCAACTATCACCCATATAGCCTCATGTCCTTTCTGCATACGGGGCAAATTACTCACAAAATCCATAGTAATATGCTCCAATTTTCATTTTGAAATCGGTAAAGACTGTAATAATCTGGCGGGTCTTCGATGCTCAGCCTTCACCTGCTGACATACCAAACATCGTGCCACAAATTCAGCTATCTCTCGTTTCATTCCAGGCCACCAGTAATGCTCTCTCAGGTCACGATACAACTTTGTACTACCTGGATGCATAGTATATGCTGAATTGTGTGCTTCCTCCATAATCTCTCTTTTTAACCCAACATCATTTGGTACACATAACCGAGACCCAAATAACAAAACATCAGTACTGTCAATAATAAAATCAATTTTCACCCCAATCTTCACCTTTTTCTTCAATTTCTCAATTTGGTGATCAAACTGCTGTGCCTCTCTAATCCTGTCCACCAATACTGGTCTCAAAGTCAGTGTAGCAAGTAGAGCTGTAGTCTCTCCTATCCACAATTGCACTCTTAAAGATTGTAAATTCACAAATAAATCCCTTCGAATCACTCGTAAACTAGTCAATCTGTCAGATGATTTTTGGCTCAAAACATCTGTCACAACATTTGCTTTCCCCGGCTGGTAATGAATAGAGCAGTCATAATCTTTAATAAGCTCAATCCAATGCCTTTGCCTCAGGTTCAATTCTTTCTGGGTAAATAGATATTTCAGACTTTGGTGGTCAGTATAAATCTCACACGCACCCCATATAAGAAATGTCTCCATAACCTCAGTACAAACACAATAGCCGCAAGCTCTAAATCATGGGTGAGATAATTATACTCATGAGATTTTAGCTATCTAGAGGCATAAACAACCACTTTACCATGCTGCATCAACACACAACCCAACCCTTGATGTGAGACATCACTATAAACTACAAAACCATCACTACCTGACGGAATGGTCAATATTGGTGCAGACGTCAATCTGGTATTTAGCTCCTAGAAACTCTGCTCACATCTATCAGACCATTCAAACTTCACACCCTTCTGAGTCAGTCGGGTCAAAGGCATAGCTATAATGGAGAAATTTTATACAAACCTCTGATAGTAAACTACCAATCCCAAAAAATTTTGAATCTCTGTCATTGTCCTCAGTCTTCCCCAATTAACTACAATATCAACCTTAGCTGGATCAACACATACACCATTACCAAAAATCACATGCCCCAAAAACATAACCCTGTCCAACCAAAATTCACATTTGCTGAATTTGGCAAATAATCGTCTATCCCTCAAAGTCTGCAGTACCACCCTCAAATGTTGTGTATGCTCCTCTTCACTACGAGAGTATATCAATATATTATCAATAAACACTATCACAAATGAATCCAGATATGGCTGGAATATTCGGTTCATCAGATCCATAAATACAGCAGGAGCATTCGTCACACCAAAAGGCATCACCAGAAACTCATAGTGTCCATACCTGGTCCGAAAAGCAGTCTTCGATATATCACTATCCCTTACTTTCAACTGATGATATCCTGACCAAAGATCAATCTTTGAAAACACCCGGGCACCTTGTAACTGGTCTAGCAAATCATCAATATGCGGCAATGGATACTTGTTCCGGATAGTCACTCTATTCAGTTGTTTATAATCAATACATAACCTCATAGTGTCATCCTTCTTCTTTACAAATAATACTGGTGCAGCCCGAGATACACTAGACCGTATAAATCCCCGATCTAACAAATCCTGCAACTGAACTTTAAGTTCCTTCAATTCAGCTGGAGCCATCCTGTATGGAGTAATAGATATAGGACTAGTTCCTGGCATAAGCTCAATGGTAAATTCCACCTCCCGTTCCACTAGTAACCCTGGTAACTTTTCAGGAAACACATCAACAAATTCACTAACCACAGGAATATTCTTCAATTCAGAAATATCTCTCTGAGTATCTTTCACATAGGCTAGGTACCCATGACATCCTTTTCTGAGTAATTTCTTGGTTTTAATTGCTGATATCAAATTCCTCAGCTCAGGGTGTCGCTCTCCAAAGAACAGAAACAAAGGAACATGTGGAATTCTAAATACCACTTCTTTACGAAAACAATCAATAGTAGCATGATATGCAGACAACCAATCCATTCGTCACACAGTCACCTGTTGGAGTAGCTATAGTCAAGCCACAATCTAATGGAGTAGGTCATCTATTAATATGCATGGAGAATGGCAGTGACATAAATGATCATGTGGCACTTGAATCAATCAGTACTCGTGCCTGCTAACCAAAAATAGACATCATACCTATAACCACTTCCGGGGTCGCCTGAGCATCCCGCTGGGTCAGCACAAAGACATGTCCACCAACCTCAAGTCCGCTCGGTCCACTGCAACCAGCACCACCACCTCTAGTATTGCCTCCTCGTCCTCGACCCTTGCCACTTGCTGCTCCTCGGGACACTGTATGTGCACTATTTATCGATGAACTCTGGATAGAATATTGTGGATAATCTCTCTGTATGTGTCCCTCCTGACCACATAGAAAGCAACGTTGTGACATAGCAGCTCCTAGTCCTCCCATAGGACAGTTCTGTACAATGTGCCCAACCTGTCTGCAACGGTAACAGGTAACTGTACTCCTTCGAGACTGCCCCATCTCTCGACCTGGTACAAAGGAAGATGATCCACTCACTCCCTGTCCTCGACTTTGGAATGGGACTCCTAACTTCTTCTTACTTGCACCCTTTAAAAACATTCCTCTCCAGGCTCTACTAAAGAAACTCCCTTGGAACCCTGTCCACTTAGCTCATATCTTCCTCTTTTTGCCTATTCACTTGCACTTTCCATTTCTTTCAAATCAGCTTCCACAATCAAGGTTTTATTGTATAATTTTGAAAATGTGGTCAACTTTAGCATCGAAATACGAGATCTAATATTATAACTTAGCCCCATATAAAATCTTCTGCATCTTTCCCCCTCATCTGCGACAACAAAAGGCATAAATCTGGACAAAGTACTAAATTGCTCTCGTACTCTAACACTGACTAATTCCCTTGCTACAGATGTAAAAATTCATTATGTTTCTGATATCGATAGCTTGAGGGAAAATACTTCATTTCAAAAGCATCTGTAAATTGTCGCCATGTGGGAACACTGGAAACTGAACTGGCCTCCCCTTCAGTGCACACTAGCAGCAATGCTCTCTCCATAGCCTCCCACTAATACTGGGCCTCCTTTGCTAACATAAAAGTGGCCAACAACAATTTATCCTCCTCACCAACTCCCATCACTTTGAATATCTTCTCGATGCGTCATAACCAATTTTCTTCCTCCAATGGACCTGCAGTTCCTGTAAATATTGGTAGATCAAGCCTTTTAAACTGTTCGTACAACGTACCCCTGGGTCTTAATATTTCCACTCGCGTTGTATGTTGCTCAAAATACTTAATTGTTGCCTCCCACAGTTGCCTAACCCCCAAATCTCCAAGTTTCTCCTCCATCTGGGGTCATTTTTCCCTATCTTCAACTCGAGCAGATGACCATTCTCCCTGCATGTATCACTGTAACAAATGTAAGTATTGCATATGGGTCATGATAGTATGCAGTATATATTCCACACACTCACACGGACCTCTAACACCCCTCCTAAACAGACCAGTCCCTAAGTCCACTGTCACGCTAGACTCAACTCGACTACAAATTATGAACTTTAGCTCTGATACCAACTAATTTGTCACGCCCCATCCCAGTCTCCCAAGGATGAGACACGACTAGGTTGTTGATACACCTACTTACAATTATTATATACTGGACTAATAAAACATTAAATAATCTCACATGTGCAAATACATCAACCATCACCTTAGTCATTAAGCATGATGGTAAAACATGTCTTATAACCTGTACCATATATAACACCTGTACCAATTATTTATTTTTCAGGTTATAGACATAGACAAAATTTCACACCACATAGCATACACCACAACGTATGCTTGTTGAGTCTATGTACAAATATATACTATTAACATGCTAGAATAATCTGTCATAAATATAATACACAATCCAGTAATTAGTTATACTGACACTCAACCTGAGTGATATCACACTAACATTGTACAAGACTTAATCAACTGGACAGTGGATTGGTCTGCATCCTCCTCTATAGTACCTGAAAACAAAAGTTGTAGGGGTGTGAGCTAAATCACGCACTCAGTGAGTATACATGCAGTATATGGAATAAAAATGATAGTAATACACTGAAGTATATAGATACTACGTAGATACATGTATTAAATAACAACATCAATCCAATTCAAAGAATTCACAAGCCACCTCAGATTCACACTACCCCTCATTGGGTAATCGATCCCACATGGATCCGTGTCTCCCGAATCTCCCGAGAACACCACAGTACTAGCACATCACTGCACGTCCAGTGACCATGCATCGACGCCCCTGTCTCAAACAGTGCGCCACATTTCACAATACACAGTACAAAGCATCATCCAATCACATAAGCACGTAGCACATAATCCTGAAGAATTACTATTAAATTCTATCATTTAATATCATCTGATAATAGTATTTTCAAAATATATAAAGATGTACACCCACCTCAGATGTACAAATCTACGACCATTTGGTCCTATCAATGGATCCTTTCGGTGTTACCGTATCTGTTCCAACACCGATTATTTCACCCGTTTCACCTAACACAATTACAATTCCAATATCAATATATTTATTATATTTAATAGTTAACCATGCACGAATGCATGCAAATGATGCACTTCAAAGTGTCCCAATAACTCTGGTTATCGCACTATCTACTCACACATGAGCACTTTTGTTCTAGGGATCACATTTCCTCCCTAAATTCTCAAATTCAATCACATTAATCACAATTAGGATTAAGAAGGTCAAACATATTGACCGGGGGCTCATTTTCACATATTTCGACCCCGAATCCTAAAAACTGCACTTTCGGTATTTCATACATTTCGCACCGGATATTGTACTCAATGGCATTCAAAAGTCACATTATCACATCAAGCATTATTTTAAAATGCTACATGCAAAATTTCAAGTCATTTGAATTAAAATTCGCACATGTGATAATAACATTTAGAAATTAGGGTTTCGGCATTACTGACACTTATTTCTCACTTTTCTCGTATTTTTTATTTAAAACTGTCACACTTAATCTCACACATATATTTAATCATGCAATTTCAGCCTCTTATTGAACCCATTAACCTCTCCGTTTCACACCCAAAAATCTCAATTCCAACACAGCCTGCCTAAAGTATTCCAAGCATCTTAATATGCATTTTTCACATTTTTCTCATATCTAATTTAATATTCATTCCTAGCAGCCCCTAAAGTATGTTAAATCACTTAATTAAACTAACAAAAAAATCTGTTTTTCAACTAAAATAAAACAGCTCATTGATATTTGATGGGCCAAGCCCAAAGGCCCAACTCATGTTTTAAGCCCAGTTCAAGTTTATAATCCGACTCCAAGAGATCCAGCGAATCCAGCCCAATGTGACCAACTCGGTCAAGCTCATCAGCTTAACCCGTTTAAGTTCATCAGCTCTACTCGGTCAAGCTCATCAGTGTGGTCAGTCCGGTCAAACTCAACAGCTCAAGGAGCTAAGGAAGCAAGCAAGGTCATCCAAAGCCCTATTTTTGCTGCCCTGGAGATGGTCAACACCCCACCTCATCCTTTGACTGAATCTCATGGGGAGCACCGCAACTGCCTAGCACGTTGAGAAGAACTCGCTAGATGCAACAAACTAGTCAACTACTTACTAATATTTTGCCCAAATCTGTTAGGAGGGCGACTATAAATTGTAAGCCCCACCAACACTTGGGGGGCAGATCACACTTAACCTAAGCACGACTCTCTCCTCTCCGTCAAAGGTTTTACTCTCTGCTCTTCACTCCCTTGAGTTAATAAAGTACCCGACAACTAGAGTCATTCAAGAGTGGACGTAGGTCGAGTTGACCAAACCACTATAAATTGTTTGTGTCTCTCCATCTCCTTACTTTACTCTTGCATTTATTATTCACACTTGATAGGTGGTGTGCAAAAACCATTTTGTGCATCATCAGTTTGACGTCATCTATGAGAAACGACAAAATTCTCACTGCTAAACATTCCATTTGTTGAACCAATGGCGATCACTATCAGATCCATGAACCAACCTGAAGACAATCCTCTGCGAAAGGAGGAGGTTACTCCTCCACCAACCAACTCTGTCCTGAATGCTCCAGCTCTAAACATCAAGGAGCTCCACAACTTGCTGCTCCCCATTTGGGCGCTCATGTAGGTCTGGACGCCCCCTTTGGAGTCCCCTTGGGCGCCCCACACAGTGGAGCCCCTCATGAGGGACCTCCACCTCCTCCTGTTTTCCATGGTGAAGACCCTCATCTCCAAGAAGATGAGGGCGAAAATCAAAGCATGGAGTATGAGAGTCATTTCTATGAACATTCTAGAGAAGCCCCTAATCACTGGGACGAGAAAATTGATGAATTGCAAAATCAACTGGGTGACGTCTTCAATGCTATGAAGGCGCAGGGACCCGAGACAGTGAACTACCTCGTAAGGCAGACAGACGCGCCTTTCAAACCTGATGTGGCGAACTACCCCCTCCCTCAAAAGTTTAAATTGCCATCCGTGGAGACCTTTGACGGAACGAAGGATCCACTTGATTATCTCAAAACCTACAAGTTCTTAATGCAATTGCACAACGTCCCCAACGAAACTATATGTAGGGCATTCCCAACTACCTTGAAGGGATCAGCGCGACAATGGTTCGCCAAACTCACCCCGGCCTCCATAGGCTCCTTCGCCGAATTGAGTAGATCATTTGTAGCACAGTTCATTGGTGGATGATGCCAACAAAAGCCAACCACCCATCTGCTCAACATAAAACAGGATTGAGACAAGAGTCTGAGGAGTTACCTCACTCATTTTAACGAGGAGGTCCTCCAAATCAAGGAGCCCAATGACAAAGTCACCATGACCACCTTTCTGGGAGACCTCCACTCATCCAGATTCTTTTTTTTAGTAACGAAGCGACCACCAAAGAGCATGCCAGAACTATTGGCAAAAGCTCAAAAATATGTGAATGTTGAGGAAATCAACAGGTCCAAGCGAGGTGAATCGTCTCTCGGATGTCTAAAAGCTTGACCTGCCTCTGCACTGTTCTCAAACAGGCAGCCTCAGTATCCAGCTTAACAACTCTCTCACGGGTCACCAAAAGCTTGGTCTGCCTCTGCACTGTTCGCAAACAGGCAGCCTCAATATCAAGCTTAGCGACTCTCTCGCGGGTCGCCAAAAGATTGGCTTATGTATTGTTCTTAAATATGCAGTCTCAATATCCAGCTCAGGGACTCTCTCACGGATCGCCAAAAACTTGGCCTCTGCACTGTTCTTAAACAGACAATCTATATCTCCAGCTAAGCGGCTCTTTCACGGGTCGCCAAAAGCTTGGCCTCTGCGTTGTTCTCAAACAGGCAGCCTATACCTCAAGCTTAACGACCCTCTCATGGGTCGCCAAAAGTTAAGTCTCAAAAGGTATAGCTCTCTCACGAGCAGTTCTCTAACTCTATCTTTGTTCTCGCACAAGCAACCTACCTCTCCCTACAGGTAATTATGTGAGATATTTTAATGTTTGGAATAACATTGTCTTTGTCATCACAACAAGGCTCCAAAGGCGCCTGATCCAATGTGTTCCCCAAACGAGGCAGTCCAGCACCTAGAGAGGTGTCTGATCCTATGTGCTCGCCCAAACGAGGCAGCCCAGCACCTGGAGAGTTGTCTAATCCTATGTGCTCGCCTAAATGAGGCAACCCAGCACCTAGAGGGGTGTCTGACGTTCTATGCTCGCCCAAACAAGGCAGCCTAGCACTTGGAGAGGTGTCTGACCACCTTTGCTCACCCAAACGGGACAGCCCAACGCTGTCTAGCCCTCCAAAGTTGTCTGATCCTATGTGTTTCCCAAACGAGGCAGCCCAGCACTTGGAGAGGCTCCTGATCCTATGTGCTCGCCCAAACAAGTAGCCCAGGACCTAGAGGGGTGCCTGACGCTCTATGCTCGCCCAAACGAGGCAGCCTAGCACTTGGATAGGTGTCTGACCACCTTTGCTCGTCCAAACGGGGCAGCCCAACACTGTTTGGCGCTCCAAAGTTGCACAAAACAGCTCCAAAGGAGCCTAGATCAGCACCTAAAGTGGCACCTCCAGCTCTTGATGCACAGGCATCTCAGGCTGCACCTTCATTTCCTGATGCTCAGACAGCACCTCCAGCTCCGATGCCCAGGCTACACCCCCAGGCCGCCCAAGGCAGCCCCAGGCTCGCCCAGAACACTGTCTGCTCGCCCAAAACACGTGCCTAGCTTCCTGCTCGAAGTTTTGACTGTAAATTTTACTCTGTAACTTCAAACAGGGACTTATTATATATCAAATCGAAGCTCTCGACGAGCCTTACAAGACTTGAAAGCATATGTTTTGGCCTCCTGAAGTTTTTTCAATTGTGTCGGTCAATCAAAAAATCAAACTTAATCGAATGCCCTCCTTTTCAAGTTCCATTGGACACAGGGCATTGGGGGACAAATGATGGGCTAAACTCAAAGGCCCAACTCATGTTATAAACTCAGTTCAAGTTTATAGTCCGACTCCAAGAAATTCAATGAATACAGCCCAATGTGGCCCCTAGGTCAAGCTCATCAGCTCAACCCGTTCAAGTTCATCAACTCTACTCTGTCAAGCTCATTAGTGTGGTCATCCCGGTCAAGCTCAGCAGTTCAAGGAGCAAGCAAGGTCATCCAAAGTCCTATCCTCGCTACCCTGGAGATCGTCAACACCTCACCTCATCCTTTGACCGAATCTCATAGATAGCACCGCAACTGCTTAGCACGTTGAGAAGAGCTCGCCAGATCCAACTAATTACTAATATCTTGCCCAAATCTATTAGGAGGGCGACTATAAATTGTAAGTCCCACCAATACTTGGGGGGCGGATCACACTTAACCTGAGCACAACTCTCTCCTCTCCTTCAAAGTTTGTACTCTCTGCACTTCACTCCCTTGAGTTAATAAAGTACCTGACAACTAGAGTCATTCAAGAGTGGACGTAGGTCGAGTTGACCGAACCACTATAAATTGCTTGTGTCTCTTCATCTCCTTAGTTTACTCTTGCATTTATTATTTACATTTGACAGGTGGTGTGTAAAAACCATTTTGTGCATCATCAATATTGAAATAAAACAGCCCACATAAATACACACTTAATTTCAACTCACAACAATATATTTTGAAATTAAACTAAAACAGCCCATTAAAATTGACCAAAACAATCCATGAATTTAATTTAAAACATTTACCAATTTCAAATAAAACAGCCCACATATTTACGTACATACTAAAATGGATCACATAAGCATATTTAAAATTAATCTCATATACCTCCTTATCTCTGTCTCAGTAGAAACTCGAAATACACCAAAATACTTGCTATTTTTCTCTCTTCCTCCTTGATCTCGGCTCAAAGGAACTCCCCCATATATTTTTTTCCTTTATCTCTTGCTCACCTCATTCTCGATTTCAACCAAAACCAGCACACACACACACGCGCGGCTTCATATAGTAATCACACACACACACTTCTATACCTTAACTAGCACACAAGGCACACACACACACATCCATTTGCTTACACACATGACTCACCCATATTTATATGTTGACACAAGTAAAGGTAATGGGTGAATTACACTTGTCTCCCCCCAATTTTTTTAATAATTTTGAAATTGACCTATTAATATTTTCACACATAAAATTTCTATAAATGGGTCTCACTAATACCTTACTAACAGGGTCCACCTACCCAATGTATGTTCATTCACATCATGCCTATAAAAGATTTAATTTAATTAACCCTTTAATAATTTTATATAATTAGAATTTTAGCCCACTTAATTATTAATATGCATGCAATGAGTGATTAGGACTCACATAATCAATAAAAACTTTTGTGTCAAAAAAGAGCTAGTTAATGCTCCTACATAAAAAAGGCACTATATAACAAAAACAATGGCCAATATTTATTAAGAATATTGTATACAATAAAGATAATATATCAAAAAAATTTACGAACTTTTTCGACAAAACTCTCTCTAAAAGTGGGATGCCATAGAAAATACAAACCTATGTACAAAATTTATATAATGCATACCCATTTCTTAAAACCTATAGGTGAAGTAAAAATAACCCTAAACAACAATTGGACTTATTGTCACACCACAACTCAAGATTTGGCCCCCCAAATGATAAAATCTTGCTCTCAGGCTCTACAATAACGATAGCCTCGTATACTGTATTACCCTTTCTAATAGAAGATCCTTATAAGTTTTTCTTATTAAATGCGTAAATGATATTTACCCAAAAAAAAATATGTGAAAAATATATGATAATCGGAAAAAAAAGAAGAAGCATAGAGATATATAAATAGATAAATATATATAGATGTATATATATATATATGGAAAGTATGACTATGTTTCTGCCCATTTAATTTGAATTATAATTAATAGAAGAATCAAAGTTGCTATTATTGTTAGCCACCGAGAACTACACCAACAGATACAGTATAGGCTTTATAGGCCTCATCTAATTAAGTTTGTTACAACTCACAATTTCCAACCTCTAATTTTTTACACTAACTTTTTGATGGGGCCCAAATTCTATATAATTTTAAAATTTTTTAAAGTTCAGATAAAGCCCAAAAATGTTCAAAATTTAGTTGCCCCCACTGCCCTCACCCTAAATCCGCCACCATTCGTGGGAAGTGTCTTTTTCAATAATGTTATATTTACTAATTTTTTTATTAAATTTTTCATCTTCAATCTCTGTTTCGTAGACGAATATACTTGATACGATACGATTATAAACGAATCGAATATAAATAAAATTAATCAAAAAAAATACATGACACAATTCGTTTTTATATCAGTTATATATAATTAATTCTAACATGAACTCGATATAGCACGATTCACGAGACACAAATAAATAAACTAATTATAAATAAAATATTTTTAACATAAACTCGTTAAAATTCGATAAAAATTTATTTCACCCAATCCCAATTGAGAGACGTAATGTCCGCCTTCAAATTTGGTCAGCTCAGCACTTAGGAGCGCCGAGTGATCTTATCCCCCTTGGGCCCTACAACTAGAAGTTCATAGATGGTGCACGTGCGCAGCATTTAACAGACTACTACTACAACAATTCCTTTCCTTTTTTGGCATCTATTTTGAAGTATACACTGAATAGCAAAGACTTGAAGCAATTTGGGTTTCCAAATATTGGGTTGGTCGAACATTGAATGAAAAGGATATCCAGAGGGCACTCACCATTGAGCCGCCCTCAATGGAAACATGTGTTAGTCAAAAATTAAATTGAAAATAACTTATTCTTGAATGTTTATACACCTCACCCAATGGAGTTGTATTGTGCTCTTGTCATTTTGTGTTTAAATCAAGCATTATTTAATTCAATTTAATTTATTTAAATAATTATGCCATCTATAATATAAAACAGGATAAATTTTAATAAGTCTATCCGATAATTTTAAATAAACTCATTCACCGATCACCAATATCACTCTCAAAACTATTCACATTACCCCGTGGTATTTAGCACGGGTTATCACTAGTATTAAGATTTCTCAACCAAAACCGACCTATTTATTATTATGTTATGACTGTATAACTTCTGAATAAAAAAATTGGTATTAAAATTTCATTATTTCTCAACCAAACTCATCACTCATAGGTATTTTTTATAGGCTTGAAATCTATTTAATTTTATACTTGCAAATAAAAAAATGTAACAAAAAGTCCACTATATTACAAAAAATTAATGTCAATACGTGATAAAAAATGAATAACAAATTAAACGCGTTTACTGAGTCAAATTCGGGTTATTCATATCTAACACTAACTTAATCGATTTATTATTCATGTTAGCAGATCGTATTATTCTTAGATTCTTGTCAAAAATTTGTTAACTCTAAATAACTAATTTCTTATCAATTTCAAGTCGTGTTAATGTTTCCAGTTGAAAATTGTCGCTCTTAATTGTAACCACCACTTCATGAAAAGCCATTTAAAAGGATTACATAATTTATTTGGTCACAAGTGAAATTACAAAAAATACGAATTTTCTTCTACAAGCAATGCTATTAGAATTTAATTTGTAGATAGATCTAATTTGAAAACCTAATGAATTGTAATCATTAGATTAACAATAAATCTCAAAATTAGATGAAGATCAATTATCAATCAAATATTTAAAGGGCAGTTAGTCTTCAAATTAGGTACAAATAATATTATTATTTTTTCAAAATCATATCACATCCCGAAACTGATATAATAGGATGAATTGAGAAAGTATTTTGTAAATACATAATTCTCTTGAATATGATAAAAAAAAAAGATAAAAGAAAAATTTTGTTGTTTCTTCAATAATTTTTGATCTCTAGGGAACTTTCAGTGGGATTCAAATCCCAGATAAAGTTTTAATCATATGTCAGAAAAAAAAAATGAACAAATTTTATAGAATTCTCAAAAAATTAATCGATTTCTACCGAAAAAATAGATGATTAATCACATAAATCTTGATTGCTCATACTTTTTTTATCACAACCAAGCCACATGTAAATATTGCAAGTTAGGCAATCCACGAAGTGGTCAATCATTGAATTGAACATTAAAGAAAGTGCCACTAAAGATTTTGGAAGTCCAAAAGCAAATCTTCCAAGAATTTTCACAAGGCGACTGTCTGACTATTGCCTATTGCCTAATTCTAATACCAATCCAAATGATATCCACCTAAGTTTTTAGGCTTTCTGACCAACCCCTTTTTGCCACGTGTTCATGTCAGCTTTTCATGCCACATGTTGGAACAAAAGAAACAGAATCCATTTGGCAACTCAGCTTGAGTTAACTTAACTTAACCAAAGTCAACCCTTGAGTTAAGTAAACTTAACCATAGTTGTATTAGTCATGTTGTTATCCAATGAGAAGACCCCAAATGGTATAGTGGTTGGTAAAGCTAGGGATGTAAATGTGCCTTAGGCATATCTACCTTAAATGAATAGAGACAGGTTTGAAAATTCTGATTTGAATTCGATCTAAATATTTATAGTTTTGTGGGCGTTTTGTATGATCCACAAAATTATAAACCCTTCTTATCCTTACTCTTTTTCCTTCTCTTTCTTGTCTTTTTCTTTTTTTTTTTATCACACAATATGAATAATTCAAGAATTATTAAAATTTTATAAGAGATTAAAACTAATTTAAAAAAAAAATTTGAATGTGGGGTGATTAATTGATAAGATAGTGAAAAAGTTGTTATATTGGCCAAGTATTGGTTACTAATTGGATAATACCTAATCTTATAATTAAATAAATAAATTTTTTATAAATTAATAAAAGTAAAAGAAAAGGTTCTCAAGCCCTCTCTGCTAAAAAAATAATAATAATTATTATTATTATTATTATTATATATTATTATATATATATAATTTAATTTTCACAATCTATACTTGAATATGTCTAAAGGTAAAAGAATAATTGAATAATTCAATTATAGTTTAATTTTATCAAATTAAATTGGAATTTAAACTCAAATTTGAACTTTTATTAGTCATCTTGAGGAGATGTGAAATGATATAGTGGTTGGCGAAGGTTGGGATTGGCTGTGCACGGCACTGTCAAAAGACTCAAAACCCCTTTTCTCTGGCGCTTTTGTGGTCGATATGGGCGTTGACGTTTTTTTTCACAGAATCTGAACGGTTAAATTGTTGGAAATTACTGAAACGATTGAAAATTCCCTAAAGTGGACACGCGTGCACTTGTGATGTGATTTTTTTTACTTGAAAAGGAAAGGTTACTTTAGACATTTGATAATGTTTATGGCAAAAAAAAGGACAAAAGAGAGGAAGATTACAGAGTAACTTGAAATACTGAAATTGCCCCCATCTTTTGAGTTGAATGACCAAAGTCTCCCAGCCAGGGCTATCGAAACTGGTGACATGTGATCCGATACTTCCATCGGGTTAGTTCAAGACGGATCCGGATCTCTTTTAATATATATTTTTTAAAATTTTTTTTGGTAAACTATTTATCATTAATAAGTTATTTGACCTAATTAACTTACTTAATAATGTGACATGCACATGTAAAATTATTTATTTATTATTATATTATTATTTATAAATAATAATGAAAAATCAAACAAATTAAGATTAGCAATTCTCGAGTATCGTCAATAGAAAAATTTTTTCGTATCATACATGATTCACAAAGTCACATGCACGTGTCACGTTCGGACACTTGCAGCATGGAAAGGCTGTGCAAAGTCGGTTTGAAAACTCGTGGGCGACAGACAGCTGTTTTCAGGTATTAGGACTAAATGATTTAAAGTTAGCTGGGGATTTACCATAGGAAAATGACAAATATTCAAACCACCCCAATTAATTCCTTTACATTTTTTCAAAGTGCATGTTGAATTTTTCTGGTGTGCAGCTGGAACAACTAAGAAAATATGAGTGTAACCGAACCCGGTTGTGTTATATGCCCTTGGTATTCTATTCGGCATACTGTATTTACGATTTTTTTTTATTCAAAGATTAAAGATATTTGGATCAGTTTACACTCACTTCGAATAATCTCTTTTCTCGATTCAGTTAAAAACAGGTCATTTATATCGAAACTAAGGTATTCATGAAAAATAAAAAATCTAACCTCAAAAAATTAAAAAAAATTCAAATTTAAAATACCTAAATTTATAATTCTTTTAAATCATCCCTTGAATCGCTTTTAAGTTGTTGTGTTTTGGACTTTTGAGTTGACATGCATGACACGTGGATCCAAAATCAATTAGATCAAAACCCTTCTATCTTTCTGTCTAATCAACTGCATGTATGTTTGATTTATTTGGCCCATATTATGTAAAATTAAATTAAATACTGTTTATTTTAATAATAATAAGTCATGTAATTCAAAATCAAGATTTAGAAAACAAAGAGAGATCCTTTTTTAAAAAAAATACCATTTAGATAAATTTATTTTTTTTAAAATTGAATTATTCATGTTTAATTACCACTAATACAGCCCCAAAATTAATTATATTAATCAATCATGTTATTTTCAAATTAAAATAAAATAAAATTTATCACTTGTATACAGAATTACGATCAGGGTCATGATTTCCCATAACTGTTTGATGACGTCCCTCCGCAACTAAAAGCATCATTTGTATCTGTTCACAAAACCAGACGGCATATAATACCAAAAAAAACATATAACATATTAGCAAATGATATATTCACGTGGTGTGTATCACGCATAAAATATTATATATTTTTAATTAATTATTATTATTTATAAAGTTGTCAAAAAATTTGTTAAGCCACAACTTAACACTATCACGTGGTACCACACTAGTTTGTTTTCGGGATAAGAGTGGTATAACGAGATGAGATTAGGAACATAGTACGTGGAACTCACCTTATACCTTGTTTGTTTTTTCTAGTCATAGTATTGACCCAATTTAAACAGTGTCCTTAATGTCTTCTACATGATAGGTGGTATTATCTTCTCAATACAAATGAAAGGACAGTATAAGAGAATAAAATGACACAAATGCCCTCCTGTGTGAATAGTTTACATATAAAAAAATTATTTTAAATTTTTTTCTTATATTATATTTAAGTGTATGATTTTATTGATATTTTTTTTAAAAAAAAAATTTAAAATTTTAAAATTTTTCCTTATATTATATTTAAGCTTACGGTATTAATGGTTTTTCTTTTTAATGTTTTTTTAAAAAATTATTTTGAATTTTTTTATTTTATTATGTTTAAGAGTAAGGTGTCACCGATTTTTTTAAATTTTTTTGAAAAATTATTTTAAAATTTTTCATTATATTATGTTTAAGCGTACAGTGTTAACAATTTTTTTTTAGTTTTTTAAAAATTATTTTGAATTTTTTTTTTGTATTATGTTTAAGAGTATGATGTTATCGATTTTTTTAAAAAAAATTATTTTGAATTTTTTCCTTGTATTATGTTTAATCGTACAGTGTCATCGATTTTTTTTTTAAAAAAAAAAATTATTTTGAATGGAGTGGATAATATTAAGGAATGAATGACGTTAAAAGTAAAATGATATATTTGTTATATAAGATGTGATAGAATAGATGGTTATTTATGGGACTTACCATAGTACTTATTGAATAAACAAACATGAGAGGAAATTGAAATAATTTTTATTATCAGTACTAATATCCATTGGTATTGAAAATGTAAGGAATACATTTCCAGGCTTATATAAGACTTGAAACAAACATGCCCCAAATGCTTACACATATACCATTGAGTGTGGTAGTTCCATGGGGTATCATTGAATTTCTCGCCCTAAAATTGGAGATTCACGTCTTGGAGTTTAAATTAAGATTCGATGGTTGACCGCTATACTAATTTAGTTAAGTTTGTTCCCGAGAAGAGTAATGGGCATAATCAGGGGTCTCATGATCTCGTCAGTGAGGATCTATCAAGATAGTCTCTAGATGTTTTCCTTTACTCCCACCCCTTTTATAATCATAAAAAAAAAAAAAAATCAAATTACATGCATAGAATCCTTATATCAAAGATTTAACATGAATTCTAGTAACCCAGATGTCTTGAGTTCAACATTTTTCATATCTTCTAAAAATCAATCATTCTTGTTTCTCGTAAGACATATTCTAAACTCCCTTGGGCTACGGCAGCCAATATCCAATTCAAAGTAGTCGACATAAGACTAGGTATCCTGTTGAAAAAAAAAATACAAGCATGGTATAGTGGCTGTAAAGTTCCCTGTACTGGGTCAAAATTAGAAGGATACATTTATTGGAACAAAATTAAAAGTATACCAAAACAACCTCCCCAGTTTCCTTACAAACCACGTTTCTGTTCCCCCAGGCACCAGTATTTAGACCCCTTCTCCTCCTCAAACTACTCTTTTCTTAACAGCTCTCAATCTTTCATATTACAATTTCTTAGTTCTCCAGCCAGAGTTTCATAATTTCCTTCTCTGTCCTTTCCATCTCTTTCTAACTTTCTCATAGCTTTCATTCCAATCGAATCAGAATCAGAATCAAAATCAGACTCATTTAAACCTTTCTAGATTTGGCTATTGTTCTGATAGTTAGATCTGTTTGGTCAGAGCCCATTTGTAGTTTAGGAGATTGAAGATTGAGAGAGAGAGAGAGAGAAGGGTTTTAGATCATGGAAAATTTTACTGGAATTTTGAAGGAGGATGATGAGATGGAATTGCCACCGGGTTTTCGATTCCACCCAATGGATGAAGAGCTGATTACTCATTATCTTGCCAAGAAGGTTTTTGATAGCCACTTCTCTGCTAGAGCCATGGGAGAGGTTGATATGAACAAGGTTGAGCCTTGGGAATTACCATGTAAGGTTTCTAACCCATGCCCATGTTTTCTTTTCCATTTTCTCACAGTTTTTTGCTAGTCTCGTGCACTAGGCTGCCTCTTTATACAAAGCAAATGAAGTTCGGTTATAAATCACTCTTCTTTTGTTTTGGTTTTGAATGCAGGGAAGGCGAAAATGGGAGAAAAAGAGTGGTACTTTTTCTGTTTGAGAGACAAAAAGTACCCAACTGGTTTGAGAACAAACAGGGCTACTGCTGCTGGCTATTGGAAAGCCACAGGAAAAGATAGGGAAATTTTCCGAGGGAAAACTCTGGTTGGGATGAAGAAAACCTTGGTTTTCTATATGGGGAGAGCACCGAAAGGAGAGAAAACCAATTGGGTCAGTCATGAATATAGATTAGAGGGTAAATTCTCTCTCCATAACCTCCCCAAAACAGCGAAGGTATACAATTTCTTCTCCTGTTTTTCCTCTGTTTTTATACCCTGTTCTACTAAGATCTATTCTTGTGATTTTAATGTCAGACTTTTGAATTTTGATTTCCCTGTAGAATGATTGGGTGATTTGCCGGGTGTTTCACAAGAATTCAGGAGAGAAAAAAGTACATATTTCTGGGTTAGAGAGATTGAATTCCGTGGAAAATGAACCTGTTTCTCCTGCTCTTCCACCATTAACAGACACTTCTTATGGTGGAAGGACCAAACCTACCCTACCGGAATTTGTTCACGTTCCCTGCTTCTCCAGTTCCATTGCTGCACAGAAAAACCAGGAAGATACAATTAATTACCTCCGCAATTCTCTTTTTCCTCTCTCCTCAAATCCATCCAATATTTTCCCAAGATTTTCTCTTCCAAACTCATTTTCTTTGGGTCGATCAGCTCCAGTTCTTGAAAATTTTCAATACCCTGGTTCAATTCCACTGCAAGACCAGGGAATTATGAGGAATTCCCTGCAAAATTATGGACCAAACATGAAGCAGAGTTTCAAAACAGAGGAGGATCATATGGTTAGTGTCTCCCATGAAATAGGTTTAAGCACTGAGATGAACTTTGAATTGTCTTCTGTTGTATCAAATCTTGAAATGGCAAGGAAGTCATTTGACAATCAAGAGGCTCCATCAACTTCAGGTGGACCACAAGACCTTGATTATCTTTGGAGCTACCGAAATCCATGTTAAGGAGAAGGGGTGAAGCAAGGTTGCCATACCAAGGAGAATACTTCTCGATATTATATCCAAAGTTGCTAAAAGGTAGGGGCGAAGTTATTTGGAATTGATCTTAGGATCGATCCCTACTTTTTGTCAAGTTGTGACACAACTCCATTGATCCGTAAGTGACATTCTCGAGTTATGACGTGTAACTAACCCTTATTTACTTGAAAATGTCGGTACGGTTATCACTTTGGGTACCTTAGTCTTACCCTAAAACATTTATGTAGCAGCATTTATGATGTAGAATGTGAAAGAAGGAGAAGAATAGCTTTAGGTACTATTGTTATGTGTGTAGGTGTGTGGAATTGTATAGGTTCTCTCATTCCAAAAGGTATGTTGAGGACATTGAAGATATCTTTGTAATGGATAAAATAGATGCTATTTTCACTCTCTCTCTCTCTCTCCCTCTCTCTTTTCAGTTGATGTGTCTGGCTCATCCTAGGATTAAGATAAATTTCCTTCATCAATCCAGGAGAAAATATCTCATGCTCATCTATGATCGATCGCAAGATACTACAAAAATGGTAAAAACAGTTACCACAAAAGTTATAAATGATGGTATAATACCGAATTTTTTTTTTTGATACCGTAAAACTTCTCCTAGTTCTAGTTGTAACACCTTGATTCAAGTTTAACCTTAATCCATGTTTTAGAAACCTAATGATAAGTTAATCCATGTTTTAGAAACCTAATGATAAGCTAAACCTTCTTGTTTGGTCTTACCATTGAAGAATTTTAGTTCTCATTTTCAAATTCCTCCAAACCTCAAAACCACACTTTTTTCTATTCTAATGGTAAGTGTCATCTAACCCAAGTTTGAATCTAACCTCTTCTATAAAATAGACCAAAAAAAATACCACTTTATTTTATTCTAATCGTATATGTCATGACTAGAATAAATCCAACAAGTTGACTCCTTGAATTTTTCATACAAGGGTAAATCTTTTGATCTTGATAGAACAGTATAACATGAATAATGACTCAAATTAAAACCGCGTAAAAAATAGTCTTATGATATGTATTTGTCGTCTAATTTATGTCAATTACAACTCCCACGTGCTTACAACATTCAAGAAAACTAACATCATTTACTCTTAAATCTCCTGAATATCTGCTCATAATCATTGAAACACATCCTATCAAGTACAAGTCTCTCCCAACTCTTATTGGTTTTCTTAGCGAAGATTTTCCCTACAGATAGCTAAGCCCCAGTTCTGCCTGCTTTCTTCAAAAACCCTTCTCTCTCATCTCATCTCATGTCACCTACAAGTCATTTCCTTTGCTTAGGCGGAGGGGAAATATGACTAAACACATTTACGTGCTAATACCAAAAAAATAAATTCAAACTTAGCAAAAAAAAAACTAAGATTCAAGACCAAATTACTATATAAAACAATATTCTCGAAAATTATCTACCATTAATTAATTCTAAGCTAAATTTGTTACTGATTTTTTTTTATGTGTACAATCACCGAATCTATGACGAAAATCATCCTTTATTTTGCTCCAAAATCTAAGTGAGCTCATGCATTGTCTTGTTGAGAAATTAATTATTTAAAATAGCAGAAATTGTTTTTGGATTATGACATTTTACCTTAATCATGTTTTGCTGAGCTACATACTATTAATTTATCGAAAAATAGTAAAAGACAACTACATTATTGTTTTTAAAAAATGGTAGACAATTACCAGATAAAAGAAATTAGGGGTGTCAATTTTTGAATCAAACACGAACCAGACTCGAACTGAATTGGACATGAACTCGAAAAAAACACGATTTGTTGACACGAGTAATAAGTGGATCAAATTAAGATTCGACACGAATAACACGATTAATGAGTACTGTAAATATAAAATAATTATTTAATGAATATTTTAGATAGAACATAAGAATTTTATAATTTTTTAAATAGTATTATATTAGTTGTTGTCAAATTAAATAATTTTTTATTAACACGAATCCGACACGTACCAAAAGTGATACGACACGAAAATAACACGATCGAAAATGACACTACACGAAACTGATACGGCACGACACGATTAACACCCCAAAAAAAAATATATTACTTTTGGTCAATATATATGTAGGTCAAGAAGTTTTATACTTGTTTTACTAAATTAAAAAATAAAATAATTTATTCTAGGGGGCCAATCATTATACAAATTTTTAAAAAAGGATAAAATACTTTAAGAATACATATATAAAGGTCGAGACGTCAAGTGTCCACTCTTATCCTAATGTGACTCCACCACCGATTCTACGAATCAATATAATTTATTAAATTATTTGTATACTTATATTTAATCCTTCTCACAAATAGTATATCGACATTAAACTAATCGGGTCGTATTTGGGTAATTGTGTAATTTTTAATTAAGATAATTTTGAAATTTGTCACCACATGTGACGATCCATTTGCAGTCTATGTCACCATGACCCAAATTGGAGGATTGGCCAACCAATCAAAACCGTCTCATATCAACCATTTCATAGCTAATCCTTATTTTATAGTTTTTTATGTATTCCGAAGAATATTCTCACGTGATATTCAACCATTCAGTCCCATCAAAATATAAAATACTGATGGTATTGAAATGACACAATGACGACGTTGGCCCATTGGAAAAAAAGGTCATTAACTTTGTCTGAGGGCAATTATGTCTTTTCACAGTTTGGTAACCTAGCCGTGGAGTAAGCATACAGTAAAACGATAACACTACATTACTATTTTCAAAGAATATCACAATTCTGTTAGCACCCGCCCTAGGCGTCTAAAGTCCTCAACGTTAGAGGGCTCCAAAATTTTAACCCTCTAGTATTTTGGGCTCAAAATTATCGATAATTTTAGATAGACCCTAAATATTTAGGTCCTAATTATTAGAAGCTAAATTAATTTCTAATTTTGTTAAGTCCCAAAGTGTTCTCCATTTAGTTAAGACCAATAAAATTTTAGTAGTTTTATATTTTATATCATCATTGTTTATAATTTTCTAAAAGTTAACCTCCCTATCGTATCTCTTCTGGACCTCTCTTCTCTCTATGTGAAAGCACATTTGCGCTACCCTATAAAGCACAAATACTTCGTTGAGGTTGACGTATCCGTATTAAATACGATATTCATTGAATATTCGAGGATACGTATCAGATACACCTTCTACATATCCGATAATAATTAAATATTAGAATACTTCACAGGTACTTTTATAATAGAATAATATATATAATTTTTTAGTTGAACTTTTAACATCTCTTTTCGAATTCACATACCATACAATACATTAACAAAAATTTCATATTACTTCAAAGGCACGTAAGTGTTTTTTAAATATAATCTACAATTACATGTCAAAAGACCATATAATAAAACTATTACGTTATAATCTTGACAAAAATTACTTCTAAATACTAAGTAAATATTAGTTTTGATTCCTTTAATTAGTCACTTCATTTTATGAATATACAACAACGACAAGATATATATTTTCTTGAAACTAATAATAATTATTAATTTTTCTTATTATATGTTAAATAACTATTAAAATATATGTGTTAAGTTGGTTGAAAATAATAAAAATAATAAATATATTTTATTATAGTCGTATCCTGGTCATATCCGTATTCTACTTTTTTAGACTTTATCGTATTGTCGTATCCGTATCCGTATCCGTATCGTATCTATATCACGTATCCGCATCCATGCTTCATAGGCGCTACCAGTTCACTCCTAAAATCTTATATGAATAATATTTAGCACATGCAAAGTAAAATAGGTAATTTTTTATTTATTCTTTCTTATATAACTTTTATCTTAAAGAGCAACACATTTGAATTTAAGTACATATATTTTTGGTCCATTGTATAAAATAAATTATTATTATTAAACACTTCAATTATGATGTATGTCCTGATATTCATGATTTAATTTTTTTGATGGCTTGACATTATTTTCAGAATTGAAAATTTGAAAAACAAAAAAAAATTAAAAATTACAAGAATAAATTTAACTGACACCCCTTGAATTTAAGTCATACCTCATTGACAATCTATTTTGGTTTCTGAAATATCACTGCACACTCTCTATAATTTATATACACGTCTTACAACTACCCCTGTCGTCTGACATGATTATTGACAAATAAAAATGTGTGATGTGATGGTTTATTGTCTTTTGAATTTCCAAATTTATCATTATCCATATCACATAAGCTTAAAGTAGTAGTAAACATTCTTTTAGTATTAATTAAATGTTAATTGGATCAAATAGAATATTATCTATCACTTGATCAAATAAAATGTTAATTTGGTGTTAATTTTAAAAAATAATATTAATTTGATAAAACTAAATATCAAATTCAAAAAATTGAATGCTAATTTTATAAAATTAAATGACCATTTGGTATTGATTTGAAGAATTAGAATGTTAATTTGAATTCAATCAAAAATATGATGTTAGTTTGATAAATTAGATGTTAAAATGATGAAATTAGATGTTAATTTTGGATTAATTTAGTAAAATTGAATATGGATTTAGTATTAATTTTATAAAATTTAAGATCAATTTCACATTAATTTGGTAAAAAATTTATATTAATTTGATAAAAATTAGATCAAATTAAATATTAATTTGGTAGTTAATTTGATAAATTTTAATGTGATTTTTGATAAAATTAAATGTTAATTTTGTGTTAATTTTGTGAAATTGAATATTAATTTGGTATTAGTTTAATAAAATTGAATGTTAATTTGATGAATGTAAATGTTAATTTGGAAAAATTTAATGTTTATTTGATAAAAAAATATAATATTAATTTGATGCTAATTTGATAAAATTAAATATTTAATTTTTTATTAATTTAATAAAATTTAATATTAATTTGAATAAAATTTAATATTAATTTGAACAAAATTTAATATTAATCAAACAACATTAAAGATCAATTTAATATTAATTTGTGTAAGAGTAATTAAGTAAAATGTGAGTTCTATTAAGGATAATTTAGTAAAATTACATATTTTGTTAGTTTTGTTAACAGGCAAAAATTTATAGAGATACATAGTGATATTTTAGAAATTAGAGAGGGGCGTTAGTGAAATATGACTTAAATCCAGGGTTGTCAATAAAATTTACCCAAATTACAACATTTCAATTGTAATACTAAACTACTTAAAAAGACTATTTTTTTTTTTCTGAATGAATGCATTGCTTATAAAAATTTGTTAACAATAATCACTTAAGCAAAAACAAGTTTTTCAAAATTTAAATTGATAAAATATTATTTGCAATTAACTATGTCATAAGAAAAATTGAATGAATTAACAATAATCCATTGAGAAAAATTTATTGACAAAATTAGAATATAAAATTTTGATTAATATTTTTGTATTTCAAAAAACAAGAAAATTATTTAAAATTAATAAAAAATCACATTAAGATAATTAAAAAATATTCAATATACTAATATTAATAGGGTCCCCATGCAAATTTTTGCCTAGAACCCATTTACATTAGGCCGCCCCTAATTTCAATAATAAATTTGTAATTGAGTAAAATGAAACAACATCTTTATACAGGATAGTTGTTTTCTTATATTTACATGGTTACAAAATTAAATAAAGTCCACTTACTTCCCCATAGGTTCATTATTAATTGGTAAAACTGTGTAACATTAATAATATGGTATCACCGTTAAATTCAATATAAGCCCAACATCAATAAGATTTTCTTTTGGGTGATGTGCTGTCAAGGATAATACCACGGTATCAAAAAAAAAATAGTATTAATTAATTAAAAATAAAATAATTTATTTTTAATTTTTTATGCAAGAGAAATATAGAAGAAGCATATGTTATTGTTGTCGAAAAAGAAGTTTTAACTTTTACTTTTTTATTTTAGAGTATCAACGATGGCTTAATGACTCCACAGCCTGCTGTTGGACCATTAGGCCGCGAGTTCAATGCTCACCAGTCTTTTTTCAAGTAAAAGGTTTTTTTTAAAGAGTTTAATTTTAATTTTTATATTTTTTATTTTACTTTTTTTTCACCAAAGAGGGAGAATAAGTTGGGCTAAATATGAATTGACTTTTGAATATTTTTTTTAACTTCTAATTTTTAGATTTTTCATGTTATGAATTAGATTATGGACCCATATTATTACAATAAAATTTTGATTGGACTTAAATTTTTTAGACTTTTTTTTACAGTTTAAAACTTAATGAATTTATTAAATTCCCTTTTTTTCATATTTTTTGGTTAGGTTTAAAATGTAGTTTAATCAATTATGTCATCACAATACAAAATCTGTTGATTATTTTATTAAGGAAAGGGGGTTTTCAGATTTACCCTAAGATGAATGGGAATCCGGTATTTCACTAAAAGTTTTGGAAATTTTGGTTTTTTTACCCTTTATTAAACGTAGTACAGACACTTGTCCCCCCTGAATTGGGAGAATGGTTTGACTTTATCCCTTTATTATTAGATTTCTCACATCATCCCCCGAATAATGCTAATTATTTACAAATTGTCCCTTTAATTATGTTAAGTTGTTAACTGATGTCGCATCTTCTCAAAATCGAATAATTATTACAATTTAGATGAGAAATATATACTGACAATTGGATTTGCAATAATGTTAATTGAGGGGGGTCATGTTCAGGTGTGTTGTCATTTTTGTTAATAAATCTTTCGATTTTGGAAAATGTGACATATTAGTTATATGAGAGGAGTAAAGTGATAATATGGAAAATAGGAAATGGTAAAATGACATCAAAGCCATAATTTAGGGTTCAAAGTGTAATTAGCCCTTCTGAAAAATCCACAAGATATTTGTATTAATATTATACTCTAAGACCAATTATATAAATGATATTTTGGGGTTGTACTAACATCATTCATTACTTACTTAAATAAAAGGGCAAGTTTATTTATCATATTTCTGTTTTATTTCATTTTAATATACATGATATAGTCCATATAGTATAAGTTAAGAAGATAGATTCTCAAAGATTTAAGAAGATGAGACATTACTTCGTAGTATTTAACTCTTTAATGTTCTTAGTCATAGGATTACTATGTGGGCACTATGTAATCTGGATAGACTAGTATACATTATGTTTATTCATATTTGATATGAGGTGATTCGTCTAAGTCATTAGTGTAGAAACACTGAAGCAAGTGTATGGGTGTTTGTTAGAGAATAAGTACACTGAACGTGACCATTGACTAACGTAAGATTTTTTATATGGAGTTTTACACGTCTGTCAATATTAAATCCTAAAGCTATAGTTATGCAATTGATTCTTAGACTTGAAACACCATAGTTATCTTGTGTACGAACTTCTATGCTTTAACTATACAACATATTCATATGCTAACCATGTAACTTGGTTATGTCTTGTTGGATATAATTAGACATGCATGAAAGTTATGAGTGCACAACATGAAATCTATCACCCTTAGTAAATAAAGGAAGAATGTCCAATGTGATCTTTTAGGATATGACTCAAAGATTCCTTGGGCAAAACAGAATAACAATAAGAAAAGAGTTTCTAATTGATCATTAATAATGATTATCCTAAGATCGAACACAAAAGATTGAATTAGGGGTTTGACAGTAATTTATACCCTAGTAATTCATTTAGGGCATTGTGTGATAGAAAAATTAAATTGCATAGCAACTATGAACTGAATGGGTTCTTTACCTACTTCGTGTTATCCGGAAGTTGATCACGATATGCTGCTAGGTGTCACTCATGATTTGTAGAAGCTCAAAGAATAAAATTAATATAAATATATTAATTATTTTTCATAAAGGAAGAATTCGAAGAGTTTTAATTCAAGGTAAATTAGAAAGAGTTCTAATTTGAGATGTTACTTGTAGTTAGTATCGAATGCTTATAACCGGGCATGCTTAAACCTATAGGGTGATACACAATAGAATTGATCGAAAATTAAAGGATAAATGAGATAAAACTAATTAAGAGTTAATTAGGGTAGATTAGAGTCTTTAAAACTGTATAAATACCTTTATGTAAGAGGTGGATATATGATATAACAACTCTCTTGTTAGTATAAGAAGAACCACCCCTCACTCATTGTCTCTCTCTACTAGTTTATCAATTTGTGTGGATACTGATAGAGGCCAAACAATTGCGAGGCTTGAGGTAAAGATCAAATTCAGATTTAAAGGTTCAAAATTGTTTGAGAAAGCTTGAAGATCGTTCAAAGCATGCTTCAAAAGGTAACCCTTAATTTTCACTATAGATATGAAGTTTCTCGATTTGTATTAAATATAAATAGATTTTGGAATGGGAATCAAAATTTTAAATTATGCTACATTCTTTACATGATTTCTTTCAATTTGTGCATTTTATTCTAATCAAATTAGGGTGAGACCATTCCTACCCTTTAAATATCTTTCTCCACCACATTTAACTCTCTAATTTTAAATTACTAATCCCACCTCTTTTATACCAACTCCAATAGTTACTAAGTTTACCCTATTTATACATAAACCATTAATCAAAAATCAAACCGTTTGTAAAAAATTCCTAGTATTCAGTGATGTACAAACATAATATTATACATAAAAAATATTTGTAATAAATATCAAACAAAACATAAAATATAGGAATACAAAACTATTATTTAGCATGCAGATTAAAACCCTAAAATACAATACATGTACATGAAGCAACCAATTTAAAAACTCATTGTAATTTCCTTTACAACTACATCAATCCATTTTGTATTTGACTAAACAAGTTATCCATCTACTCCAAAATATCTAGTGCGAGCAAAATTATATCATCCGTATAATGTCTCTACCTAAAATGCAATTGATGATATTTACATACCATTTTTTTTTTTTGAACATTATTTACATACCATTGAAAAGTATAATAACATAAATAAAAATAAAGGGAGAAAAGTAATACAGCTAAAAATATGATTGGAAAATACAAATGTGCATGAAATGAGATAGAAAGAGGAAAACTTGAGAGAAGAAGACATGGTTTATTCTTAGAATGTATAATGAATGAGGGGAAAACGGGTGAGTTTAGTTATAAATGAATGAGCATAAATGGGGATGACCTTAGTGACTAATAAGGTGTGTATTGATAATGTGAACTTAGGATTTGTTTGGTATGTAGTTTTGGATTGCATAAAATGGTTAGATTCTGACAAAGAGTCAAATCCAAATGTTTGAGGCCTATAACTTTGAGCCTATATCCATCTTTGTCTAACTTCAACGGTTATAACAAACCCATATATGCGAGCCTCGTGAAACCTTGGGGGTTGAAGAGTGGGCAAGTCGAATTTGTATGCACCAAAAAAAAAAAATCACTTTATCCCCGACATGGGTATGGATTGGGTTCAATAGTAAACAATTTAGTTCATTTCATGGTAAATATTTAGTGATATTTGTGATTAATATGCAAAGTCCACGTGTATTTACACTACTTGTCAAATATGAGATTGAATAGGATACATAACTAAAAAAGGAAAGCAAGAATCCTCCATTAGATGTATAGGTTACAAAGAACGCTGTCATAGGATGGGGACAACAAACGATTGTAATATTGTTTACATCATCTTATCATTTGTTCAACCCTGATAAACCTGAAAGAGCAAATTTCAATTTCATGTACAAAACCTTAAAATTGGGTTTGAAAGGATTTTATAAATGAAATCCAATTCATCCCATCAAAACCATCCTGACAGTCATTTTAATTATAACTTTTTTTTTTGGTCAAACATTTTATTAGATTGAAATTAGAGACTTAAATACAACGGAAAGTATATTTATTGAGGGGGTATTGTGAGGCTTGTTTCAACTGACTCAATTCCCACGTAAGCAAGAAGATGGGTTAATTTTATGGGTGTCAATTTTTGATACGACACCAATTAACACAAAATTAAATAGGTCAATAAATAAAAACGAGTCAACACACTTAAAGACAAAAAAAAAAATCATGTCGAATTTAGGTAAATCTGATTTTGACCTAATTAACCCGTATATTTTAAATGAGTTTATATGATTTGGACACGAACCCGACCTAACTCATTGTAAACCCGTTTATTATAGTATAATTTGTGTATTATGTATGATTGATGTGGTCTTAACATTATTAGTTATTAGTTATTTCATCTCCTATGACAATTAACAGTATAGTTTTTAATATTATTATGACATTATAATAGTATAATTCTTGCTTTAATTTTTGGATTGAATCTTAAATGTATTTTAGTTAATTTCATTGATGAGATGTGATATGTTACTGGTGAAAAAATTATTTAAAATTTTGGATGAATGGTGTCATTAATAGTAATAAACAAACGTGGAAACAGGTTATGTGTGTGTTAAACAGGTTAAACGGGTCATGTCATGTGATAACTCAAAAATGACCTATTTATTAAACACGTCAAGTAGGTCGGGTTCATATAACATGTTTAATATACATATCAAATTAGTATTTACGCATCTCAATACGATTATTAAATTGATCAAATTCGTGTTTTAAAATTTTCGATACAAATTTAAAATTAATTCATCACAAAATAACCTAAACTGAGAAATTTGATACGCTGGTTACTCTAGCCTCTCCCTCTCTTACTTTTGTTTGAAGAGGTTTCTCTCTCTTACATGGGAAGTTGGGAACTACTCTCCCTCTCTCTCTCTCTCTAGCAATAGAGAGCGCCAACCATTGCAGATAAGCCAGCCCATCAAACGTGACACGTGTCGAGCACAGATGTCATTGTGAATTTCTCCCAGGATTTTCCTTCTTTCCTCAGAGAACAAAAAAAGATACAACAATCTGAACACTTTCTCTCACTACCTAACCGTTAAAACATCCTTACAATTCAGAGAGAGAGAGAGAGAACGATAATTTTAGAGATACAAACGATAGAGAATGGCAACTGCTTCTTTGGGTTCTTCAACTCTTCTTCAGTCGCAGATAAGTGGGTTTGGTGGGGGCCTTAAGCTTCAAAAGCCTTCTATCTCTAACACCAATTCTCTCACCTCTACAAGGTATTGCTATATTACTCCTTCTCAGAGCTTGATATGGTTATTCCATGAAGCATGCATCTGTTTTGCCCTAAATTGCGCAATGATTTTACTGATGTTTTATGATCCATAATAGTCGTGATTCGTGTAAATGAAAGTAACTTGTTCTGGGGAGTGATGGGTTTGTTCTTTTTTGTTATATCTCATGAAAGCTAGGTTGTCTTAATTGAGAAAAGGTGATTCGATGACCAAATTATTTGATTTATTCTGTTTGAATTGCAATTTTTTGTGCTTGGGGAATTTTAAGAAGTATGAATGCATCAATTGCACTATTTGGAAATCTTTTAAAGTATTGTTGTACCTCTATTTGGAATTTGTTCATATCATGTTCGTCAGTATGCTTAGCCGACATTAGTTTAATGACTATAACATGGTTTTCGGAAAGAGCCATACCAAAAAAATGTATTTTCATGATAAGTAAATTATTTTAAAAAGCATAATTATCGGCTCCATTGTATTTTCATTATACGTGTCTTGTAGCATCAGACAATGTATTTGAATCCAAATAGTTGTGACAATTTAGTCTTACATTGGGTCATTCATTCCTCCTCAGCATATATTCTGTTGGATAAGATCCAGTGATTACTATGGGCTTTTTTGTGGAAGGCAAATTCGACTTGGTTTGCCAACTGTCGTGCCTGATGTTACCTGATAAATAATTCAGTCACTTCATTGCTAAAATGTCCAAAAAATGATTTACTTGTGTGCAAAGCTTTAATTTTCCAAGTAGTTTTTGGCAAAGAAACTACATCCAGTTGATGATCTAAGAACTCCATGTTCATCGTTGGGTTAAGTCATGTTTCCATTTTATTGCTAGAAAGAAATAAGAGGTTTCTATGAACTCCCATATGTTTCCTTGTTAATCTTTTGTCTTTGTTTTAATGAAAACTATGTGGTTGTTTATCTTCTCCTATACGTCCTGCCATTTGGATATAATGGTCCATCATATTGTGTGAAAGTAAATTCGTAAAGCCTTGTTCTACTACTCCAGAAGTTTTGCCAGCGTTATTGGTTATTGTAAGGGGATGGGCCACTGCGGCAAGTAAAGTTCTCTTTGATGAAGGGATTTGAATTTAGATGCTTCTTCTATCCCCTAATGTTTAACGTACTTCTTTATTATATATTGCTGCATGAAAAGAAATTCCTGTTATTTCTTCCCACTTCTTTATGCAAATAATGTTTTAGTTCCCCTGGACATTGGTTGTTTACCAAGTGACACTTTACAAAAATAGCTTATATGTTTTATATGAGCCTTTGAGGTTTGGGTTGCTACCGAATTCAGTAAGTAGAAACTTTCATGTTGTATGTGTTTTTTGGTTCTTCAAGATTGTTATACAGACTGAAAGTTTCCTAGAAGCCCTACTTTTCCCTTCTGTGAACTACTAAGTCTTAATAACTTTTGATAGGACGACCAAGTTCTAGTTTTTGTACGATTCTTCTGCTCATGCACTATTTTTTCATATGTTGTATTTTATCATTGATTCACTATATAACATTAATTTGACTGATTAAAAGCTGTTTACTTAATTTCTCAAATTCTTGTGGACTTTCAATGACACAATTTGTTGAAATGTTTTTAGTAGAATATTATAACCTTAAGTACTTGGAATTTTATTTGAATACATAGCTTTAAAATTTTCTTTTTACTACGTTATTTTGTGAATAATCTAAATCTTTTCTGCTAAGTAACCCCTTTCACGTTATTGTTAAATCTAAATGGAAAATAAAATGGTCCATCATATACTATAACCTTTTCAATGAATTTAATGTTCATGAAGTTCCCAAAATGTTGTTGATATTGTTTTTTAAAGGGAGAAAAAATTTAGTTATTGAATAACTATGTTTTGAATATGTTAATGTTAAAAAGATTCAGAAATTTAAATCCAGATTTATCTGTTAATAAATCATGACATATTTTTGAAGTTAATGCAAAGTAATTTTTTCTTATTTTAAGGGATAAAAGAGGAACTCAAGTCAATTGCATATTTTTCTGGAATGAAGTTGCAAAAAGTAGGACTTAGTGGTCCTACTGAGAATTTATAGAACTTAATGGTCCTTTGGTGTGTGAACATAAGGGTAATTTCGCTTATGTAAGACAATGTTGCCAAACTTTTTATTATGTTTTTAGTCAATATATCGAGAGTTTAACATGTACACAATCCACATATTTGGTTGTTGTTTTCTCCTAATGCCAAATTGAAATTACAATGAGCTGTTCCAAGTGATCTTGGAGTCCATCACTGACATGATTTTCCGATTTTGATGCATGAATGCAGAAGAAATATTCGAACTGTGGTGCAGGCAACTTCTAGGGTTGATAAGTTCTCAAAAAGTGACATCATTGTTTCACCATCTATTCTCTCTGCTAATTTCGCAAAGTTGGGAGAGCAGGTTCTACCTTATATATATATATTCTACCATTATGCAGCTTAAACATTGGAACCACAGGCATAATGTTTACGGCAAATAGAGATGATGTTCTAGTATATTGCATAAGTTTGCCATTTTCATATTTATTTTTTCTAATCGGATTTTCTAATGTCCCTAATTGACCTTTTATTTACTATATCTGCATTTTCTCAAGCAATTAGACTTTGAGATGGTCCATTTTTTACAAGATATAGAATGTTGCTCTAATACGTGTTATTTATATAGGTGAAAGCAGTGGAGCTGGCTGGTTGTGATTGGATCCATGTTGATGTAATGGATGGCCGTTTTGTTCCAAATATAACAATTGGACCTCTTGTGGTCGATGCCTTGCGCCCTGTGACAGATCTTCCATTGGACGTGCACTTGGTATTCTTTTCGTTTCTTGACTATTGAATTACCAGGTCTACCTTGAATGATTATGTTTTTACTAATTTAAAGTTAAAGCATTGCAGATGATTGTTGAACCTGATCAACGAGTGCCTGATTTTATAAAGGCTGGAGCTGACATAGTCAGTGTACATTGTGAACAGTCCTCCACCATACATTTGCATCGCACGATTAATCAAGTAAGTGTTCTCTTGAACTCGTGTTACCATACCTGTTTGGAAATTTTGATTGATTAACATTTATCACGTTCTGTTTGTAATTTTTGGGTTTCATAATTAGGAAATCATGCAAGTACCCCCCCCTTCCCCCAATTGCCTGTGTGTGGTTAAACAGACATCCACACGTGTGCAGAGACATACTATGTGCATTGCTTATCTGTGAAAGTCTGGTATAGGGGTTTCCCTTGTTCATTTTGAGATTAAACTAGTCTGGGGCTAATTTGGCAACGCATTGTGTGTTTCGACTGGTGTGGGCTATGGATTTGACATCTTCCTAATGGTTAATGAGTGTGGAGAGAAAAACCAAGTGATGCAGAGAGGTTGTAGTCTCGTAGATCCCTCCTACGGACAGGCTCGTGCAGGGGGCTTGGATAAAACATGATCAAGGTGGATTGTTACTGTAGAAGTTCACTCCCCTGCTGGAATATGTGAAATTTGCCCTGGAAAAAATTTCAAACAAGTGCATTTTTCTTGCACAAGCATTTATACCCTTGTGTGGCTCCAATGTGACTCTTTAAACAAGCAATGGGATTGGATGCTTCACTGCTTTACCTGTGCAATCACCATTGAGATTAGGTGGAATTTTTCAAAGACGTACTGTGTTTCATAAATGAAGGCTGCTTGTGATTCACAGGAAGGCAGTGGAAAAAACATTTTAATTTCTTATCATTCTTCACTTCTCTGAAAGAGAATGATAGGGATTTTGGAAAATATGCTGAGGCAACTTCTAGCTTTGCAACATAAATTATTTATGAAAGATCCATTGAACTCTGCAAGAAAATATAATATAAGTGGGGCCCGGTCCTTTGCAAGGTGGATTATTTCATATTCACTGCTAAGTGTAATGAAGATTACTTTATATCAAGCTATTCCAAGCCACTGGCTTTGAAGCTTCAATGTCGTTCAGCTCTTGATAAATTTGATTGTAAATGTTTGGTTGAGGTCTATGATCTGAATTCATGTTCATTTATTTTGCTCACAGTGAGAACCTCAATAAGGGGAACACGAGGCATCCATTCTTTTGACAAAAGTCGTTATTTCCTAATGACAGACAGCTTTCCACACCTATACTTTTGTTGCAGTTTACATGATACCATAGTAACCAAAATCATCTGTCCAAAACTATCAGGGGAGGTTGATTTTGAATTCTCTTCTAGAATACAAAAACTGCATGCTATAGAACAATCTATATAATAAAACATGACCCATTTTGAATCGTTTAACTTAGCTTAGCACAAGAGTAGCTTAGATTCAGTCAATCCAAAATGACTCAAATCATCACCAAAAAAAATTTCCCCAAATCTGTCCATACTATTTCACGCTGATCAAGGTCAGATTCCCCTCAAAGTTGAAAATTCCATCTATTCCATACATTTTCACGCTAATGAAGGCCAAACAAAGTCGTCTTTCTCCTATCTCTTTCTTTTCTCTCCCAAATTTGTTTTTAAATGGTGGGACAAGATTGATTTTGAATTGTGTAATTATAGAAAATGAAGAAAAAATAAATTGTTATTTCAAATATTGTTCGATTTATTTATGTTAGGCACGGGTAAACCTTCGTAATATACGACACAATCAATTCCTTCTACACTTGCCCCTTGCAACACCACATATGTCGACAATTTCGTGAAAAAGCATCACAGGTGCAGTCTAAATCATTAAACTCTTCTGGAACTTAAGAGGATGATGTCATCTCCATTGGAAATTTTTTTGCTGTTTGTTTAAAGCCTATGGTACAGAGGGAAGATTTACTACTGGTATCTATTTAGCCTAGCTTTGATATAATTTTTGCATTTTGTATGTCTGCTAATGGAGGATTTTTGCATTTTGTGCTAGGAGTTATCTCCTTTGACCACTCTATATCCTATGTTATGATCCAGATTAAAAGTCTGGGAGCCAAAGCTGGAGTTGTCCTGAACCCTGCAACACCACTATTCACAATAGAATATGTCCTTGAGGGTAAGATTTGTTTCATTTTCTACAATGTAGTTCCAATGCTAAGTTCTTTGAAAATAACTCTCAAACAGAGAAATGTCTATTGAGACTCCTTTATGGCAGGTTGTGTATCCTTTATCAATGGTGGCATGTAGGTTCACAGACCTCAACTGATGGGCTAGGCATACAATTGTTGGATATGTACTTGGCCTAAATGATATATTTTGCAGTAATGAACAAGCCATGCAAAATGCTAAATTGGTTCAGATTAGTGAATGAAAACAAAAACTTGAAGGCCAATTAGACGAGCAGTGAACATGTTTTCGATTGTTGATTAAGGAATGGGGATGTGACATCTAACATTCTGATTTGATTATTAAAATGAAAAAATACTTACATCCTAATTTCAACACATCAAGTTGCTGTCAACCTACGCCTACCTCAAAATCAACACTCTGCATATAGTATTTAACATCAGGGAAGCTTGCTTTTATTTTGGTGTTTGGTTGGCTGAGTGGAATTCAATATTTCAAAGGATCTTCTTTGCTCATTGACAGTGGTTGATTTGGTATTGATTATGTCGGTAAACCCTGGATTTGGTGGGCAGAGCTTTATTGAGAGCCAAGTAAAGAAAATTTCAGACTTAAGAAGAATGTGTGCTGAGAAGGTATCTCATTGCCATTTATATGTGGAGCTCTGTCGAGAATTTGGAAAGCAATTGTATTTTGTATGTTTTCTTGCAGGGGGTGAATCCATGGATTGAGGTAGACGGTGGAGTTGGTCCCAAAAATGCATATAAGGTGCCCATTTAAGTCTATAGGCTTTTTATTCTTCCATCTTTTTCTCTTTTTTCTTCTTATTTTGAGAAGATTTCACCCTAGTAAAATTGTGCTAAGAAGCTTCTTTCTACCTATCCAAAATAGTAGAGGGGAACTTGGGATGAAGCCAAGCATATCGTAGCTCTCTCTTGACATTTTAGCTTAGAACTGTCAATGGTCCCATGGTGTTACGTGGCACATTAGAGTTTAGAATCTGATATGAGCTTGATTGAACTCATAAACGAAGTGTCATGAGACGCAGTATGACTATTGCTACTTGATGTGTTACTCATTGAGCATCGCTCACCAAAGGATTATTTTAGTTCATCCTCAAAACCAGATGAAATACCACCACCAGCAACACAATCAATATTTTGAAATTATGAAGTGCTTGGATTCAGTAACTGGCACATTTCGTTATATTTTTATCTTTTTCTACTTCAAGCTGCACTGGATCAGAAAGAAAAACAAAACTACAGTACATCAAGATTAATTTGCATAAATGCATTTTAACATAGGTCAGTGGGCTGGAACACATGGTCGGGCAGTGATGCGTGAAATATGTATCCAATCACCCCTTTTATGTCTATTTCCCAGCTACACAAACTGGTACAATTCACATGACCACTGTTTTATCGGAATCTTTGTTGGCAGGTTATTGAGGCTGGAGCCAATGCTTTGGTTGCTGGTTCTGCTGTCTTTGGAGCTCCTGATTATGCTGAAGGTATGAACTTCTCTATCACTAGGTGTATAGAATACAACTCGGTGTATGCCAACCTTAATTCTGTGCATTGAATGACTGCAGCCATAAAGGGAATCAAAACCAGCAAAAGGCCTGTAGCAGTTGCTGTATAATAGAGGTTTGAACTCCAAGAGATCTGATTCAAGTCAATGTGTGGCATTAGCACTATTTGATTCCCATGTATGTTTCCCGTCACATACTATTTTCATTAATTTCTGCTTATAGTTTAATACCATGTTTTGAAAGCATAGAATGAGAAACATTATATTACAAACCGATACATAATTTATAGATTTTTTTAGGTTAAGTCAAATCGCAACCAATGATTAAAATATTGTTCCGGTGCATTGTTTCAGTTATCTAAGAAATGTAAATGTTTTAAAAATGTTCTGGAAATATTTCGAAAACATAATGGAAACAAATAAAAGATTTAGGAACTTATTTTCAAAACATTTTGAAGCATTGATTTAACTATATATATTTAAACATTTTGAAATATCTCAAAACATTCCAAAACATTAGTGGAAACATGTTAAAACATTTTGAAACAATTCAAAACATTCCGAAATATCTCGAAGCATTAAAATTGCGATTGAATTACTATTTCATTTTGGCGCATTGTTTTGGTCACCTAACAAATGCAAACATTTCGAAAATGTTTTGAAAACATTTTTGAAACAAAATGAAAACGGATAAAAGATTTAGGAATTTATTTTCAATATATTTCAAACAATTGGTTTAAATATATCTAAACATCACAAAACATTCCGAAACATTGATAAAAAACATGTTGAAACAATTCGAAACATTCCGAAATACCTTAAAATATTTTGAAGCATTAAAATTTCGTTTCAATTATTGATTTGTTTCAGTCACTTAAACAATGCAAACATTTTGAAAATGTTTTGGAAACGTTTTGAAAAATAATGGAAACGGATAAAAGATTTAGGAATTTATTTTCAATACATTTCAAAACATTAATTTAGATATATTTAAACATTTTAAAACATCTCAAAACATATTGAAATATTGGTAGAAACATGTTAAAACACCTTAAAACAATTCAAAACATTCCAAAATATTTTGAAATACCTTGAAGTATTAAAATTTTGATTCAATTACCGAATCGTTTTGGACTCTTTAAAATAAAAACGTTTCAATCTTTTCGATTTCAAAACGATATTTTGGTCTTTGATCGCAACTATGATTGTATTTGTTAACTGGACATTTTTAATCCATGCCATGAGAAAGGCAAAGTTGGAATCATTCCAAATGCCAAACATGATTTACACAATTTTGTTGTCTACGGTCCCTTATTCTTTGCCAATCTACTTGAAGTTTCAAGATAAATAGAGCATAATGTCGTTATTAATCTGTTAAAGTTTTTGTAAATACTTTGAAGCAGAGAGCTGCAATGTTCACATTTCTACATTGCACTTAAGCAAACTATTTTGAATGCACGAGTCGCTAGAAAGTCAAAACCATGGTAGAAATAGGATGGTTAATAATCGAACAATTTGTTTCTAAAAAGTTGCCAACTAAATCACATTCTCTTTGCTTCTTTTTTGTTATATTTACACCTTGTATTTTTGCATTGGCAGATAACATCCAGAAGCAGTTTGCTCATGTTGTCAAATATACATTTACATGGTTGATTTCTCTGGTGTCACTTATGAAATTAATAAGAAAAATAAGTTCTTAAGAGAGCTACAGTGAGACAGAATGTTTGTAACATATCTTGCAAAGGAGCATGCTGATTCGAAGCTTGTCTGCAGTATTTTTCCTTGTAACAAATCTCTCTACCATGAATAACAAGCCTAATAAGCTGTTTTTCGTGTCAATCTTGAATATATACCCATTGATGTTCAAATATTGGAATTTCAGTGCATTAACCAACTATGAAGAAATAAGCATTGCAACTAGTATCGCGGCTATCATTGAATTCTCAGTTTTGAATGGTCATTTCCATATTGGTACACAGAAAAGGGTAAAGGAAGCCATAGGACTCTCTATAGCTTAGGATGAGGGTGCTGGAGATTAAAGCAATGAAGTAAAGTAGTAGGTTCTATATAGAGTATCTTTTTATGTTTTTGGGGGTATAGTATATAAAATGTATCTGTCTTGGTACGAATAGCAAGAAAATACATATTACCCAATCATTTTTCAAACTATAAAGATTATAACAACTAAGTTGCATAACTAAAAGAGTGATCAATGACTAATGATTTGATTGGTTATATAGAGAAAAATTATTATATCTATTATGCAATTAACATAATTTGTTGTGAAAGGTTGTAATTTAATTATTTTTAAAAAAAATTATTTATATATGGTATATTGACCGACATCTGACCTTTTTTGTATTTTATGAATCTTTAACTATAAGTATAAAATATAATGCAATAAATTTAAATATGTTATATTATTTTTATTAATTAGGAGAAAAAAATTAAAAAAATTTAAGTATAATACCCACCATAGACTGAATTTTTGGCTCCGCCCTTGATTCAATGGAATATCAGTTTTCCAGGATTTCTCATACAAACTTTTTTCAACTCGAAATCCAAACATGAAGGATGCTATATGATACCGGCTTCATCAGTGAATGCCTTCAAAGGAGAGCATGTGATTATGAACAACAATTTGCTTCAGAACACTATGTTACAATAAAATACATACAAGTACACATTTAGCAATATCAATGTTCCTTTTCTATACATGAAAACCAAAGCCTACATACATTTTACACATCTTGTCTGCATACCGGGCATGAGCCGTGTCTAGTGAGCCACATGTCGACACAAGTCAAATGGAACGTGTGGTGGCACCGCGGCAAGCTCCTTGCAATTTCCCCGATTTCAACATCCTGTCGAAAACACATTCTTATGATCAGTATATAAAATGAAATGATAGGTATGAATCCAAATATTCTCAAATATTAGTTAAAGACCTGTAAACATATTGTACAACAGATGCTTTGCTTTGTCTTGATTTCATCCGATATTACATGACATGGAAGCTTTTTTAGTGCACCCTCCGACAAGCCTCTGGTAGATGCTCCTATATAGACATCGCGTATCTCATCATAGCTTATGTTACCATCAATTACCTGCTCATTTTACGCAAAAATAACCCCTAAAGTAAGTTTTATAAGCTACTGAGACTTCCACACGTGTATCTAAGTGTATAATCAGCAACTACAAAGTGAATAAACTTAGAGCTTTACATGAATATTGCGAACCAAAATCGAAAACATTCTGAAAAATTGAAGCCTCCTAGAAAATTATTGAAAAGGCTTTACCATAACAGACATCAGCATATATTTCTATGTAAACAGAGGACATCAAAGGCAGAAAATGAAGGAGCTCCCAATGCATTATAAGATGTCCAAAGCCTACATGGTGTTGTCATTATGGCAATACTTCCTCACAGGAAACGAAATGATATTGGGCAAGGAACAAATAAAAAGCTCTCAAATAAATAAAATACTCTCAGCTCGTAAGAGTACCTTTCCTCTCTAACATTTGGGATCAATGATCAGGGGAAAATTTTTGGGCATCCAAGAGGAAGGTGACATAAACAGAAACTTAATTTAAATATGCCTTGCCAAAATCCAGGTTTCCTAGTCATATACATATACAAGATGCACTTCTGATACCCTGACCTATATTTTAAAAACAATATGCAGAAAAAAGGAAGAGACCTGCCAATGATAAGCCGTTAACATTGGTGGTGGAAACGGTTCCTCTACAAACCTACTGCGGAAGAGCTCCTCTATAAAATCTGCCTAAAACCAAAAACATAAAAGTTAGCCACAGACCTCCATATTCAGGCAGGATGACATTCCACTAGAGAAACAGTTTGAAAATTCTATGATTTTCAAGCATAAGATATCATAATATCTTCTCCTGAGTTACCAACCATAAAAGGGATAATAACAAAGAAACAATAGATAAATATGCTTCAAGGACACACACCATGGATGATGAACTCCGTGAGCCCGAGCGCTCCAAACACCAGTAAGCACGGGAAGCCTCCAAAACCTCTACAGAGAGAACAGCACCAGCAATGGAGCCCAGTCCAGCTCCACGAAGGACACCACTATCAGAAGCCCTACCTGCTAAAGCACCAGTGATGGCTCCTGTAAAAGCCCCAGCTACAGGTGAAACAAATGAAAAAATTGTCAGGAAATCAATCTGCAACCGAACAGTAAATGGGTACAGATCAACCCCATTAGAGTAGCCCCCAGATAGACATTAACCTCATTAAAGAGGTATTGTAATAATTTCAAGCAGCACTGGAGAAGCAGACAGGTCATGAATAAATCATCCATAAGTTTCAAGTGAGTGCTGTATATGAGAAAACAATTATATATTGCCCACATCCTAGCAATTAAAGTTTCTACTGTTGAAATATACCCAACATTGCTAACTGAAAAAAGAAACCAAGTTTGACAACATAAGACAAACTTTGATAAAGGTAAGATGTTCAGACCTTCCTGTAATTCAAACCCCAAATGACCTGCCACAACCAGGGGGATGCATTGTAATAAATTGTTCCTGACTTCTTCAATGCCCATAACCTATGATCACCATCCACATGACCCTCTACCTCTGCAAAGACTCCTAATACTCCCAAAGTTGTCCACTAGCAACCCATAATTTCTAGAAAGGAACCATGCATCTCTAGTTTATATCTCAAGCACCCAGAATCTAAATTGCTTCATTCACCTCAATCAATCACGTAATCACTCAATAATACTTCTTAATTCAAACACCCAGAATCTAAATTGCTTCATTAACTTCAAATTTAAGAAACTCAGCCCTGAAATAAAACGAAAAACACCAAATTACCGAGGGCAAAGAGCGCTGTTAGAGGACCAGATAGCGCACTATCCATCAATTTTGGTATTAAATTATAATCCCTTCAACCTCTCGTCAGAATCATTAACAATTTTTAATTTAAACACCCAGAATCTAAATTGCATCATTAAGTTGATAATCAAATTTAAGAAATCTCGCAGTAATATAAAAAAAACCCAAAAAAATCCAAATTACCGAGAGCAAAGAGGCCTGTGAGAGCACCAGAAAGCGCAGTAGCGATCATTCTTGGTATCAAATGATAAGCCCTCACAAACCTCCCTTCAAGCTCTCCATCAATACCATCTTCCATCGTCTACGACCCGGCTCGCCTTGACACCGGGCGGGGCTCGAATTCGGCACAGCACAACTCACGAGCTTCTTCAACGGGGTGGTTGTGATCAAGGCTACATGAGCAGTATCGAAGCTCCATCATATAAAATACAAATAATGAGAAAAAAAAAATCTGAATTTTAAAAAAGACACCTCAATTTTGTCTGATTCAACTTTGTAGAATGTTCTTTCAATGTTATTAGGCAGTATCACGATATGGTGTAACACTTATATTAAATATTTACTCATTTGATAATAATACTCAATATCACTTAATAAATGAATTATCAATAAAAAAAAAGAGCCTAACATTTTCTATAACCACCAACTACATAATGTTAGAACGCGGAACACGCTTCATCATTTTCTTATAGTTGTTAAATTTATAATGTAAGGTGCATGATTGTGATTACAAATTATTTTATTTTTCTTAGTGAGTTGCAATTTATTGTTAGTCACATTAGATAAATAGAAATTATCTTTAATTTATACCAAAAAAAAATATACCCCAATGCAAAAATCAAAATTTTATTTTGAAACGGTCGAAATATTTCCATTTTTAAGGAAATCGAAATAAATCAATGATGTAATTTAAATTCTAATACTTTGAGGTATTCATTGTAATACTTCAATGCATTTGCATAATTATTTCAAAATATTCTAACATATTTTAAGATACTTTAGTATATTTCGACAAATGCTTTAAAAAAATAATTTTTAAATTTTTTTTTCTGTTTCCGAAACGGATCAAATCTTTTATTAAACAGGTCAAAACTTTTCCTAAACATGTCAAAAACGTTTTTGTTTACGGTGAATGTGCCGAAATAAAATTTAAATCCTTGTCCAAGGGTACAAAAATCCCGCTTATAGCAGCACATTTTAAGACCACTCAACCTCTTCTAAAATCAAATAAAATCAATGCATAAAACTAACCACATCAAGATTTAGAATAAGTTAATAACAGCCCCCTTCCAACCAAAAATATCTGGAGAGAGAGAGAGAAGCAAAAGCCATCCACAGTAATGCAACGCAGATTGTTATAGGGAAGAATTACAAATAGGTCTTTTGAGATTTGTCACTTAATCACTTAAATTTTTTGACATTTAAAATATTATATACAAACCCCCTGAGATTTGTACACACGTAACACTTAGACTCCTGAAGTAAATATATTATTTAATAAATTACACTTAAACCCTCTAAAGTTTGTATGTATATAATATTTAGACACCTTAAGTTTAAAATATTATATTTAGATTAAAAATACTTCAATTAAAGATAAAGTATAAAATATTTTAAATTTTACAACCAAAATTTATGTTCTATTATATCATTTATTGAAATAAAATTAAAATTTAAAATTTAATTTTTTTTAAAAAAATTATAATTAATTTACAATTATATTGTCTATTAGAATTTAATTTGGTCATTTAAACAACCAAATTAAATATCAAACAACCTCGACTAAAGCTAAAAGATATTATATCAATTACAATTTGACTTCTTCTTTAATTTTTTAGTTTTATACTAATAGATAGTATAATTATACACTAACTATGATTTTTTTTTAAAAACCTAAACTTTTATTTTTGATTTTATTTCAATAAATGAAATAATAAAACATGAATTTTAGATGTGAAATTCATATTCTATTATGAATGACTTAGACCCCTTATTTGATTTTTTACTTTTATTTCAATAGATAATATAATTGTATATTAATTACGATTTTTTTTTTTAAAAATAAATTTTTAATTTTAATTTTATTTCAATAAATGATACAATAGAACATAAATTTTCATTATAAAATTTAAAATATTTGATATTCTATATTTGATTGAAATATTTTTTGTCTAAGTATAATATTTTAAACTTAAAGAATCTAAATATTATATACCTACAACCTTCATGGGAGTTTAACTATAATTTATTAATATATATATTTACAACAGTGGTCTAAGTGTTACGCACGTACAAACTTCAAGAAGTCTGTATATAATATTTTAAATATTAGGAGATTTAAATAACAAATCTCAAAAGGTCTAGACATAATTCTCAGTTATTAACATTGTGAGATGAGCTTCACAAATCCAAATCATAAAAAATAGTCAAAGCATCAACCACACGTTCACACCTCAACCAAAAGCTAAATCAAAGTTCAGGCACTTCCCGACCGCCTTGACACCTTAATTTTAAGGAACCCCACCCCAGTATCATGAACGCAAAGCGCCGGCTGTAACAACCGTGATGTTGTCACGTAAAAATCTATAAAGCAATAATAATCTCTTTTTATCAATGGTGAGGTTTGGAACCCACTCATTTTATACTTCTTTGCTAACCTTGCAGACTCTCATTCCCACAGTAGCAGAAATATCTGAGACGTCCAACAGTACAAAATTTCAACGTAGAGTTCAGCCAAGAACACGCCTATAAGGTATTGAATGTATATATAACTCCTTATGCAAGTATTAGTTGATGATGACGCAAATATAACTCAAGCCCCCCTCCCCTCCAATATATATCGACCGATCTAACTTGCACAAAAAGGGACAGGATAAAAGCATCGATCGACATGGAGGCAATGAAACTCGATCCCAAGTTGTGCCTGAAGGTGAACACCTCTCTATAAGACACTAAACATTCGATAGATATCACTATCAAAAGTCAACTACCATGTACTATCTATTTTGCCAAAAATCGCCACAACTGAATACCATAGCAAATCTCTAAATGGCCTCAAATCATGAATAAACCTCACCACCCAAAAAACGCAGCACAGTCAACTAAATTAATGGTGACGTCCCAAATAAAAAACAAAATTAATTATGTACAGCTGAAAGTGTTGAATAACTAAAGCCAAAGGTGTACATACTACCAAAACTCAACCACAAATCGATAAATAATTTAACCAAAATCTTCTCCCATACCCTTGTAAAATATGACAATCAACATGTAACTTCTTTATTTATCAATTCTGCTAGATGTTTATCTACTTGTGTAGTATTGATTTTGCTGTAGAAACAATCATGGCAAAGCAGTATTATGCATAATAAATACTCAATTCGTCTATTTGTGGAAGGACCAAAAAATGTGGGCCAAATAATCTCCATTTCCTCCTCCTTAAAGATATGCTTAGCCCGGCAATAACCATTGAGATAAAAAGAATGACTAGTCATGCACAGGAGTACCAGACTAGGTCTTGATCCTTGAAGACTCTCCCACGGCATGCTCCATTCTTGAGTACCATTCACCAATCCGGGTGTGTTCCACCATATCTCTACCCGACCTCAAATAACGTATAGGTCTTAACACCCCAAAGACAGCAAGGTCAGCTAAATTAGGCTTCGAACCCCCTGAAGCATTTGCAAACAAAAAAAAACCAAAAAGAGGGAAATTTTATCACACCAGACAGAATAAAAAAATTATGCTGACAGGCAAATATGGCTCAACGCCCTTGAGTTTTTCTCGTCAACAATCATGCCTGAAGTTTATACAACAAAAGCCAAGTGACTCATCACGGAAAAGCTTAACACCTTAAAGCCAGCCTTTACCAATACGAGTGCCAAAGTTACATAGTTCTGACAGAGTCAAATCTTGTTTCCTCTTTTTCCATTTATCAACAGTAGCATTATTAAAAAACACCCCACTTTGTATAATTTAAAAGCTGTTAAATTGGATATTATCTATGTCCTCAAAAATCTTTTACCCTGAAACGTTATTGGTTAAGCGGAAATTTCGAAGGGTGTCAAAGTGCCACACAGTTCTTCAATCTCTGAAGCTTCATATCAAATCAAGAACTGCCCGCAATATGTAAACTCAAGAACACATGTTAAGTGGTTACAAGCAGCGGTCAATTAAATTGGAGGAAAAGCTACTTCCAGGAATCATAAAATTTGGGCACTCACAACCATCTGAATTCCCTGACCTATCCACAAATCGAAGGTAAGTGTTTATTTTCTTTCTTTCTATCTTCGTAAAAGAAATTACCACCCAAAAAATACAGAACTGTCAAGAATTATCAGAATTTGGTACTGTGCAACCTTCACCAGACAAGTGAAACATAAACTTGTAGTCGAGATGAGGTTACACAGAAAGGTCAATGAAAAATTCCACCACAGATAAGCCTAACTGAATGATTATCGTCATTTTTGTTTATGACACTGTAGTGTTAGATTTAGGTTTTAGGGTTGATAATTTCGTGACTTGTATATGAATTTAAAGATATTGAAGACTAGAGCTAACATCACAACTAAAGCATGGATATGAGCTTTGAAGTCTTCATAGTAGCAAAGCGACGCAAACTTCAGCATTTTCCAAGACTTCAAGATCAAAGGGAATAGTGTCTAGAGATACAGGGAGTCAATATTAGGCAGTAGGCATACATCTCGGACAAGGTTGGCCTGTCCTGTGTTTAGTTGAAAATGCACTTAAAACAAGACATGGGAGAGTAACGGACAGTAAGGCAACAGTCTATGACTGCAGTGCCAATCGACTGCCAGACAGGATGTTTAAAAACTATAGCCGTTTTGTTACTGTGTAAGGATCCTTACATTATTCATAGATTTTATCTCCACCAAATGAAACTTGATGCGAGAGAATCCTAAACCACCTATAAACTTTAGAAAACAGTCAAAGAGTGAGTAATGAAGGACTGGAGTGGATTACACATCATCAGCCTCTCCATCAATGTTACCCGAATCATGGGTTGATTTGATACGTGATTGAGTACAAGTACGCAATGTGACACTTCTTTCGTTAGAAGAATGATTTAGGTCGCGATTCGTTTTGTAAATCATAGAATTATAAATTCATATACACACAATTAACTAATAAATATTTTACTTCCAAAACGAATCAGAATTCAAGATAATGTACCGCCAAATATTTGTAAATAATAAATGTTAATTGTTGCATATTTGTATTATGTGAAAATTTTAAATTGCAAAATATAAAAATATGAGTTTATAGAACACCAAAATAAATAAATAACATGTTAAAGTTACAATCTGGGGTTAGGACTATGATGTGGAATTACTTATATCATGAGTCAATTTGTGGTTTGAGTCATAGATTCAATAGTTTTGGATTCAGATTTTTAGCAATCTGGATTGCCAACCCACTCTGTTCCGGGGTCATGCAACCTCAGTTTGTGGGACGCTAGGAGTATATATGATCTGGGTCATTTATTTAAGGTACAATTTAAACTTACCTGTGAAATTAGACACTAATTCTATGACAAATTGTCCTAGTAATAATATCGGCATAGCTCAAGAAGAGTTTGTAAGAACATTGTGATAAAATTAGTTGAGTTGAAGTGGTAGAGGTTACGGGTAAGCCTAATGAAACCAAAAAATAGAGATACAGGTTAACAGTGAGTATATTGAAAACCATTTGTTGTGAGATATTTTGTGGTGATCCTAGAGAATCCCTTACTTGGAACTTTACCGATGGGGTTGGAAGAGTGGATGTAGGACAAGGGTAAGCGAACTACTGTATATATTTGTGTTCAAATGTGGTTGAATGTCCTATTATTAAAACGCATTAAATTATAGGACCATAACAATCTCAAGCTTGTACTAATTTTGTGCTTTTTGGGTTACTATTTGGGTCATTTGGTTGGAGAGGATTGAAAAGATCTTTGAGGACGAAAGTGAGGAGGTTGAAAGGTTATGGTACCGGTTATATTTAGTGGCTTTTTCTTCACTTCCTTTTGGACCTAGGTGTCCTAAGGGGTTTGTGAAAGTTCCTCTTTCTCATATTATTGTGAGCTGGACAGCTTTGTGTGGAACATTGTGTGATTTATTTCCATAGTTGTGTTTGTATGATGTTATTTTGGCTGGACAACTTTTCCACCTTTGATTGGCTTTTATCACTTTTTTCTATATTATCTTATTAATAAAATTACAGTTTCCTAAAAACTGCAAGCTTTAATTCAGAAGTCTTAAACCCTCTTGAAAAACTTTAGTTCATGTTCAAAATAGCAACCACAACATCTAGGCTCTAATTTGTCATAGGATTTTATAGAAAGTTTTATAAACCCAAAATAGACCAGAAGAAGTCTAAGCATTCCACAGTTGCACTTAAAAGTACAATCTAGAGTTATTACTTACTTAAGTTGCTCACTAATAACATGAGAATTTACTAAAATACCCTTAGACTGTTTTTACATGTAGATAGTTACAATTAGGGCTTGGAGAGAGAAAAATTGATGGTTCTATTCACACCCAATGACTTTTTACAGAGTTTATTCTATTCTAAGTTTCTAACGCATGTGTATTATATTCACCTTGAGTACAACGTAAGTCTCCCTTTGGCAATTGCCAGTACACTTTGTGACTCAATATTATGCTGTAAATTCTGAGTCACAGTATAGAGTTGGCTTCGTAACTCAGAGAAAAGTATCAATAAAGTAAAACATGTGACAGGTGGGTGCCTCAAATGAACTATAAAATTTTGATTCATGAACAGAACTTTAAAGTTTAACCCTTGGTCCTTATGATACACCATGAATAAGTTACACAGGATTAGATGACTGCATTGCAAACCATTTATTAGCATCATCCTGTGTGGGTATGTCTGTGTGCATGCATGCACTTGTCTGGGTGCAATTTTATATGTGCAGGCCACATTAATTCTGCATGCAAGAAGATAAGATCAAGAGAACAAACCAAGAAACTCCCGGCCCTTAAGTTCATCCACCCACGTTTCTGCAGCTTCATACAAGGCAGCACGTTCATCAAAAATGTTATATTTCTTCTTCAGGTTCTTGGACACAAAATACATAGCTGCAGCTCCAGCATATTTAACAGTAATTTTTTCGGTGAAGGTGAAATTACCTGGAAGTACAGGAGATGAAATGAGATCGAGGTACTTAACATAGATCAGATTTCAATATTTTCAAAGGATCTGAAGAATAAGGCACCGATATCAAAATGCTGAAGATATTAACCACAAAATAAAAATGAAATCAGAATCAAGGTTAGAATAAAAAACAAAAATCAATTGCACCTACGCCCCCTCACAAAAACCTCCAAAGAAGAAAGTAACAAAAAAAACAAAAGGGAAACAGAAATAGATCCAAAAAAGGAAGGATGACTTTTGTCCTTTAGAACGATACTCTAGTATAATTCTCAACACATTCTTAAATATTACAAGCGCAATATTATGGGACCAATTGAGTGCTTACACCTAAGAAAAATCATCACTGGGAACTACATACATGATATATGAGTTTCTGACCATCCAAAGAATGTACAAGAACCACATACAACACACACATAAAAGAAAAAGAAAGGCAACAATAACAAATTTTCTCTGAACTACATTGAGTTGCATCTCAGAACATTACAGGAAGTGCAGCCAACAAAGATAGTAATAGATGCATATACCTCAAGTAGCCAGAAGAAACTCCATACAAACAGTTTAACCGCAATGAATTCATTCATAATTAGCTAATAAGACACAGAGATCAATGACCAAAAAATAGAAGATAAAGATATCAATGGATTGAACAAAAATGGAATGTTTCTTGCGTCATCGCCACCTCGCATGCGCATATTAAAGAAGAAACACATCAGAGTGACTCTTAAGCATAAATAACAATATATGAAGACAGGTATCCTGCCATAGATTTTAGCATTGTCAAAGATCTGAGAGCTCCAAAATCCATGGAGTAGTTTGATATATTCATGGTGATTGTCATATGACACTACATCTTAATACATAAGATCAACATAATACTTACCATTGCTAGTGATATAATCAAAGGACTCCAAAGCCTCAGATGTATTTCGGTAGATGTTTGGTGATAAGATATGCACCAAATGATTATCAACCCACCTATAGGGAACACATAAATCATCACCAGCTGAACGTGTCAAAGGAAAAACATAAACGTTATACTACAGTGATCCCCTTTGTAGATCATCACCAGCTGAATGTGTAAAAGGAAAAACATAAATGTTATATTACAGTGATCCCCTTTTTAGGACATAAGATCTCTTCACAGTAACAATTTATCACCATCAAATCCAAGCTTTTTGCATACCTCCTTCATTCAAAGCCAAGTACCTTCATTCCACCATTTTCAATCCTAATCCTGCAGCTTGTCTATAACTTAAAACTTACCTAAAAGCAGTCAATATCAGGAGTGGGAGTTTTGAGGTGGTGTTTTACAAGATATGTTTCACATATGTGTGTGTGCTATGTATGTACGTTTTTGTGAGTATATTTGTATTTTCCATGAATCTGACATAGCAGGTCTTCTGCACATGTTTTCTTAATTACCATTTGGAATTTTCATTTACAATGGTGGTATATGTATATAACATCATTTTGTTACTTGACATGTTTGTATACCGTGTGCCTCATCAAGTATTTACATAAATCCACAAATTAGTAATCATTTAACAGTAGTGATAAATAGAGATCATATTCCCAGTTGACAAAGCTTCTCAGCAATTACATTCAACTAGCCACACAAATCATTTCTCCGGTTGTTTAGCTACAGTTATGCAAGTAACCAATACCTAAAGGTGGCAGCCAAAAACAATTAGAATACAAATCAATGCTATATTTGGTCCCAGAATGTCAACCGAATGCTGAGAGCTAATTCCCCACCCTCTCTAACCAGAAAATATCCAAGTAATTTTTTTTTAATTATCATGTCAAATTAAAAATTAAACTGTCAAGCATAAAATCTTTCGCGAAATATGCAGAAATTCAGAAACAAAACACTAGCTGCAGAAAAATGGGGGGAGTAGAACATACTGGCGCCACTTTTTCTCTTCATTGTCATCAGGGACTGAATTAGTGGATTTCTCAGGAAGAATCTTGTTGCACAACTTATCAATGATTGCTGCAAACATAGGAAAAACCACATGCTAGTTTAGTGGGTGCTGCAATGATCTAGCCAACTGTATATATATCCATAGCCTGCTTTATGGTATATATCATCTTAGAGTTAGTATTTTTAATCCAATGCATAAAAAGAGGAAAAATTTTGAAAAAAAATTCTATACAGGACAATGATAGCAAGAACCTGATGAGTCAACCAACTGCTCCCCATCCACCATCAATATGGGGACCTTCTTATAATCAGACCATTTGATTTCCTTTTTACTAATTGGGTTCACCTCCACAACTTTGTACGGTATATCATAATAGTCCAGGACAGCTGAGATCACCAATAAAAACAACAGAAAGATAACTTTTTTACAGCACTGAACAAGAAAAATAACACAGCAAAGGAAGAAGCAAGCATCATATATCAGGTCCTTAGCCCCAGAAGACCCGTCTTTTACCCAGTTTAGTCCGAAACCAATTAGTGACCCCTCAAATGATTGGATATATTTGGCTAGATGGAAAGATTTTGTTCCTCAAAACTAACTAAAGAGAAAAGGGAATTTTTTCTCAGCTACACCATAACTTTTGTCAAGATAAGCAAGCCTTAAAGAGCACTAACATGCAACATTATATTGTGAACCTCTTTTGGTCGGGACAAATAAAGCCCAAAGTTGTGCCTGTCTTTTCTACTAAGAAAAGCATGCAAAATCTAGTATTTCAGCAGTTGTAACTTTTTACTTGCTCTGATAAGCATACTAGGTCTCTTGAAATTTGGTTGCCTGCTTGCAAGATAACTAAGGGAAAACAACATGTCACATATCTTTACTATCTATTGTTTGTATACAGCGGCAACAACTTGTGGGCAATAGAAACCATAAAACAATCCATGAGGAGTCAAATCAACCAAATGCCAGTCTCATTCCTAGTTACAGATAATTTTAGTGTAAACTAACAACCATCATGCTTCATTTTAAGTCTGTTGTATATGGAGAACTCACAAATCTAATCTTAGTATGGTTGCCTTTGAATATATAGTCCACTTTTAATTTGGAATCCAATCTAACCTATAGGCTATAACACAATAGCAAACCCTTTCATAATTCTTGCTCTGGACTCCTCTTGAACGCCTATACTGGTCTGCATCTATGCCTGGATTGGAGGACTCCTTATCTTTCTTTTCATTTTTTGGTGGGGAGTGGTTTTTATGCACCCATTGTCTTCAGACTGTTTTGGCACCCCAAATATAAAAAACAAACAGAAACCCTAAAAAAGAAATAAACACACTGGAGGACAACTTCAACCAACAACTTTGGTTTTTAACAAACCATTTTTTATCAACTCGTTTACCTATTTGCAGTGTCCTGCAGCTGACATTTTTAGTCTTCTTCCTCATCATTATATAACATAATACAGCTACGTTCATTCTCATTTTAATTGAAGGACCAATGTTACAGTGTATAAGTCAATTATACTTCCCTTGTAATTTATATAATAGCAACAAACCCAAAATAGGACACAAAATTAGTCCAAATGAAAATCATGGGATAGTTCCAGAAATGAGAATTACCCACACCGCACTGAACCGCTTGCCATGTTAATTTCCTCGTATCCACATTCATACAGTATGGCACACATTTACATATACATGAGTTAACTTACAAAGATAAAGTTAAAGCCAACCTTATGCTCAAACTTAAGTCAACCACAGAATCTGAACAGATCATATTTTATCCAGTGATTGTTGACAAAATAAGACAATCCAATCCAGTCATTATAGGGCCAAATTTCCATTATCTTCATCTTTACAATAAACAGGATAACAAGAAGAAATATACTACCCAAATTTTAAAACAAGAAGCAATTAGCCAATATATATATATAAAAGTTGTTTGCCTGCGAGAAAGCTATTTGGGAGCCAAACCCAAAACCATATCAGGCACAGTTAACTTATTACCATATCAACTTGGACACCAAAATTTTCAAAATAAAACGCCAGAGTCTAAGAATGTTTCTCGGGAGCTCCACCTCTTCCAGCCACCATTTAGAAACCAAATGCAGTATTCAAACTTAGCCAATGGATTCAAGTGATATCATAATCGGTCAAAGCAAATATCACTCACAACGCTATCCATTTCTTTTTGTTGAATTAAATATTCAACAAAGACACGCATAATATAAATCAAGATATACACGCATAGTCGTTACTAATTCTCAGGATATTAAAAAATTTTGTTCAACCAATAAAATTATCCTTTAATTTCTTTCCTAGTAGATGGTTGAAGGGGAGACACCTAGGGGAGACGAACACCTGTTCTCCTTTGCTATTACAGTCATAGTCCAGGCAAACACACACAGATAGGATTCAATTTCTTTCTCACAAATATTTCATTTACCAATGAATATAAATATAATGTCCCATTTGAGCTTAAATGATCTATTTGACAGACAATTTAACAATATTAAAGTAAGATTAACAATTATTTGAAAGCAAATTGTTCAAGCATAAGATTGAGATCAGCAAAAATGATATAAACAATGAGATGTTATTTACCTTTGACCTTGTTACAGAATGGGCAAGCCTCATATTGATAAAGAATAACATCCTTGGGTACGGCTTCAGGCGATGGAGGCTCTTTAGCGTACACCTCTTGAGACAATGTGGCCACTCCGGCAACCGTGGCCAGAGCTCCGGCTAGGCCAAGGGACACAGCTTTGGCTGAGCCAGAGATGGAACTAGACCACCAACGACGAGTGGATGATGTAGTGGTGCCGTATAACGCGGCCTGGAGGAGCCTGGGTTGGACGGTGGTGGCGCAGCCTTCGTTGGCGGAGAGGAGTGCCCGGGAGAGGGCTGAGGCAGCGAGAGTCGAAGCTCTTCTCATTGTCTGTGTGTGTGTGCGAGAGAGAGAGAGAGAGACGGAAGGTTATTGGAATTGTCCGGTGATAGATCTGCTGAGGTTTTAGTAGGGCCTAAGAGGCGACTGCTTGCTACAAAAGACGGTGATTGAATGAATCGGGTCGGATCAAAACAAAAACATTAATGGAGAATTATATCAAGATCCCCTAAATTTTGTCACTTAATCATTTAGACCTACTAATATTTAAAATATTACACACAAACCCTTTAAAGTTTGTACACACGTAACACTTAGACCTGTTATAAATATATCTATTAATAAATTATACTTAAATCCTTTGAAGTTTATAAATATATATCACTTAGACCCTTTAAGTTTTAAATGTTATACTTAGATCAAAAATATTTTAATTAAAGATAAAATATTAAATATTTTAAATTTTACAATTAAAATTCATGTTATATTGTATCATTTATTGAAATAAAAATTTATTTTTTTCTTAAAAAATTATAATTAGTATAATTATATTATCTATTAAATTTTAATTTGATCGTTTAAACGACCAAATTAAAATATCAAACTACCTCAATTAAAGCTAAAATATATTGTGTCTATTACAGTTTTACCACTTATTTAATTTTTTTCAGTTTTATTGTAATAGATAGTATAATTATATACTAACTATGATTTTTTTTTTTTAAATAAGATTTTTATTTTTAATTTATTTTAATAAATTACATAATAAAACATGAATTTTGGATGTAAAATTTATGTTTCATTATGAATGAGTTGGACCCCTTATTTGATTTTTTTTAGTTTTATTCCAATTGATAAAATAATTATATATTAAATATGATTTTTTAAGAAAAAATTAATTTTTTAATTTTAATTTTATTTCAATAAATAATACAATAAAATATTTTTTTTTGTAAAATTTAAAATATTTGATATTCTATCTTTGATTGGAGTACATTTAGTCTAAATATAATATTTTAAATTTAAGGGGTCTATGTATTATATACTTACAAACTTTAAGAGGTGTAAGTGTAATTTATTAATGAATATATTGGAATGGGTTTAAGTGTTACACATGTATAAACTTTATGAGGTATATGTATAATATTTTAAATATCATAAGATCTAAGTAATTAAGTAACAAATTTCAAAGAGTTTAGGTATAACTCTCTCAAGCATTAAACATCAGCCTTTTTTCCTAGGTAAGGAAGGAATAAAAAAGTAAATTGATTAAAAAAATACACATATAACCCTCAAATTATGATTCTTTCGTCAATTAAGTTCTTAATTTTTTTTTTCAATATAGAACCTCTTATCAGGCTGCAACTCATTTGTGTCATGTGAGTGAAAATGTGAGTAACATTCTTCGTCACTCACATAAACATTTAATTACTATTAAATTTGATCACTATTTTCTTTACTTGAGATACGCACTGTAGAATAAATTATAATATAAATAATTTGTTCTTTTGTTGTATTTAATCACGTTGATTTTTGCAAAAGATACGTATTTTTTAAAACTATGCAAAAGTACAAATTGTTTTCGGAAACTCATTATTACCGTCTTAGTTATTTAAAATTTGGAAAAATATAATTATTATAAGTGAAAAAGTATATATTATTGTTAGTTTAACATTATAAAATAATTTGTTATTAACAATTTGAAGTTGAGATTTAATATACAGGTGAGATTATTTTACTGTAAATTATATGTCCAGCGTCTGAATTACACAAATTATATTTTTATAAAATTAAGATTACATATATTTAACTCTTTATAAATCTCTTAATGACAAAAACCTCGTAAAATTGTATGGTATCACAATTCTCTAAGCCTTTGTTTCAAACAAATTACATCAAACTCAAACTTTTATATGACAAGGCAAAAGACCACATCTACCATTGGTGTTCTTTGATGTTGGCACGTAATTTTTGTTAGGTGGGATTATTTCCACCCCACAAATTTATATTTTTATCCTATTTAATTTATCATTATCAAACTACTAAATTTATTATTTTTACACTCATCCCATTAGTAATTAAGGCCACCATATTCTACATATAACCTATTAATAGTTAAGTTCAATAATTCTATGTATACCTCATTTATTGAAAGAAGTCATCATAAGAAAAAAATAATGAAGAAAAACAATTAGTTTGAATAGATAAATATATTTATGAAACAAAAAAAAAACCAAAAACAAAACAAGTAATAAAAAACATGCACGTCGAAAAAAGAAAAAAAAAAGAATGAAAAAAAGAAGAAGAAGAAGAAGAAGAAAGAGGAAGACGAAAACAAGAAAAAAGAAAATAACCAAACAAGAAGAAAGAGGAATAAATAAGCAAACCAAAATAAGAAGAAAAAAAATTCAAGTAAAAATTAAAAGAACGAACAAAATTACAAGACGCAAAACCAAAAATGAATAAAAAAAATCAAGCATAGACACAAAATAAAATAAAAAACTATAATAACAATCTTAGAGGCAAAACTTTAATAAGACAAAAAAAAATTAAATACTATAAAAACATACATATATATACACTCACAGGTATAAAATCTAAATACAAAATTATTAAATTTGACAGATATATCAAAATATACCTAAAATAATGAAAATTCATATAACAATATATGAAATCAAACATAAATTTAAATTGAGAAAATAATACTAACTCATATCTTACTGAAAAAATTCATATCAAAAAATATTTTTAGTGAGTGTATGAGATGAGATAGATAATAAAACCCTGATTATAACAAAATATAAAATGAGTTTATTTATTGAAAGAAGTGTATATAACATGTGGTGAAATTAATTAATAATGAGGTGAAAATAGAAAGTGTGAGTTTAATAGTTTAGTAATGAAAAATTAAACGGGGTGAGAATGAAGATTTTAATAATAGCCTTATCCTTTTTTGTTAATTATTTGGACAAAATTTAGTATGATAATTATTCAAAAAATTATATATAGGAAAAGCAAAAAAAATAATAATAATAATAAATTTTACCTGCACCCGGTTTTGATCGGGCGAGACCCGACCCAACCACAATGTCTTCAAAGTTCAAGCCATAAAAATCAAAACCCTTCCTTTCCAAATGCGATAAACCCTGGCCCCTTCTCATTTCCAACTTCTTCACACAAAAAATGTCACCAACTACAAAAATTTTCTCTCTCCTGAAACCCTCAATATTCCTCCGTTCCCAACACTCCCTTCTCTCTCCATTTCACATCCCCAATCTCTCTCCTTCCCCTTTGCTCCGGTTCCACCGCTACAGTTCTTCTTCCGCTTCTGTACTTCATACTGATACTACTAATACTACTCTCACCACCGGTACCACAGAAGATATTTTTATTCACCACCCCTGGCCTGAATGGGTTCGTTTTGTTGATCGCTTGAGTAGCAAAGGCTACCTTAAAGAGAGTTCTTTGGCTCCGGCGGTGACGGTGGCCGATGATGGCGGTGACATTAGAGAAACCCGTGGCGGTATTGACGGTGATGGAGTTGAGTATAAGGATATAAACTTGTTGAAGGACGGTTGTCTTAGTTTCGCCCGTGACCGGTTCGACATTTTCAAGTAAGGAGTTTGTGTGTCCTGTTTGGTTGCTGAGAAAAAGTGGGAATAAAATGATGGAACATGATAATTCATTGAGTTTTATATATTGATTCCTGTTTGAATTTCGGAATCTGCTATGTTTAACGCAATAACGAAGAAAATATGAGCATTAGGGGTTAGGTGTGTAGTTTTTTTTTGTTTTGTGGTTTTTTTGGGGGGGGGGGGGGTCTTTTTTTTTTTTTTTTGGATTTCCGAATAATTCATTGGTAATAAAACCTTAAAATTAATAAGCCAACCGTGTGGGTACTCTTTCACAATGCATGTTTAAGTAGCTTTTGGATTTTCCTTGCATGAGTTTTATGCTTTATTTTTGAATGTGAATTTCCTTATTTTCAACTGAGGAGTTGGAGCTATATAATCGGTGGGGTTGCTGAGGAAAATGAACACTTTTAGTCTCATGGTACTTACATGCCCAAGGAAGAGTCAATTGACTAGATCAAATGTGTCATTAGACTGAGCTGACTACGGGTATTTTGTTTGTGTTTCGAACTAAAAGGACTTATTTGTTTTGTAATGCAGATCATTGTCTAAGGAAGATATTCAGAGAGTTGTAGAAAAGGGATGTCCCAATCTCTTCCGGAAAGCTGTTAATTCGGCGAAGAGGTTGAGGGCATACTTACATCTCGATGAAGGAGATGTAAGGTTTTTCATTTTTTTTATAGTGATGGAAATAAATAGATATGCACTGTGAGATAAAGTTAGTATGTAGTTTAGTATGGTTTCTTTTTTGGGGTCTGAGTAAAGTACTTAAGTGCAGGTATGTAGTGCTTGCAATCTGCGAGGATCATGTGATAGAGCCTACGTAATACTAAAGGAAACTGAAGCATCTGCTCGCACAGTGGATATTGTTCGTATCCTGTTGCTCTATGCGCTAGATCCACTTGTCATTTCGGGAGCAGAGAAACCTTCTAGTAGAGGGGCTATTGAAGCATCCGCAAGAAAATTGATCCTTGAGTTGATTGAACTGAGCGAGACTTCCCCTGACCCAGAACTCCCAAAGCCTGCTGTGAAAGCTAGTCAAATAAAAGAAAAATCTTTGGATTCACTGGTAGACGATTTCTCAAGAGATGCTGAAATGAAGAGAGGAGACTGGATGTGTCTTAAGTAAGTTTCTTTGGAAGGTTTGATCAAATCCTTAGTTTTTGTATTCTGACTAAAAAGATTATCTGTGGCTCTAACTTATTTGAGAAAATACTTTATTTAATTTATTTGCATAATTTAAGGCCATGAAAGCCCAAATAAAGAAAGGAAAACTTGAACAACTTGAAACCGATATTAAGAAAGAATACTTACAAATGAAAATTTATTTGTGTGGGTCGAAGGATGTGCACAATTTATACAAAGAAGTGCATTTCCCAGATTGCTATTTGGGAATTGATGATACATACATAAGATGGGTCAAAATGCATGTAGGATTCCTTTGAGATAGAAGGTATTAACATTGTTCCTGAAGTAAATGTTGGGTGAAGGAGCTGACTAGATCCTAGTTGTCCAAATGGGAAGAAATGTGCTGAGGAAGGTATAGTGAACTAAATAAATCAATTCTTTTATTGTTGTTGGGGCCCACAATAAAGGAAATATTTTAGTGGATTGTTTCGGTCATCCAAGAAACGGAAATGTTTTGAAAATATAATGAAAATGGATAAAAAAAAATTGAGTATTTATTTTTAGAATATTCCAAAACATTAATTGAAAAATACCTAAACATCTTGAAACATTAGAATTTCGATTCAATCACTAATTCGTTTCAGTTTCCTTTGGAACAAAAACATTTTGGTCATTTCGACCATTTTTAAACGAAATTTTGATTCTCACTCTCTTGTCTTTTTTGATGCTTTAGTTGCCAAATGAGTCAATTGTGTTGACGAATCCATTCAATTGATAACAATGCAAGAAATGATTTTGGGTATTTTGATTAGAAATATTGCACTTAAAAGTTGTGTCCTCACAATAATTCAGGTGGTCCTTTCTGATACATGTGCCTGTTTCTTCAATACACTCATCTGCCCGGTCAAATGATTGAAAAACTATCTCACATTTGGAATGCAGTGACCATTGATGGATAAATTTCCTCTTTGTGGTTTGCTTGATTAACTCTTCCAAGTTGCAAACATAAACTTGATAACCAAGAATAGTTTTAGTTCATGCCATTAAATTTTTTCTATCTTCATTCTTATTGATCTTGCTATATTTGTTATTATTTATTGTTTTTTAGCATTTTTTTACTAACTTCTGCTGGGCCATGAGCTAATGCCTTATGGATGTTGCTGTTTAGGTGCAATTTCATGAACTTCTCTAGAAATATAAAATGTCGTAAATGCGGAGATGGTGGACCTAGAAGAGTTGGTGGGGATGATGTTGAAATGAAGAAAGGAGATTGGGTTTGCCATGAGTAAGTTCTCTCTTTTTAAGTTAGGATTTGTGTAATAACTATTTTCACAATGTCACTCTATTTGCGTGACTCTACCCAACAAAGCTTTTTCACATCCATTTGGGTAGTTTACATGATTTTTTTTGTGCCACCATGCTCTGTTATCAAATTGGTTAAGTAGCGTTGAACTTTTCAACCATGGTTAAATCTGAATTTTACCTCAGGTCCGGTTGTCTATAGAAATCCAAATTTTCTTTCCTATTGCTTGAATCTGGAAAATGTATTTGAAAAGCTCAGTAAGAAGCATTTTTATAACTGGTAATAGAGTTAAGAAAAGACGTGGAAATTCACTTGAAACAAAAAAAAAATGCAAAGTTACATATGTCAAATCTGTATCTGCTTACTGCCTTCTGTTCATTAGTATCTTTTAATTCTTTTTCTATAAATATTTGATTAGTTTCGATCTCAAATTAAGTTTCAAGACGCTTTAGGAGTTTTTGTGAACAGGTTTGGTAGTAGTTATGAACGCTGTTTGGATCTGGCTGAATTTTGTTGTTTGGCTGAGGGAGTGTTTGCCTTTCCAACATAGCAGGCAGGAACATGTAGGAGTGGCAATTAACCCTTGTAAATTCCCGTCCATTTCACTCTTGTTAGGGTGGTTTTGGGGAAGTCCCAACCACGTTAAAATCATATTTGCGGAAGAATTGTGCAACCAATTCCCATTCAGGATGGTTCGTTTTAGGCTGGCCTTTCTCCACCAGGTTAAAAAAATAAGAATCAACCCTCTTTTTTTGATCTAATCTGTCGTGATCGCTTTTGGTCACTGGTTCAGAATTATCACGTCATCTTTATCCCCTAAGATTCGTGGTCATTTTGGCTGCTCATCATCACTGGTTCACTATGGCATTGGGTACCCTTGCACATATTTTTTCTCTCTCCTCACACATTCTATCCAAGATTTGAGTTGGCCTATTAATAAAATGAGGAGCTTATGAGTTTTTTTCCACCAAATTGTCCTCACATTTTTTGGAGTTTACATATTGGAGTTATGTTGGGTTTTAGTAGTGTGAACTTTCTTTTTAATGTACTTTAGTTCTGTTTGATTACTGTGTGCTAAGTTTTAGAAGGCTTATGTGAGTTGGTATTTTAGTGTCTGCAAAGAAGATTGAAAAAAGAATGGGAATGTAAGTCTTGTCACTTTACTTTACATTGTATTGAATTTCTGCCACTAGAAAACCTCATATCACTTTAACTAACACAATCTGAAGTTGTCAAACACTAACCTATTTCCTTAATCTGTTATGTAAACCCACCATTTTCTCTTGTAGTTTAGCCTACCAGACAAAAACTCTAGGCTGTCCAGTGCCACCTCTTCAATCACGGGCTGGGATTTTCTTTGTACTAGTTTTTTGTACTAATAGTAGTAATTGGAATTTAAATTCCATCTTAATTTTTCTGGTATATATAATACTCACACCTTCTTTTTGTGCATAATACAGGGCACAGATAGAATAGACAAGGCAAATTGGATTTTTTGGGGATGTTTTTCTTAGTTCAATGCTAATTTTACAAGACAGTAAATATGAGGTGTGGGATTACATAATCCGTCCATCAGCTGACAAGATACATCATTTTCACGGTAGTTATTATGCATGTAGGAATAATCTTTTGTCTTCTTATGTATGTCTCTGAATTATCATAGACCTCCGATATGTTGGTATATTAGAAATATATAGTCGGACATTGAGTTTGCACCAATTTAAAGGTCGATGCTAGTTTTCATCATTACTTTTTTTTCTTTCTTCCCTTAACTTTTTTTTTTCTTTTGATAGCCATTTCAATCTACTATTCCTTATAGTTGAATGCATTGGCTGCGATTGAACCCTTACTCTTTACTATTATTTGTAGCAACATATTATTATACTATTCTTGAAATTTTGGTTGGAAAATCCCACATCTGGAGGCTAACCAGCTTCTGTTGTTAAATGTAGTCTTCCATTATTAGTCTTTTTCGTGAATTCTCAGTTTCTAAACATTTTATTGATCTATCAAGGGTTGATTTTATTCTTTTTTTCTGATACAATATTCTCTTACTATCCCTGTCTCCTCTTTTTTTCCTCTTTATGTTATGCTTGGACTGGATGGATATTAGAATTGCTCATATTTCACATCAGTTTGATCCTCTCCAGTTTATTGCAGATGCAGTTTTATGAATTTTGCTAGAAATGTACGATGTCTCAAATGCAAAGCAGAGGGGCCTAAGAGGGTTAGTGCTGATAATGTTGAAATGAAGAAAGGAGATTGGAACTGCTCACAGTAAGTTGATTACAACTTGTGTGTTTTGATTTCTTTTCATCTGGTTTGGTGGACACGGGATATCTTAAGTTTTGACTGTGGCATCAGGATACTCCAATACCATTGTCCTAGTCTGGCTTTTGGAGTTTCTCATGTGGTAACACAAATTAAAAGTCAGACTGTGGTGCCATCTGTTTATCTTATTGTCTATTCCTTATTTTACTCTCTGAAGAACACCATCATATTCTGTCAAAACTTGAGGGGCCATAGGAAATACAATTTTCTGTGAGCCAAACCTAGGTCTAGCATGACCGGGAAAGATGTCATCAATTTTGTCATAGCACAACCTGCAAAGATGTAATCAATTTTGCCATTTATTAAATTACGAGGAAAACATACCCATCTTTACTTGACAAAAAAAAAGGAAGAATAAAAGATTGTGAAGGAGTGATAGGCCTCCATGTGGTTGACACTGCTTGAAATTCATGGAAATATATTTCTCAGGGATGTCTTTGTTTCTCTCAGTATGTTGATCTCATTGTAGGAAATGGGGAAGTAATTAGATTTTGGGAAGATGTGTGGAGGGATGATAGGCCTTTTGCATCGTTATTTCCTCGATTATTTCAGTTGTCACTTTCTCATAATGCTCAAATTGTTTCATTGGTATCATCCTTTGCTCTTTCCATCAAGTAAAATTTTAATCTCATGAGAACCTCAATGATAGGGAGGATAATGATCTTTGATCTCTTTTACCCTTGTTGGATATATTCTATGGCAGCCAGTTTCCGATAAAAGTGGGTGGTCTGTTCTTTCAAATTTTTCTTGGAGATCTTTCTTTGGTGCATGGATTCATGATCCTAACTTACCACAGTTTGAGTCTTCTAGATGGTCTGAAAATTAAGTGTCACTTAAATTTCAAGTATTCTCTGGAACTATAGTTCCAAAGAGACTTAATACTTATGATTTTACTACAAAAAGGAGACCTCGTATATTTTTGCTTCCCAAGTGGTGTAATTTGTGTCAAAGTAGCAGGGAGAGTACTGATCATTTGTTTATTCTCCTGTAGTTTTGTTGCTATGGAAAAGATTATTTTGTTTGTTGAGTGTTGGATTTCTCCACCTTCAAGTATTGCAATGCTAGAAATGGATTTTTGGAGTTTTAGAAATAGTAAGAAAGCTTGGGCAATTTGGAAATGCATAATAATGACTAGTTTTTGGCGTTTTCATGCTTTGAGAGGAGCAAAAGAATTTTGGAAGACGATTGTGTGAGGATCTTGGCTTCCTTCTAGGCTTTGATGTCACCTCAATTTTGCGAGAATTCCTTTGGTCTTGATTAGAGCGGTTTGGAGATTCATGTGTGATATGCAACTTCTATCAATCTTTTCTTCCTTTTTTTTTTCCTTTTTCCTTATTGATGGACTACTTGTCCTGTGTATGTCATTATTATGAAGGAAAACCGTTGTTACTGATCCAAAAGTAAAAAATAAAAATTAGAACCAAATTTAGCTTATGTCTTACCGTTTCTCATATGTATAGTAAAATCTAGCATATCGCAAGCTATACTAAGAAATGTATTAGTTTTTTGGTTTGTTTTTGTATGTGTTTTATTCCTTGCTTTTTTTTCTTTTGAAACATCCAGTGGGTTGTATGTAGGTGTGGGTTCATGAATTTTGCAAGCAACACCAAGTGTCTGCGCTGTCGAGGGCCACGTCCCAAGAGGCAATTGAATCCCGGAGAGTGGGAATGCCCGTCGTGAGTGTCTCTATTTCTCAGCTGAGGTTCAAATCTGGTAAGATGACTGATAACATCTATAAATTAACACATTTCTTTCTGTAGGTGTGATTTCCTTAATTTCAAAGGGAACATGGTATGCCGCAAATGCAATTGTGAACGCCTCAAAGACGTGCAATCAGAGGATGAAGATCAGCCATGGAGGAGGCCTTTTTAAGCAGCTTTTTTGGCGAGCTTATAAGCGCTAATCTCTGGTTTTGGAGATTGATCATCAAATAGTCATATTTTTCACCAAATATACCCGACACACACGACTTGGGGCTTCTAGTTTGGCTGGTGGTATGCAAACAAAGAGAAGATAGACAAGGTGGAAAAGTTTTCCTTTCCTTTTATAAGTTAGATGGTTGAGATGAATCTATGGGGGTTTTCTTTACTATGTAGTTCTTGGTTTACATAACCTTTGATTTTATTCTTTGTAAGTATTTAATGCTTATCCTAAGATGAAAACCAAAAGAATTCCTGTTTTGCAAATAAGGGACAGATGCGTTTTGTCAGTAGGAGGACCACCACCACCACCCTCGTACCATTTATTAAAATTTAATCTTAACAATATTAACTGTCCATTAAATCTTCAAAATACATACATTTTCCTCATACTACTTATCATCTGACGAAAAAAACACTTTTATATTTTCAATTCGAGTTATATTAGACTCTGAATAAAAATGATGGGTACTTCAATAAAGGATATGTTGTTCGGATGTGTTGTAAGGAAAGATGAAAATTTCGTTTCAGTGAATTGCGAAAGAGAAGTGTTTTGATGTTTTTCAAAAATATTTCGAAAATAGAATGAAAAAATAAAAATTATGAGAATTATTTTTTTGTATAAATTCATTGAAACATTATAAAACACTTCGAAACATATATATAATAAATTAGATAGGTGTTTGAATGTATAGGGGTATATTTTTTTTCCCAAATTTCATTCCCCCTCCCCCAAAAAAAAAAAAATTCAAAAACCCAACACACTCCCCCCCCCACCCCCAAATTTTTTTTTTTAAATCCAACACACTCCACAATTACACGTACATACAACACACAATTATCATTAGTATTACATAGTGTACAATAGTCACATAGTATAGTTATAAAAATATCCAGAAGTAATAAAAATTTGATTTCATCATTAATTCATTTAGATCTTCTTGAAAACAGTAACAATTCAATTGTTTCAAAATAAAAATTATGATCCTTAGTTATAATGACTCATATCATGTGGGCTTTGTAGTGAGTACAGCTTAATTTTAGTTCATTGTCATTTGAAACCAACCCAATCTGCTCATTGATTGTGACGAGTATAAAAAATATACAATTAAGACATTTTTTTCACTCAACCAAACCAAAAGAATTCAAGTCATATAAAGGGTCCTGAATAAATATTGTCATCCATAGTAGCCAGTAGCATTCAGAATCCTTTGATAGCAAACCTACATTATATGTGCCACTATGACCACTCTTCCGAGAGGACTTTTAGTTCTGAAATTTGGAAATTGTGATAACTCCAACTTCTAATTGCAATGACACAACTTCTAAGATTACATTCTGAACAATAGAAAGACATCTATAACCCCAAAATTCATACTATTGTTTGACATTTCCCTTAAAATCAAGGATCACATGGTCACAAATGTCGTTAGCTCTTCCTCTTCCTTTCTTTTGGTGTAAAAAAACAATGGAAACACTGATTGATCTGATATACTATCTTCAATGATTGTGATTTGCATGCGCTAATTCTACGTTAAACACAAGTTATGGATACACAAGACTAAGAGCATTTGTTATTTCAGCCTTGCCCAAGAACCCTCTATTCTACAATGAGCGGAGAGACAATAAAAGCAACCCTTCTTTAACCAAACCACCAGAAGATCAAGCCTATACATCTTTCTGTCGATAATCTTACCTTTTATACTTGGAGAAACCAGAAACTATTGTTGTAGTTCTCAACAATCCTAATTGGCCACAGGTGCATCTTGCTCATTAGGTTGATGCAGAAGGGCGACCTCCTCAGCAGCAGGAACGGCATGCCTACGTTGCCGTTCTCGTAAGTAAAGCACTGTTAGGAGGCAGACAAAGAGAGTGAGGATTGTCACATTTCCTTCCTCCATGATCACATTTTCCACCCATGTTTCCACTTTTGGATAAACTCCAGGCAGTGAATCAATCAAGTCAACCTAGAATGAAAACAAAAAAAAACCAAATAATCAGAGTCCATTGTAGCGGCCACCGAGAATTAATTAGTAAAAGAGCTGGCCAAAATTCATTGAATAATGCCAAAGAAAGTGAATGCAAACCAAGTACAGAACAAGTACAAAAACTCACCACCAATGTAAGCTGAAATTAGTCCTTTTGCTTTAGGAATCAGAATATCAAGCATGGGCAACAAGAAGGATAATGTCAATCTAATCTACTGAACCTGAACAGTTCACAAAGAAAGTGAACCAATCTAAACAGAACCTGACTTTTCAAGTCATCAATCTAAAGGTAGAAATTTGAAACAAGACGCATGTTTTTCCAGTGTGACTTTCTATTTTAAGTGGCAGCACCAAATGTTTTTCCAACTCTAGCCATGTACGAGGAGAATAGTTATTTAGCTTTTGGTTTTTCTGTCCTCAGTAACAAATTAACTAGGAAGAAGACAATTGAACTTTTAAGCCTCCAAATTTTATTTTCTTTTCTTCAATTACCAAATCAAAATAAGTGTTGGAATTCAAAATTAAACGGGTATCAGACAAGGGCAGGATCAGCTATCTGGCAAAGGTGAAGTATATTGTACAAGGACACAGCTGGAATAACAAACAAAAAGTATATCTGGCTGGCCACACAATTCCTTGTCAGGACAGAAAAAGGTGTTGGGCAAAAATTCTGAACCTGTGGTACCATACCTATAGATACTCAAAAAGGAACTTTCCCACCCTATTACAATACACAAAACTTGGCTGATGTCCACTTACAGATATATTTAGATGCTGTAGAGGATGCATTTTCTAAAAATTAAAAAAACTGTAGTATGCTTAGCCTAAATTTGTACATGTCATTTGAGGGTTTTTGTTTATGACTCGAGCAGACATTGAGTGCTTTAGATGTCTATGGAACCACAAATATATTTTTCCCCTTGCAGGAACCCCACTCATTTTACATTGTAAACATCTTATCCATGCTCCAGCAAGTTCATTCAGCCAATGAATGCAGTCAGTTGGCAGTTGGCAATGTTGCCCTAACATCTAGGGTGTATACTATTTTTCAAATAAACATGCTCTCATAGTTTGAGATTTTCTTTGTCTAAGCAAGTTTTAGACGTGTTACGACTCTTAAAAAACAACCAATTATTCAAATGTGTCATGCAAGTATTTAACTATCAAAGCAATAAATAGAGCTCAAGGAACCATAACTCATACTGCCAAAAAAAAAAAAAATTAGTCGAAGAGGGGGAAATCACATTGTTTCCCACATTACCCTTCATAGAATTCTGAATGTGCAAATTGAAAAAAGAGCTTGTATCCCACATCGAATGATTGGAATCAACCAATGTTGGTTTATATGCTTAGGGGCCTCCCACTCATTGCCAATTGATTTTGGGTAGGAGACTCTAACATAGGATCAAAGCTGGACCTTAGGTGGTTTTGGGCCGAATGCTCTAGCACATCATATATTTTGTAACATTGTCCTCGTATCTGTCATTTTTCGGCTTTCATATTTTTCTTGAATAAATTAGATGTCACTCCTTTACTAGATTAACAAAAACAAGAAGGTCACTAATGTTGTTGAAATTGCAATAATTGCAGTATTCACATAAAGAGGATAGTTTCAAGTGAAAAACATGGATAATAGTTTGACTACATGATTTGAGAAACAAAGTAGTGAGAAAAAACTTTCTTATTAAAGTTACACAGAGCAATAGAGGGCAAACACACCCATATAAACACAGGAAGTCAGCTTGGACAAGTTAAGTCCACCAACTTCACAAATGACTCATTGGTCAATTGATTCAAGATTGCTTCCATGATACATGAAGTTACAAAAACTGAGTGTGCAAAGGATAGACACTGCATTTTCACAGAGACTTGCCAGAGCCTTTCTTAATTGCTAACTTACTTCTTAATCATACTCATACATACCAAAAGCACTGATAAAAATATGGATCACATGTGTCATGCAATACCAGGTGTACACCTAGGTGTACCAGGCCAAAGTGTAGGACAGATTATCCACCCAGATTGTTAGAACTGGTCTTTGCTGCCAATAGCCCACCAGAAGAAGTTCCAAAAACTACATATTAATGTTATCAAACAAAAAAAGATAAATTTCAGTCTACAACTAAACCTCTCCATAACTGAGGACATTTTCCCAATGAACTTTCAAGGACACCAACAGTCAACACCAACAGTCAACAACAAAATTTATCCCCAATGACGTTGGAAATTTACATTCAAGAAGGATTTCAAACCTCCGGATGGGTGTGATTGAGAAGTTGTATGGACATCATATGCATTTAAAAGATGGACACCAAAGGTTGTGGGGGAACAATAAACCATTCAGGTCCACATTCTGCACGCATTGGTATTCATTTTGGTATGCTGAACAGATATTATGTATGCATCTTATATCGTAAATATTTTTATGTGCTGCATTTTCACTGAAAACAAGCAGGTGGACCAGACCTACAAAAACAGAAATGATATGAAATAAAATAAAACTCACCAGGACACTATTAGCATAGTTCTTTCGCATCCACAGGCTTGCAAGGGCTAACGTCACAGGCAACTTTGCTGCCGGGTCAATTTCTAGGGCTTGGTCATAGTGACGCTTGGCAAGGTGAAGATCAAATGGCAGTCCTTGGCCATGCTCATGCATGTAACCAAGATTGAAAATGGCTTGGGCATTAGACTGCAATTTGGCATGCATGTAAGCCTCTGCTGCACGATCATAATCTTGCTCCGTACCCTAAAAAATAAAACAAATTAAGACCAATTGAAACTACTAATCTCGGACCTAGAGCACCCACCAACCTATTACATTTGATAACATACCCGACCATAGTAATATGCATCCCCAATCAGCAGAGCTGCATGTTCATTACCCTGCTCAGAAGCTTGCCACCACAAGGCATGTGCCCGCTGATGCCTCTCTGCATCTGTGCAAAAACCTGATTCTCCCATGCACATACTGCGTTCCCGGTATTTGTCAAGAATCCAGGCAGCATTACTTTGTGCAACCTCATACCCTAACTCTGCCATCCTTGAGTACAAGAGGAATGCTTTGCCTGCATCACCTTTCAAGTATGACTCCAGTGCCCATCTAGACAAGGAACTCCATGGCCCACGTTCTGCAACTAGTTTGTACAATGCAGATGCCTGAAATTAAAAGGTCCCAACGATGAAAAGATGTAATATTTGTGTTGTTATAAGATCTTTCATCATGACCAAGAGAAGGGAAAAGCACAACAGAAAAATGAAATATTGAACTAACAACGCCGCATTAAAACCTAATATTTCAAGTTTATTTCGTGGACTGACTTAGGATCCATAAAAGAGCCAAAATAAAAGCCATTTCTGATCCTCACTGATACCACAGAATATGCACTATAAAATTACCACGACATTTTGTTTTATGATTTGTATTATACTTTCCTGAAGCAAAACAACTCAAGCCGATTTTGTAGGCATTGGCCTTGGTCTCATGGGTAGAATCTCGGATATAGTCTCTGTGCATGCAAGAGTATGGCTGCATAAAATTAATCTTCCCTAACCCCAGCAGCGACGGAAGTCTCATGCATACCCTTTTATTCCTATTTCACAGAAGAATAAGTCTAAAACACATGGAAGCCAATATTTGCTTTCTAGGGCATAGACAAAAGGCTCCAATGAACATTGAGATGGCATATGAGTTTCTCCTTCGTCAAGGTGACAAAATTTCATTGATATCAACAAAAGAAGAGCACATACGATATGTGGAATATAAGCAATCAACAAGGGTGATTTGGTCTCATCAAGCCATATGGAATAAATACCAACAGAGCATCAACTTTCATTCAAATAGAATAGCAGGTGACACAAGACAAACACTAAAATGTTTTGTCGTTTTTATCTCCTAAACAGATTCAAAGAAATTCCTCAATTGTATAAAGAAAGGGAGAGAGGTATTCACTCATGTTCACTTTGATTCAATATATTGTTTATATTGTGTAACTTCAGCAAAATGAAACAAAGATTTTAAGAACGTAGGCAAACTAAATAGAACACAGCTAGAGTACAGTGAAAAAGGTGGGCTGGAAATAGGGTTGTGGTAACGGCTGAGTAAAGGGACTCATAAAACATAACTAATCTCTGCTGCGTGAGGGCTTTAGAATTCTCATTGGCTTGGTAATATCCTTGAAAAATTTAGCAACCCACAGCAAAGACTTTAAGGAGCAATAGTATCAGTAGTTAGCAAAGAGTGGCAACTCTTTTGTAAACACTTAATGGCTGATCCGTGGGGCTGTGACAGTGATGCAAATGGGTATGAAACCGAGCTCATGCCACAAATCACAGCTTGCTTCCTGGGTCATCAAGCACTTACATGACCAGGCACCCTTTGGACTTTGACTACCATTCCTTAATAACTACAAGAAATGGAATTGAGCCCAGACCACCAACTGCCCAAAACAACAGGTTATATTAGGAAATTTCACCCAACCAATTGGTTTTGGTTAACTTGAACCCATGCCATCGAAGACAAATCAAGTTGCGATTTGGATACTAAGAGACGTGTTTTGCTCCATTTTACTTTTATCCAGATTTCCTCTTCCATCCCTTGTATCTTGTTTACCTTAGAGAATGGTAACTGAAATAATCAAAGGGTTTAAGAACGCCAGAGAAGTAAATTGAACATAGCTAAAAATCCATTTACAGTGGAAACAGTGTGCTAGAGATAGGGTGGTGGATAAAGCAAAGCCGCAAAGTAAGGGAATTTAAACAACATAATTAATCATGTCCTGCTAGCAAACCATTAGAATTATGATGTAGGCATGATAATACCCTTGAAAAGTTTAACCACCATGATAGAGAATTTAAGGAGAAAGAATATCAGGAGGGAGCGAAGGCTGGCAATTCTTTTGTAAATAGCTAATGCCAGTCCGATAATGCTGCAAGAATGGTGGAAATAGGTTACAAAACCAAGCTTGAGCCATAAATATTGGAACACATCACCCAAGCACCCATATGACCAGCATCCTATGAACTTTGGGAGCAATTACCTAGGGACTGCAAGAAATGAAATCTATCCCGGACATCGAACTGCCCAAAACAACTGATTGTATGTGGCAACTTTACTGACCACCTGTTGTTGGTTAAACTTGAACACAGGCTATTGTGAACAGGTCAAGTTCAGATTCTCACACAACAATCCTAATAAGTATTTTGATTGCTACATAATCAAACATACCAGTGCTACTTCACATTTGTTATTTCACAATAATGCACCATTCTTGGTTAATAGGTTGTCCCACTGTCAATGACCTGGGTGTAAATTAAGGAATTGCAGACAAAGTCCAAGCTCAAAACCATTACAAGCTCTATCCCAACCTTCAAGAACTCCTGAGGCAATAGGGAAGGGGGTAAATTTCTGAAACCAACAGAGTTGAAGGAAAAGATCAAGCATGTAAATCCTTTTCCTTCAAGATATAACATAGTCTTTGTTTTCTGTTCACGTGATATTAAAATACTAATTTTGCAACAGTCATGATGCAACAAACTGCCATTTTTGCTGAACTCCCTCGTACTACTGTACCAAATCGACGTGGTCTGCCCTAGCAACCATGTTTTGAATCGGTGCAACTTAACACAACAATACCTGGAAAACTAATCTAATCTTCCATGGCATGGGGTGGAAGTATTAAGAAAGAGGTCAACCAATTTTATTTTTTTTAAAAACGCAATTTAAAATTTGTTGTTTTTTCCCCAGCAAAACCATACAACATAAAAACAAAACATCTACGTAATAGTCTGAATAGGGTAGTATATTAATGGTCACATAAAAGAAAATATGGTAATTAGATTTACCATGAAGAGATTCTTCTTAAGCCCGACACCGGTATGGAACATTTTGGCTAATTGGTAAAACGCCTTTGCTTGACCTGCATTAGCTGCCTTCAGAAAGCATTTGCATGCTAGCTCCAAATCCCTCTTCACTCCAATTCCTTTAAGGTACATTACACCTAGATTGTAAAATCCGCCAGCTTCCTTATTGTCAGCAGCCTTCTCAAAGTACTGCTTTGCCTGTAATAAAAGCATTCAGTTTGCAATACACACCTCAATATTCTCTGACATAGCTAAATAACCCAAGTACCCTAAAGTACAAGTCATGGCAAAAAATTAACCATAAACAACAAAAAAAATCCCCCTCCAAAAAAAGAAAGAAAGAAATGAAAAAATAGGAAAAAATTCAAGGGAGAAACAAGAAATTGAATGTTGCTGCTGGAGTATAAAGTAAACTTTTCCAATTTGTGTTACGAAGAATCCAGTTCTATTTAAAACCATAAAAGCCGGATGAATTGACAGGAAATCCAGCAATTGTTTGTTTTTCTATCAAATTCAACATGACAGCATCAATCAATTTCATATAAAGTAATAAACATAACAAAACTTTATCCAATTATTTGGGGCCAGCAACATCTTGTATAGAATTTTTTGGATCAACATGAGCATGGCCGGAAAGAGGCTGAAGTAAATGACTCATTTAGCATTGGTTTGGAAGAGAGTTACAACAAGGGTTAAATTATTTGTTTATAAAAAACAATGGTTGTATATCCCTTTTTATTTCTTTGCAATGTTATGTGCTTTATTCATTTTTCATCTGATAACTAAATTCACATCTGTTAAAGCGTGATCCCGATTGGAAAAAGTCAAAAAAAGAAGAAAGTTAAAAGAGTTAAGAAAGTTGAGATTAAATTCCATTTGAAGAAAATAAAGCTAGAGAATTTACTCCAAGGGTTATGATAGTTAGCATTACTTGGTGCATTGTCATACGAGGATGTATTTAGGAGTTGTTTCCTTAATTATGGATGTTGTGGTACTTTTTAGTTTTCTAGAAAGACTAAATACCCAAACTAGTCATAATCCTAGTTGTCATCCACTAATTGCACTCAAATATTTTTGGTTGTCACCAGCAGTTCGTAACCAGATAGTCACCTACTAGGTTGTCAACAAGTTGTTGTCTAGTTGTCACAATTCTGGGCTATTTGTCTTACTTGTTTTTCTTCTTCCTAATATGCCTTCCTCTCCAAGTAATTCTCGGGTGCTTGCTCTCCTCATTTTTTCCTCTTCTTCTCCAGCTTTCTCCTTAATTCACTTATCAATTACCTTTCCCAGCAAGACAATCCAAATTCTCAAACTTTCCATCTGCTGCCCTGCATCTGCTCGGAATCAGAAATTAGATGCCAGTCTACCAGAGTCTAGCTTTTCAATCAAAGCAACCTTGACTTTGATCCAAGCAAACCTTGATTGTCACTGCTTAATTACAGAAACCATGGCTTCTGATTATCATCTCGTGCTCACATTTTGTACTAGTTCATCCTGTGAAACATCTTGAAAATCTAATAATCCTTCAAAAGAATATACCAAGTATTAAACTGATAATACCCATTCCTTCAGAACTGTAGCATAACTCTTTTTCCATTTTATTTTTACTTTTCTTTTTCCTTTGGAGGGAGAAGGAAGGGAAGGAAGACAGGTTTGTGTATAGTAGTGTCAACCCAAGCCAGTTTCAAAGTTTAGCAGAAGAAACCCACTTTTAATTCATGCTACCTTCGACTGGAAAAAAAAAAAATACTCATCCTATATCCAAGCCTAGAATTTCTGATATTCAAGCTTTAGGAAAGATGATGCCCCAGGGAAGCAAACAATCATATCAACCCTAAACCAAGGACAAGCAGATGTCACAAACTTGTGTGTTTACTTCATGGTACCATATGAGCATGATTATCAACATTGAATTTTATAATTGATCTTAGCATTGACCAAGTGGATGGAAGAGAGAAGGTACAACTAATGTAAAGACCACTTCATAAACAAATAACAAAAATCAAAGGGAAGACAAAACAAAAGTCCAAAATTCAAGGGTTATCAGAAGAATTGAATTATAACATGAGGGATCTACAATTTAATTCAGTTTGCATATTTCTACAACATAAAAATCAAGTAGGATTCATGCGACTACTGCTTCGACAACCACCTAAAACATGCCTTTAAAGGTATCAACTAGTTGCCTTGAATAAGGCTGAAAACAATGTTTTTATATTTTTTGCAATTTTGACGGAATGGCGAGCTTCATTTGATACATAGGCTCCTTTATGTATTTATATATTTTAATTGTGCTTTTCTTTACGGATTTGATTTCTTGTCCAACCATTTTGATGTAAGCTTCGTTTCCTATCTAAATTTTTTTTCTTTGCCTCTCTTGCAAAATGCCTTCAGTCCTTCAATGACCTAACTATACCATTTTTTCTGCTACTAACATTAAGAAGCATCAATCATGCTCTTCAATCATTTTGGTCTCAACTGAGTTTACTCTAGTTCTGCTCCTCTTCTTTAATAGCCAAACCAATAGATTGAGTATATTTCTCAGTCAATTTTCTGTTTGCAGCCCAGTAGATTATGTCATGGACAAACTACCCTGTTACAGAAGCAATATATTAACAGTGAGCAAGCAGTATCTAGAAGCACTCCCCAATGAATAAGATTATACTAATGCAGTGAGTACTATTGCCACAATTAAAGATGGTGGCCAAGAAGTCCTGGTTGGGACATGGGCGCATGTGTATTAGAAAGGAGGAGGCCATACTAAAAACCTAACGGGTGAAAAGCACTAAATGTACAAGCTGGACAATTGACAACTTTAATAAGAGACAGATGGCAACTAATTGCTTCCTAATAGATCTACAATGCATGACAAGAAAGCAGTCAAATCAGACAAGATGCAACCAATCATTAAGTCAAAAATTGAAAGGAGTGTTCTAGAACCACAAAAAGAAAACATAAATGATTAAAACAAACTTGAAGAAAAGAGAGAAGTGTTAAAAAGAACGCATAATGTAATACATGAAGTATGCAAAGTTGGACAAAATATATAACAAAAAAAAAAAAAAAGGTAAGGGAAATGATCATACCTTGGTATAGTTCTTTTGTTCCACCCCATAACCCTTGACATACAAATAACCCATTCCATTATAAGCTGAATAAAGTTGCTGCCTGGATGCAAGCGTAAGCCACTCAAGTGCTTTTGTGTAGTTCCTTTCAACTCCAGCTCCTTTAGCATATATCTCTCCAAGAAGTTCCATAGACCTTGGCTCCCCCTTCTCAACAGCCTTTGAAAACCATGACAATGCCTTTGCATGATCCCGCCTCACTCCTCTCAATCCAAAGTAGTAAAATATCCCAATTTTGTACATGGCTCCAGCATTCCCCTTCTGTGCCTGGTATTCCAAGATCTGGAAGTCATCATCCTCCTCTCCTCGAGACTTCCTGAGAGCCTCTTTGTTTTCCTCTGCTCCATTGTGGATCCTAATTGGTTCCATCACCGGTGAATCCTTCGAGATCAAAAAACTCTTCACAGCTATCTCCGCCAATTCAGCATACAGCTTCAGTGCTTCATCACGCATCTGCAATCACACAATAACAAGAAAGAATTACTCCACACAATCATTTATACAGTCAGGGGTAGCATCAAATTGTATGTATCTTGCTGATAAACGATCCAATCATCTAAAAAAGTAAGAGCAGGTCATTGATCTGCATCAACAAGACGAGGGGAAAAAATCAATTTTCCCAATGACCTCACACAGAAATCTTATACAACTTCCACATCTAGATTTTCATGAATCAAACATATGGACTTACGAACCTTTTCCAATAAGATTCGATTCGGTTGCCAGGTAAATGGTAGAAAAAGATAGGAAGGAAACTAAGGACTCTTTATTGGATATTTGTCAAACTAAACTATACCTTTCAGACATGGGTGCGTGTGTATTAGAAATAAATTTTCATCACCAGTTTCAACAACTCATACCAAAGAAAATTTACAGAAATCATATTCCCTCTACCATTCCCATCAGTTAAATCAATCTATCGTAAATTCGTAATGTAAGAATATATATTACGAAAACTCAGAAACTATTTCAAAACCAAACCAACATACGTCTTGGCGAGAGTAAATGTAAGCGAGGGCCATCTTGGACTGCATGTTCCCATTCTCCGCCGCGAAAGAGTGATACAAAAATGACGCCGCTTTGTTCCTCTCTCTTCCCATCCCCATCCTAGTCAAAAACCCCATCACCGACTGCGCGTTGGCGCACCCCTTCCGGGCGGCCGCCTCGATCTCCGCCTCCGCCTCCGCCATTAGCCTCTCGTCGCCCCGACTCGCCGCGTTCACCATCTTCATCACCCCAGAGTAGTACAACGGAGAAGGATCCGATTCGGGTCGGGTATTCGGTTCGAATATAGGGCGCCATGACCCAGGGTCGAACTCTTCGTCGGACTTGGAGTCGGAGTCGGTGAAATCGTCGAAATCGGAATCATTTTCACCGAGAATTGAGTCGTCGGAGGAGGTGGAAGAGTCTGTGAGGTCGTCTTGGGAAAGGACGAGGACGAACGGGCGGGCTAGGGTAGAGAGGGGGAGGAGAGAGAGAAGTATGAGGGAGAAGATTAAGGTGTGAAGATTTCGAATTCGCATGGCTCTCTTCTCTTTGGCGTTCAGCACGGAAGGAGCGTAATGCATCTTGCCTGGTTTCAGGCTTCAGCTTGTGTGTGTGCGAGAGAGAGAGAGAGACGTGTTCCCCTGCCACGTTAAGTGTGATCATATCTGCCAATAATAGGATGCCAAATCAGCATGTATATGTACAATCAGAAGTGTAATTGGATATAGTGTTCCGTGGTGAAAAGTACAATTTTTTATTCTTCTGGGTAAATTGACCGTCGTAAATTACACTTTGATACTTTCAACTATGATTTTTTTATATTATCCCTTTAATTATTATTTTTTATATTATATCCCAAAATATATGTGCAATTATTATTTTTTTATATTATACCCTAAATTATGTGTTTAGTTTCATATTGTCTCAATTTGTTTTATTTTATTCCCCAAATTATGTGATTTATTTCACTTTGTCCCAACATTTTGACAATTATCGTCCACAAAAATAGTAGACATATACGTTTGGGACAATGTAAAATAATTCAATTACTTGAGGGAATAGTGAGAAAAACTAAGTAGTTCAATAGACAACTTAAAATCGAGTCCAGAAGAGAGTTAAAGTATAATTTATCCTTTAATTAGAGCTAAATATAGGGACTTTATTTGATTTCTGAAAAAGAAAATCAAATTAATCCTTTTTAATTCACTAACAATGCATACTTGCGTTGCATGTGAAGAAAATTTAATTCATTATTTGTTATTAAATTTATTTGCAATACAAGTCGACGAGTAATAAAATTAATTATTTTTTTGTAAAGGTAAGTGAATAATTAAAATACCAAAAAAATAGACATTTAATCTTTTAATCTCAAATTTTGATAAATTTTAGCCAATAAATGATAAAAATACTCAAAAACATGGTACATATAAAAATACTCAAAAAATGTTGGAGTTAATTTATTTATTATTTGATTGATTGTTGGTCTCAAAAAATGTTAAAATTTACCATCAATTCAAAAATTAAGAATAATTATGTCAATATTATAGGAGACTTTGACTTCATTAAATTTGTCGGAGAAGAGCATGATAACATAGGATTTCAAATAAATAACTATGACAAACCAACTTCTAACTCTAACATGAATAGAGGAAAAAACTTGTTCAATAACTTTGCCAAAAATTTTGAAACCAAAAGACAAAAAGAGATTCAGATCGTTTTAAGATAAAACATAAACACATCCAATGGATAAAATAATCTCAAAATAAAAGACAGTTCAGATCATCTCAAAAATTTTAATCTAACAGTTTATAGTTAGTCCTGAATTTCTTTTCCCGCCCATAAAGAAGTCTCTTATCGTAAGACTCTACACTTTTATCTCTCATATATCTCTATCCTAAATTTGAAAAAATACAATAACAACTCAGATTGAATTCATTTTAAATTAAATGATCCAAATTTCATCTAAATTCATCAAACTTAATCCAATGACTCACCAGGGCGGAGCTAGAAAAATACTTTAGGTTTGACAACATAATAAATTTTAATTGTTCTTTTTTATCAATGTTACCAATCACTTAATTCAATGTAACTGTGATTTTAATTATAAAATTTAATATTAGATGAAGTCTACTTTCAATTAAAAAGGTGCATTGAATTATGTGATCAAATTAGATTTAAATGATATTTTTCATTTTTTTTTCAATTGACCATAGAAGTTCATAAATTCATATTTATTATAATTATGCGTAAAAATTCATAAAACATAAAAGGTTAAAAAATGATTTGTATGGAATGAACAAACAAAAAAATAAAAGTAAATTAATTAAAACATTGTATGAGACTAATTATTATCATTTTACAATTAAATCTGACTATTGTTTATCATTTAAAAGAATTACAAATCAATTATATCAATAAATACTTTTTTTATATATAAAATGGTAATAACAATCTTTCATTTATTATCCTATAATTTATTACATTATGACGCATATTTCTATACAACAATAAAATAACCCTATAATTTAAAAAAATGAACGCGATATGTCTAAAAATTATTTGGACATGTATGTGTTTAAAAATTTAAGAATAATAGTAATTGCATTTAATTTGAAATTTAATTTTATATCTTAACCAAAAAAAATTCAAAATTTAATTGGTAAGAACCCAATGGTTTGTAACCATTAGATGGATAGTAGACGTTATTAAATGTAAGAACTCACTATTGAATTTAATATCATAATGTATTAGTTCCAATAACATTATTTAAAAATTAATTATTATTTAAGTAGTCATCTATCTTAATCAATATCACAATAATTCAATAATAAGGTGGACACAATTAAATATGTCTAAATTTTATTTTAAAATATATATATTTATTGTAAAAAAAATTGAGGTTGGACACAATTAAATATATCTAAATTTTATTTTAAAAAATATATATCTAATGTCAAAAAAAAAAAAAATTGAGAGGGGGCACGTGCCCACCCTAGTTCAAGGGTGGCTCCGCCCCTAAATTCCACCCAATTTAATTACACTTACATGCTACCCATTTTGTTTAACACACAGCTCAAACTCTTTTTCTTTCATACATTAACCGTCTTACCTCTCTTAGTTTCTCATAAATTATTGTCATCCTCCTCAGTCTCTCATCTCTCTATGCAGACTCTAACAATAGACAGACATTTTTCAGCGACGCACGACATAATTTGGAGACCCACTAGACTTACCCACTCCGACCATCCACTCTTTTCCATTCAAATTGTATTGACAATGATCTATCATCCGGAAGTATTTGTGCTGGTACCCATTATTGTTTATCTTTGATAATTTTTTTGGTTTGGTTTGGTGTATGTTTTGACAATAGTTTACTGTTTTTAATTTTTAAAGTTTGTGTGGTTTAATTGTTGATATATTGTTATTAACTGATTATTATTAAATGTTACTCCCTCCCTTCCTAAATATCATTCGTTTAAGGTTTTTGCACAGAGATTAAAAAAGCTATTAAATAGCTCTAATATAAGTAAAAAATAATTGTATAAGACTAAAATACCCTTACTCAATACGTATTAGGAAGGAAAAGAATATGAAAGACACTTAGTTTTCACCTAATCTAATGCATTGAAAAGTTAAGGGTAAATTTGGAAGAAAAAATATTAATTATGCTTTGATTTTATTAAACGACATAAATTATGAAACAAAAAAAATTGTGTAAAACGACAGATATTTAGGAACGGAGGGAATATATGTTAAAAGTATATTGTTTATACCTTGATCTAGGTTGGTTTTGTTTAATTTCTAATTTTATGATAAACTTTGCATAAAATTAAAAATATTTCTATTAAACACACATAAAATACATAATATCTCTAAGTTTAATGTTTTTTTTTCAAAGTTTGACAGTTTAACATTTGATCTCAATAACTGCATACACACCGTCACTACAACATAAAAACCAGTATCTAAATGGACAATGTCACCATTTTTGGATATGTAAGTTATTTAGTATATCGATTTTTTCAAAACTTTTGGTATAATATTTCATTAAAAACTATTATATACTTATTATATAATTTTTCATATTTTTTATTACAAACTGATTCATACCTAGAGTACACTGTAAGTAGATCTTCTTATCACTCATCTTAGTACCGTCGGTTGATGTTTACTTCTTACTTTCTTATCAATCAATGAAGTTTAAATTGTCTTTATAATCCATAAATAAAATCATCAAGTTATTATTCATACCAAAAATAAATCACTACTATATGAAAATTTATAGTTCTCAAAAAATTAAAAAAAAATTCAAAGTCCAAGTTAATCAACAACTAAAAAATAAATAAGATACCAATTGCACCAACAAAAAATGTTCAAAATCAATTTAATCGCTATGTGTTAAAATTATTCAAACATCCGATCTTTGAGTGTTAAAATTTTATAAGTAACATAGTGTCTTTTGACACGGACAATGACTAATATATATATATATATATATTCAAAATATTTTAGAAGTCTAATAAATAGGAAAGACAAAAAAATATATATGTATATGTATTACCTAAAAATTACCAATATGTGGTGTTAGAATTCTAGTAAAGTTTGTACAATTAAATGAAAAAGAAAGAATGTATTGTCATAGAGATAAAATTTATCTATCAAGTCATAAAGATAAAATTTATAGCTAATATTTTGATAAAGTTTATCTAGTTAATATTTTGATAAAATTTATTTACCAAGTCATAGAGATAAAGTTTATCTAGCTAATATTTTAGAAGTCAAATAGGTACGAAAGACAGGAAAATATGTGGGTATAATTGGTTTTATGGTAATAATTAAGGGTGAAATAGAAAATCAAAATTTTTCATACATCCTAACATTTATAAGTAGTATAGATATAGATATAGATATGCTCATTTCATGCCTTTTTTTCTTTTCAATAATTATATTATCTATGTCAACACATATAAAAAAAATGATGATACTTTGAAGTATTAACTAGCATGCATTGTTGACTCATTTGAAAAAATTAAAATAATTTATGAAAAATAAAATTTGCTATCTATATCTTATCAATTAAATTGGGAAAAAAACCCCAAATGAATTATAAATCAAAATTAGAATTTAAAAAAAAAACCATGCACCTACTACGAACACAATGAATTAAGAAAATAAAAAAAAAGTACTAAGAAAATAAATAAAAACTTACATTACATAGACATATTTGTGCAAGGCATAATGATGAAGAAGGAAGAGTGGCACAATACCTATTAACGATAATGGAACAAGTAGAAGTGAACAAAAATTGTATTTTTATGAGTTAGAAAAAATAATAAGATAACTTGTGATTTAATGATAAAATGACGTTCGGTAAAGCACAATGATGAAATTAGTTTCATGCAGTTGATTTTAAATAGTTAGGATAATACCTTGGTTGAAATTGAGAGGGACTCAAATCCTACCCCTTGGAGATGGAGCCTCGCCATGTCATGGGGGTACCCCATTTGTAGACCCAGAAGAATTGGAGATGAAATAAAATTAGATAAAATTATATTTCTCAATTATATTTACTAAATATTATACTTTAAATGATGTATCAAAATCCTAAATATTGAATATTTTGTGAAAGTTAGTGAATTTTACTGATTCAACTACCCACATTGATTTGTAGTATAAAATTTGATAAATAATTTAATAAACATAACATTGTTCAATAAAATTACTTATTTTGATGATTTGGGGTATAAAGGATAAAGATATAACACATTACCTAAATCACAGACATATGGTGGTATTTAATAACCAAATTCAACACTAAAAAATAAAGGCATTCAACACTTTCTCAATTAAATGTGTTTGATAATTAAAATTCACACTACTTAAAATTTTATTCACCACTATCACAAATCATCATTATCACTTCACCATATCCCCACCAGCCCTGCAACCATCACTCATTGCTAATACTATATCACCAACACTACCACTCTGCCACCACCTCTTGCATTTGCGTCCAATTATCACTACCATTGTACCTCACCACCTACCCACCTCCTCAATTACTTTCAGTATGCATACATACCATTTCACCACCCTCGCCATCACCACCAACCCACCACTACAATTATTGCCACTGTCATCTCCTATTATCCTTCATTGTTGTCAATATTTCACTACCACCACCGCTACCACCACTCTCCATTCCCACCACGGCTGCCATTAGCTTTATCTTTACCACCATCATCACCAATTTGACCATTACTACCCCACCCCCAACCATTCTTGGTGGTAATGATGGTTACATGGAGGTGATAGATTGTAAGAATAGTAATCATGGTTGTGTGTGGTTAAGCGATAAGATGGTGGTGGAGATGATGATGGCAAAGTATGTGGTAACAGGTGATGAGTAGGGATGACAGTGGATCAGAAAAAAATGAGTATTTGTCCAAACCCGTCCCGTTTGGTCCGGAGATAGACTATACATATTGGATGGTGAATGTATACGGGGATACCCATATAAACTCGTGTGGGGATGAAGGCGAGGATGAACTTATCCTTACCTCGCTCCACCTCGCCCCGTCCCCGATAAAAAAAATATATATAAATAAAAATATTTGTTCTAAGGTTACAAGGTGAAATGAAAAATCAATAAATCCGAAGGTTGTCATTGTCTGATCCATTAGCTTCAATTGATCCTCTCACTAACTTCATCTTGTGAGCGGTTTGCCAAGTTCTGCAAATCATCTTATAAGAAATACATTTGCCTGAAGTAAGCAGCCAAGTCCCAAACAGTATTACATGATTCAAGTGAAGGTAGATAACTGCATTTGCATTCTGAAGAAGCTAATATACAATCAATTGATCACAAGCACGAACAACAAAACCTAATAACTCTTTTAGACTTGGGCGTTTGGGCTTGGGCTTGGACGGGTACGGGAGAAGCAGGGACGGGAGTAGGGATTAAAATTTTTTTCATGTATGAAAATGAGGATAAAAATTATACCCGTTAACAGGGGTGGACCGAGGATGAACGAAGATTTTTTAAGCAGGTACGGGGATGGAGACTATACCCCCCGCCCCCGCCTCGATCCACTGACATCCCTAGTGATGAGGGTAGTTGTGTTAGAGAAGGTAGAAACAACATTGATGGTCGTGGTAGTGGCGGCGACGGCGGTGGAATGGCAGAGAAAGTGATGGTGGGGTGATGGCAGTAGCGACAATGGTGTTTGCAAGGCACTGGTGGTGATATGAAAAGTAATTTTGGTGAGATTATAAAAGAGAATGAAAAAATTATAATAATAATAACTTTTAGATTTCAACTCTTTGTATTTGTCAAACAATTTAATTCAATTCAGTATTTTAAATCATTAAATACCAAGCAATTTGCGGATTAAAAAATTTAACATTCAATTGTCATTAATAAATTTTTAATTTTATCAAACAACATCTTAATTGAGGGCTTCATGACTTAATATCTTTCATTATATTAACTTTAGATGTTCAGTTTAATGATTTCTCATCATGTATGTATGTATAGTACTATACTAGCCACCCTATATAAGTGAGGTTCACTTTATCCAGTTATAAATTTATTATTGAATAGTAACATTACATAACAAGGATAGCGTGATATCACTATTACACCCAATTTTTACTCATGATAAGCATTATGATTCACCAAAGCGCTTCACACACACTCTAACAAATAGGTAAAAATGCTAAAAAAAGTGGAATTCTTCATATCAAGCTTTTAGTGTGGCAATTACCTATAGGGCTTAGTTGAATGGATTTTTAAGGAGGGTTTGAATTGGCTTTCCCAAACTCAAATCTCTCTTTACAAAAATGAGATTTAACATTGAATTCAATCCATATCCATATTTGGTATGTAACACATACACATGTAGGACCCAGAGATATGCCATAATTATTAAAAATCATTTATCTTGTAAATGACTATTTTGCATCTTGATCAATTCAATTCATACTCATGTTAAAGAGTACAATTATTTTTTGCATCCTAGCCCCTTGACCCATCTTCCCAAATCCGTCTCCCTAAGTTTGACGAAACTCAAGATCATAAGTTTATTATTTGAGCCAAGTTTGAAAACTCAGAATTAAATTTTTAACCCAAACCCTAGAGACAAATCCCCAAACCCACAAAACAAACGGGCCGATAATGGGTATATAGCTCTTCTTAAAAAAACTAATAAAACAAAGCATCCTCAAATGGCAAGCAATAACCTTGGCCACAAAAAATTCTAATGGCTTCAGGACGCCTCTAGTGTATGGGTGTCTATGCATCGGTTATCCATGAGTTTTATTACTCGGTCTGAAAAAATAATTCCAAAACCCAATAGGTTCGATAGTGGGGTCGCCCGAACTCAATATCCTTAAAAAGAGAGTTTGAGTTTACCCTTAAACCCATTACATGGCTCAAATCTCGGCCCAATAGCCTGCCGCAAAACTTGTTAAAACCCGACCCAAGAGCCTGCCCGCCCACCCACCCACACTTCATATGAAAAAAAGTTATACTTTTAAACTATTAAGTTAAATTTAAAATTTTGAAATAAATCTCCCAATATTAGAATTTAAAGTTTTAAAAATTTATATACCATAATTTTATTTTCCATGTATTAAACATAAAAGTTTTAAAGGGTAGAGTAATGCAAATAATAGATAAGTGAGTAGGTGTTAACCTAGTTATGATGTATTCATTCTATTGAATGTAGTTCATCCCTAATCAACAAAATAAAATTATTCATTATTTTATTTTTATCCAATTTGACTATACTTTTAATTCAATAATATAATTTATACAAATATTAAGTTACAAAAATATTCATTATTTTTAAACGAATTTATATGTTAAAAAGCCCGCAAGCTAGCCCGCCCAATAGGCTCTCACGCTTGGCTACGGATAGCCTACCCCTACTCAAAATCCAGCCCGATTCGTTAGTAATTTATTTGAGTTAGAGTTTGGGCCTACATTATCCAAATTTAGTCCAAAAAAATTTCACGGGCCTAACTCAGTCCAGCCCAGCCCATTGTCACCCTTACTTACCCTTACTTCAATGTAAGAAGTATAGTACGCTTGGAGTGTCAAATCTGCCCCTGATATTTCCAAAAAAGTAGTATGCATCATGTTGTAACGAAATCCGAATAAATATAGAAAATTCTCAAGCTAATGAGTATTTAGCATATTCAAAAAGCTATCTCGCAAGACGATCAGCAATATTCTTCTTGTAGAAAATGAACTTAAATAAGATTCATTAGAAAACAAATACTCACACATGTAATGGGAAATAGTTCATGCAAAGACCAGACTCACCCAGAAACTAACAGCCTATATTTTGTTAATTCTTCAAGACTTGATATAGAATTTGAACTCTCAACATCCATTTTTGTGTTTTTGCCACTTTTTTTTTTGGGATTTATCAACTTTCTAATTTTGTTCAAAGATTTTTGCTTTAAAATGCCTCGAATTTAGCAAAAGCACCCACGAAAACAGCAATCCTGAGACAGTACAATTGGCATGTGGAGGGAATTACATTCAACGATGATAAAATGTACTTTAATAGACGATGTTCTAATTTTGCTGTTCCATTATTTTCTCTCTTAAACACACCAAAAAAAAATCACAAACATCCATATTTCAACTTCTCCCTTGTCATAAATTTATGCTTCAAATCATCAACCAAGTTCGGAGAAAATGTGAATCCATCAGAACAAACACAAAGGAAGACATTATACCTGTGTTTACTTATTTCTGTACCTTACTCAAGAGAAAACTCGAACAACATGCTGTGTTTGTACTTCTCACCAGGTTGAACAACAACTGACGGAAAGTTTGGTTTGTTAATGGCATTGGGAAACCCCTGCGTCTCCAAACAGACCCCAGCGTGCTTTTCGTAGACAGCCCCACCTTTACCCACAACTCCATTGACATAGTTTGCTGTGTAAAACTGCATCCCAGGAGCATTGGTCCACAAGTTGAGAACCCTTGAGCTTGATGGGTCCTTCAATTTCGCAGCATGTTTCAAGTCTAGTTTCTCATCCCCACAGTCAAGCACATAATTGTGGTCATATCCCAAGCCAGGAACTTCATGGATAGAGCTACCAATCTTCTTCTCAGTGGTGAAGTCGAAAGTGGTGCCTTTAACTGGCATGATTTCGCCAGTTGGGATTGTGTTCTCATCCACAGGAGTAATGTGCGTTGCCCATATCTGAATTGAATGATCAAGAATGTTCCCAGAGTTGTGACCAGCTAAATTCCAGTAGGTGTGCTGAGCTAAACTGATCGGAGTAGCCTTATTTTCAGGCACTGCTTCCATGTCAAGCCTCATTGTTGTGCTTGAAGTAAGTGTATAAGTTGCAGTTACTGAAACATCTCCAGGATAACCTGGTACGAGACCAATAGAAGAATTAGTTGAGAGAGAGAGAGAGAGAGAGAGAGAGAGAGAGAGTACCTTCCTCCCCATCATGACAATGATATTTGAAGGTAATGGATGGATTTATGCCCTGTTTATGTTCAGCAACTTCCCAAACCACCTTGTCAAAACCTTTGTGTCCACCTACAAAAGGAAGTTCAGAAGATTTCAAAGTGAATATAGTAGAAGCTTTGAATTTCAAATTTCAAGTTTGCCACTTTGCCAAGAACAATAAAATGTAATTTGTCGTAACACAACTTTTAATAGGCAAAATACTAGCAGAAAACCATGATTTCAGACAATCATTGTAGCACAAACATTGTAGCCACACACTGACATATAACAGAACCCCCCGATCCCAGAATTTCCTGCCAAGACAAAGCAGAAACATGCGAAAAAATTTTGTTGATCGCATAAATGCGAAACTTCATTCTCTGTTTGGTCATATTTAAAGCATCCACGCCAGGGGGAGGGGGCCTGAGGGAAGACACAGATATTAAAACGACACTCATTTCTCTCCAGCAAAAAGCATGCTATATTAAATTAGGTTTTTAACTAAATCAAACATATACCAAAGGGAAGTTGGAGAGGATCCTTCATTGTGGTCTCCAGTAGAAAAGCAAGATTAGCATAATATTTCCTAATTCAGGCAGAGAGTACCATTGCAATAAAGTTTTCATTCCTAAAACAATATCATATTATAAGGAATTACTCCACAACATGGAAAATTTGTCACAAATGTGTAACAGTGTAAGTTAAAAAAAAAATTCTGTTGAAATTCAACCTTAAAAATTCAGGCCTGTAAATTTATAGGAAAGAAGAACAAACTCAAAAGGAAAATTATCGGTCTACCTGCTCAATGTATGGCTACTGATATAACTTCAAAACTTGAACATTCTAAGTTTCAGTACAAGTAGAAATGTTTCAGTCAGATATTGATATAATGGATCTCTACCACGAGTCAAAACTTATGGATTGATCTATATCGCTCCATAAATTCAGAGGTCCTTAGCCTGGCTGTTACTCTACATTAATCTTAAAATTTAGCAGTCACAGTGTTCTTCAAATCACAATGCATATCAATTAAGTACTGTATGCAAAGTTGCTAATAAAAAGCATGGACCAACATAACAAACAACAAAACCAAGCCCCTCCCCTTCCCCCCCAAAAAAAAAAAATCTAGACCATCAAATAACACAATTATGCGTGAAACAACCACCAATGCCATCATTTTTGTTTCTTTTCAAAATGTTGAATGCAATTTTTTTTTTTTTTTGGTTCCATTTGATTGACTCTAGTATTGGGTCAATTGGTGGGACACGATACTACACTGCCTAAATGAAATCAATCAAGAGCAGCTTTGCTATTCAGGAAAGCAACTATACCATACCATGAAGACTGTTTGGAGGTTTGTTGATGGGCAGAGAGTATTCAATCCCATTGAGAGTAAATTTCCCATCTTTGATCCTGTTTGCTACGCGACCCACAATGCAGCCAAAGTAAGGTGCAGCACCTTTCTGGTCAGACATGGATCAATCAAAAAATTACAGAATATAGACATAAATAAAATCTCAAAACCATATTTACCATCACAAAAACACAATCTTTAACACTGCAATCCAATAAAAAAAATCAAATGGGTACTTTTGTTTTCTCTCATAAAAGCAATTTTATGCAAAAACACACACACACACACAACCAATTTCCTCATGGGAACTCAAGCATATGAGGAGATATCAAAAGGGTAAACAGCAAAATATGGTATAGAACCCACCAGATATGGTTCCAGAGAGTCAAATCCAAGAACAACGTCAGCTAATTTTCCTTCAAAACCCATAAAAAAACCAATCATCAATAACAATCCTAAATTGGAAAGTTTTCAATATCAAAATAAAATAGAAGGAATGGGGAAAAAAGAGTATACCATTCTTGTCTGGTACGTACAAGGAGGTGATCGTGCAACCAAAGTTTGAGACTTTGACTTGCATGGTCCCATTGTTGAGTTCGAAGACCTCTGCTTTCTGGTTATCTGCCATTGTAGAACTGCCTTACGAGAAAGATTGACGAACTGATAGTGTTATCAGATCAGATAAAATATAGAAAGAGAGAGTTGGTGTTTCAATGGAATTGGACTCTGGTGGAAAGTGACGTAATCGTTTTGGGCTACTTTTAGAAATATATAAGAATATAAATTTACCTAAATACCCTTATATTTAAAATATTATACGTACAATGTCTTATAGAATATCAATTAGTAAATTATATCCAAAATACCGAAATTTACGGTGTGTAATACTTAAATTCATCAAGTTTAAAATTTAAAGTGTAATATTTCAAACTTGAGAGTCTAAATGTTACATACCAATAAATTTTAAGGATCTAACTATAATTTATTAATAAATTGCTGACATCAATAAATGTTATGCGTGTATAAATTTGAAGAATCTATGTATAATATTTTAAATTTCAAGAATATATAATTAAGTGATAAACATCGAAAAAATTTGGTGTAATTTTCTCATATAAGAAAGATTTGGGGGCTAGTGACCATTATTGTGTGATAAATTTGAATGATACGCCAGTAAATTGATTTACTAATATTCCTATCATAGAGATATTAGCTATTGTTTGTGCCTGAAAACACTTTGTAAATATACAAAAAAATCACAAATAATTGTCCACATTCAAAAAGAATGGCTCAAAAATATTCATACTAATTTTTCTTTTAAAATAACATGAAATATACCGTCGATTATATCCTCAATATTAATGGAATTATCATAAAAATGTACAAAAAATTCCCAAAACAACACCACATATACAAATATCTCAAAATAACACCACATATAATTTATCACCATTATCATTATTCAACCCAAAAACACAACGCAATTATAAACTCAATTACTAATTTTTCAATCCAACCCATGTAATAAATAATTCAAGCAAAAAAAAATAAATATTAATAGAACATAATTAAATTTATAATCTTTAAATAATAAATAAAATTAATCAAATTTTGCTCATTATAAAACTCATGAATTTATCACCATCATTCACCATTCAACTACAATGACAACATAATTATAAATTCAATAACCAAATATCCAATTCCCACATGTAAATATACACAAAAACACACTTACACACATTTTTTTTGATTACCGAGAAATAGTGGGTGTTATTAATAACTGCTATTAATGTTAGAAAATTGTTAAAATACCTCATAATTCTTGTCTAATTAAGTTTCTAGAAGGATGAAAATTCGTTCACACAATCCTGAAAAAACAATAAAAAATATCATATTCAACACCACACAATCATCGTCCACCCACGCCCATACTGCCAATCATGTATGCAAGAAGGATGAAAAATCTCAATCAAACTGTACTTATTGTGTTTCTTTAAAAAAATAGCAATTTCCTTTGAAACATGACCCCCAAAAAATATTAATCCGTATACACCATTTATATGCTGAGTAAAATAAAATCAAAACAAAAGTTGAATCATCGCGCAATGAGTCTTTTTTTTTTTACTACAATTTATATCCTTAGAAAACATTAAACCCAGTGGCATATCACAATAAAAAAGAAATGGTGCTTGATACTAAATTGGGTCAAGAATCGAAGGCAAAAGAAATGGTTTCAAACAATGTGAATTAAAAGCAAAACAAATGGTGTTTGCAAAGGAAACCACAACCTGTTTTTTTTTTACTTTTGGGGGAGGGGGTTTCATTCCAATAGTTATGGATGACAATTTTTTAAATACAGGTTTCAATTACTATAGGGTGACTACAAACGTGGAGTTCTTGTTTTTTTTTTTTTTTGACGAACATGGAGTTATGCTATGGTATCATTTGAAAGATTAAACCTTCTATAACATGACAGGGACTTTGAAATATAACATGTATTCAGGGAAGGAAACTACTTAGCAGATTTCTTGGCTAATAAAGAGATAGAAGATAGACTATTCAAGAGGTATGATTGTTATAAATCTCTACCATATCATAATAGAATTTTAATCAGGCAAGACTTCTTGCTGCTTAGAAATTCTTAAAAAGGATAGTAACTTCATTCATCATAAGTGGACATCATTGCTTCAAACAAAATCAAAATCAAAATAAACCACACAACTCACAACTACCATAATGCACAGTCTGATGGCCATAGCCACTACCTAATTCCAAACCAATTCAATCAAAAAACATGGGTAATGAAATTTGGGTGCCACCAAAAATTGAAATTACAACATATAAAATGTTCACCAATTCTTGATTGAATAAGATATAGATTATCTTGAAGACAATGATGTAGAGGAAACCAAACAAAATGAGGAGGAATCCAACACACCAGCTTTCAACATTTTCAACAATTGTCATTCCTTCAAAAAACAACACTCTGAGAACTAAAATGAAACCAATATGTAAATGAAAAAACGACTTTAGCTCAAGAAAAATAAAACTTAGAAGCCAAATAGCTCAATCCAAATAGAAGATTGGACCAGTGACCATCGTCGTTGTCTGATGCTTTGGCTGGTGATGACAACCTTCATGTATATTGTCCTTTACATGATGACATCTCAATATGTTTGACTTGATTTCAACTTCTTTAGATGCTCTGTTCATTCTAGGGTTATAATTTATGTTTCACAGAAAGAAAGAGGGGAGAGAGATTAGGCAGAGAGAGGCCGGAGAAGAGACATAAGTGAGAGGGAGTCGATGGAGACAGAGATGGAGAAAAGAGAGAGATTAGGCAGAGAAGTGAATAGACGAATGAGACTAGAGAGAGAGAGAGAGAGTGATAGATGGGTAGAGATAGGAGCCTATAGTCCTATCTTGAATGAGACTGGTACTAAATTTTTTGGGTCCAAAAAAAAAAAATAGAGATTAATTAGGATCATTTTTTATCAATAAACTTAAAACAATCTCTACCTTGAAAAGTTCAAGAAAATGAAAATCTAGCTACTTTATTATACTAACAATACACGACGTGCGATGCACGGAAATAAATTCAATAAAATTATTTTTATAAAAAATATAAATTATATGTGTACTTAAATTAAATAATAAATTAAGCGTCGAATAATTTATTTGTATTTTAATTATTGTTAAATTTAATTATTAATTTATTCTATAAGTTTTGAGTATCTAATATGTCATTTATTTAGGTATCTCTTCGATCTCTTTAAGCATTTGCACATCTAATTATATTATATAATTATTAATTTTTATTTTGTTACATAAATTGATTTGATTGCTTATAATATTATTATATTATTGCATACTAAAAAATAAAATATAACATATATTTGACTGTGTAATTCAACATGGTAATTACATGTATACAATATGATTTTACTTCTTTATATAGATATATATAATTGTATGTAATTGTACTATTAATAAAGAAGTTCAAAAGAATTTAGAAATCTTTATAAAAAATCCAAAATAAGTTGAAAGTTAAATAGGTATAAAAAAAAAAATTAGATGAAAGTTTATGAGTGGATATAATTGACTTTATTATAATAAATAAGAATAAAATAGAAAGTCAAAATTTTTTCACAGATGTTGATATTTATTAATATAAATAATATAGATATAGATATTGATAGATTACTGATTTATTATATAGATATCCTTTTTATTATTTCAAATGTCATTGACATTTTTATTAGATAATGTCATATAAATGTGTTAATTGGAGTACTATTTTACATAATCCATCCACCATAAAATTATAAGCAATGTTGTTGGGACATAAATTTTTTTTGACACAATTCATTATGATATTTAGATTGGCTGTGCGACCCATTAAATATTGAAACTTAATATAGATCCAATGATTTTGCTAAAATCACATCATTAGACTAATAAATTAGATCAATTTTTTAGATCCAAATAATATTGCTCTAAAATCATTTGCATTTTAACATAACTCGGATTAAACATGTGTTCCGACTTAAAAGAGCTGATAAATATTAAGGATTAGCATATTTCAAAGATGAAGAATGAAATTTGGGATGAAAATCATGTATCACCTACAAGGGTGTCCATGAGACGAGCAGGCTAGGTCCGTGAAAATTTTTTTAGGTTGGGCTTGGATAGTATAGGCACAAACTCTTAACCAAGTGAGCTATCGAGCGGGCCGGGCTAAGCTTTGAATAGGATTGGCTATTTGCAGTCCAACCCGCAAGCCTATTGGGAGGGCATGCTCACAATCTTTTTTATATGCAACTTCCTTTAAAAATAATGAATATTTTTGTAATTTAATAGTTGTATAAATTATATTTTTGACTCAAAAGTGGAGTCAAAATAGATAAAAATAAAAATAATGAATAATTTTATTTTTAATTAAGGGATGAATTACATCAAATAGAATCAATACATCTCAACTAAATTGATTTATACTCACTTATCTATTATTTGCATCACTCTACCATTTAAAACTTGTATGCTTAATATATAAAAAAAAATACATTATTTGTAGTATCTAAAATTTTAAAAATTCAAATTTCGACATTGGGAAACTTATTTCAAAGTTTTAAATTTAATAGTCTAAAAGTATAATTTTTTTTCAAAGGAAGGGTGAGCAGATGAGCCTTTAGGCCGAGTCATGGGTTTGGAGGCAAACTCAAGCCTTTTTTTAAAGGATATTTGGTTTGGGCTTGGGCGGACCAACTATCGGGTTTTGAGCCTATTTTTTCGAGCCGAGTAACGAGACCCATGGGTAACTCGACTCATGGACACCCCTAATCACCTATACAAATGAAATATTCGAGTATGAACTTACGATTAATTAACATTACAAAAAGTTAATTTGTGACTAAAGCTAAAAGATAATTGGGTTAATTGAGTATACTATTTTTATATAATCCATCTACCATAGAATGATTTACTTTTATTAATTTAACTACATTTTTATTTTGGAAGAATCACACTTTATACTTCAAAAGATTTAAGAAAATCTTTATTTTGTACTCTTAAATATTAAATTTTCTATATTATACCCTAAATGCATTAAAAGTAGGAAAACCATGCCAGAGGTTCACATTTGGGAATTTTTTGGGTTTTAGGTTCAACCTGAACACTTTTAAGGTAAAAAGTCCATAAAATCAAAACTTAACAAAATAATTTTAATTATGGCAATTATTTAATTTTTTTTCTCTCTCCTCTATCTTTTGTCCTCTACTTGCATACTCAAGACAGTGAAACAAAAATAAATTGTACTTAATTAATAAAATTCATTATATTTTAATAACTTAGTTAAGAAGTTTCATTGAGTTGAGAAATCTATATACTACTTTAAAATGTCAACAAAAGTGAAAAACTTTTGTTTGACTATTTTGTCCTTGATTATTGTTATAAAGTCAATCATATCTTCCCATTTCTTTTCATTTTATTCAATTAATTACAAAAATGTTCTTAAATTAATTATGTGCATAAATTTAACATTTAATTATATTTATTTGAATTTTAACCATTAATTTCTATTTTAATTTTAATTTTAATTTTATATTTAAAGGATCTTGTCTTAAAGGCAATTATTCTTTAATTTGGCTTAAATATAATTTTTTTTTGAGTTTCCACTTTCTTCTTAAATATATTTATAAACTATAAAAATGTGTGTGTCCTTTACTCGCATACTCAAGACTTAAGAGTCTTTATTTTGATTAAATTTTCTATATTATACCCTCAATGCATTAAAAATAGGAAAACCATGCTAGAGGTCCACATTTGGGAATTTTTTGGATTTTAGATTCAGCCCGAACACTTTTAAGGTAAAAACTCCATAAAATCAGAACTGTACAAAATAATTTTAATTATGGCCATTACTTAAATTTTTTTCTCTCTCATCTAACTTTTGTCTCCCCTACTCGCATACTCAAGACAGTGAAACAAAAATAAATTGTACTTAATTAATAAAATTCATTAGATTTTAATAACTTAGTTAAGAAGTTTCATTTGAATTGAAAAATCTATATACTATACTTTAAAATGTCAACAAAAGGGAAAAAATTTTGTTTGACTATTTTGTCCTTGATTATTGTTATAAAGTCAATCATATCTTCTCATTTCTTTTAATTTTATTCAATTAATTACAAAAATCTTCTTATATCCTTTCATCTTCTTAAATTAATTATGTGCATAAATTTAACATTTAATTATATTTATTTGAATTTTAACCATTAATTTCTATTTTAATTTTATCTTCAAATGATCTTGTCTTAAAAACAATTATTCTTTAATTTGGCTCAAATATAAATTTTTTTTTGAGTTTTTACTTTCTTCTTAAATATATTTATAAACTATAAATATATACACACACACACACACACTAGTTATTCCTTGTACCTGAAGGCACGGAGTAATAAAAAAAATGGTTAATAATAAATATATTTACATTCATACCTAAAATAAAATCACAAAGATAAAGAGAGAAAGAAATTTAAACACCGATTGTAGTAGGGGTGACCGTTGGTAATGGTGGTGAAAAACGGTGATAATTGTGGTGGGTGCTGATGGTGGATAATGGTAATGGGATCATGGTGGTAGTGATAATAAATATAATAATGAGACGACGATGATAGAATATGGGGGCGGTGGACGATGGTTAACAATCGATGATGAGTGGCAATGCAGTAAGGGTTATGAGGGTAGTGGTGGGGTAGTAGTAGTGGTGGTAGGGTCTGGTGATGGTTATGGGTGTGGTGGTGGTGGTGGTAAGGGTAATGGTGCAACAGTTACGATGATTGTAGTTTGGCGGTGGTGGGGTAGCTGTGGTGATGGTGGTATTGGAGATGGTTGGGGTGGGGCGATGGGGGTAATAGTTGTTGTGACAGAGGTAGTGATGGGATGGCGACAATAGTGGTGATGGGCATGGGGCGATCAAGGTAGTGGTGGTGGTGGGGTGGCGGCAATGGTAGTGGTTGTTTTGACAGAGATAGTAGTGGGGTGGCGACAGTGGTGGTGGGATAACGATGATGGTGGTGGTAGTGGTGATGGTAGTGGTAGCGGTGGTGTTGGAATAGTTCCAAATACTAAGTTTTTTTTTTTTAAAGTACTTATGAGAAGTAGAAGTTCCAGAAATATTTTTAAAAAGTCATTCAAAACATATACTTGAGGAACTATTTTTCCTATTAAATTTGGGGGTGTTAATATTAGTCGTTATATTAACTTTAAAGTAAAATTTAAAGAGATTTTAACCGTAAAAAATAAAAATTATTTTATTTATTTTTTAATATTTGAATTGTATTGTATTTCATTATATCTATACTACTTTAAAATGTAAGAATACATGAAAAAAAATTTCTCCATCTTTGTCATCCTAAAGTATAACTATGTCGTTCATGTCCTTTATATTTAATGGCTGCCTCTTTCCCACTCATTTGTCAGCTCTCTCTCTCTCTCTCTCTCGCGTCTTCACGACTCTCACCGGTTTCTCTGCCTCTCGATCCTTCTTCCAGCCATTATTCTCTCTCTATTTCTCTCCACAAAGTGCCCAAGATTATCACCGCTCAATTTCCATCAGTTACTCCCTCCTTTTTTCTCTCCTTCTCCCTCTCCCCTGCATATTCACAAATCGGTATTAACAACCCGCCGTTCACCCTTTCTCCCCGGCGTATTCTCTCTCTCTCCAAATCAACGCAAGGAGAAAGAAACCAAGTTGCTGTTTTCTTACACCAGTTCAGCGCAAATTCAATGGGATGAATTTGGAAGAATTGGGTGTGTTTGCGTTGTCATTTTGAATAGTAAAACGATTTGGTAGTGTTGGATCCATGATCTTTGTTGATGACATTTAGTTTAGTGTGTTTTGGGATCTGATATTTCTAAGTTACAAATACAATCCTTTAATTGTGATTTTCCTAAGTTAAAATACATGCCTCTAATCATGTTAATGTTTTGTGAAGTTATTTTAGCCTATAAGCATTGCACGATATTTGTGCAATTTTAAGAAATTTGTTGAAATATCTTTTGATTATCTTTGCAACTGACTAGGTAGTCCATGAAGTTATATTTATAGTCCTCTTTGGAGTACTTAACTACTAGATTCGGCATTTGGTGGTTTTGATTCTCGACAGATTTTTTTGGTGGAAAACGTAGAGCTCCTCCAAAAATTAGTTGAGTTGACTAAAAGACTGTTGCTAAGTACCCTTTCTATCCATTTATCTTGGTTGGCAAATCCATGGTTTCAAGGTAATGCTTACAAAAAATTTCAGTTCTAGAACAAAGGCATTTTGTGACAGGATCATCCAAAGTATTGCTAATAATAACCTTAAAAGTGAATCCATGCTTTATCCAATCTACTAAAATCTTAGAAAAAATGGCATCTTTGGTTCATTTCCGTGAAAGTTGTATCTGAAATAACTCAAATTTAGGGTGAATTAACAAAAGAATTGTATAACGATGTCGTATGGGAATCAATGTTAGTAAGATTAATTGTGTTACTGCTTACTTTGTTTGTTACTTCTTTTTACAATAACGGAAAATTAGAAATACCATTAAACTCATTATTATATGTCATACTTCCATGTGAATGCTATTATGAAAAAAGGATATGTATAGTAGCAAAATTGAGAAGAAAGAATACGAAAAAGAAGTATAGACACCAAGTTGAAGGCCTTTAATACATTTTTTTTGGCAAAATGTGCAAGAATGTGTAGGTTCAACTGCATGGTTGTTGGTGTGGAAGACATTGGCACTTCTGCTGTAATTCATTTGGGGTACCTGCTGTTGTATATTAGACACATGGTTATTTCAAAAGTCAAAGATTTGCAATCTTGGTGTTAATTTGTTCACATTGAAATCTCATATATTTACTTTCTTTAAATTTATATTTATTTCCCCAAAATGGCTATTGACCCAATTACTTTCACATGTGCTAAATAAGTGGGTTGATTCCCACTCAATCATTCAGCCGTTGGAGCCTTAATTGGCTCAATGAAAGGGATCCTTCCCTTTTTTCTTTATCTTGGGCAGCCTATTATATAAAGGTTTCACGGGACAAGGCAAAGGTACAACAAGCAAACCTTTTCTTCTTCTTGTTCTGCACACAGAAGACATCCTAAGCCAAAGACATCAGCTTTTCTTTAGCCAAAATACTGAAGCCTTCTTCTTTGGTTTTCACAAAAATTATTTCTTCATTAGTTTTTTCAATAATTTTAACTAGTGGGCTAATCCAGTTCAAGTTGTTCCTGGCTCCTCACATTATGAGTGCACGTTTGCGAGAAGCGGTCATTGTATCTTGGAGGGTAGTCGCCATTGTCCTGCTGCACCGAGTTTCGTACTCCGAGAGACGAAATTTATCCTTAAGAACAGTGATTATTCACGCCTTGACCAATAAATTTCTTTGATCTCTCTTTATTATTGACGCACACAAGTGACCAGAAAGTTGTATGTTATTTTTTCGTATTTTTTATCCCCTCAAATCATACATGTGTTTCATGGTCACTTTTTAAGCATAAAAAAGATATTCTACTTAACAAAACTACTGACGGGTGCTAATTACTTAGGAATGAAGTTTTCGAATCCGTGACGCTCTCTAGAGTAGTACACAATGTAAGTTCCGGAGAGGAAAAACAGTGCTTCTATTTATGAAATATGTTCATCTATTGAGCCCGTAATGGTTTTATCTCTGTTATATGAACTATTGAATGCATGAATCATCTGAATCTATGAAAACTTGAAATTGGTCAATTAGGTTCTCTTTGTCCGAATAAGCCTATTTTTTTTTATTAAACGAGTTGACGAAGATCAGAATTTTTTTTTTTCCTTCAAAATCCGAGTCTCCTTGTTAATGAACATGCTGATTTTCAACTTTATGCATGTTGTGACCTTTTGTTCCATGGGTGATAGGGCTTAGTTTCCTGCATCGGTTTTTTCGTGCTTCCTTCATTACGATTATGACAAAGGTTTTCAGATCTTACTGAACTCGGCATATAGAGTCACTAGCTCACTTAGTATAACTAAAGGTGATGTGGGCTTCAACTGAATATAGAGATGGACACAAGCATAGAATCGAGAAGCAACTAACAGTGTAAAACTCATTGATTTTGGTTATATTTTTGTATATTGACTTTCTAACGCCTAATTTGACTCAAACTCATCCTCTAATCCTAGCTATCTCTTACTTTCACTCTATTTCAATGTTATTCTCCAAATATGTCTCATCTTTCACTATTTACTGAAGTACCAAAACCATGGACACTCCTTTGCGTTTGGCTGCTACAATAATTTTCATTGACGAGGTTTTTGTTTTTCGTTCCTAGCTATGGAGGTAAGACTACGATCGTACATTTCTTGGAGTGAATTTTGTTACTCTGCTCCTTCATTTATATTTTGCTTCTCCATACATCCTGTCATATTTTTAAGTTGCTTCAATATTGAAAAATAAACTTAAAAATGAAAAGAAAAAAAAATTATAATACAAAATGATTTATGTGCAACGCTTGTGTGCGTCAACTAGTATATATATATATATATATATATTACTACTTCTAAATGTACGTGCGTTAAAAAAAATTTTGGTTGACTCTTTTACCCTCAAATATCACTTAAATATCAAACTACCATCCACCAGAATAAATTTTTTCTTTAGCATATAGCAAATTCATTTATAGAGACTTTTCATCTCTCTTTTTTTTTCTCAGTAAGGGCATTAAATCCAAATTCATATACTAACTAAAGAAAAAACGTAAAATTCATTATTAATCACACATGATTTCTTGTCTTTTTGTATCCCAAACTGTCAATCATCTGTTCATTTCTTTCTTATCCATTCAACTTCCTTATTCATTTCTTTCTTATCCATTCAACTTTCTTATCACTTTACGTGCACAAAAATTAAACAAGCAATTTGGAATAATCAAAATTACTTTGTTTTAATTAGTCACCCTATGACTTTCTATATTCTCTTCATCTTCTTCATAATTTTTTGTATATATATTGTGTCATTCATAGAGATTTCACTCCTACCATTAACCACTCTCTACACACCTAAAACCTAATAACAATATCCACCACTTTCTCAAATCCATGTTCACCCACTCCATCACAATGTTTCATAGTCACACTATCCTACAGTAAGATGCAACAAAAAGGTACGTTTCTCAACAATTTGAAGTTCGTAGATTAAGCAACCCCTGGGGCTTGGTCTAAGTGCTACCGTCGAATGTCTCTCCCACTCACCTTGACAACCATTATATATACACTCTTTTCCTCACTTAGCTTATGCATGTAATTCGAATAAAATTGTATTAACATATTTTATCCATTCATCCAAATAATAAAATGTCAAAAAATTAACTTCATTGGCATGTAAAAATGAAGTTGATGAAGTTTATTATTTGGACTATGCAATATTTAAGATTATATAATGTTTAATTGAGGTGATTATGATGCTTGTATACAATGAAATGTTGTTTTTTATTAATTGGTATATATTTGTTCTAGACTTTTCAATCATTGAGGAGCAAATTCATCTTTCACATGAGGAGGTTATTGATTTTCTGGTTTTTAGAGTTGATTAGTATGGTTTTTTTTATTTTTTTTGAATTGAATTTATGCTCCTCCTGGTAAAATAAAATTCATGACTTGTTATTGAAATTCTGGTCTAACCTGATTTTGATAACACTTATTTGGTTTGGTCCATAAAATTGTTGGGTGTATTATGGTACCGCTCATCATTTGTTGGTGTCTATACCATTTATGGGGTAGAGTTTTTTTAACTTTTTGGAATGTATTGACTTTTTAGATTTCCTTACCATCTTTTCAAGGGGGCCATTCCTCCCCCCTCCCCCTCCCCCTCCCTCCTTAAAATTTTAAAAATTGTCATTATTCCTCCTATATTTTTAAAAAAGTTTATTGTTAATCACTAACTTTTCAAAAATACCCAATGTATAAGCATCTCACTCTAGTATATTCAAAAAGATCAATGACTTAATATTTAGTAATCATTTAAAATGTGATGTAATCACATGCATGAGTGTCGTTTGTACTAACAAATATACTTATTGAATTATTTTGATGATGTAGAGAAAAAATAAGTGATTTTTTTTATAAAAAAAATAGGTATACAAATATGGTTTATATCAAAAAACATTGATTGACTTATAATTCATTTTTATTAGGGTATTATATGAAACTATTATTTGTAACCATGATTTATTTATAGACATAAGGTTATATTATAAACAAGAAAAAAAAGGAGATTATCACAAATGAATTTTTATGATGGCAAGAATCACTTTTAATTTTTGTGCTCAAAAGTATTTTTTTTTGATTTTGTTGCTTAAAAATTAAATTTAATAGAGTTTTTATAAATAAAAATTTATCATTGACAATGATCACTGAATAAACCTATTCAATTAAATTTTTGTCTATGTTGTTAGTCCTCCTCAAGATAAAATCTTGGTTCCGTCCCGCCATCTTTTTAATTCACTTACCATATTTTGTGGTAAAATATTGTTTTTTTGAGTTAAAGGTTACAACATTATACGATTTTTTTTAAATGTAAAAGCTTACCACTTCTTACGCGGTATTAAAAATATAAAGAACAATGTTATTGGAATATAATTTAGAGATATAAAACATTTTAACCAATAGAGTGATACTGAAATGCATTTAATGCTGTAATGGGTTTCTCTATCACTTCATTAGTCACAATATATTACATTCTCAAATTATGTCATAATAGCATTAGTGAAATATAAATCCGCACTACAGTGTTATCCCTACGGTGATTGAAAGGTGGAGAACAAAATTTCCAAACTAACAAGGTTGGGGTCAAAGTAAGAATTGAGTAAAACTTTAAGGGATCAAAATGTAATTAAAGCTAAACATTCAAGAAGGCCCTGATCTCCCTCAATTTCTAATAGACATTTGTTTTCTGGACAGTATCAACCTTACAATTCTGCTCCAAATAACTGCATAATTTAACACACACCAAAAAAAAAATAATAATAATATTTCCGTCGAGGCCTACGTACATGATGGTGAGGGTGGACTTTAATCGCAACGAGAATAAGTAGTCACGGATTTGAGTCACATAATCTACTTAGTACATAAAGTAAAATAAGGTATATCTGACCTTCTCAGAACTACACAATAACACGAGCTTGGAGTGGCCTCTGTACCTGGCGGCGGTGTTTCGATGATGGTCTCCAACGCAGGCCTCCATGATCTTTGCCTTGAATACCTCTCAGCCAGCTCCGGTACTCTCGCCGGAGAGTCGACAGTTTTGTCTTCTGAAGGAGGGAACAAGCAAAAATCACCAAGAACTGGAAAAATTCTAGCCAAGTTCAAGCTTCCTTGTTTCAGTGCCTTGGAGGCCTTGTCTGTAAGAGTGATCTTCTCTTCATTGGTTAGTACTGAATAAAGCATTTCCATTGGAAGAAGAAAATACAGTTGCCGGCGCTCTAGGTCGTCGTCGGCCGAGAGTCCTGGAATCCGGTGACCAACTTTCAGGTGGCCGGAGTCACAGATAAATCTTCCAGGGTTTTCCAGCATGAGTTCAGCTGCTTTTACTGGCCTTGTGTAGATTTCCAGTGTTCCATCAGACGACAAGACCTTTACTACACCATAAGAGATTATGGAAGGGGCACATGATGCTACATTACCCATGAGAGAGAGAGAGAGTTGGATACTTGGCCAGAGGAGGGACCTGAAGTTGATGTGAGAGTTAGTTAAGAATGAATAACCTTCTGCATGCAAGATGAATATAAGAGAGAGAGAGGGAGAGAGAGAGGGTTTGGTGGTTATCTATTATTAATTGTATGATTATCTATTATTAATTGTATGATTTAATGAGTTACTCCAATTGTTTTTTCCAAGTATATGTAATGAGACATTTTCCAGTAAATAAACTTTAAGGGGCTTATCAAAGTATTAACTAAAAGGGAGGTTCATGGATTTTGGGGCAAAGAACATTTAATGGGATGAAGTTGCACTGAAATTTTGAAGCATGGACTAATGGGCACTAGGTTAGTAAATGAATCGGATTATAATCCAAATTTAATTAGTCAGATTGAGATTGGTATTTTCAACTAATTATTTAAATTAAAATTTGAATTTGTTATATTATAATAATTCACTGATTCATATTTGTATATACTAATATTCTGTTCAATTTGATTATGATTTTATCTAAGTATTTTTTAAATATATATAAAAAATTCAATTTAGTAATAATTTGACAATTGTGAGTTTAAATTTTTATGTAAACCGGAAAAAAATTGACTCTAATTAAGTTGTTCATTTTGAATTTTATTTTTGAACATAAAAGGATTCAAATATGAATGTTTTATCCGTTCTTTTGCTTCGTATCCGAGTAGCTAGATTATAAGAAATGGTAGTAGCCGCTAGATATTCTAATCGATTCAAAATTTGGAATGATCCAAATTCAATTTGTTGACATGATTAATGTGCAAAAATGCATAGAAGTTGTTTTTGTCTCAAAATCACAATAGTATTTTTCACTTATATAGCTTATGGGTAAATTGCATGGAGAATCAATGCACACATAGGTCATCCTAGTGTACACACACAATTTCCAATTTGTTTATTTGGGTGAGCACATGGTTGAGGCATGTCCCAAGACTTGAGCAATGTAGAAGACTCACATAAGGACACCACCAAACTAATGATATGACATGGTAACAAGCAATTTCTTTAATTGATAGTGATACTATATTCAGCTGCTCACCTAAACACTTCACAGAGAGAGAGAGAGAGAGAGAGAGAGAGAGAGAGAGAGAGAGAGAGAGAGAGAGAGCATGTACATATCTCATAAAGCTGCAATGAAAATATAGTATCTGAGATGAGTAGCTGTACAGGCAATATTGGAGTATCATATTCTGGCTAGCTATGGGGTTCACACCCTCTTATGCTAGCTTGCTAAATATTCCACAATCCTTGTCATGGTTATATCATCAATTGGGTAAATTATATTTTGAAACCCTCAACAATCACCTCAATCTCACTGGATCCCATGAAAAATTTGATTTTTCATATTGCCAGTCAATATCTTTTTGACAATAATTGTCCATGTTTCGAGGTAAAGTAAAATAAAATTGCACCGTTCGAGACAAATTGAAATAATTTTTCGTCAAAATTGTAAGGACTTTAATTATTGGAGACTATATAAAACTAAAAACTATAGTTGAAAGTGCAATGTGAGGAACATGATAATCGAGGGGACAATGCAAGATGGGGGTCATAGTTAAGTGGATCAAACTCTAATTTTCCCTAATCTATTTTACAGATTACTTTAAAGTTTATGTACTCTAATCATTGGGGAAAGCCCTTACTGGCTATTGCCAATTCAGACAAATAACAATCCAATATAGATAATTTTTTTAGGGTAAATTACAATGACATCCCTCAAACTATCACCTTTTTATTACTTTGCTCCTTCAATTACTAGATTTCTCATATTACACCCTCAATTATGTGACTAGTTTCACATTTCCCTAATTATTAACATCTGTTACATATTTAACGCAAATTTATTTCATTTTGCCCCCAAACTATGTCATTTTTTTTCATTTTACTCCAACTAATTAGTAATTTTCATCCAAAAAGATAACAAAACGTTTGTGATTGTACAAGTTTAAACCTATAAGAAAGGGTCACCCTAGTTAACAATGCATCTTAATTATATGGAACATTATCTAATCTATGTTTTTTTATTTCATTTCACCCTCTAAACTATTGATTTGAACACATTGCACCTGTAACTATTCATATTACGAAACTTGGTATAAATTTTTTTAACTTTAGTCTATGGCGTCTATTTTCTTTCCAAAATCAAATCGTTTTGTGGAAAATATCATGAATTTGAATAGTTGCGGGCGTAATGTGTTCATTCAGTAGTTAATGACACAAAATGAAAGTGTAAGTGGGTAAAGTGTAATTAACCATTATTAATTGATTAGGTTTAACTCAAAACTTCTGGTGGTTGATGTAGTCAGAGAGACACTAAGAAATTCTTGCTGCATATTGGTTGTTGTTAATCATTGGATTGATAGGATTTTTGTCAATGAGGAATCTTAGACTAATTCAATCATTACAGCTTAAAGAATGGTTTTTGTTTATTAATTTAGATTAAAAGGAAAGAAATTGAAAGCCCCATGTTGTTTGTTATATTGCTGGCAAGAGGCTTGACATAGTCTAGGTATACAGAGTTTGAGACATTCTGAATACTAGTAATGTCTGCACCTAAAACTTCAACGATATTACAAATGAGAGATTCACGAGAAAAAAAAAGTGGGTATACTTGGATCGTGCATAAAAATGCTTTTGAATTTCTTACACAAAATAATGAATAACGAATTAATTGAAATGTACATAAAGATGTCTCTGAGTTTACGTTACATTGTATCTATCTAGGTACTTAGAGTTGTGAGAGATGTCCTTCTATTTAATGTGCCGTTATATGTAGTGGCGGATCCACACTGGGGCCAACTGTCTCTAATGGAATTTTAAAAAATTTTGTGGAGTAAGTATAATTTCAAAAATTTTAGAATTTATTAGAGATTTGCCCCTACCAAATTTTTTTAAAAATATTTAAAGGTAATTATGTTACTTTGAAAAATGTATGGGTCTCAATTATAAACTTCGAAAAGATTTAAAGATAATTATGTTAGATGATATAAAAAATTTGGGGATTTAAAGATTAATTAATATGTTGTAAAATAAGTTATCCTTCTCCTCTTTTTTATGTTTATATGTTAAACTAAATTTGAAGCTTGTAGTCTTCTTCTATGTTTTATGTTTATATGTTAGAATTGAAAATTTGGGCAAGGTTTATTTTTTACATGTTAAATTGAAATTATGGCTTGTGGCCCTTTGTTGTATTTTATTTGTCACATGTTGAATTGAAAATATGAAATTAAGACTTGTATTCATCTCTTGTATTTTATTTTTTATGTATTAAATTAGAACCGGGGTTTGCAGTCTTCTATTTACTATATTATGTTGAAATAAAATTAGGACTTGTAGTTCTCTACTACATTTTTTTTTATATATTTAATTGGTATTTAGGCTTGTAATTCTCTATAGTGTTTTATTTTTATATGTTGAATTGGAATTGAAATTTATAGTCCTCTCATTTGTTTTATTTTTATTTATTGAATTGAAATTGGGGTTTGTAGTCCTCCATCATAGTTAGACTAAATTGATTTCATGTGGTGGTTTGAATAATTTTATTGTGATAAGTTAAGCAATTCCAATACTTAGGTTTAGTTTAATAGAATGATCATTTTTTTTTTTTGGTCAATGATCATAGTTTAAGTTAGTTTCGATTATTTATTAAAATTCAATGATGGATACTAAGTTTGGGACTGAACAAATTAATTTTTGAATTAATTACGAAAAAATGTCTTAAAATTCAATGTATGATTGAGCCCAATTTTTTTGTTTAATTTTTTTATTAGGTCTTATAGATAAATTTATAATAAATTTTTTTATTGATTCTTTTTGTATATTACTCATGCATAGGAGTTACGCCTTTAATTGGTGTTATTTTCTTTTATGGACATTTGAAATTTTAATATTAATATAATATAGACCGTCCCCAGTACAAAAAATGTCTGACTTTGGCCCAAGTCTGTGAGACAGGCACATCATATAAATAGATGTTCCTTTTTTTTTTTTTCTTTTTTCTTTCTCATTTTTAATTTGTGTATGGAAGATTATTAGAAAGAAATATATATTTGGCCACTAAATTTGTCGTATAATTTCGTTGGAAATTATGGTAAGATCAAATTAAGATACTTAAAGATAAAAGAGGTGAATTATATTTTGTATTTTTAAAGATTTTAATATTCTCATTTCAAAATTTTAATTTTTTTTATTTCTTTTTTAATGTATAAAAAATGTTATAATGTTATATTTCTGTTAATTTTTGTATCAGAGTCAATGCGTTGACTTTTGATAAAAAAAAATGAAAGTTAACAAAAAAGTTGTAGTATAATACCTTTAATATATTGAGGGTATAATATAAAAATTTAATCTTTGAGGGTAAAAGTAAAAATTTAAAATTTTTTGGGACATGCTCAAGATAAAATTTTAAGAATGAATTATGATATTTATCATATTATTTTTGGTAATAATGAAAAAGGTCTAAAAATATCTAAATGGATTACAGCCAGAGAGATACTGTTGGAGGCGAAAGGTCTGGAGCCACTCACACTCTCTTCTCTTCGCGGGAGAAACGAACTCTCAGAGATACATCTCAGGTAGGTCACATTTCCAAACTTTTCTCTTTCTTACTGTTCATACAACACCGCTAATTCAACTTTCTCATGCTTTTTTTTTTTTTTTTTCTTATTTCAATCTTTCATATGTACAGTTCAGAGTGTAGAAGAAACGACTACAATTAATGGCCTCTGTGAATATAAATGGCAGCATTTTATGCAAAAGGAGGACGATTCCTTTGGTGGGTAATTCATCTCTTCCGTTTTTGCAACCGAGGTCCAGAGATATTCAAAGTTCCATGAATGGTTGGTTGGCTAATTTCTTGTTTCCAAGTGTCTTTTTAAATTATAATCAATTTATTATGGATTATAAATTACAATAAGCTGCTGTCTTCATCAAATTAGGAATTTATTTTAGTGGATTGTGACATAGTTTGTTGAAATATTTGTTTTTTGGTAGAGTAATCAAAATTTGCTATGGAGAAGTAGTGATGGAGTGTTCCAAAAAGGAGTAGTGATGGAGATGAAAAAGACTAATTATAACCCTTTACGAAAAATTGGATTAATCATGTCCGTTTACAACTGATCCTATTAGTTTTCTTTTTTAAAATTGTTGCATCATAACTTTATTTTAATGTCATTGAAATACATTTCTCTATGGACATAGTTATTAGATGATGAGCCTAATCTTTATATGGTACCAAAATCTTCTCATAATTTTCTTTTTAATTTACAAGATGACCTCAATATGTCCAAAACTCATTCTAAAGAGTTGGAAACTTGTCCAAAAATTAGTTCTAAATACGTATGAATGTAATAATCGGTACAAATAGGGTGGGCATAACTAATATTACTTACAAATTTACTAAAAGTATAGTTTAAAAATGTTAAGGGATAAGGGTCCTTTACCGTCTCTGCCAGTGGCTGCATGGAAAATAGAGTTGAGGCCAATAGGGTTGCTTTTTGAATTAATTTTCTCATATCTGGGCGTCATAGGATCAACATTTTAATAGTATTATTAAGACTATACATATGTTACAACAGTTTTTAGAATATTAAAGTATATATTTATGTTGTACCCCATCATAAAAAGAACTTAAGGAGTTGGTGACTCCACTTCATTTGATACACCACACAGTCATCAGAGATGGAATTTGAAGGAGGTTATTTCAATGGTTCCAACTCTCCGCTTAAGAGGAAATAGGAGGAGGAGAATTCGTTAAACAATATCTTGGCCAAAAGTAGCATGTTAAAGCATCTAACTAAAAACGAAGTGGTAATGGGTGGAGAGGATTAGAGGCTCATATAATAGTTTTAGAGTTGTTAGTAAACCGATTTGCACATATGACCCAACTTACTCTTGGAGAGGTAGACAAAAATCCAACGAATATGATCAGAATATAATAAGGTAAACTTTTGAAAGGAATAAAGGAGGAATTAATGATCAAAAAATCAAAAATATTGCTCAAAAGCCTCTGGTGGCCTGGCTCAGGTATTAAGCACATATATTTATGTTACACCCTTTGTATCAATTTGAAATTATAATTTGGTAGCTAAACATTGTATCAGAGTAGGAGGTCTTGTGTTCAAATTTTGCCACTACTTCGATTATTATGAGACTTACACGTGCTTAGCCCAAAATTTGTCTATATCAAATGGTGTGTAACAGCATCATCTAAGTTAGGCCACTCGAGAGGAGGGGATTGATAAATACTTATGTTTTATCCTTATTTACAAGTTTTTAGAGCAGTTGGTGTTTAACAAGTACCATTAGGAGTGTTATTCATGGCTTTTGTCCCACGACTTCCACCACAATTGGTGTTTAACAAGTTTTGTTGATAGTCTCCTTACGTATAACTTGGGGAAATTTTTTGGGGTCCCCCTAATCCATGGATAACAAATTTCTATGAAATAATTGAAGAAGTTCAATCCAGGATTCCTGATGGAGAGCAAGTATCTTTCCATGGCTGGCAGATTGCCCTGATTAACTGTATCTCTGGGATTCGTTCACACCATAAAAACATGAAAGCTTCCTTTTCTTTCTTTTTTTTTTTTGTGTTTTTGATTTTTTCGGTTTACACATATCCTTTCCGGTAGTCACTTGAGAGAGACTCATGACCAACTTAATAGACAATTTCTTGGGGTGAGTATGATAGTAAGAAGAAAATTGATTCCACTTGAGGGTATACCATATGTCAACCCCAGTCATTTAGTGGTTTGTGTGTAAAACCCGCAAAGCATTTCAGTCATGCTATTCCACCTAAAGTAGGTTTTTTGTGCTAAATATAAGTTGAGATCAAGGAAAAAGGATTACAAAGAGAGCAAATCAAGCACGAGGATTGGTACACAGCCCGAAGGCCATACAGAGTAATTAACCAACTAGTCTAAAACGCTTAAAAACATCTCATAGAGAATAGGTAGACACAGACACAAAGGAAAAGAGGAATTCTTCCCACAATCCATGTTGCAAGATACTCAAAGTACCAGTCAGTGGTCACATCAAAGTAGGTTGAAGACTGCTGAAATCATTTTAGTCCAAATTAGAGTTGCAGAGTTACTTATTATCTTTGGGGAAGAAATTTGTGTGCATATTGGCTAGCTTTGATGTGCAATGATGTTCCTATTGGAATTGAGATCCACCAGCCTGCATAGCAGAGACTTGAAAAGGCTCCCCCCCGGGGAGGGGTTGCTGTTCCTCGTGCTTTTCTTTTGTTTTTCCTTTCTTTGGCACCAAAAAGAAAATTATTATGTAAATACATTGGGTGACTTGCATTATAAATGTACTAGTACATCTAAGCGTTCTTGATAATGCTGATACACGTCAATTTGACATATAGAAAAGTAAAAGAGATATTATTCTTTAAGTCATCATAGTGCAACTTTTTAGTTCGTAATTATAGGGTTAATAACATTAGGAAATTCATGAGATTTTGCACAAAGACACTTCTATTGTCGTGTAGGAGGACTTCTAATGCAAGTCTTATTTGTTTGTTTGTTGTTTGAAGACCATGCCTTTCTAACGTTGCTTAACATTTTCTTCGTTTCTTCTTCTTCTTCTCTTCCTTCGGTGGCCGACTATTTAATTTTTCTTTGAACTTGCTATATTACAGAGGGATTTATCCGTCAAAGCTTATTTAGAAAGGAAACCACTCCATTTCCAAGGAATGCATCTCACAACATGAGAGCCAAGAAAGAGATCGTTACAGTCCCCAGGAGCAGTCCCTCAAACTCCACTGGCAGCACAGAAGAATCTTCTGACCAGATCAAGGTAGGTGTAGGCAATTCCTGATGAATAAATAAGTAATAATTTCTTTCTTCTGCTCCCTGCTGCATATGAAGTCTGCCTACTACCTTCTCTTGTTATTGGCTAGAAGTAATGTTGATTTAAGATTTTTTACTATGGAACTGATGTGTAAAACTTATGAACGAACATTTTGCATTGTAGTCCAATATGGACTGGCTTTAAATTTAAAATGTTGCCTTTTAAACTTGTAAATTACTGTACACCAAAATATTGGGTACTGCTGATAAACTTGTATCTCTCGCTCTTTTAAAAGGGGCTCCCTGCACCCCGCCCCCCCAGTGGGGGAGTTGCTGTGTGGGATTAGTGATCATATTATGGGTATGAAGTGATCCCACATTGGTACTTGTAGTTTACATTTTCACTTAAATTTCTGGATATTGCCTGCCGCTTGTTTACTCTGCACAAAAGAATTATGTTTTATGGTTGACCAAATCAGAAATCGATTTTTACCATTTTGCCTTGCTTGACTAGGTGATACTTTTGAGTTTCATGGATTTGGTATATTAAGGCAGTTTTTATGTCTTTGTTTTTTTTATCTTTTATGTTTGCCTACAATGCTGACTGCCAAATAGCATTTCTTTTGTGCTCTGCAGCATTATTTGCATGATGTGTAATGCCATTGAATTTCAGATGGTTCTAACAACAATATTTTATCATAGCAAGTACTCAACCAAAAACCATATTATAATGAAGAAGTGATTACCCCAGTAACTTTATCAAACCTATGTGTCATAATATCCCCAAAAAGACAAGTTTACTTGCTCTAGTCTTGTATTAGTATGGAGTTAACTGAAGCTTCACCTTTTTTAGTTAAAAGTTCCCTAGTTGCCCACATAAAGACTAAAGCTGTCATCAATTATGGGTTGTAGACTGTAGCCTTACTGACCTGGATATATCAAGTTATATCTTTCGACATGTTTCGGCAGGTACCATTTGGATACTCGAGGAAGGATGTTCTATTGATTGGACTTGGAGTGACTATTGCTGGCTATGGCCTAAAAACAGGACTGGAGGTACTCTGTGTGTGTGTGTGCACTGCATTCTTGCTCTGTACTTTGTTCATGTGGAGGAATAGTCGAATTCAGTTTTATTTTTGTGTTGGGTTGATTTTCTGGGTTTTATACTGTAGTCTGTAAGTTTTTTCTTTCTTTTGTTCTCATGGTCACAGTGAAGAATGCATTTTTTATTGCCTATTACACAGCAATCTTTATCTACAATATTATCGAATATGTGCCCGGTTAAAAGTAGATTATGATCATTAATGCATATGAACTCAATACTATCTGCGGATTAGATACACTGCATCAAGATTGTTGACAGCGTGTTGTTACATTTTGATGGCTTGTGCAGTTCATTGGAGTTGATCCCTTACAGGCTGGGAATGTTGTTCAGTTGGTCCTAGTCTTGGGTCTAACAGTGGGATGGATTTCAACATACATCTTTAGAGTATCAAACAAGGAAATGACATATGCTCAGCAATTACGTGACTATGAAGACAAAGTCATGCAGGTGTAGTCATTTGAATTGCAAATCAATGAAAATTTGTGTTGCTTGAAAAGCAGTGCATGTTATATTCTTTGTTTATTCAGTAAAATAAAAAATTCTCAATTCATTCAGGTGCCTGACATTGAAGGGGAACTCATTTCATTTATTTTGTGCAATGATTACAATGACAGTACATTGATTTTGGTGGGAACCTGGATTGGCTATTTGTGATGTATTGACTGCAAAAAAAGGGGAAAAAAAAAAGAATTTCTTTGTCTAATGCTTCGTTCTCAACATTTATCGTACTTATTCATGACCTTTTTGGTCTGGGCTTAGAATAGACTTTCATGGGGCTTAGGCTTTAGGTTTGGACAATATCATAGATATGTACAATATATGTGGTCTTCCTTATGGGTGGGGCCGAAATTCATTGATTTATTGATGTTATGCTATAACCAAGTCGTGGACCCTTCAAAGATTGAACAATTTCAGGGTGCAATGTAAAAGTTAGTCTTTGAGTGAGTGAATTGAAAATTTGAAAAGAAATTCAGGGGATAAATACCATTCAGCCTTTGTCTTGACTAATCTTTGCATTTAATTCTTTTATCTTTTGCTGCCTTCTTTTTAAGCTATTGTATTTCCTTCACCCAGTGTATTGTCGAACACTATGAGACTGCGAGTTTTTAGTAACATTTCCTGGATATAGTTTTCTGTGACACGTGATTGAGCCTAATTCAAATATTTTTTCTGATTTTCTAGAAGCGTTTGGAGGGCTTAACAGAGGCAGAGTTGGAAGCATTGCTTGAACAAGTCGAGGAAGAAAAGAGACGCGTGACTAGTGGTGAGCAAATTAACTAAAGCTCACATGTCATGTCCTTTATGTCCACTTCAATACTCCTTCAGTAATAGAAGCAGAAATCTCTATGTATATATTACATTACTACTAGTACACAAAGTACCACTATGCTTGCCCCAGCTGAAGTTGCCCAAGGAAAAAGGGCCATAATGCCAAATCTTTGCTATTTTTGATGAGCCTTCTGTGAAGTATCTTAAGTTGTTAGCAAGAACTTCTTTATTTAGCTTTGGTAAAGCAATGTTCAAAGGCTTACTAATTGTCATGAATTCAGTGAAAGGTGCATAGGTCCATACTAACAAATTTAGGACTCCAAATCACGAGGGGGAAATATACATCAAAGATCAATTGTCCAAGCTCAACGCATGTTTGTCCGTGCTTCAATTACTGATCTCTTTCCCATTTTGAATTGTTTGAGTACTATTTATGGTAAATCCACGTCTGCACATGGTACTTTTATGTTGTCATGAACTAGCCACGCGACTGAACTCTCACACCATGACTGTGATTTCCCCTCTGTGGTGTACTAAGCTCTACACCATATGCTAGCTGGTCTCTGCATTGTATGGGTGGTTGCTGTATGCTATCTGCAGCTGCAGTCTCTTCTTGTGCCGTCTATCTAGACAATCAAAGACATTGTCATTGCATTTCTTTTCTCATTACAATCAAACACACATAGTCGACTTTGCAGTGTACAGGTTTGTCTTGAAATTCCTTCTTCCTTTCTTATAACTGCAAAAGGGCGTTTTGATTTGGGGTCTGATTTAGGGTTACATGATTGCATAACATGTGGATTTTATTTGAATTATTTCTGAAGTTCAAAGAGTATTCTTATTGTACTGGTTTGATTCTGTTCTGACTAGTCGGAGTTCGTCAGATATGGCAAGAGTTGTAAATCGAGGCAGCATTGAGTTAACCTAGTCTCGTGATATTTGCGTGCCATGTATCTCTCGTTATTGGATTGGATGAAGAATCAAAATCGTATCAAAATCAACTATACTTCGAATCTTGGATAAGGTTGACCAAACTCTTGTCCATTCCTTTACCATACGTTCAATAATAGGACTTGACTATGGTACCAGAAAAAAAAAATGGGTACCATATTTATAATTTTTATTATTTTAATGGGGTGATCTTATTGGAAAGGGTGCAACACCGATGGATGTCGTAAGTACCACAAAAGTGATAAAAAATAGTTAATATAATAGGAATAAAAATATTCACAAAAATAATAAATATTGGATTAGATCCGATTGATTCGGGTGGTGGGAACCCTACATTATACCAACATTTTTTCAGTTCTGTGAAAATCTAGGTGTATATGTCTATATAGTTATACTATTTATGAAAAGGATGAACTTGCAAGTAATTAAAAAATAAAAAAAGATAACTATTGTTGAAGAATGAATAAAAAATAAAAAATAAAAAACTTAATTGTTCAATAATTTATGGACTCATCGTGATATAGACCATAGAAAAGGATATTTTATTTTTCTTAAAATGAATATATTGTGATGTCATCTACTATTTGAATAGTCAGAGACAATAATTAATGGCAATTGATGTAAAATGATGCATTGAAGTTTCATATAATAGACGGGAGTCCTTCAAGATTTGGCAAAAATGTTTTAAAAACGTTTTAATCGTTTTTGAAAAAAAAAAAAAAAAATTAATTTTTAAAAATATTAGTTGAAATATACCAAAATATTTTAAAACATTCTAAAATAATTATTCAAATATATTGAAATATTATAAAACCTCTCGAAATATTTTAAAACATCTGAAAATATTAGAATTTTGATTCCATTATTAATTTATTTCTATCTCTTTAAAAATGAAAATGTTATGGACGATTCGAAATAAAATTTTGATCTTGGATTAATACAATGGATAACTAAATGGGTTACAAGTAAAGCTATTAAATACAATTAATTTGTATTTAATTTTAACAAGTTCAAGTAATAAAATAAATAGACGTGTTTTACTCCTTAGATAAATGAGTTGATATAAGCTTAATTAAGTACGACACAAACTTGTTAAATATAATTTATAAATAAATTATGGAAGACATAAATTCAATTATATATTATTATAATTAATTAATTATAAATTAAATAAATTTTAATATAATACACACGACCATTGAGAGCTATGGTTATGAATTATAAACTACACAGACACATATGATTGAACTTAATTATCAAACCACAGCCTTTCAAAAAAACAAATTATCAAACCACAGGATCCATATTGGAAACGGTCAAAACCACAGGCTCCTTATTGATCCAAACCCATAGAGGACGACCGGAAGGTGCAATTACTAAATAGTCCAAAAACGTGTCCGGGTCCCATTTCTGGGGTGTGCACGTTAGTCTACGTGTCACCAAATCTCTCAAGACTCTAACCCAATCATTACGCACACCCTTAATCCAATCATTAAACCACCACCTGGCTTTCTCTCTTCTCAGGCATGGCGGTTTCTCTCCTCACCATTCCCCCAAAACTCCCTTTCTCTCTCTAAATTTTCCCCCTCTCTCTCTACATACGCGTGTGTAGATCACCGTGAATTCTTATTTGTTGATTCTCTCTCTCTCTAGTTCCATGTCAATTTTAATGATTTTCTCTCTCTCCCTCTGATAAAACCGGAATTTTCAGCCTTATGGCGATCGTTACTGGGGACAGATACCTTGAATCCCTACTGAAATTCGTCGAAAACCAAGCGGGACCGTTAATTGAAAGAACCCTAGTGCTGAAGTTGAACCCTGTGGGCCTCCACTACGTGCACTCGAGGCTGGAAGCCTTGGCGGAGCTCGAAAGCCTTCTGGCCGGCGCTCCGGTGGATTATTTGCGTGCTTACGTTTCAGACCTCGGCGACCACCGAGCTTTGGAGCAGCTCCGGCGGATTTTGAGGTTGCTGACGTCATTGAAGGTGATCTCAGTTTTGCCACCACCGGCGAGGGACCCCACGCCGTTGTCGTTGCTGCCGTTTGGGCGGTTGAGGGTTTTGGAGATTAGAGGGTGTGATTTGTCGACGTCGGCCGCCAGAGGATTGCTGGAGCTGAGGCATACCTTGGAGAAGTTGATATGTCACGATTCTACTGTGAGTTCTGTTTATAAATTTGTGGTTTAATTACTGTTTGGTTGATGAGAAAATTGAGAATTCGAAGCTTATGCTTGCATATTTTTTGTTAGGACAACTAATTGCAGGCAAGTATAACCTATACAAATTCTTTTACCTAATTTCAGTAGCATGGAAAAATAACAGTGAGATTTTCAGCAAAATTAATTAACTTTTAGCACTAGATTTCACCAAATGCAATAAATATCACCTATATTTTGGAAAATACATCTAATTTAAAAATAATTAGCATCCTCAACCAAATTCAACACCATAGTTCAGTAGAAACTGTAAAAAGATTCCTAAACAGAGTCAGAATGAAGAAGGATAGGGATAATAGAGAGGGACGCTAGAGCAAAGTATATATTTTTGGAGTCGGATAGAGGTATATTTTTCAAAGCCAAAGGCTAATTTCACAAGGTTAGAGGCTTATTAAACCAAAAAAGGAGGTTTTTTTTTATTTAAAAAAAAGGTTTATTTCACGAAATGAGAAGTTAGTTTAAAAAAAAAAAAAGAAAGAAAAATGGGAGAGACAACGGAATGAAAAAGGAAATGGTAGAAGTCAATGGTCCAAAACAAATACTTGTACTTGGACTGCAAAGTTCGGTAGTGTTTAAGGTTAGAATCCAATATTTATAGTTGGTTTTCTAATTTGGTGTTATGCATATCAAAAATATTCAAATCGAAGTTTATATATCAATAATCTTAAATATATCACTGAAGGGAGAAAAAAAATCCACACCTTGTGCACTTTGGGTTTATGTCGTAGGCAAGCGTCTCTTGCACCTCGATTGTGCCTCAATGAAGTCCCTTAACCCTTACCTCAGGCTCATTAAGGTGTTTCGGTGCACCTCACCTTGTCTCGAGCCCATGGGAGCACCTAGGCACGCTTTTCAATACACAACTTTGCGTTGTTTTGGGAAGATTATAGTAAATTCTATATTTAGTAACGTAAACAACTCAGTTGCACACAATTAACTTGAGATATTTGTTTCCAAATGTATAATAAATGTGAAAATGATAATTGGATGTGATTTAATTTTTGATGGATGGTGATCAAATTTGAGGAGAACATAGAAAATGACTATGTTGTGCTTTGAGTTTTCTTTGGTTGATTTTGAAATAATTGAAAATTTTAGAATATATAACCCTAATAGTACTATACGCAACTAAGTGGAGGTCTTTGTTTGTGTTAGAATAGAAAATCTTAGTTAAAAGTTATTGATTTTTCCATTGACTAAGTGGAGGTCTTTGTTTGTTAATTGTGATAGAATAGAAATTCTTAGTTACAAGTTATTGATTTTTCCATTGACTTCTACTTCATAGATACCAAGTGCAATTGATTGCTCAATTTAATTCCAAATTTCCTTTGATGGTGTTGGATTGCAATTACTCACTGTCACATTATAAATGGTTTTGAAGGGGTTCACAAATTATTTATTTCTAGACAAGTTTTCAAGTTATGCTGTTGCTTTATGCAATTTATGTTTATATTATAGATGATCCATAATCAGCTATTGAAGGTCAGAACATTTGATGTTCTGTTGGTTTTTCTCTGTGTTGATTCAGGATGCACTAAGGCATGTGTTTGCTAGTAGAATTGCGGAGATAAGGAACTGTCCTCAATGGAACCGGCTAGCATTTGTTTCTTGTGCTTGTAATGGATTGGTTCTCATGGATGAATCTTTGCAACTTCTTCCTGTTGTCGAAACCCTTGATCTGAGTAGAAACAAGTTCGCAAAGGTGGATAATCTTCGGAAGTGTACAAAATTGAAGCACCTGGATATTGGTTTCAATCACCTGAGAACAATTTCATCATTTGGTGAGGTAAATTAAAACTAGTTAGACTCCTGATTATATCTGTTCTCCATGGTCGTGAATTTGTTGCTTGAATGCTTGGGATACTTAAAAGATGCATGGCACATTCCTCAAACATCTATCAAACAAAAAAGGATGCTTAGAGTAGTCCTAAACACTTCTAAATTTATTTTGTTACTTATTGCTTGTACAAGTCCTAGTTAGTCTACATACTGATGTTGAAATTTGGGAAACCCAGAATCTTACCAGTCAATACTGTATATCGCCATGATCCACAATTGGTGGCTTCAACAATAATTTGAAAGTCCTGGCAGATAGTAAATTTTTGAAGCTGAATATAGGAGTCAACAATTTGGCCTGGAGGTGGAGTGACCATGGTCTTAACTTGAGAATGAAGGAGATCAGTTCGAGTATAACTTTGTAACACTTCAACAATCTATTTTATGTCTTCCCATTTGCTGCCGTGTGTAATTTTAATTATAATTCAGACGAGTATATCAAGAAGGTCTGCCAAAAAGAATACCTGTTTGAAATTTTGAATAATATGGTAGTTTTAAATAATGCTTGATATTGATAGTCCTTGAAGCAAGAGACCCTTGAGTGAAAATCTGATGAAGCCCTAGTGAGTTTCCCTGCAATCATAGTTTTTCGTTGAAGAATCTTTTCGTACTTCTTATGAAAACTGACTGATGACCATTTAACAGAAAGAACTTCCCTGCAGTCAAAGTTTGTCATTGAAGATTATTTTCATACCCCTTGTGAATATTGGCTGATGGTGGTATACTTATAAATTATAATATAGTTCTTTACTCTTAAGCATCCCATCTCAGGGATCAAGCCCCTAAACTCACCAAAGTTGGGAGGTTTTACTGATGTTAGACAACAACTACTACTTTCACGAAATAAATGGATCTAATTATTATCAATTCAAATTTTTTTTGAATTGGTGGGTTTAATTATGACAATTCAAGCAAAAGCTAATTCTAAGGGAGCCTTTTATGATTGATCAATTTATGGGGCATAGAAGCAATAACATTCAGAATTTTATATAAAAAATATATCTTGGAGTCTCGTAAAGCGTTATGGATGCATTGTTGAGGCTTAGGAGATGTTAAGAAAAACATTTGCTTCAGTCTCCATAAGATTAAAAAATGACAGTTAAAGTGTTTACTAAAAATTAAACTCTAATGCATACATCTTTAGATTGAAATGGCACAAGTTTTTTTAAAGTCAATTCCACAATGTGAGCAAATGGCATAATTTATGTCATAAATGGAAGATTGTGCCCTACCCAGTCTAGAATTCAGATATCTGTGACCTCCTCAGGCTGAGTTGGAATCCCTCTCAATGTAAGCTTGTAAAGAATTGATGTAGTCTGTAGTGCAAGAGAAGGTTAATGATGGAAGGTTACTTTTTTTCTTTATAAGAAATGAGATTTATTCAGTCAAAATGATGCAAAGGTTATCAGTGGACTTATACTGGTGTTGAGTAGACAATTGGCTAGGCTTCCTCTCTGTGTAGATGGGCACCCAAGACCCAACAGCTGCTTGGCTTAGAACAAAAGAGAGCAGTATAACTGTTGGGATCACACCACAAAGCTTAGCTTTAACCAGGTAGATGCAAAGGACAATCTAAGGGTGGATACTATGAAGTCAACCAAGAAGTTAACATGCATTAGGCATCAGATTGACAACTTGTTCACTGGCTCATATTTTGTTAATTGGTATCCCTTATACCAAGCTATTTTTGTGACCATAAATATGTTTTGAGTTGAGGTTTTTTTAATTATGTTCCAGTAACATGATTGGTTTCTGCTCTGAATTTTTTATTTAAGAATTTGCTTTGGACCCATGCGTGGAATTTGTTGGTGCAGATCTCCTGTCAAATTGTTAACCTTGTTTTGAGGAACAATGCTCTAACTACGTTATGTGGCATTGAGAATCTGAAGTCACTAGAGGGGCTTGATCTTTCCTACAATATAATTTCCAGTTTTTCAGAGATGGAGATCCTTGCAGGCCTGCCATTTCTGCGGGGCTTGTGGTTGGAAGGAAATCCATTGTGTTGCGCACGATGGTACCGAGCACAAGTGTTCAGTTTTTTTCCACATCCAGATAAAGTAAGTTGTGGTAGATGCTTGTCTTCAACTTTTGTTTAATTTGTCCTATGAAGTTGTCTTCGCCAGAGTTACAATTGAATTTCTTCCCTTATTGTTTTTTCAAGCTTCATACTCTTAAATTTACATTGCTGTCTTTTCTATTGTGTGGTCAGTTGAAATTAGATGACAAGCACATCTGCACGTCTGAGCTTTGGAAGCGAGAAATTGTTGTTGCCAGCAGGCAGAAACGACCTGTTAGCTTTGGGTTCTATTCACCAGCAAAAAGTGATGCCACCTTAGCGTGGAGTATCAATACAAAGAGGGTAGGTGATTCTTCAAGTCTATTGAGAGGTTATATGCTTCAATATCATTTTTTGATGATCTTCTCAAACATTGTCTATGGTTTCTATGCGGAAAGTTCTTCCTGTACTGAATTTACTCCAGAAATTTTGTGTTTGTGTTTTTGTAGAAAAAACCGTGTCGTCTCGCTAGTATTGAGAGTGAAGAGCAGAGCACGTGTATATGTTCTGATGAAGAATCAGTGTCATGTGACAATGAGGTTCATAGTAGAGTGGAGAACATTGTTTCAGATTCGGAAGCTGAAATAGTTGGCCTGATGAATAGAATTGAATTTATGAAAAAGGAGCATTCCCTTCTATGGTTGCACGAGGTTAAAGATTGGATGAATCAAGCATCTGATAACCTTGCTGATATTAGTAGATATAGTGGGGCCATATTGAATACTAATGGGGACAGCAATCTGAAAAACAAGATGAACTGTCTGCATCTTGGCAAGACATCAAGATATAGATCTGACGTGGTTCAACCTTCTGGAGGTGAGAGTAGTACAAATGTTCTAGAATCTGATAATTCCTTTTCAGATATGTCTATTGGTTTCAATGCTCAACAATACTCTGATCGAATTGGTGAAGTTGCATCAAAGTTCTTCATGGGGCATAGTGGTGGGGACTCTGTGTCTGACACTGAAAGAATCGGTCTGAATCACGAGCATACAAAATCGTACAATACTGGACAGGATCAACGTCTGAAAGTGAGAAACTCCTTTGCAGTCCCGGAAGGTTATAGGATAGGTGCACCAAACAGTGGCACACCTTTGACTGCTATTGATGATATTATGGATTCTTATACATCTTCACCTTGCCCTGGATCACCTCCACATTATCAAGAGGAAATCCTGCATCGTCGCCAAAACTTGGAGGAAGAATTTCTGCAGCTATCTGCAGAATCCTATTCAGTGGCATCTTCTGATAGTGATACTAGCTGTAATGAAGAAGATTCTGCTGACTTGGGGCCATTCATTCCCCTGGTTGATCAATCAGTGATTGACAAGTTTACCGAGAGGAGTGTGGATGGCAACTTGCCTTTACTTCATTCTGATGATCCATACATTGACAATAGGCATGAGGTTTCACAGTTAACAGAAAATGGCATTCATTTATTGAATTCCTGTGCTCAAGGAAACTCTGATACAATGGGACTTGGAAAGCCAGACAGCTCCCTGCAATTGTCTGGAAATAGTTTTCCTGCTGGTGTGCTTGACGGTGAAATTGTACATTTTGTAGAGCAGGAGGCTGACTGGTTTGAGAAGAAAAAAAGCAAGAGGAAACCTAAAAGAAGAGTTATTTCAATATTGGAGGAGAATAATGCAAATGAGGAAACAGAATAATCACAGGAGTTAAACGGCAGTCTGGAGATTTGGAGAGATGCTGTAGAAGCTGAACGAAGAAAATATGGTTTTCAAGGTAGTGGTTTGTGGAAGTTTGTTTGTCAAAGATTTACTTGGAAAGTGCAATTACAACATCACTTACTTCCAATGGTGGAAATTCTTTCTGGAGCAAAATCATCGTCTCAGAAAGCAGATGATTTTTATGAGAATTACATCAATTCAAATGTTGCAGATTCTAGAGTTCAGGAATGCTTGAGGGGCAAAGGTGCAGAGAAAGGTGATTTTTTCTGTGTTTTTATGGTAATTAATTTTTTTATGTTATCGATTCTAGCCGGCTTTTTTTTTTTTTTTTTTAAATGGATGCCTGCTGCTGGAAACATTCTTGCATTATTGGCTCTGTGGTTAGCAGAAATTAAATGTATTTGTTAAGTATCTGCATAAAATTCTGATTCTCAGTCCTGAATGCACATACAATCTAGTTGGGTTGGGTAATGTATAACCGGAGTATATCAACATTTTGTCCTTCTTGTCTACCATTGTTGACTTTTGTCGAATAAATCATTCTTAGTTACTCTTTTTCTTTTTGTTAACTTTGGGCTAATGACCGTGAGGTTGTGGCTTTGAATGTGAGTGCAGTTTTTGTCAGTGGATAAATAATACCAGTGGTTAGATCTGTAACTAGTTCACCACTCCTAGCACCCTTTTGATAAATTGGGTAATAGCCTTTCATTTATTTATTTCCATCTCTTCGTGTATGCTAAATATAGATGTGATAGATTCAGTTCAATCCTGTTATTCATGATTTCATTAGCATTGTCTATTATTACTTTCAAAATTAGAACATTACTATATATTTAATATGGTGGATGTTATGGTGTTGTTTTGGTGTAGTGGTTAAAATCTTAGTACACACGGAAATAAATCTATATATGCATAGTTTTTTCATTAAATTTAAATTTTGGTGGGTAATTTTGAAGTGCTGGTGTGTGTTTATATCTGTATTTACATGTACTAAAGCAAATGAAGTTCATTATCAGGTCATTGAAGCACCCACCAAGAGAAGAAAAACCAGGTTCAGATCAACTAAAGTGGAAGTTCAAGTGATTTTGTGAAGAAAGCCTCTTCAAATTTGTGGCATTGCAGCAGCGGCAACCTCTCCTTTTCTTGTAAGTTTTATATCGGAAAAAGCAGTCAATTTCTGTTTTCGTTTGTTTCATATTCATTTAATTCTTTGATCTGAGCATCTATACCATATGGGTTGTTTTCCTTTGCAAGTGTGGTAAAGTCCATAGCTAGCTTGGTTTGTATTCTTTGATTTGTTTGTTTTTGAGAGTTCACCTTCTTTGTATAAATAAATTGTACAGTGTAAAACACCAAAATTATATGTTAGATAGTGATTGATAACATTTTGTTTTGTGTTCAGATTTCAATTTATTTTGCTTTCGACTTTGTTTTCAGTTTTTTCTAAACAAAAAAACATGTGTTGGTTCTGTCCAGAAAAAAAGGGGGTTCTATTCTGTATTGCTCAAATAGGGAACTCTTCAGCACCATACGCTGGTTCAGCCCTTACGTTTTTTAGTTAATCTCTTCGGAGACCAAGGAAATAGGATCATTGAGGCCAAAACTTTGGGTAAAGAAGTATGTTCCCGGTTCTTGATAAAAACACACTTGCTGCCCGTGGAAAGACCATGCTCAAGCCAAAGTGCATATTGAAGAACAAAAATTATTACTTTACGGGAAAAAAATATATATATTATTTTAAAAATACTTTCAAGAAGCAAAAAAAATAAAAATTTAAGGCCAAGATTGACTTCTCCGATCATTTCCAAGTTGGCCCCATCTACCTACATTAAAACCCAACCCAATCCATTGCATTGTTTTATATCATTAACAGGAAAGTAACTTGACCAAAATTGACAAAACTGGAAATCGAGAGAATTAAGGATCAATCGATCGACTTCCCCCAAACAGGCGAAAGTCCTACTGCAAGCATGTACCTATTTCAAAACCCAACCCAAGGCCCACGCACTTGAAACAAGAAATGGGCTTGTTGAAGCTGCTGCTTTAATAGTACTCCGACTAAAGCCATCCAAACTAGGGCTCTATATACCCCTCTATATATACTCAGAACTACCTTGCTCCCCTTTGCACTCCCATGTACTATCGGACGAGCTCAGATCTCTGACTCTTTCTCTCTCTCTCACACGCACGCACACACACACACACACACACACACACACACACGCAACGCAGTGTAGATTTGTGGTGAGAGAAGCTTACAAGGCAATCCTATGCGTCGCTGGTGCGCTTCGCCAGAATTTCGGTGAGATTAGCGCATTCTCAGCCCTTTTAATTGCCGATATGTGTCTGAGTGGTATATGCTTGCATTCGTCGTTTCTGTATACGGCTGGTGCACTAATATGCTCGTACATTTCCAAAACTTTCAGTTCTTCATCCTTTTTTTCCTCATTTCATTTCAAAGTTCATAGCTCTCTCTCTCTGTTTTTGGTGGCTCTTTCCATGGAGTTCTTTTATTAGTTTTTTTTTTTTTGTAGAATTTGTGATTATTGAAGTGGTATTATGTTTCTCGGTGATGAACTATTCGATGACGAGTCCGATTACATTCCATTCTTGTAGATACTGACGACAAATCGAGGCATTTGTCTGAGAGAAACGCCGTACCACTTCTATTTCCCTCCGCAGCCACTTCTTTGTTTATTACTTTCTTTTTCAAAAGGCCGATCAATTGATCTTTTTCAAAGGCGTAATGAGACTAAATGGAACAACATGTGTTAAAATGTAGACGTTTGAATGTGATTAACAAGTAATATACGCAACAAGATACTTCATGAATGTGTATTTGAATGTAAATAATATTAATGTAAATTAACCTATTATATACTATTGAAAGCAGAACTAATATTATTAGATGTAATACACAAAATCCCAAATCGTAATGGACAAAAATAAAGAAGAATTTTCATAAGGTATTCCTATGAAAAACTCATTAAAAAAATATCAAATATATAACAAATTTTAATAAAGAGTAGTGTTATGTATTTCAAATTTGTATTCTAAATCAAAGAGGAGGGTTATTGGATTAGTGGGTCTTATTAATTTTTTTATTTAAATGGGACGTATTGATCTAATGGTTCTCTTGATTTGGGATACAAATTTAGGATACATATCATTATTCTTTAATAAAATGTTCAAATTAGTGTTTTGCTTTTACTTCTATATGGGTAAAACCTTAAAAATGAGAATAATGACGTGTTAGTAACGATTAAAATATTGTTTCGAAATGATTGAAGTATTTAAAATATTTTTGTTTTCAAAAAGATCAAAACGAATCAAGGAATTAAAATTAGCATTAATTAGAATAGGCTATTAATAGCCTATTCTAATTCTAAAGAATTAAATTTAAATATATTTAGCCCAAAATATCCTTAAATATATCGGCCAAGTATATTTGTAAGGAAAAAATTAATCGAGATATGTGTAAATTAATTCAAACATTTTTAACAGTTGAATAAATAATAATAAAAAAAAAATCTTTGCCCCGATCTTAAATGGATTGGTTGCGTATGATGTACTAAACATGTCCAAATTTGAAAAATACACTTATCCAGCAATAGGGAACATATATCCAGTCATACACGCACAAATCGAGAAATGCACAAATCGAGAAATAATCCAAATTTTTTACCAATAGACATTTAGTTTAATAGTACTCTTTATCTTGTAAAAGTTTAGTCCTCTTGAGATCAAGGATTCAAGTGCCCCTTCCCCCTCTCCTCTCCCTCTCCCTCTCCCTCTCCATCCCCAAAAAAAAGACAGAATTTCAAGATTTTCAACCATAAGGAATTCAAAGAACTGTACAACTTGATTGAACAGTAACACATCTGCACAGACCAGGAGGCATAAAAAAAACAAAGAGCTACTGGAAAACGACCAATCTCACTTTTTAATAAGATATTTAACCATTTTTCAAGATAGGAAATGATGAGAGGTTTCGAATATTCTCACTGATAACAAAAGAAATCTAGTAAGGACCGACCCACTTATTTGCCAAAGAAAATCCTATTTACAACGTCCACGGGCAATGCATAAGCCGGATCTATGGGTTTCAATCCTGGATATTCAAGATGTGAAAGGCCTGCATATACACGAAAAACAAAAAGTTTGGTTAAATTTATGACATTGAGAAATTGGCAATAGAAACTAACACATCAGCATGGAGATTTCAATGAAGGTTGCCAATTTCCAGGAAAAGAAAAAAAGATGGTTTGCCAACTCTATGATGCCACCTCGGCGGAAAGGGGGCATCAGAACCTATTGACATTAGAAGACAAAAAAGCCACCTAACAACAAAAAGATGGGTGAAGGGGAAGAAGTCAGCGAGAACTTTAAAGGGGAGAAAGGGCGGTAGAAAAGATGAAGGGATAAAAAAGCAGAAGCCACGATCTATCCCACTAAACAAAAACAATATAGTCTAATGGCAAGCAAAAGAATTGCTAGTTCTGGACATAGATTTCAGATCAGCAGCCACAAAAGTCTCCTCCAAAGGCCTTAAACTTATCAAAAGGAAAACATATATGTAGTTTCCAATCGACATTCTAACATGAACATACACTATCACCTGCCATTGCAGTGTTACATGAACATTTATCTTAATAGGATCACCCATCACATGTCAGATGCTCTGGAGGGTGAAAATGAATCAACTCTTACCAGCAACTCCAAAATAGGTATGATAGACATCAACAGCGTCATCAGGCCTATCTGAAATTCCTCCATTCTCCTTATCCTACATTTTTTAAAGAACATCACAAATGATTCTGAACTTCAACATCTAGAAGAAAAGAAATAGTGCCATCATCCTAGATTTTACTAAAGTAAATTTCAAAATGAAAGTGACTTGAGTTCAAAATTGACCTGACAGTCCAATATAAATCTGACAAGTTTTTCCTTGTCAATCCAATGAGCTCGATCAATCATTATCAAGCTTGATAGAACCCACCAAGAATAGCAGACCTGAAACAACGCAAAAGGACCATTAGTGAGGAGCATCACACAAATATTTCATTAGTCCCCACCTTAGGGAAGAACAACCCACATCAGGAAGTTTCTCAGGACGCCCATTTAGACCTCCAGATTTAACTTGTCGTTCACACAACCACCAGCCAAGGAGGTCCTTATCAACATGATGTAGAGATCCAGTTATGGCAAGAGCCCCCACACAACAGAAAACTACAGTCATAATGGATATATGGTCAGTAAAGAAGACAGACATTCCCACAAATGTAAAAGATCAAGCTGGTTATTTAGTGACTGAAGAACCTCCTGACAGTGTGGTACAAGATCTTCACCACATTAAAGATGCTTCAGCATACTTCCGCAAACATTGCATAACCAATCAATTACATAGCAGAGTGATTGCATTGCTTTCAGTTGGGTTTTGTTTTAAATGCAGAAGAAAGCATAACAAAAACATATTTTCAGCTGGGTCTTGTTGGAGGTTCAAGTGCCTCAACGGGCCTAAGGCAACACGACTTCGTGAAGGCGTGCGCCTCAGGCTTAAGCCCAGGGACGCATGACTACATGAGGCAGAGTACTTGTATTTCCTGGTGATACATTTTGCATCATCATCATATTAGGACACCAACTACAAATATCTAATTTTAACGGTAAACCATACAAGGGAATCTCATAGATCCAGTCTAATCCACTAGTATAAATACCTATTCTGGATCATGATCTCTTACTATGTCTATTTCATCTACATCTTCTCTCTTTTCCTACGTCTCTCTCATTCTTTTCTCCCTCTCTCTTGAATCTCTTTGATTCCTCCTTCTCTTGCCCTCTATTTTTTCTTTCTTCCATTTTTTTAGTAAATTCGACCCCTGATTTACTAAAACCAATCTCTATTGTCAAACAATAAACCTCCTTTTTTTGTTCAATAGCCCTTTATACTGTGAAATTAGCTTTTGATTCGAAGAAAAAAGGGCTCAGCTCAACTCTCCTCTCCCTCTCCTCCTCCTCCTCCCCTCTCTAGCTTTGTCTGGGAATTTCTCACAGACTTTTACTGAGATCTTATGTGAAAATTGATGAAAGATTCTAAAAATTCTGAAATTAGCAATATTTTGAATATTATTGTTTTTTATGTAATCTGCTGAAAGTTGATAATATGACAAAGATTTGCTCTATGTTGCTGAAAAGATTGAGATTGTATCTGCCTGGTTTTCCAGGAATTAGCTTTATTTGGCATAATATTGATAATATCTAATGTAATTTGCACAAATTAGATGTTGAAAGCTCCATAATTTTGCTACAATTTGCTCTATGCTGCTTGCGATGTGTATTTCTTGTATTTGCCTAAAATTTATTGCTTTTAGTTGTACTTGTGGTGTAATTCATAATTTTTACATCACATTTACACCACACCTGCCACTACTTTTGCGCCTATCGTCTTCGTCTGCTACCTTAGAAACTAACGATTTTCATATTGCGTATATAATTAAAAGAGATGCTACCATGAGAATCAGTTCTATGCTTCTCTTCTCCCACTTTTTAATAAGGAGCGGTAAGAACAGTAGCTTTCCGTCTTGCCATTATTTATGTATACCTACAGGGGACGGAGCTACCCTTCACCATTGACCAGGTTATCAGCCTAAGCCTGACCAGAAAGACTTTGAGCTTGCTTTGACTTTGGTTGCTTTACTTAGTAGGGGAGGAAAGTGACCCTTCAGAATATGGTCTACCTTACCCCGTCTCGGGCAGTTAAGTAAAAGAAAAAAATGAATTTTAACCCAATAATATGTTTGGTCTTTGTGAGAACTGGTCTCGCTTCGATGAATTTCGCACCTTGTGTTACACCTAAGCCCCATGAGAACCTGGGGCATGGATGCGCCTTTCATCCTAAATAAAACTGTAGTTAATTCTTTTTAGCTTAACCCCCTGACCTCAAGGCTCAAATGCCTATTATAATAGATTCTTACAACTAAAAACAAGCTTCCTATGTAACAGTTGTAACCAGATATATACAAGAATAGCAACATATCTAAGGAATAATAAAGAATCAACCAAGATCATCAGAGAATTTTCTAAGCTCAACAGTTAATAAAGGGTTCACAATTGGGAGTAATATGTATGCTTGACTAGTTAGCCAATAATTAGCAACACGAATTTAGTGACAAAATAAAATATGTAATATGTGCAACATACTTTGCCCTGCATGAGATTCTGCACCAGGTATGGACCCAAATCCACCATCTACATTCTTGCAACTTATAATGTATTTTACAGCCTTTTCCACATCGATTTTATCCAAACGATGCAATAGGGCGAGAGAACAAATTGCAATATAAGAAAACCTGAAGAAAGAATTCGTAGAATCATAATGGTATAGTCATAATGCTTCTTTAAGAGAGATGATAAGTTCACAAAACAAATAAGTATGCAAACCGATACAAAACACGGGACACAGTCATAGTAACAGATCAGTAGGGAGAGAGGAGGGATACCTTGTGTCAACTTCACCCCACATGTCCCCTGAAAAGGATCCATCTTCATTCTGCAGGCAACTTATATCTAGCTCTAAGATCAAGTTTAACAATAACCAACTTGAGGCACAAATTTCTGCCGTGAAAATAGACCTTTCATGCAGCAATCTAATTAGCTTAGCAACTCCTTACGAAAAACCCTTTTTGTGTTTATTTTTATGCCTTGTTCACAACAAGAAGTTTGCAAGTATTAAGGTATTAACCACTTCCAAACACAGAATGGTTCTGCAAGTTGACAAAGTAAGAGATCTATCATTTGGAATAGATATCTGAAGACACACATTGAAATATAAAAGATCAAACAAAAGGTTGAAAAGCTAAACAATGTTTTTTTTTTCTAAGAAACAAACCTTCTTTATTGCAACAAAATCATCAAAGAAGGGTACTTCAAAGAGGTTGGATAAGGAATCCAACCAAAATAAAACAAAAGATTCTCTCCATCCCATTTGAATAGAAAAAAGTGGAAGCCCTTTAAACTCCTTCGTGACTGAGGCCCAAAAAGACGATAAGAAGTGAATGCGAACCCAAAATCCTTCGAAGCAATCTTCTCAATCCTCGAAGATTCTTGCAATCTTTCCTTCCAAATGATCCAAAAAGAAGCTATTATAGCACAATTACAAAGAGTTTCTCCTTTACCAAAACTACCAAGGCCTTCAAATCTTCCACAGACAAAGATGTTGATAAAGCCAGAATCACCCATTTCATTCCCACCAATCTAAGTAGCTTATACCACAATGTCAAAGCAATGAGACAATGTAAAAATAAATGAAAAGCTAAAATAATGTCAAAGCCCCAAATTGCATGCTGAAGGATACAGTTTGACACCTTATCAATGTCAAGGACATCTATCTTGGCAAATAGTGCTAAAATTTGGACCGCACTGACGGTATACAGTATATGAGGGTCATGTCCGATGTTTCCACCAAATCCACCTGTACAAACATATATATCCGAATCAAAACACAGAGCAAATATATCCTAACACGATCCAATTCATAAGCATCTCAATGAGTGACAGCTTGATTTTCAACTCAATAGTCCACTGCAGAAGTCAGTCTTCAAAGAAACACAAAATATAGATGAACATCACCGTCACTGAGTTTACCCACACTAATATATACACAAGCAAAGAACGGTGTTTGGAATGAGATGAAACAAAGTATAACAGTCATAAACCAGATTCATGTTGGCACTGCATGACCCATGAAACAATTTCATCTCTGTCCACCATTTCAAGCTTCCCTAACATGTCAAGAGTGGTCAGTCCCCAATATGCCCCATTCATTCTTAAATGCTCCATCACCACAGATTCAAAATCATCCTTCCTCTGACAAAACGTACCAAGTTATATGGATATTTCCTTTTTCAAAATAAAACTTAAAAAACATAATCAGAAGAGATGAAAGGGATGTCTACCTTTTCAACTGATAAAACGTACTTAACATGCTTTTCAACTGCTAGTTCACCCATCCTGTAATTAATTGGGTACTTTAGTCTTGATATTATGTACCTGTCACAAAAAACAAATAAATAAATAAATAACAACAAAAGAAGAAAAACCAGACAACTAGGTTTTGGTTATTAAAATTTAGGATCTCTTATTGCAATATAATTGGGCACTTATAGATGGATAACTCAACCAAAAGAACATCAATCCATTCAAAAAATTATTCAAATCCATTCTCTTTAGCTAGACTATAACATCTAGGAATTCAGGGGGGCAAAAATAAAGCAATTATAAATAGGAAAAATTATACATTTTTGGTCCCTCCTCAAGTGCGCCATTTCATCCATATGTTTCAAATTTTTACATGCTCATTCACATGAAAAGGATAGCTTCATTCCAGTTAAGAAATCCCTAAGTCCTAATATACAATAAAATCCACAAATTTCAAAACATGAAAACAATCAAAATAAAATAACATTCATTGGGCAACAAATAGATTAAAATAGATACCAAGTGGGAAAGTTATAACTAAGTCCCAAGGAGGTTGATGGTTGCAGCCGATAGGCCACTATGGTGGTGCCAATAGACTAAATATACTAGTTCACGGATTTGGGTGGGGACGGTTCTATGGTTCGTGGGAGTGTGAAGGTGGAGGGTAGAGGTGTGGAGGTTGTGGCAATGCTATTAGAACCGGACTGGCTATCTAACGGATAAAGGGACCGGGTTAATCGTTCTTTGGTGCAACCGTGGTCAGACCAATCATATAATAAAAAAAATTATAAAACATAATATTTTAGCTAAAACAAAATCTCAATTCATAATCCCAATTCACAATCCATAATCACAATTCACAATCCCACAATCACAACTCAATTCACAATCTTAATTCCTAATATTTTGAATGAAATCAAATATTATCAGTTAATAATACAAAACATGAAGAAAAATGAAATATAATTGCTCAAAGATGAAACTTAGTTTCAGGTATTGTCAAATTCATATCAAAGATAAAGGCCGCATTTTAGTTGGACGGTTCATAGAACTTGTGTGACAGAGTAATCACTTTTATTCCCAGATGTAAGAATGTATAATTAATTAGATACACAAGATTCGATTTAGTTGTAGAATTATTTATTACATGCATTTTCTAAGGAATTCAAACATGCAAAAACAGAGTGAGAATCTGTGTGTGTGTGTTTGTGTGTGTGAGAGAGAGAGAGAGAGAGGGCTCCAGGAAGCACTTTTCGTTACAAAAGCAAGGAGAAGGGGACTCAGATCGATTGAGTGAGAGAGGAGACTTAGATTGACTGCTCGATCTGGAACAGAGGAGAACTAGAATCAACCAGATTCAACAGGAAGTCAAGTGGTCCAGATTCCAGAACAGTTCGTCGTTCATCGCCTGGAGCTGGTCGCCGGAGTTTTCGTTGACTGGGTGTGAAGACTGAAGTAAGAAAAGAGGATTTTTTTTTTTTTTAATATAATTTGAAATCCGTTTCAGCTGTTTTTATCAAAAAAATCGGTCGGTTCAGCGGTTTCCTTCCGGTTCTATTGCATATACGGGACCAACTCAAGAACCGGACCGGTTTAGGTCCCGGTCCATGGTCCAATCAGTCGCATTTGGATAACACTGGGCTATTGCATATATGTGGCTTAATATGAATCAACACTAAGTTTCAATATTTGATGGGGCCTACAGTCAATCCAACGGTCACAGTAAATTAGATCAGTAAATTAGGTCAAATTTTTAGATTCTAATAGCATTGCTCAATTATTAAAGTCAGTCTGAATATCAACCCAAGGGACCGGTTGATGATTGGATCAACAATTGGGTCACTAGTTGAACCGGTTATAGAATAAAAAATAAAAAATAATTCTTAACTAGTGTTATTAACATATTTTATATAATAATAGAACCCCCACAAAACAAAACAGATTAAATATGAGTATTCAAAATCACATTGTAAAAGCAGACATTTATCTGTTACTCATTCAAAAATACATAACTTTTTCTTGATAGGCAGAAACACAGACAAAAAATCCCAAGTTTAATAGAACACAATTCTACAAATTGAATGTTGAACTCCAAGTGCTAAACACATGAAGAATAGTTGAACAGTTAAAACCCACTAGCATTGGTCAATCACACATAAATGAATAACAAAATGAATGAAGAACAAAACCTTGCAATCTACATCCAAGCTTTCAATTTCAAAAGGGAAAAAAAATTCGTATACCAAAATTGAGAACTAAACAACTTAGATTGCAAGAACAGTTAAAAAAAAAACCCAATTGATTTCAACCACATAACAAACAAATCCAAATGAAAAAAAAATCATAAAATTGTTTCAAACCTTGTAATGTAACAAAATGAGAAAGATAAAGGTGAGACCGTGATAGAGATGAGAGAAACTTACCTATTGTGAGTACGAAGGAGAGATGAACTAAGATTACAGAAATTATGAAGAGAGTCAACAATTAGTTAGAGAATCTGAAACAAAATAGCAAAGATTGGACTGAACTCTTGTCACTAAAGTTTGGACTCCAGCACCAATGACCGTGAGTACAAGAGACAAGGATGAGATTGGAGATACGGAGAAGAGATTGGAGAGGCGTTGAGGCCTATAGTTATTAAAATCGGCTAGGATCTCAACCCAACAAAAAACTGGGTCAATAAGTTACTGATTCAATAGTTTCAGTACATAGTAATCAAAATCGAACCGAACGTCAACCTAGCATAGGGTCCGGGTTGATGAATTGCTGGTTCAACTGTTGAGTAATTGGTCAAAAAATAAACTCCAAAAGAGAAAAAATGTATACATCCGAACTAACCTTGTCAAGTCCAATATCTATTTGGCCATAAAACAATTGTTGTGATCATCAACAGTTTTTATTGATACCCAGTTCCTAGCATATTAATAAAAACTACAATCAAGTAAAAAGTAAAAACAACCCAAAACCAATAAGTGCAATATTATGATCCGTAATCAATAAGCATATTCAAAACTTTATTCAAAAATCAAAAAAAAAAAACGCGACCATTCAAATAGGTAAACTAACCCAGCTATCAAACCAAATTTAATTAAATTAACCTTGATCCTTTACCTCCTCATTGTGACGCTCCATCGGACACCATTCTCGAAACAACCACAAGCTTTGATTTGTTATTTGGACCAATACTAATTATGCCAATAATTAAAGCAAACAACATCATCAGGATTCACCACAGCCTAATCAATCACTACTCCTTCAACGACACTCCCGACATCGATTCAATGAATGTCACCAAATTAAGAGATTCAAACTCATCCAATAAAATAGATGCAGAGAATAAATATTGTAGCTAGTTAGAAAAATGTCCGTGCCTAAAGGCATTGTATAAAAAATTTGGGTCCAATAGTTTCCAAGAAATTTCAAAAAGTCACATCTAAGAATAGATTCCAAACCTATTACTAAATCACCCAACAAAAATCGTTATATTCGAAGACCCAATATAAAACCCCTTAAATCATTATTAAAAAATTCACAAACTCAATCCAACAAAATTACCGTTCCACTTTGTTTCTAGAGGACGTATGATTTAGTGAGGCAATTCGAGCAAAGTAGCTTTAATAGCTCTAGAGAAAAATTATGTGAGGTCTATTTTGTAATGCATCCCCTGCACAACCACACATAGATACAAAGAAAGCACACCTCGCTAAAAAATAAATGGACAAAGAATACCCAATTCATAACATACAAAAATCCAGAGTTCACAAAAACAAATATTCTTGTTAAATAACGGAAAACCCAATATAAAGATAGAAGTATTCATCTTAAACATCATCAAAAAAGAACAATGAAAAATACACACAGATAGAGATATAGGGAGAAGAAAATACAACCTAAATTTTCAACTACTAGAGATCCGACATTAGAAAAAAAAATTATGTAGTCAACATTCCCCAGTAAAACTCATCTTAAAGAACTTATAATACTGGGGGAAAAAAAGTTTGATTAAGTGAAAACTTTTGTCGAACAGGTGGTGTGTGTGCGTAAAGGAAGAGGGAGGGAATTTTTTAAGCAGATGTCGTTGAAAGAAAAAAAAACAGTTTCGAGTCCTTAGGTGTTTTGTAAGTTGTGTGTGAATGGGCATGCCAACTATACTATGATGTGTGCGTGTCTACTGTGCCCTGTGTGTGTTTGTGACGTGTGTGAGTGTGTGAAAGGGGTTGCTGGGGGTGGAAAACGGAGAGAGAGAGAAAGAGAAAAAAAAAACTTACAACGGCAAGAGAAGAGAGAAAATGTATGTCTGTGATTCGAACTGGAGTCGTAATAAGACGATGGTGATCGATTCAGGGCAAAATTTGCCCAATCATCTCAAAATTGAATCGGTCTGGTGTAGGGAGTTCGCCGGTTTAATATTGAACCGGTCGATCCGTCGCATTTTAATGATTAAACCAGAGGATCCGATCTGGACAACCGGTTTAATTATAAACTGGTCAGCTCGTCTCATTTTAATGATTAAATCGGCCAATCCGATCTGGTTCATAGTTTTATCATCAAACTGGTTGGTTCTCCCCATTTTTAATTATTAAACTGGACAATCTAATCCGGTTCATCAGTCTACCGTTAAACCTGTCTGTTAGTCTTATATTTTAATTATTAAACCAGGCAATTCGATCTGGTTCATCCCTTTTTAACCGGGCCAATCCTTTCACCATTTTGATGATTGAATTGACTGGTCTGATCCGGATGTCGAAAGCAATAAAAAATTAGTTGTTCTAAAAAAATTATGATGTTGACAAAGTAAAGAACATACTACCAATCAGAACATACTACCAATATTTTTTGAGTTTTTACGCTTTAATAGGGTGTCCCGGAGTCTAACTCCTAAAAAAAGGTAATGTGACCCAACCTAATGTATTAAAGGTATTACAAATTCTCTCACAACCTAAGAGGAACTATGTGCAAATCATTTTACATCGGTAGGCTATAAGAGGTTTTTTTATGAACTTTTTTTATTGGCTCTTTTTTGTATACCACTTATTTATGTATATTTTGTCTACAATTGATGTTCTTTTAGTGACATTGTATTTCTTGACAAGTATTAAATTGATATTTTTAGAAAATAAAATTATATAGCGAGTTTTAGGTTGCCCCCACTGAGAAAATGTTTTTGGCTCCGCCCTCCATATACTGTATATGGGAGTTGGATAAAACAGCTATAAAAACAATGCTCGAGTCCGTTTGATCATCCATGCCGGACGGAGAAGAGGAAGAAGATCATGTCTATGGTAACTGCAAATGTCATCCCAATCGCAAAGAGCATGGGAGATGATTGTGATTTGAGATTCGAGATCTGAGAGTGAGGGTGAGAGGAGCATTTGAAACTCTCGAGGTTCATTCTAGATTAGGGCTAAAAAAGTTTGGTTTTATGGAATTCAAGTGCCAATATGGTTTCACGGGTTACATAAGATCTGTCTAGTTTATGGGTTTGTTGAGGGATGAGTATTTAACCGATCCAATTAGAGAATCGACTTAGTTTGATCACCAGTTTTTTGGATTGACCCGTTGATCTGATTCAAATTTATTAACATTGTTGATCTCCAATTATCTATTTTATCATTAATAAATGAAAATATGACACCTATATTTTTTAATTAAATGCTTTAGTTATAAAGTTTATTCTACTACTATAATAAAGAGTTTTATTGAAATTGTTAAAAAAGTGATTCAAACAATTTTTTAATTCCAATTTAAGATAATAAGAGGCTAATGAGTTCCGACGGTGAGAAGCTACGTAAGGTTTTAAAAATTAAAAATTTATAAAAATTGGATCAAGAATTTGGAGCTCATATTGGACAACGACATATATTCTCAAAAAAAAAAACTTTAAAAAAACAAGATGAAATAATGTAGGGTTTGATATGGTGGCTAAGATTGGTAATTAATTGTAAACAAGATCCCACAAGCTCGACATGAAATTAATAGAAAATTTATGAGCTTGGGTTTAGTACGAGGGGGTCAAATGATAAAATGAAAGACCCATTAGACTTGTCAACTAAATGGGTTGTCACAAATCTGACAAAATACGACATAAACTCACTAATTATGATAAGTTTACACGTAACACAAATCTAATATGAAATAACAGTATGTTATGCTGACCAAAATTAGGGACTAAATAAAAAGCTCAAATGATAATGTAGTTGCTGATATGACAAGATTAACTGTCATGTTATTTTTATCTTTTTGTCTCCCCTCCTTCTTTAACACGCACAGACCAAAAAATAGAGAAAATAAATAACATAACATATAATCTTGTCATATCAGCTACTGTTATGTCATTTGAGTTCTTTATTTGGTCCCTAATTTTGGTCAACATAGCATTACTGATGAAATAATCCTAGCTATACATGAATATACATGGGTCAAATTCAATTGAGTAAATATTAATATCATACGACTTAAATTTTCAAATGGTACTATTGACTAAGCAAAATTTTCAAACCAAAGTACCTAATCAAAATTTAAAACGGATTTTTATTCCATTTGGTCAAAATTTAAAGCTAACTTCAATATTTTATTTTTCAATCAATTTTACATTACCAATCTTATGGAAAAAAAAAAGGGAGAAGTAAAATAATTCTTAGGGGTGGTACAAAGATCAAATATGTCTTCTTATAAGTAAGAAGTTTCAGGTTCAACACTTTTCATACCCTCTAAAAATTAATTACTTTTTTTTCTCACAGGACATGTTTTTAAACTAGTTCAAGTTACAGAGGCAAATCTCAGAACTCGAGAGAGTAGCCAACACAAGCCTGAACAATCCATAACAAAAAAAAAAAGAGAGAGAAAACAATAAAAATGAACAAAAATGTAAGGGCAAAAGCCATTTGACTCTAGTCATAGAAGAAAACTCAAAACCTACCCAAATTAATCTATCATTGCAGCAAATCACCCACATATGCAACAAATATGAATACTCATCCCCAAATACCTACAAAACCCTTAAACAATGACAGAGTCGGGCAGGCGTACCCGAGATTCAAAAAAAAAAAATTAGTTCTTATAGAATTTATGAAGTGATTCTTACAATTTTAATCAACTTGTCGGCCCAAACTTCTCTATATTATCTCAAACAGTCATCCTAAATAGGAAGGAAAAATAAGAGTGTGAGAAAAGAAGAAGAAAAAACTACACCATGGTGAAGCACGCGATATTGGCGCGGCTCAATCAAACCATGAAATCGAGTAATTCCTCGATGTAACGGTGAGGTTGAACCGCAACAATATCTCGGGCCGTTGTGCCTCAACATGGATTGATGGGGAATAGAATTAGGTGGTTTATTGAACATATACTCTTTGATACTTCCATTTTTATAACTTTCTGTGGTGGTGTGTTTGTGATCCAAATGGTGAGAAAATAAGAACACGGTTTCTAGGTTAATAAGACATGGAGAGTACTACAAGGCAAATGTGTTTGTTCCTAGAAACTCCTTGCGAAGTTCTCCAGGCACTGCCGGCCTTACTGAGAAAACAAAGACTTAATAACAAATCTCACAGCTAGAAAAGGAATGGTGGAAGTGAAGAACAGCTTGCATGGCTGCTGAGAATTGGCTACTGGCTATCTGAAGAGTACAAATTAAAGTAGGGATTGATGGGTATGAAGATTTGTTGTTACGTAGGCAATCACAAATCTAGGGGGCCGGTGCAGAGGATGACGATAACTCACGATCTTATAGTTCAACAGTGGGAGCGATACTCATTAGGTCAACTGTTAACCTCATTAAGGTCGTGTTTAATAATCGTATTTAGAACTTAAAATTGAAGACACTTCACACTTTTTTAATTAAGTGTGTTTGATAATCAAAACTCATACCACTTAACAGTTTAAAGTACGTCGTGAAAATAAGCTAAAATTTTAAATAACAAGTCACTTAATACTAAAAATGCTAGTCAAGAAAGATTTTATAAACTTCTTATAATAAAACAAGTTTGACATGTTCTTCTTCATTTCTTTCCATCAATACTAACGTTTCATATTCTGGTATATCTTGATACAACCTAGATGAATAGAAAATTTAGAACGATGACCTTGTCCCAAAATCTCCTTTTTAAACTGAGGATCATTCGGTACGCATGACTTTCCTCGATACCGTAACTCTTCATTTCGTATGGATCATTCCTCTATTGTCTCTCCGCTCTCCAATAGGGTTCGAATGGATTCCAATTGAGGATCTCGATGTTGTAACTCAACAATCCTCTGTCGAAGGATGGGTTGAGCCACTAGATTGGATAATCATAAGCGGTCTTAATCCGACGTCTTTGAATTTTTTTTGGGTGAAAATATACTTAAGGTTCTTGTGATCTAAATAAACCTAAAATTTCTCTCCATATAGATAACATCGCCAAAATTTTAGAGCAAATACCGTAGTTTTAAGCTCTAAGTCATGAATGGAGTAATTCTACTTGTGGATCATCAAATGGACCGAGCCATAAACAGCTACATTCCCTTTTTTGCATCAATACATGCTCTAATCCCCATAAGGAAGAATCTATTTACCTTGTAACTCTTACCAATATCAAGAATAATAAACATTGGTGTTGTAGTCAATTTTTCCTTCAAGATAGTGAAGACTTGTTCACAATCTTCATTCCACATAAACTTTCTCTCTTCTTTGTAAAACGGGTCATAGGCATAGCTAAGCAAGAAAATTCTTCCATAAATCTCCGGGTAACCAACCAATCCTAGGAAACTAAATTTCAGTAACATTCTGGGGTCGTTCTCATTTCATAATTGCCTCAATTTTGGCCTAGTCTGTAGCCATTCCCTTCTCCAATATAATATACCCAGAGACTTCACCTCATTCATCCAAAATTCACACTTGCTCTTTTTGGCATATAAGTTATGTTCACTTAATGTTTGTAACACCAACCGAATATGTTATGCATGCTCCTAGTGTGTCTTACATTAGATTAAAATGTCATCAATAACAACAATAACAAATTGATCCAAATAAGGTCTAAATACCCGGTACATTAAATTATTAAAAGTTTTGGGAGCATTTGTGAGTCCAAAAGGCAGCACTACATACTGTGTACGAAAGTCGTCTTAGAAATATCTTCCTTCTTGATTCTCAATTGATAATACCTGGTACAAAAATCAATCTTGGAGTAATACCTCGTACCCCTCAAATGATCAAAGACGTCGTTGATGCGAGGTAAAGGGTATTTGTTCTTCATTGTCACCTAATTTGGTTTCTTATAATTTGTACACAGACTGAGTGCCTCATCATGCTTCTTCACAAAGAGGACGAGTGTACTTCAAGGTGAAGTACTCAGACAAATGAACCCAATGACAAACAGTTTGTCCAATTGCTGTCATAACTCTTTCAAGTCTAACAGTGTCACACAGTAAGGGACAATTTTTGTGGGCTCTAGCATATCTGCCACCACCACCATTATCACTACTAATGCCACCCTATCGCCACCACAACCCCCATTGCCCTCATCATCCATATCACCAACATTACTACCATCACCATCACCATCACCACTGCTACTATTGCCACAACCACCGCCACCACCTACCTTCGCCCCCACTAAGACCACCACTATAACTGCATCATATATGTCACCATCAACCACCGCCACCCCTACCACCATCACCCATAGCTAGTATTGTTGCCAATACTACCATGCTACCACCACCTCCCACCTTTGCCTCCATCATCACCACCCTAGCTCACTACCTACACCATTGTCTTTAATATTTCTATATACCACTTCACCACCCCCACCAAGCCACCAACCACCACAATTATTGACACCATCATACTCCATTATCACTCTTCACCGTTGTCAATATTCCACCACTTCTTCCATTAGCACTCTTCACCGTTGTCAATATTCCACCACTTCTCATTCCCACCAACGCTGCCACCAACTTTGCCCTTATCGTTATCACCATTAATCTGATCACTACTACCCTACCCCCAACCATTAAGGTGGTGGTAAACGATGGTCTTATGGAGATGGTAGGTTGGAAAGGGTAGTAGTTTGATGATTTTGAAAAAACGATGAAGGCTGTGGTAATGAGTGATAGGGTGGTTATGATGTTAATGATGGTGATGGTGGATGGATAGTGACAATGGTGGTAGGAGAGTATGTGACAACAAGTTATGGAGATCGGTGGTGTTAGAGGAGGCAACAACACATTGACGGTGGTGGTGGTGGAGAAGGTAATGGATGGGTAGTGACACTTGCGACAATCATGTGTGTGGGTGTACTGGCGGTGATTGTGATGGTAGTGAATCTAGTGATAGTAGTGGTAGGAATAAGGTAATTACAGTGAGATGATAAAAGAGAATGGTGAAATTAGACTAATAATAATTTTCAAACTTAAGCTCCTTGCATTTGTTAGGCAATTTATCCAATTCAGTACTTAAATTTCAGTAGATATCGAGCAATTTGCAAGTTAAAAATATTCAACATTTAGTACTTAATTTTCAGTTTTATTAAACATTACCTTAGTGAGGATTTTATCAAAATCAAATTTGGTTTTTCTCTAATTTCAAAATAGTTAGAAGATCCTCCACCTGAACGAATTTTACTTTATTACTTACCAAAAATCGAAAAAAAATATTTACTTTATTCTAAAAGAACTTGAATTTTGAGTATTAAAAATAAATCAAATTTGCTAACATGGATGGATAGATCTTCACCATTCATTATTAAGAAAAATAAATTGGAGAATTCCGAATTATTTAAAAATTGGAGAGGAGACTAATTCATCAACATCAATTTTCCCAGACTAATTGAGCAAATATCAATAATTTTTCAATTACAAATATTATGTTTTGATTTAAGAAATCTAAAATCAAACCTATTTGTTTTTAAGAATTTGGTCGTAAAATTGTCGAAACCGTCATTTATTATTTGATATCATCGAGGAAAATAACCAAAGGAAACAATAAACACAGACTCTAATAACAAACCAGAATCTAATTTATTATAGTCATGACATTACCATTGAGATTCAGCATTACAAGAAGCCCCCTGCCTATTTAATAGTGATACCCTGATGAAGTTCCAACACCATTATTGAGACTTTTATCACTTAAAATTTGAATGTTGAATGTTGATTTTATATTTTTATTTTTTGGTAACGGAGAAAATTTATGGTCTGTTCTCAACGAATAGAGGTGCACTTATATCGCTCAAACTCATTAGTCTGAGTAGAACTGAGGGCAAATCTTGGATACATGAATTGATCCCTCAACACATACACCAGTTAAATCAGGACTTGCGCTTAGGTGGAGACACGGACCTACACCAGAGAGTTGAATACGATTCATCCAAACAATTGAGATTTATCTTACCAACCAACCACGTTTTTGTCACTCAGATGACTTGAACTTTTGACTTCAAAAAGACAAAAGTTTTCACAAAATAAAAAGAACCACTTAGCCAAATGCCCATTGGTTAAATGTTGAATTTTAATAGGAACAGGTTAGGCACAATAAGTTTGGATAAACAGCATAATTGATTTAATTAGTTGTAACTAGTCATTGGTAGCTCATTTACTAAACAAGACAACCTTAAATAATATGTTGTCTTGCTTGTCCAAAGGGGTTGAGTATGATCTTGAATACCAACCAGTCAATAATCGAGCTTAAGCTCGAACGCAAGAATTACCTTGGTTCATTTTACCAAAGATATGACTCGAATAAAAGCTCGAACTCACTTATATTTTAATCAAACTATTCCATTTAAATTGTGCTCGAGGTAGGGTTGATAATCGTTTTGAACTATTCAGGTTCAGTTCAGATTTGATTTATATAAGACTCGACTCGAGTTTGACTCGTATTCTAAATGAGCCGAACTTTAACAATTTTTTAGGCTCGTTTAAAAAAACGAGTTTAAAAAAACTCAACTCGAGCTAACAAAGCTCAGCTCGTTTATGTATAAAATAGTCAAACTACTCAGACTCAACTTGTTTTGGGCTCGACTCGAAAATAAGTGAAACTTGAACAATATTTTAAACTCGTTTAAAAAAACAAACTAAACAAATTCAACTTAAGCTCGTAAAGTTCAACTAAATTATCAACTTAGCTCGAAGTTTGAAAAACATTAATAAGTGGGAGCTTAAACTATAATTTTTGAAGCTCGTTATGAATTCAAACCGAGTCCGAATATGGGGAGCCCCAATTGTTTTTAAAAGAGAGAGATATAGACCCTCGTTGGTGACGAAGAAACCAATTTACTTTTTTTTTAAAATTATTTTAAATTATTAAATAAAAACAAAGATTGTATAACTCCTTGGGCCACCTCACTTTTACCCTCCCTAAAAGTGACAGGCATTCTTACCTCCATGTTTAAATTCTAAGCTCAAATGACGTATCAATTTGAATAACAGATAATTGACCCATCATCACTCTAAATCCGACCCATACTTCTCTCCCTCCCTAATAAGGACTGTTTAAAATTCCGCCACCCGATCCGTTTCGCATCCAATTATTGGAATTTTACAAAATTTTGGCTAGCCAATAATTTTTTTTTAATATTTTACAAAAACAAGGGTAAAAATGCGAAATATCTATAAAAATTGTACTAGGGGTGTCTATAGGCCGGGCCGGACGCTTATTGACCGAGCCGGGCTTCGAGTAAAAGTTGGTTACCCATAGCCCAATCCACCACTCATTAGGCAGGCCTTTTATATATATGTATATATACAATATCATTTAAAAAAAATTTAACTTAATATTTTTGTAAATTATATTTTTGAATTAAAAGTAGAGTCAAAATAAACAAAATGTAAATAATAAATAATTTTATTTATGAATAGGAAAGAAACCTAACTTTTTTTTTTTTATAGACATATATTGCCACCAAACTTTCAAAATTTCAATGATCAACTTTTTTCCAAATAATTGGGTGAAATAACAAACGAGCTTGGCGAGTGGGCTTTTGGGATGAGTTTTAACCAATTTTTTACGGGCGGACTCATGGGTCAGGTAATGAGTTTGATGGCAAGCCAAACCTTCTCTAGGAGGATATTGGACTTGAACTCGAGTTCAAATGGGCCAATTTTTTTGGGCAGAATAACAAAACTTGTGGGTCAACCAAAACCATGAACACCTCTAAATTCTGCCTTCCCAACTGACCCATGCATAATTAAATTTTTTTTAAAAAATAATATATTTAGTATAAAACTTCATCATTTTATATGCTTATCAACTTATATTATATTTAGTATAAAATTAAGTCATTTTTCGCACTCCTACCTGGCTTTCGAGTCCATTTTTTGGACGGAATTCAACTCAGAACATTACCCTTGATCAGGTAGTGTTAGCCAAAATATTAATCTTTCACAATTCATCGACTCAGAAGATGGAATGCACTATTTTCTATCCATCGGCTCGGGTGAACAGCCCTATCCCTAATGAAAGATTATTACATAACATTCTTTAACTTAATGAAAAACAGAAAATTTTAAGAAAAACATTAAGCCCATACCTACACACCTAAAAAGACACGTTTAAAATATTTGCAAACTCCTAAGAATAACACAAACCAACTAAAAATGTTGGTATTTGGGTACTGTCCTTTAGCCATAAGGTTGGCAAGCTGGGAGATAAATTTGCTGTTCTTTATGGGTATTACCATCCAACATAGAACAATCCCAATACTATAATGAAAGAAACAAACAAGAAGATGTTTCTATTGCATATATGAAACAAAATCAAAATCTACTTCCGGGACAATCAAAGCAAACCTACGACAAGCCCAAAGTACAGAGGTAGAAATTAGCAAAACAAATCTTCTTGTCAAGCCTTGCCGCCCAATCCCCTCTTTTCTTCCATCTTTGTCTACTGCCTTTACAACGTTCCAAATCCATTTTCTTTTAGGACAAAACTACACTCTGAATCCTTAAACTATGATTCCGATCTCACATCACCATCTCTAATTATTAAGTTTCTCAAATTGGCCCTTCGCTTAAACTACTTGAATTAGTTTCGGGTTGTCCTAAAACCAAACGGCCATTGTGTGCCATTAGTTTTGTGGACAAAGTGAAATTAATATATAGTTCAGAAGACAAAATGATACAATCTTGTCATCCAATATGTAATGGTCATCTACATTCGGGAGAATGAGAAACCAATTACTATATTCGGGGGTGCAATATAAGAAACATGATAGTTGAGAAAACAGTGTGAGACAGAAGCATAATTGAGATGGGTCAAAGTGTAATTTATCCTTTCTTTTATTTTCTCCGTCATAGCTTGTCCGTTCTCCAAAACCCCTCTTTCACCTCCATTTATATGCTTGGATTCCTCACTTCACCTATAGAAAAACAGTGGGAACAGACCATTGGCTAAGAGAAGAACGGGGAAGCAAAGGTTATAGTTATCGGTCACAGGTGCAATGGCAAGGCACAACCGGAACAACACGAATAGAAGCCTCGAGAGCCTGTTGGGCATGGACAAATCTGTACAGGTGAAGAAAAATGTGGTCAGGCAGGCAACAAGCAAGGTGATTCCAGGCCAAGGTCTTGAATTTAAGAACCTGTCGTATAGTGTCATGAAGAAGCAGAAGAAGGATGGTGAGTGGATCACCAAAGAAGCTTACCTTCTCAATGATATCTCTGGCCAGGCAATGAGAGGTGAAATCATGGCCATCATGGGACCTAGTGGTGCCGGGAAGTCCACGTTTCTTGATGCCTTGGCTGGCCGGATTGCTCGAGGGAGTCTTGAAGGATCTGTCAAAATTGATGGAAAGCCAGTTACTCCCTCTCTCTCTCTCAAACACAGACACACACAATCACAATCATGTAAGCTGCTCTTAAAACATGGTTGGTTTTATCAATTCTGAGACAAAACATGGTTGATGTAGGTGACAACGAGCTACATGAAGATGGTTTCGTCTTATGTGATGCAAGATGATCAGCTCTTCCCTATGTTGACAGTCTTTGAGAGTTTCATGTTTGCAGCTGAGGTTAGGCTTCCGCCCTCCATTTCCAGGTCTGAGAAGAAGAAAAGAGTCAACGAGCTTCTTGACCAGCTGGGATTAACGGTACCTACTGTGTGTGTGTGGCTCTGCTTGTGTGCGGTTAAAACAGAAGTTTGACTTTGTTATGGTTATGCAGAGTGCAACACATACCTACATTGGTGACGAGGAAAGGCGTGGAGTGTCAGGAGGAGAGCGACGGAGGGTGTCGATAGGGGTAGACATAATCCATAAACCTTCACTGCTGTTCCTTGACGAACCTACCTCAGGTCTTGATTCATCAAGTGCTTTCAGTGTTGTGGAAAAAGTGAAGGACATTGCTCGAGGAGGTAGCATTGTCCTCATGACAATCCACCAGCCTGCCTTCAGAATACAAATGCTCCTGGACCGCATTACAGTCCTCGCAAGGTGCCAAAACCCAACCCCGCTTCCAAATTTGCAGATCCAAAGCTAGATTATAAACTACCTTATGGATTTAGAGCAAAAATGATGATGGAAAATACACTTATATGAATTAAAGACCCTATAAATTCAGATCTTGGTGCATAAAATGCTCCCAATTTGACTATATTCTGATTAATACTTTGTGACTACAGAGGCAGACTGGTATATTTGGGAGGCCCAACTGCTCTTTCTGCTCACCTCTCTGGATTTGGAAGGCCGGTTCCTGATGGTGAAAGCAACCTAGAGTATCTCCTAGATGTGATCAAAGAGTATGATGAATCGACCATCGGGCTTGATCCGCTGGTGCTGTACCAATGTGATGGCATCAAACCTGATCAAGTGGCCATGACCCCTATTCCCAAACCGCTAAAAACTCCTCAAACTCCTTATCGCAAGACCCCAGGGCCTAAGCACATTAGCCTTCGCAGCCATCAATTCTCGTCAGGAAATATGACACCTCGAGCACATTCTGGACCACTTGAGTATGCTGATGATGATGACGATGACAATTTTGATAACTCCCTAGAACGTAGACCTGTTCAGACACCTATGAATATGAACAGTGGTTTCTATAATCAGCGGTTGGCTTCTCACTTCTACAAAGATTTCTCGGTTTGGCTCTACCATGGTGTCAAGCGAACTCCTCATCGTCCACCATCATGGACACCAGCAAGAACTCCAGGAAAGACACCTGTTTCAGGAGCAAGAAGTCAAGTTTCAAGTAGATATCCGACCCCTGCCCAAACCCCTCCCCGCACAAAGACCCCAGTAGTCTTCAGCCCAGAACCAGATTCATATGCTGCTTCTTATGAAGATTTTGAAATGGAAGTGCTTGATGAGCCAGCACATGGACCCAAATATGCCAATCCATGGCTCCGCGAGGTTGCAGTCCTATCATGGCGCACTGCACTCAATGTGGTCCGCACTCCAGAACTGTTCCTCTCTCGTGAGATCGTTTTAACCGTGATGGCTCTCATTCTATCCTCACTCTTTAAAAAACTAGATGCTCTTGACTTTAAAAACATCAGTCGGCTTCTTAATTTCTATATCTTTACAGTTTGCCTCGTCTTCTTTTCGTCCAATGATGCTGTCCCTACTTTTATCCAAGAACGCTTCATCTTCATTCGAGAGACCTCTCACAATGCTTACCGAGCTTCTTCTTATGTCATATCCTCCCTCATTGTTTACCTGCCATTTTTCGCCATTCAAGCTTTCACATTTGCAGCAATCACCCAATTCATACTTAAGCTCAGAAGTAGTCTAATTACCTTCTGGCTGATTCTTTATGCCTCGCTCATAACTACTAATGCTTATGTGATGCTAGTTAGTGCACTTGTTCCAAGTTACATCACTGGTTATGCCATTGTGATTGCCACAACTGCTCTCTTCTTCCTATCTTGCGGGTTCTTCTTGAAAGCATCTCATATTCCCGGATACTGGAAGTGGCTCCATTATATTTCTGCGATCAAATATCCATTTGAGGCATTGCTAATAAATGAGTTCAAAGGCAAGAAACATTGCTACAAAGGCAATTTCTCGGACCTCTCACCTGGTCCTCTAGGAGAACTGAAGATCAGCAAACTGCACAACGACTCCTTGGCAGAGCTGCAGCGGTCCCATCCACTACAGTGCATGTTGATTGGAGAGGATGTTCTATTCTCTATGGATATTAAAATGGAGAACATCTGGTATGACATTGCCATATTGCTAGCTTGGGGAGTTCTATATCGGCTCTTCTTGTACGTGGTTCTTAGGTTTTATTCCAAGAACGTGAGGAAATAAGCAAGGGTCTGGACTCTGGATGCTATGGTGTCTATTTTGATTCCATTTCTGTCCCTTTTCTTTCAGATTGTTATAACATAATTCATACTGAAAGCAATACATAATTCATTTCGTTACAAAGGAGTTAAAAAAGCTACCTGCTTAAGTTTACCAATACTTAACATGGTCCTTTGCGCCTAGGTTGATGATGCAGCTAAGCTAGGTAGTATCAACGCAAGTAATCCCTGGTTGAGTAAAAGTAGATATGGTTCCTCCATAAAAATTCTCTTTAAAACTATCAGTGCCTTCAATATTGACCAGGCAATCACAATCTTTTTGATTATAAGTTCAACATCCGAATGACTGTTTATAAGAATAACTGTAAATATTACAACACAAAGAGAAGCATAGAATGATGATGGTCCAGTTCTTCTTTAGTACCGGATTAAAGGACAACACAAACCTTTACCGCCCTCTTCCTAATTATTGGAACATGTCAAACCTCAATCTAAGTCCACAAATATAGAGGTACAGGCAGTTCCCACCTGACCAAATCTACTGCATATTTGTACCACAATAATCTGAGGGTCACACCAGCTAATAACTTTGCATGAACCACGTAATAATGTAAGTGTAAAGACTTCAAAAATTTCCTGCCAGCAAGGGACAGGCCAGAAATGGCATCCAGAATGACTTCATCACTGGAACATCTTCATTTTCCCCATTTCTTTTCTCATGCAGTTTAGATCAATTTTAAGCAGCAGACTCTATTTTCTTCCATTTTAAGCTGGAGATGGTTTGCTCCCCATAGTCAGACGGAACAGACAGTGGATCCAGTTGTCTTCATCCTTTTTGATTTAGTTTAATAGCAAGGCCTCATCCATTTTTCCCTAAGGCGAGGTCAAAATTGAAATGATGCAGTGAAGATAAGTATTCTTTTTTTGAGTAAATGAGCATAAGTTTTCAAGATCTAATGATTAATTGAAGACATTTCAACTGAGCCCTGGTTGGCATGCAAAGCTCAGGAAACACAACATGCGCTCGATCAAGGATGGTAACTTAACAGAATCATTAAAGCAACAGCCCATTGCCATCAAACTAAACAAGGCTAAATTTCCCACCTCTGGCAAAGAAGCATAGAATACAGGATTTCCAGGGAGGAGCAACAATGAAAAGACAATTTTTTTCAGAAACCAACAAAATGTCTAGGATAGTGTAATACAAAATAAGGCATAAATCGTTAAAGGTTTCTACAAATAACCAAAGAAAGATCAGATTAAGAGAATTCCAAAAGTGAGCAGAACAAGAAGACGAAAAACTGGTGTGTCACCAGGGGTGGAGCCAGAAATTTCTCGTAGTGGGGGCAAATTTTAGCAACAAAATTACTACATGTACTTAATTTAGAGATCTAGTTTAGAGACTTAATGCATTGCTACAATTTAATTAGTAAAGAGACTACATACAGGGAGAAAGAACCACGAGACTCCTAATAGTGTCTTAAATACATGTTGAAGAGTTGAAATAACTAAATATTATTTAAGTTCATTTGATTGAGAGTAAAGAAATCTATTCTAAATGTGAGAAATTACAAAATAGATTTACCTGAATGAGTTTGTTTTGTGGGGGCAAATCTATACTATACAAAAATCTATCTGAAAATTTTGTTCTAAAATGAAATTGAGTGAGGGCAATCACCCGAGTGGCTCCGCCCCTGTGCCACAGAAGTGATCACTAAAAAAGTACACAAAGAGCAGATATTCAAATAGCAAAGCCAGCAAAGTCAAACCTGGTAATTTTATATATGGATCATAATTGGCAAGCAAATTGGGCAATCTTGCTTTCTAGTGAACTTCTGTCTGCTGCAACTACCTGGTCAATCTCCTTTCCATTTTTCAGAAAAATGGAAGGTTGGAACACTGCTAATATTCCATTCCACCGTGCAGCCAGATCCCTTGCCTCGTCAATTTCAACTTTCAACAACACAACTTTTGGGCAATTCCCAGCCAAGCTTGTATAAAGAGGAGATATGAAACAGAAGGGTCCACACCATGTCACAGTGATATACAATCCCGCCAGGCGAGATGTCCACGTAGCAGCATTCAACTTGTTCTCCAATTGGTAGCCGAAGGAATCCCAATAACTTGCCCTGTAAATAACCGAAACTAAATCAGGATAATCTAAACGCAAACCTATAAAAACAACATTGTGAACACATGTTCACTAATGCATGATGGAAAAGACAACATTTACCCATGCATATTGCATTGACCATCCATACACCAATCATGCCAGTACAACTCAGGGCCTTTTTCCCTTAGACCACCATTCTCTGTGTATTATCTTCTTTTAATACGTATTACGGAACCAATTATTTTCATGGATGACCTTCATTTCAAGGCTTTATTTTAGATACATTAACTTAAATATAAATTCCAGACTAGGTGTAATGGGAAGGTTGGACGATACGAGTTCGAATCGTGGAAATAGCCTTTCAACGGCGGACGTCTCATGAAGTGGGTATGCCCTTGTTTTTATATGCCCGATCATGAAATATTTTTATACAAATTTCAAATCACCATTTTCACATTGATGCAAATTTCTATCTTTAAAGGTGCAAATTAAAATTTTTGATCTTTGGGAGTGCACATTGATACAAATTTCTATCTTTGAGGGTACAAATTGAGATTTTTAATTTTTGGGGTGCACATTGATACAAATTTCTATTTTTGAGGGGATAAATTGAGATTTTTGATCTTTAAGGATACAAATTAAGATTTAATTTATAATTAACCCTCTGTATTATTGATAATTTTTTTCGCGGTCATCCCCATTTGAATTTATTACCGTTTTCATAGTCGGTGGTCGGAGTCTGTGTCCACCTCCACAAAGGCAAAATTCTCTCTCTCTCTCTCTCTCTCTCTCTCTCTCTCTCTCTCTCTCTCATATATCCTAGAAGCTTGAGGCCGTCAATTTAGAACCCTAGAAAAAGAACGAGACAATCATGAAGACCACGAAACCACTGACGGAACTCAAGCTCTCTGTACCACCTCAAGAAACTCCAATCTCCAGCTTCTTGTAAGTGTTCATTCCTTTTCATACCCACTTCCATTACGGAATCGATCTCCTAATTATCTCTATCTATATTTGTATACTGTTTAGCTTCTTTTGTTCTTGTTATTGAATTAAATCAGATTGAAATTGTTTGTTTAGTCCGTAATTTTCAGATCGCATTCTTCTTGAATTTTGTGAAAATGTCATATGTGTATCAGTATATAGGTGATTTAGTTTATGTTAATTTAGCAACTTATTTGATAATTCACCTTTCAATTGGTTCTTCAATCCCTATTTGTCTGCTTTGTAATCTTCTTGGATTTTGTGTTAGTGGCATATTATGCGTATGTCGGGATACATGTTTGTATGGATGTGTGAATTTCTGAACTGTATTTGGCAATAAGGATTTTATAAATTAAACATGTTGTTAATGTACAGGACTGCCAGTGGAACATTTCACGATGGGGATTTGCTTTTAAACCAGAAAGGTTTGCGGCTCATTTCTGAAGAGAAGGAACCTCGTGTAAGATTCTGTTGCGATTACATTTTTTACAGGGTGATTTATGATCTGATATTTCATTTTTTCGTATTTGATTGTATAGAAATTGTTTTATCACTTAACTTTGTCCATATTCATCTCAATTTGGTATGTTAGAAACTAGAGTGATTGTAGCTATGGTTGTTGAATGTCAAGGCAAATAAATCAACATTGTTCCATCACTGCCACTAATGAGCATTAGAGAAGGGCCATCTGATTGCAAATTTTGCTCAACTAAAATCATGAAACATCTTATTTCATTCATATATTGCTGAACAGTATAATTGTGTATGCTTCCAATTTCAGACGAGAATAATCAATGGATAGCATTTATCCATAAATCAAGCAATCTTTTTGGCTGAATAATCTGCTGAAGGGGATTCACTTGTCTGCAAACCTCAAGTTCTTTTTTTCTTTTTAAAGTTACATTGTTAGATTTTATTGGGAAAATACTCCCCTGTATAGTTCTGTACACAGTAAACATGATTAGTGAAAAATGGTAGGCCACAGCTTTTAGTGAACATTAGATTGGCTTTTGAGAAAAGTGAAATCACATAGTTATTCTGGCCCTTTGCCTTATTGATTGAATGCTTTTGTATAAAGCAATAGTCTAATAGAATCTTAGGCTTTATGGGGATGGTCAATGTGTCAGGAACTTTTACTAGGCACCAAACAGTATTATTCAGGTGGGCAACATGGTATTTAATTTCTTATGGGGAAACATGGCATACCACTAGTTCATCACATAATAGTTTTTACTTGTTATCTATGGTTCAATATTCTTATAATGATATGTATGTGTTTGTGACATAGAGGTTTATTGTTTACTTTCTTAGTTTACCCCCTATACCAACAAGACTTGCTGTTCTTGTTTACTTGGACAGCCTGTAGAAAGTAAGGAGATTGATCTTCAATTCTCATTGGAAGACCTTGAGACGATCAAAGTCATTGGAAAGGGCAGTGGTGGTGTAGTTCAACTTGTTCGCCATAAATGGGTTGGAACTTCATTTGCCTTGAAGGTCAGTACACAAGCAATTCAAATTTCAAATTCTTTTTAGCATATTGAACTTGGCTACTTAATCTAACATTGGCCAATTTCATTGAGATTTCTTTTTAACTATTACATAGGCATAGTGTGGTGCCACACACACAAGTTCTAAGATATTATGTGAACTAGCCAATTCTGAATGATCTGCTCCTGCTCTTGCTTTGAAAAGGAGTGAACTGATTCACAGTTGTAACACATGTTTAAAACACAGTAAAATATTTTTTTGAAACAATCTAGATGGTCGAGACTCGAGATTTTGACTGAGTAAGTGAATTCTCCTTACTGATTGGATGAAACTATAGAATGATGGACATTTTCTATACAGTTTTCTATTAGGATACTAGTTCACATACCCAACTGCAGAAATTTTTGCCTCATAATTCCTCCATGTTGGATCATTTAGTATGAGACTTGAACTTCATGGCATGATAGTTGTCTTGATATTGGCCTTCTCTCACTGATTTCTTTGTTTCGGTTGATTGATGCCCTAAGATTTCTTCTAATGAAGGCGGTTGATATTTTCTAATTCAGAAGTTCATAAGTGATGTGCCACAGGTTATCCAGATGAATATACAAGAAGATATCCGTAAACAAATTGTGCAGGAGCTGAAAATAAATCAAGCATCACAATGTTCAAATGTTGTAGTTTGCTACCACTCTTTCTATCATAATGGAGCTATCTCTCTTGTGTTTGAATACATGGACCGTGGGTCCCTGGCAGATGTAATCAGACAAGTTAAGACACTTCTTGAACCATATCTGGCAGTTGTTTGTAAACAGGTGTGTCTCTTCTTTTTCTAAAGAATCCAAGGTTTGGAGAGTTGCTCCACTCCTTTCAACAGTTTTGAGAAGTATTTTTTGCGGTTTGCCGAAATCATGCTTCTGTTACAGGTTTTACTTGGTCTCGTGTACTTGCACCATGAAAGACATGTGATCCATAGGGACATAAAGCCGTCCAACCTCCTAGTAAACCACAAGGGTGAAGTAAAAATTACAGACTTTGGCGTGAGTGCGATGCTCGCCAGCTCTATGGGCCAGCGGGATACATTTGTTGGGACTTACAATTACATGGCGGTGAGTGGAGTTACCATCTCTCAGTATTCAGATTTGAACCCTACATTAGCTGGTCCAGTTATTTTTGCTGGAATATCCTTTGTTCTCCTACTTGATCCATTAGTCTGGACTTTTACACTACTCAAGCATTGAAAGCTGTTTTTATATTGTCTTTTTTCTCTTTAAGCCTGAAAGAATCAGTGGGAGCAGCTATGACTATAAAAGTGATATTTGGAGTTTGGGCATGGTGATACTTGAGTGTGCTATAGGACGTTTCCCTTACATACAATCCGAAGATCAGCTAGGTTCGCCAAGCTTTTATGAGCTTTTGGAGGCAATTGTGGAAAATCCACCACCATCTGCTCCACCAGATCAATTCTCCCCCGAGTTCTGTTCATTCATCTCCGCCTGGTAATAAGAATAATTAAATAATACATTCTGCTTGTATTTATAGTTAGTGAATTGCATAGCAGTAGATTTTGTTACACACTTATCTTAAGAGGTCTCCATGCCAATATTGAAACTCAAGGGAATGACCGTGTTGCTTTTTTCTTGTCAAATGTCAGGGGATGTCAAAAAAATTTCCCTTTCTCCTTTTTATTGGCTATGGCAACTACTGCTTTTCAATATTATTTGTGTTTTACTTGATATATGTATCACGCAAAGTGGGTGTAACTTCTGTTTTCTAATCAGCCTCTTGGTCATACTGATACACCTTAATTTTGGAACTCTTTATATATGCACAAATGATTTGTTATTGATCCAACTGATTTATGCATGCGTAGCATACAGAAGGAACCTGGAGACAGATCGTCATCTTTGGACCTTTTGGTTAGTATATTTTTTTTCCTTACATCTTTGATAGTCTGTTCTATTAATTTGAAACTCAGACTTCTCGACCTCAATTGTGTTTCCAGAATCACTCATTCATCAAGAAATTTGAAGACAAGGACATTAATCTTGGGATTCTGGTAGGTAGCTTGGAAACTCCTGTTAATTTTATAGGGTAATCACTATCATGTAATGAGAGTCTTCGGTGTGTAAAATGTTTTTTATTCAAATGTATCAGCCAACAGTCATGCTCAAAGATTTACATAAATCTGATTGTAGCATTCTACTAAAATCTTTGTAACACATAGAAGGCTTGATTTTGACACACAATTGTGAGAGATAGTGCAATGAGATTTAGATTCTTTGTGATATATACATTCCTCTCAGTTTCTCTTGAATTTAAGTGAAATCTATTATATATAATTGGATTTTCACCACGAAAGAGATCCAACTTTATTTTTTTTGGTTCAACGATAAAGGGTGTTTAGGAAGTGTACCATAACTAATTCTCTTTTCAGTCTGGTCGAAGGCAGGTCATCCACATCGAATGTAAGGTACTCATAAGAGATAAATTCTTTATGAGTTGGACAAGCTGATTATCCGGCTTAATGGCAACAGTAGTTGAACCCATGAAAGCAAAGAGCTGCAGCACTGGCCCTCGCTAAGTTCTTGTGGTTGTTTACTGTAACTATGCTTAAATCAAATGGGATCCGGGTAGTAGCAATTAATTAAGGTTTAGGTAGGTGTGTTAAAATATGACGTGACTCATTAATCCGACATAAACTTAACGCAATAATCTATCTATCTATCGCCTATTTTCTTTCTCACTTTCTCCATTGATAATTTACTTCTATGTAAAGACTTGATTTAATTTTTTCTTCTTTCTCTCCTATTTTATCTCTCTCTCTATTTTATCTCACTGTTACCCTTTCTCTTTTTATTCTCTCTCTCATTATATCAATATTACAACAACATAATTACACCAGTTAGTTACATCAATTAGTTACAATTCAGTTATTCATATGTTTTAATAAACCAAACAATTATACAAAATTACAATACCAATTTAATTTGTCATTCAGTTATTTACATCAACCAAAAAATTACACCACTTAGTATCATGACATTATTACACCAATTATATACACCAAATTGGGTTTATTATTACACGAAAAAATTTACCATTACACCAAATTTAGTTTAACCATGTCGTGATACTAAGTGATGTAACATTTTAGTTTATATAAACAACTGAATGACAAATTGGGTTAGTGTTGTAATTTTGTGTAATTGTTTGATTTATCAAAATACATGAGTAACTGTTTGGTATATTATATGAAAATTGTAACTGATTGGTGTAATTGTGTTATTGTAACATTGATATAAAAAGAGAGAGAATAAGAGGAGAGTAACGATGAAATAAAATAGGGGGATAGAGAGAGTGTGAGAGAAAAAGAAAAAAATTTAATTAAATCTTTACATATTTGGAAGAAAAAAAAATTATCAATGGTAGATAGAAAAAAGAGAGAGAGAAAAAAATAGGGGGAGAGAGTGTGAGAGAATAATGTAAAGAGAGGTAAAGAGAGAGAGAATAATTGTGTGAGAAATAGGAGAGAGTGAAAGAATAAAAATTATACATAATTTAAGGAAGGGTAAGTAAGTGAAAAAATTCAAATGTTATTTGAATTTTGTACTTAATCATAATATGTTTTATTAAAATTGAACTTAGTAGATTAAAATATTTATCTATATACTTTCTCTCAAATAAGTCTAAAAAATTATACGCACACCAAAAAAATCATATTTTATTATTAATTTAACTATTTTTTTTTATTCAAATAGGACACTTCCATGGTTGAATTTTGTTTCCCAAATGATAACAGTGACGTAAGGTATATTTCAACATACGTAATTGTGTTGTCACTGAGTATTCTAGTCGAAGTAGTTAAATACTTTTAGTTGATTGTTGTTAAGTAGGTTACCAAAATGTGAAAACATCCATAGTTTAGATCATGGTTTCGATAGAAAGCCGTGCTACACAAACCTAACCGAGTATGACAATGTGACCATTTATGTTGGTGTCTCTAAGCTTACGTACCCCTAAATATATTTAGGTACTCACCTCAAGTTTTTTGTCTGAGGGTTGCTCTTTGAGATTCACAGTCAAAGGGCCAATTAGTTGTAATATTTAAGGGCTCAATTGATACACGAGTCATAGTTTGAGAGTTAAATACATAATTTATTCAATAGGTTGCCTAAAACACCCTTGAAGAAGGCACACGACCAACACACTCCAGATACTTTCGTTAGAAACTCTAACAGAAGGACTTGATTGAAATAATTAGATTGTTTAAGAGCTTAATTGACTAAAAAATAAATTCAGAAACTTAATGGACACATAGGTAATAATTTGAGGGTTAAATGCATAATTTACTAAAAAATTTTTTTTTTTTGCATATAATACCAAAAGATATTAGAGAAATTTTTGGTCATACCTAACTTATAGTTCAAAACATTTTTAAGAATATTTTTTTTATTATCAAAAACATCATTGACACTGCTTATAGTTTATATTCAAACATCACCAACACCTTTTGCCATTAAACCATCCTTTCCATCGAAAAAAATTATCAAAAATATTAAAATTGCCCTATATAAACCCCAAACAATCTTTCTATATAAAATTTGAGCAAATTAATTTTTTTTTATATATTAAAATTCGAACTAATTAAAATTCATTTTTTTACATATTAAAATTTGAACTGATTAAATTTAAATTTTTTAAAAAATAAAATATTTTTTACGTATTAAAATTTGAACAGATTAAAATTTATGTCAATTAAAATTCGATTCAAGTTAATTAAAATTTAAGTTGATTAAAATTTATATTTTTTTATGTATCAAAATTTGGGTCGATTAAAATTCAATATGAATTAATTAAAATTTGATTCGAGTCAATTAAAACTAATTTTTAATTGGATGTAAAAAAGTTTATAAAATAGAGGAGGTCTTAATGAAATTTAAAGGAGATATGAACGAAATTTTAAAAAAAATATATCACAAGTAATTTAGTAAAATTATATTATAGTTAAAATTTTTAATCTGTGGGTGACAATAAAAAATTAAAAAATAGGAAAAATGTTATTAAAAATATAATAAATTAAAAAATGTGTGGCCGAAATTTTGTTTAGATATTATTGTGCGCGTGTAGCGTACTCCAAAAATTTCAAAATTCAAAGGGATTAAATAGGAATTTAGTGTATCTTTGGCCGATTGAAATCGACGGTATCCAGATCCTCTCTGGTATCTGATCCAACTATTCTACAGTAATTCCCATTTCTGCAGCGTCAATTCAAACCCGCGTCTCTCTCCGTCCCTCGTTTATATCCATCCAGTCCAACACTTCAACTCTCTCTCTGTCTCGCTCTCGCACACACACACACACACACACAAACACAAGCACACAACCTCTCTCTGTCTGTGAACCAGTCAGTCTCCATCACTGTTTCCTTTCACAATGGTATAGTCTTCCACGACAGCCCAGCATGTCTCTGTGTTAGGGCTGTCTGAACCCTAGAAAATTTCAGAATCCAAAAACGAAAATTAAGTAAAAATGGTGTTCAGAGGCCGATTCTTCTCCTCTAAAAAATCTGACACTTCGAGCCCCGACGGCTCTTCCTCCACCACCAACAGCCCTCAATCCCTCGGCTCCAATTCTCCGATCCGATCGGATAAGAAGAAACCCAAATCAAGTAGTCAAACCTTAGTCAAAGATAGCTTCAGATCTCAATCCCAGAAGAAGAAAGACAAAGAAAAAGAAAAAGAAAAAGAAAAAGAAAAAGAAAAAATTCAGACCCAGACTCGAACTCGGACTCCAATTCGGAATTTTGACTTGGGAAAGCCGAGTTTGGGGACAAGTTCGAAGTTTAAAAAAGGTATGGAAGTGAAGGAAGTGCCGCCGCCGGCGTCTGTGTCGCCGATTTTGGCCTCTTCTTTGGGTTTGAATCGGATAAAGACGCGATCGGGACCGTTGCCGCAGGAGATCTTTTTTGGGTACAATGGTAGAGACAATAAGGGGCCGGCGCTTGGTGCTAGTAATTTGTCGAAGCCACTTGGTGGTGGTTGTGGCGGCGGCGGCGGTGGCAATGGCAGTGGCAGTGGCAGTGGCAGTGGCAGTGGCGGTGGGGTGGGTGGGAGTTTGGGGTCGGGGTCGGGGGTGAAGATGAAGGAGGGTGAGGAGAAGAGCAAAATGGGGCGTGTTGATAATTGTGTGGAGAATGGGAGTCATTCGGACAGTATGTCGACGGAGAGTGGGCCGTCAAGAGACCAGAGTCCGCATGTTCAGGCTCGGTCGAGGCTACAAAACGGTGAATCATCTTATGAAGCTGGTATGTTTATGATTCCTCTATAGATCTTGCCAATATATTGACAATGCGCATATGTTTTTATCTTTTGCTTATATTTATGTGTCTGAGACGAAAGACCAAATCACATGATAGGTATCAATGGTTCTTTTTTTTTTTTTTCAATATTTTTTAACTATGGTGTGATTTAGCATTTTTTCTTGGCTTGGCTTATTATGCTGGAGATAATGCACTCACGGTGTTGATGCACATGGGAGATGTGAAAGGAGACAAACAAACTGGGGAGAGCTGAGAGAGTTCTTAGTTAATATTAAGTCATGCTCCATTGGCTTACAATTTTCATGTAGGCAAGAGGTAAGTGCTGTCAATGGTTTTTGCCAATATGGCTATACAAAATAAAACGAAGGGGAGAATTTTGTGAAACAATTATGAGTGTCTTGGTTTGGTGTACGTGCTCTAGGTTCAAGCCAAGTCAAGCTTTGGCTAAATTTTGGTGCAAGTAATAAATAGCCTTGCATTGAAATTGATGGTTTTCACTGGTTACATGTGTCAATGAAGAAGATAGTAGATGCTACTGATGAAACTTTTGGTGCTTATAAAACTCATGGAACCTCATTGTTGGAAAACACGACACAACTTTCAGTTATCACGAGAAGCTACATATTTTCTTTTGAATTTAGGAAACTAAGGGACCCTGTTGTGCTGATTGGCAGTGAAACCAAGTGATTTTTATTTGCTTTATGGTGGATTCTGTTTTATGGAAGATGATCAGCATGAAGTTCCCTTAGCAGTTTAAGTCGCGTAGAGCAGGATAAAAGTATGAAGATTATGGGGTGCACCAAAGGGAGCCCATGAATTTACTTCATACACAAAACTCGAAGTGTCTTTTACTTAAGTTGGACAATTTATTCAACTACTAGATATTTTGCACTCATAGTTGTCCTTGTAAGTAGAGAATTAGACAGTTGAATAGTGTTAAAAAACGAGTTGGGTGGTTATTAGGAAAGAAATGAATGAAAATATTAATATTTCATGGATGGATGTGGTTAACTAGAGTTAAAAAAAGAGTTATGAATAGGTATTTGAGAAGACATAGGGTAGTATGAACATTTTAGGAGTGGATGATAAATCCTTTAATCTTCGTCTATTAATAGTATAGATCAAATTATGACATTAGTTTCAAGAGCATTCATTGTAGGTTTGTCAACGAATTGTGTGTTCGGACCGAATCTTAATTGATCCTAATTTGAATGCAATAAGGAAATATTCTTCTGAATTCAACCTTTATACTCGACTGATTTAATGTTTGTTGTCCACATTCAAATCCACTAGGAATCAGACATTCAATCTAAAAATTATCCAACTAAATAAGGGCTCAATCTTAGATAAATTTCAACTTAATTTCATATCAATTGTAAAATCAATCAACAAATTCAATTATATTTAGTGATAATTTCATCAAATAATGCATAGGTTTCAATGAATATGTAAATAAAGGGACTTAAATCTGACCTAAATGTTAGTTTAAGGCCATGATGCTACATGAATAGATATTGTGGAGTTCCATTAGAGTTCCTTTGGCCAGATGGCATCGTAGTCCTCATCTGAGCATTTATTCCTTCTTTCTCCTCCCATCATTGTAGTTGATTTTCTCTAAAACAACATCAGATGGAGGCGGGACACATAAAGAGAGAGAGGGAGAGAGAGTGGTGGGAGTGATGAGCATCGCGGGAGGTGGAGCTAGATAAAAGGAAGACTAAGTTTCTTCGTAGGGGTGTCAATTGTGTCGGGTTAATCGGTTATGTGTCGAGTTAAACAGTTGATGGGTGAAAAATATGTAAACTCGTACATGATAAGTTTAATAAACGGGTAAAAAATTTCAACACGAAGACGAACCGTTTAATAAACGAATGAAAAATCTCAACATGAAGATGAACCGTTTAATAATTGGATTACACGACACGACTCGTTTAACCCATTTAATTTTAAAAAAATTATATCAATAAATTTTAATATTCTATTTTTTTTACTGCCAGCTGTACTTGCTTCAAAAAAGAGAAATTTCTAACCAAATCTCACTTGAAAGTCACACTTGATGGCTAAAGAAAAGGAGAAGAGGCCACTGCCTTTTATAGGCAAGTTTGAAAAATTTGATTAGAAGGAATATGATATTAGTTGGAAAATGGCTTTGAAAATTTCTATTAGAGCAGGATTCGTTGTGGCATACGGTTATTAAAGACAAATATAAATTACAGGCTAATGAGTGGAATGCTAAAGGGGTTGAGAGGGGACCTTCCAGAGTGCATGAAAGTTCATTTCTTATGGATTATCTTGCTTTTTTTCTTGGAGGGTGAGTTTCATTGTGGGAGATGTAGTGAGGGCTCACGTTTGGGAGGATATTTGGAGGCAAAAATCTTCTTTTGATAGTCTTTTTTCTCGCCTTTATCGTATTTCTTGCTATCATGAGAAATTTATTGCCTATCTTGTAACATCTTATTCTTTTCCAGTGTCTTAGGATTTTGGTTTTTGTAAAAATCTTAATGATAGGAAACATTTAGAATTGTTGATATTACTTTCAATCCTTCATGATGTCTCTTTGTCCCAAAACTCTTTGGATGAGAGTTTGGACTATTGATACTTCGGGTGGATTTACATTGAGTGATGAGCCTTCACTTCCATTCTTTTATGCATTTTCTAAGATTTGGGATACTAGTGTTTCTCTAAAGGTGAAAGTTTGTGAATGGATAATTGCGCATGTTAATACTAATGATGTATTTCAAAGGAGAAGACCTATGACTTGTCTTTCATTTGGTGGTGTGTGTTGTGTGAGGGGTGGTTGAGAGCTTGGATCATCTATTATTGTATTGTCCTATGGCTTTATCATTATGGAATAAGTAGTTTGATTTAGTTGGCCTTTGTTTGGTGGCTTTGAGATCTATATTATCCATCTTTTGTTTAGTTTTTATGGGTTTAGGTGGAAGTAGAAAAGGGAAGACTCTTTGGCATTTTGGTTTTTTTGTAACAATTTGGATTTTATGGATGTAGAGAAATGCGAGAATTTTGAGGATAAAGGGAGGAAGTTGAGGGATTATGGGAACGGGTTTACATCATGGCTTCTTTTTGGACATCCGTGATAGGATTTTGAGAGTACTCCTCTCTTTAGTATTACGACAAGCTGGACAACATCATGTGGATAGTAATGTGGCCTCAATTTGTCCTAGTTTCTTTGCCTGGTTTCTAGTTTTCTGGTTTTTACCTTATGTTTTACCAATCATTAAGTTAGATGACTTGTCCACTTTTGATTGATTATTGTACCAATTTTTATATCAATTATTTATAATATTGTTGTTTCTTATCGAACAAAACCGCTAGTGAAACAAGAAAGAGAAGAGGAGGAAGAAGTAACAACTGCTCATGTGGGTTGGTGGGTGAGGAAGTTGGGCTTGGATAGTTGAAGAGATGGGTTAGTTAGGATTTGTCTAAAATACCATGTGAATAAAATCACGGGACATGCACGTGTTTAATTTTTTGTTATAAAATTGGACAGAAGGTGCACATTGATGCAAATTAAGAAACTGGAGGGCTAAATTGAGATAAAATTTAGTATAAGGGCCAAATTGAAAGGATTGGTATAGTTCGGGGTCCATTTTGGTAATTTGCTCAACTTTTCATATTTGTTGATTTTTCCTTATTCATGTTTTGCCCCCTCTTAGATGGAATTTTGGCTCCACCTCTGGCTTATATTGTGGCAATGCATTGCTGATTTTAAAGGAATTGACCGTACAAATTTATTCTGCTGACGTTTTATTACCTGAATTATCTTAACAGGAGGGTATAATTCATCATGGGGTCAGTCTGGAGGCTTAAGGAGTTCAGAAGAGTGTACTCCAGAGTTAAAGGTAATTGGTTAACTGCTGGCTATGCAGTTGATTACTTACGTCATGCGTGTCTTGAATTCTGCAATTACTACAGTGTAGTTCTCAGTAGTTGACAAGCTGATTATTTGCTTTTGTAGACATCATATGACTGTGAAAACCCAAAGGAGTCTGAATCCCCGCGCTTTCAAGCTATACTTCGTGTCACTAGTGCACCTAGAAAAAGGTTCCCTGGTGATATCAAAAGTTTCTCACACGAGCTGAATTCCAAAGGTGTACGGCCTTTCCCATTTTGGAAGCCTCGAGGTTTGAATAATTTGGAGGTAATTTAATTTCCTTTCTTAAATATGTTTCTTTGCTGTGGTGATATCTTTTTCTGATGTCATGTGTTCTGACCCTATGTTGCCGTGTACAGGAGGTTTTGGAAATGATAAGGGCAAAATTTGACAAAGCAAAGGAAGAAGTGGACTCTGATCTGCATATTTTTGCAGTAGATCTGCTTGGAATTCTGGAAAAGAATGCAGAAAGTCATCCAGAATGGCAGGAAACTATTGAAGATTTGCTGGTTTTGGCTCGGAGCTGTGCTATGACATCCCCTGGAGAATTTTGGCTTCAGTGTGAAGGCATTGTTCAAGAATTGGATGATAGGCGTCAGGAGCTCCCCATGGGCACGCTGAAACAGCTTCATACTCGAATGCTTTTCATTCTCACGAGGTGTACTAGATTGTTACAGTTCCACAAGGAAAGTGGGTTGGCTGAAGATGAACATGTTTTTCCGCTTCGTCAATCCCTGCATTCTGCTGATAAAGGTATACCTTCAGGCACGGGAAGAGATGGAAAAAATTCTAGTGCTGCAAAGCCCTTAAAACCATCCTCAACAAGGAAATTTTACAGTGAGGAGCAGCATGGTCTGGATTGGAAGAGAGACCTTGTTGTGCAACCTGGAAATTCTTGTTCTCCGTCAGCTGCTGAAATCACAAAGGACTTAGACTCTCCTGCAGTTAGGGATCGGATGGCTTCTTGGAAGAAATTCCCAACCCCTGTTGGTAAAAGCCCAAAGGAAGCTATGCCGGTGAAGGAGCAGCAGAATGATAATAAGGTGGAAACTTCTAAGATACCGAGCAACCGGAGAGGAATGTCTGATTCAGATTTGGTGACTGCTAGGCCTCCTGAGCTTCCTCCAAAAGATGCACATGGTCATTGTTCAATTCCTTCGAAGCACCAACACAAAGTCTCATGGGGTTACTGGGGAGATCAGCCAAACATTTCTGATGACAGTTCAATAATATGTCGCATTTGTGAGGAGGAGGTTCCCACATTGCATGTAGAAGACCACTCTAGAATTTGTGCAATAGCAGATCGATGTGATCAGAATGGGATGAATGTGAATGTGCGCCTGGTTAAAATTGCCGAGACTCTTGAGAAGTTGATGGAGTCGTTTTCACAGAAGGATTTTCCACATGCTGTGGGGAGCCCAGATGGGGCAAAAGTATCAAACTCGAGTGTTACTGAAGAATCTGATCTTCTCTCCCCGAAACTCAGTGACTGGTCTCGTAGAGGTTCAGAGGACATGCTTGACTGTTTTCCTGAAGCTGATAATTCTGTTTTCATGGATGACCTTAAGGGTTTGCCATCCATGTCATGTAAAACACGTTTTGGTCCCAAGTCTGATCAAGGAATGACAACGTCATCTGCAGGCAGCATGACACCTAGGTCCCCATTGTTGACGCCGAGGAGCAGCCAGATAGATCTGCTATTGGCAGGAAAGGGTGCTTGCTCTGAGCATGATGATCTTCCGCAGGTAATTCTGAGACTTGTCTAATGCCTCACTTCTTCTTTGTCTTTTCTATTGGAATTTATGACGGTCTACTTTACTCCGGAACCACAGGATGCGTGATGTATCAATCTATTTCATTTGAATCTCTATTTCCTGTTCTAAGTCTTTTCTTTGCTCCCCTATGTGTTTTCAATTTATCATGGATTTTCTACATTGGTAAGTGGTTGCCACATCTTTTAATGAGCGTCTGATGCCATATTCATTTGGGCACAGGTATACTAGGGGTTTTGTTGCAGTTTTGCTGTGCGAGAGAAATGGTTTTATGATTTTCTAGTTGATTTTCAGCTATGTTATATGTTTTCTGGCAATAAATCTGGATCTGTGTTGTGCAACTCTCAGTCTAACTCAGATTACTGCATGGCTGGAATTTCTATAGTGGTAAAGTAGTTTTTAATATATACACATAGCTATCAGAAGAGGGATTTCTGATAAATATGAAACAGAAGGTGGTAAAATCATGTATCTGATCATTGTGGCAATAGTTTGTGTATACTTATGCCACTGACAACATCCTCACATTTGCTGATTTCAATGTGCTGTTGCCTCTGCAATCCTGGCCCTCTTTCCATTTCTATGCATTGCATAAGACATGCCCTACGTAAGAAAGTTAAAGCATCATGGTGCTTTCGTTCCATGCAGCGCCTTTCTATGAAATGTATTCCACTCATACGGGAACTAGAGGCACTTAGGAGAATGTACAATTTTGGCATAATTGGAGTAAACAATGAGGTGTCCACGTAATTAGTGCCTTTTCTTAGAAAGTGTTTTTTCAAATAAGACAGTCAGTGTGGGCAGATGGAGTAAGAAATTCACAGTTGCTACCATATCCTTAATATTTAGACTTTGGAGTATTTTGTTATGTGAACAGCCTGTCCGTATTGTGCCTAAATAACTGAGTAACTGGATACCTTCAGTACCAGTAGAGATTTTCTTGAATGCTCGATAGTAAAGGTCATATATTGTCTTGGAATGTATGTGTTAGTACAGCTTAAATAACTGATTAGGGCTGCAATCATTCATTGTTAATAGAGATTTTCTTGAAAGTTTTATAGTAAGGGATGTACAGCGTTTTGGCATGTATGTGTTGGTACAGTACTTCAACACAACTGTGTTCTTTCTCCTGACATTTTCTCCGTTGACAGTTTCAAGTTATTTGTAGTATTTCTCTTTGATGCAGATGAATGAACTTGCCGACATCGCCCGTTGCGTAGCAAATGCTCCTTTAGATGATGATCGCTCTTTGCCATATTTGCTCTCTTGTCTTGAAGACTTGAGGGTTGTGACTGATCGCAGAAAGTTGGATGCACTTACTGTGGAGACGTTTGGAGCACGCATAGAAAAGCTGATTCGGTAAGTTCCTTGCAGTTAATGGAGTTGAATTTTTGTGTTTAGACTTTGGAATAAAAATTTCTCAATACCACGATACACCCCCTGTGGGTTGTTTACAGCACGGGGTCTCATGCGTGTATTTTGTCTTATCTTCCTTTTTCCTCTGAAACTCTTGTAGTAAAGCTCACTTGAAACTTCCGAGATTTTTAGCTGAGTAGAAGAGGGTGCTCATTTCAACCTTTTCTCCTTGCTAACCAAGATTGAAAAATTTAAAATAAAGATAACTTTTGTTCTTGCAACTTATGGAGTTGTGATTCTCCAGGGAGAAGTATTTGCAGCTTTGCGAGCTAGTTGATGATGACAAAATTGACATATCAAGTACTGTAATTGACGAAGATGCGCCTCTGGAAGATGATGTCATACGGAGCTTGAGAACAAGCCCTATACATCAGAGCAAAGACCGTACCTCTATAGATGACTTTGAAATTATAAAACCAATCAGTCGTGGGGCATTTGGCCGGGTTTTCTTGGCAAAAAAACGCACAACGGGGGATTTTTTCGCGATAAAGGTACCTATCTGTCTTATTGCTAGTTGCACACGTTATAAAATTTGTCATTTCCTGAGCCTATTTTTGTTTCGCATTATCTTATGCTTTTCTTTGTTTGATCATACCAGTTGATTTTTCTACACGCATGTCATCACACATGCATTGCAAGGAACTCAGTGGCCTATGATCATTATGGACATTTTTTTTTAAATTTTCATTTAGGTATATTGCGCATGCATTGTAATGTATTAAGTGGCCTATGTTCATAATTTCGAATGGTTGGTTCTTGAGTGTTAGATAGTCCCGCTGCAACATATACAAAAGAGAAGTTGGACCATGTTGGTCATATTAACCTGCTGCACCAATTGTGAGTTTTCAAAACTGTCATCCCCTGTTGAGAGATATATTTATCTTTATACAGAAGGAATTTGCATGCAATAGTTTGGTCTCGATGCATGTGCTTTGTTTGTGTGCTTTTCACATATCAGTAATTCTTGTTGTAGTATCTGACATTGCACCATGGGAACACCTACTGGTGGATTCTTCAATGCCAAGTAGTTTGTACCATTGTGCTAGACAGTTCATTCAGCTGTAGATTTTTCCCTAAAATAGTACATATTTCGAAAGATCAATTATTAGTTATTGTAATTTTCTGGTACAAGATAGAATGGATGGATTTTGATTGGTGTTACAGCCATATATCATCTTTACATGCTCGTTTATGTACCTTGAGGACTCATTCCTCCTGTCAGATCCGAGCCACTCGTTGCTTCCTCAAAAGAAGTTTGGATTTTACTCCTTATTTTAGGTTTGTCTCTGTTCTCTGTCTCTGTATGTGTCTCTGCGTGTTACTTTAAGAAAGTTTTTGTGATCTGTCATATTGTTCAACATGGATTGGGAAATTCTTGGACTGAGTACTGAATCTGATTCAGTTCATTGGGAGGTGTTTGGGTGTCACTTCATAGTTTAAAATATAATCAGTCCATGTTCTATTTTTCCTATTGAGCTTGTGTCATGTATGATATTCTTTATGATGGTGGTGGTGACCTGTTGTATTGCTCAACAAGGATTGGAAAATGCTTGGACTGAATACTGAGTCTGATTCAGTTCATTGGGATGTGTTTGGGTGTGCGTTTATAGTTCAAAATATACTCATTCCATGTTTAATTTTTTCGATTGAGCTTGTGTCATGTATGGTAAATTTCTTTGACCTATTGTAATGTGCTCTTTGATTTTGAATTATCCATATCATTTTGAAAATTGTCAAACTGTCTCATTCTGGACATGAGCTCCATCATATAACATTAGGAAAAAAAAAATAAGCGTTTGCAATTTAGAGCGACACCCCTAATGCACCTTTAAATGAGAAAAAAGATTTGGATACATATTCACTTCTTCATTTTTATTTTTTATTTCTCTCTCTCTCTCTCTCTCTCTCTCTCTATATATATATATATATATATATATATACACACACACACATACATACATATGAATATATTCACTTATATATTATTGTTAGGAACATCAGATTTTCAAAGAGTTTTTGAAAAATAAAACTAAAAAGAAAAATTAGGTTCTGAGAATTCCTATTTGGAACCTTCGATGCATATGCTTGAAACTTGCCTTTACACAGTTAAAGCTGAAGACCATGCATTCTTTCGTTACATACTTAACAGTTAACACCGTGAATGTTAACTTCCAAAGGATGTGATCCCTCTATGCCCTTGCTTGGAAGTCCCACATCTTACTAAACTGTGGACATTTTTAGGCTGAATTATGAGAAAAATATATTTAACAGGCAACACTGATTTAATGTTGTGAATGAAGATGTGGATTATATATTCACCAAGGGTCGGTTAAAATATTGTGCCAGAAGCAGAGAATCACTCAAGTTGTCTCTGTATATAACATGCAGTGCTGCAAATGAATTCTCAAATAGAAGAAAGCTATCTGTCTTTCATCACTTCAGTCATAACTGAATAAGACACTTTACTGTAGCTTATGCTGTGTTCAGGCTTCAGGTAGAGCAAGAGTGTATACAGGATAATCTACTACTACATTCCTGCTTAGCTAACCAAAGTGAGCTTTTTGGCATCACTTGCACAGCATTTGAAAGATCGTGACTGAAAAGCTTTTGTCCCTTCACTTCTATCACTTGATAGATACATATAAGTGTATTAACATGGTTGGAGCCATATAATTTAATCTTCAGTTGCTTGAACTACTTTTCCGGAGATGTCCAGTGGGACACTGGTTGATAGAAAATATAGCACTTCTTTTAAATTTGTATCAAGCAATGGTTCAGTAGATCCAATTTGAGGTGGCCCCTTCACTTAGCCAAGTCAGCTTTCCTGTTGTACTGCCTGTGGAATTAAGCTTTTGTTTTTGGAATAGGAAACAGGACTCTTTTATTAATTAAGTAGAAGAGACATAAATCATTTAAGAAAATATTTGCATGCATGAAATCGTTATATTAAAAGGATCAGCACTGTTAGTTGATCTTAATGGTTAGTATGTTAAACATGATTATGGTAGCTAATAAAGAAAAGGATGAAAATTATGGTGACTACTACTATTGAATTCTTGTGCCACTTTTTTTCTTTTCTTTTTCTTTTTCCTTTTGTGGGGCCACACAGAACTACAATCTGACTTGTGAGTTAAGAGAATGTTTCATGGAAATGGACTAATTGAAGCATTGCCTTTTCCCTTGTTTTCGACTGTGTGAAATCAGTAAGGAATCCTTGAGGATATTATCCTTCCACGCTATATATTTATTTATTTCTAGGACACAACAAAGAATTAGAATAGAGGATTTAAAATTTAAACTGCTTCTACCATCATCACTCAAAAATCAACTGATCAAGATCTTTTGGGTACATTGCATAATTTATATGAACATCGGCTGCCCACCTCCTTTAAAATGAAAAAATGAAAAAAAAAAAAAAAGATGGTATGCTGTTTTATTTGTAATCCATTGTCTATAATTTGTTTACACATTGTTCTAATCATACACTTATCATTTACATCTGTTACAGGTTTTGAAAAAGGCAGATATGATCCGTAAGAATGCTGTTGAGAGTATCTTGGCAGAACGTGATATTTTGATATCAGTGCGCAATCCTTTTGTGGTGAGCAGTTCTTGCCTGCAAAGCAACTTAGCATACCTTAGGGAATGGTTATCTCATTTTAACTTGAGTTTTAAAATTCCGCCAGGTTCGCTTCTTTTATTCCTTTACTTGCCGTGAAAATCTGTATCTTGTGATGGAGTACTTGAATGGTGGAGATTTGTATTCATTGTTGAGAAATCTAGGCTGCTTAGATGAAGATGTTGCTCGTGTATACGTTGCAGAAGTTGTAAGTTTGTTCCTTGGAAGAATTGTTTTTTGTTTGTTAAATGAAACTTTTGGATCTGAAATTTAGAATTTGACCAGGTGCTTGCCTTGGAATATTTACATTCTCTGCGTGTGGTGCATCGTGATTTGAAGCCTGACAATCTGTTGATCGCACATGATGGTCACATCAAGGTAAATACTTCTCCTTTTTGCCTGCATTCGTGGATGTAAGTATTGTGCTGATTGCTCATTTATTTGGAATGTGAACATTATCTAGTGGATTAGTAATCCACGAGTTTATCATTTCCTTTGGATTTTTTGGCCTCCTAGTTGCATTGATATTGTGGCCCTGTACATTCATTTGATTAGATGAGTGTAATTGAGATAAGAGAAACCACAAAGAAAACTTAACAAAAAAGTTATTTGTCTTGAATTGGGGAAAACAGTCTTTCCTGAATTTTGCACTGGGAAGTACATGAGATGGTTGGTTGTTGCTGGTTACCATTGGCTACATCTTTGTTCAGAATTCGACTTTCTTGGAGCTAGTGGGATGCACCCCTACTTTTGAAGCCTTCGATAACATTTGGGCATCAGTTCCTTATTTATTTTCTGAGAAATATTAGTGCGTCCTCTGATGATATCTGCAACACCAACATGTCTCACTGGACCCTAGGCTACTTTCCTTACATTCAATTCATGCCTTTGCATCACGAATTGATTGCTAGCTTACACATTGGACTTATTACGTATTTGCTCATAATATTTTCAGCTCCAATTGGACAAATGAATGAGGAAAAAACTTTATTATTTTGCATTGGGTTTGCTTACTATTCACACTAGAAACCTGTTTCTAGTACTTAGGTTTAGCTAGCATTTCGGGCACCATTGGGCCTCTGTATGGCTGATGCTGCCTTCTGGATCCTAGGCTTCGATACTATGAGCAAGTTTCCCTACCAGTTCCTTTGTTCATTTGTCATCTTGTTCTTTGATACTATGACAATGTGCTGTTGTGCGTTTTCAAATTAAAGATGATATGCAATCAGTAAGACGAAAGACTTCTTGTCATTACCTTATTTTTTTCAGCTTTGCTTTTCGTTTATACTTAAAATTTCACATTCTATACACAATAATAAAAGAGGCTTGACACAGGTTGGGCCAAGGAAAGATAACATTCCTGTACTTGAGAGAGAACCATCTTCTTTATGAAGAAATAAAGGACATTTGAATGCTTGTACTTAATGTATATGATGTAGTCCAATAGCGATATCTAATTTACCATTTTCTTTTTATGTTTGATGCATATATGATTAATCTACATCCACATACTGGGGTGGTTTAATACTCACTATTTTCAATGCTTTTATTTTGTATTCATAAAAGAAAAATCATACCACACCCAAGGTTGCCGTTATAATATTATCCAACTTATTGCATTCAAATAATCTCCAAATTTCTATTCAAATCCGTTCACGTTGATGTAAAAAGTTCACTATCACAAACAATGGTCTCTAACTAGATTGCCTTGCACAGGGGGCATCTCACTAGTATTGTAATACGGTTGTTTTGCCTGTTTGGCAATTTTCCAATTTTCTGTTCACACACCTTACCTTGCAGTTGTGTCAGAGTGACTTGAGCATTTTAGGGTGTCTGTAATTGATGGATGGACGTTACATAAGTTTTTCTTTTTTGGATCAGCAAGTCACACAAGATTGAAGGAGAAGAAACTGTCTGCTGGTTGATATTATTAAAATTTCGCATTTGCTTTTTGATTCCAAGTGATCTATTTTTGTTGTCATTTAATTGATATCTTTTGGGTTAAACTCACTTTCTGTTGCATTTTTTTGAGCAGTTAACAGATTTTGGGCTGTCAAAGGTTGGTCTCATCAACAGCACCGATGATTTATCTGGTCCAGCAGTTATTGGGGCATCACTAATGGGAGAAGATGAACCTCAACCCTCTGTATCTGAGCATCAGCGAGAAAGACGTAAGAAACGTTCTGCTGTGGGTACACCTGACTATTTGGCACCTGAGATTCTTTTGGGAACAGGACATGGTTTGTACATCCTATTTCTCTTTTCATGGACTATGGACATGGCTTATTTATTTGTTACATTTTTAGGATATGGTGTGTTGAAAGGTTAATATTTTCCTTGAAAGTTAAAACACAGGAAAGCATCATCCTAAAACTTTGAAAAGAATGCAAAAGTTTCATTGATAATACGTTCAAATGGCTTTTAAGGAAGATCATTCTGGTGACTTAAGATATAAGGACACTAAATAACTAGAATCTACCACGAGTACACTTTACTTGACAAGAGTGTTGCTTTTTCTTGGTTGATTATTAGAGTTCACTGTATCAAACTCTTGTTTCTTCAGGCACAACCGCAGATTGGTGGTCTGTGGGTGTTATTTTATTTGAGCTGATTGTTGGCATTCCGCCTTTTAATGCAGAGCATCCCCAGGTTTCCATCTTTCTTACGAGTTTTGTTTTTGTTTTTTTGTCCATTTCCTTTCTCTTCTTCCTTGTATTCCTTGTTTATATGGCCTAATTTGCTTTATTAATTTGCTCAAAAACTCAAATCCTGGCTGAATTTCATTAATTGTATGCATTGGATGTCTAAAAGCTTATCATAGTAGAGATCGATAGATTTGATGAATGGCTTGTTTGGCATGAAGGAAAGTAGGATGGAAAATGGGGAGGAAAGGAGGAGATTCCTCTGTTCAGTACCAAAGAAAAATTGGATGGAATGAAAAAGTCAGTGGAATGTCAATTCATCACGCCCACAATTTTTTTCCTGCCCAAAACTGGGTGGAAAGTGGGACAGGAGAGTGGGGCAGATTGTAGAGGCTACTTTGATTGCCTTTATGCCCTTTAAAAGGTGCTATCTCTACATCAGCAAGATTCTTCTAGAAACACCCACTTGGCAAATTTTGTGACAAATAGCTACGTTGACCATCCTTTGAAACAGTCCACCCAGTATTTTTTTTAACTTTTCGTATCGTTGGTAAAGAAAAAACTGTTTTTATGAGAGGGTATAATAGTAAATTGTATTTGTATTTTTTCCGTTTCCACTTGTTTTTCCTCCAACACCAAACAATGGAAATATGTTCTTCCACTTTTCCATACATCATACTACACAAAAAGGAGAGAAAGAATAAGAATATTTCCTTCCTCTATGGATGAAAAGCCCATCTCTCTTACTTTTCTATTCTTCCTATTTTCCATTCCTCTTACCAAACACAACATAAATCTTTTGAAACTTGTCAGTTTTTATTCCCTACCGGGATGTTCTGCTAAAATCTTTCAATTTTATTTAGGTTTATTTGTTATATAAACTTGTCAGCTTCGGATGCTACACCTTAAATATTTTTCGGTACTGTTGATGGAGGGCTATCATAATGTATATCTTGTTCATGTTTCCTAGTCTCTCTGTCATGATTTTGGAGGGCATTGTTGCTGGCTTTAAAACTGCTATCAAATACCTTCCTCATAGGGCGACAGCTAGTTAATCCCTCATGATCATACATGATCTCTCTTTATGTTTCTTAGTTCCTAAGACTCAGAGTAAGTCCTTGAAGAGCACCTCACTTCTATGATTCTCCTTAAATATTGACCTTGAAAAATATTAGCTTTTCATTCAGTCCAAAGTGATCCATACTGTTGGCAGCACAACCCTTGCTCAAGCAATGAGAAGAGATTCTTGCACTGAGTTGAGATTCCTTAGAGAAATAGGCAGTACCCAATGGAGCAAAGAATTTCTGCTGCAATGTGAAAGAGATATTCTTGGCTCTTTGATTAAGCACATGAACCCAGATTTAAAGCATGCATAACCTTCTGAATTAGCCATTAGGGTATAGTTGGTGTTAGATTTTACGAGGCAATTGACTGCCAAAGCTAGCAATCCAAATCAAATGGAAAGCTATCAATCTTGAAAAGTATGTACACTATGATTTTGGGGTGAAAATACAACCATTTTTACGACACCAGCAGATCTTAACTAGTTTTTTCTCCCTCTTTTCTTAGTATTCACGCTTTTTTGTCCTGACTGGGACTTAAATCCGGCACCTTTCTTGAGGGTGACGAGATCCTGCCAAGCTGAGAGCTGGTTGTCCAACTACGGTCAATTTACTACTAGATATTATGTACGTTCAAATCTTAGTCACAATTAGAAGTTTCTAATAAAAGGTAGCATTGCCACATCTGGGAGCAAAAAACTGTCAAATATGTTGGTTTGAAAAAAAGTTGTTCTTTTTAATAATAAGATATATCACAGATCACTTGAATCTTTAAAAGTTCACTAATTAACAATCCTGTCAATGTGATTTCAAAATTGTACAAAACCGTTCGATTGTTCTAGAAGGTTTTGATTGTGGATTTATTGTTGTTGATAATGTTTTTGTTACTTTAGTTTACTTTGTATTTTCTTAATTTTTAATTACCTTTCTTTTGTAGACAATCTTTGATAATATTCTCAATCGTAATATACCTTGGCCCCGGGACCTTGACGAAATGAGCCCTGCAGCACAAGATCTGATTGATCGGTAATGGAAGCATTATGATTGTCATTACATTGGTTTATTGTTTTGAGTTATTATTACTTGCGATGAGGTTAAGCTAGCCGTAATATGACTATTTGGCTCTGAATGTCCGTTTGCAATCCTATGCATTTTTTTGTGGGATTAATTTGCATCTTCATTCAGATTTGTCGAATGTCTCATGTTCGTGATTGGATTGTTCATTAGTTCTAGATGCGTAATTTTATTTGCTAGGATAGATTTTATCCATGAATGGCTTCAAAGATGAAGGCGGAGATCGAATGGCTTCAAAGATGAAGGTAGATGATCTTGTACCAAGTCCACACAGGGAAAAAAGTGTTGAACTAAATTCAAATTTGGCAAGTTTTTCTTGGTAGGGGTATACAAGGATCAAAATGTCGTGTTGAAACGTCCGAAAAGTTTCGGAATTTCAACACTCCGACACGAAATAGTGGTTGAATTCCAAAATTCCAATGTTTCAGTCTAAACGACACTGTTTCGGACCGTTTCGGTCGAAACAGTACCGTTTCGACGAAACAGTACCGTTTCGACGAAACAGTGGATAGATTCAATTCACTCTAGGCCAAAAGAAAAAAGAGGGAGGCTCAGAAAAGCAGATTCCACAAGTCAGAATTCATAGCTCCAAGCCAAAAAAAAGGGAAAAAACAAAGATCTCAGGTCTTTCGAGCAAAAAAAAAAAAAAAAAAACAGAGTGAAGAGGGAGAGAGAAAGACACCACAGACAGAGAGAACTGTAGACCAGAAATTGAAGGAGAAGTTCCTGTAACTTACCTCTTTTACTGCAGATTCGAGCAGATTCAGCCATTATCCAAGCAGATCTAGGGCTCGGGAGTTGTCTAGTCTTCATTGCTGTGACCACGAGCTACCACTGGTCCACTGGTGTGTTTATCTCTTCTTCTCCTCTCTTTCTCTCTCTCTCTTCAGCATCGGTATCGCTCATCGCGATCACCTATGCCTTTCTATCGTCTCTCTCTCTGTCTGTTTGTTCGTGGTTGAACTGTGCAGGTTCTGCCTTTTATATATATATCTTTTATAAGTATGAATAATTACATTTAATATCCCACTGTAATTATTTTTAATACGCCACTATAATTATATTTAATACTCACTGTAATTACATTTAATACCCCACTACAATTGTATTTAATTCCCCACTACTGTGCAGGTCTTCTGCCTTTTATTTTTTTTTTAATAAGTATGAACAATTACATTTAATACTCCACTATAATTATATTTAATACCCCACAATAATTATATTTAATATTCATTGCAATTACATTTATTATTCATTGTAATTACATTTAATTCGCCATTGAAACTAATTTAAGTGATTTTCGCCTTATGTCAAGTTTTTTTTTCCTCAAATTTAAATTTATTCTTGTATAAATGGATATTAACCCAATAAATATGTTGAATTAATCAATTATTTAACTTATTTTTATAAATAAATAAATTGTATTTGTGTTTTCACGTGTTTTCATATTTTTTCTTCGTTTCCATTGCGTTTCTGAAACGTTTCTGTTTTTTAGCCGACCGAAACGGTACTTCGAAACGAAATTTTGATCCTTGGGGTATATCACTTGGGAGTGAAGAAATCTTTAGTTTTTCCATTTTTGATGTTATATAAGTTGGTTATTAGTAATATGATAAAATTCACTTTTGATTTAATTGATGGCTTATCAACTGAGTTTGTATGCTGCGTTAACTAGTTATGGCTTCGAATGTTGTGTGGCCAAATTTAAAGTTTTATCACAATAATAGTTAACGTGAGTTTTTCAAGTGAAGACTGTAGCCTTAGTGTCATTTGTTGAATGGATGCAATAATTACGCATCCTGGTTTGCTTGGACACATCATTTAAGCTGCATTTAAGGATTTGGTGGGAGAAGTTAGGGTGGGCATTGATTGGCTTTGCTTGAACACGTGGTTGGATTATTTGGCTTCAACCATGTCAGTGCCATTGCCATAAGCACTTACAATACTTTCAGTAATGCATAATCCGGCTAGGATCCCTGTTGGGTACTTGTCTACTTGAGTCGAGAACCCCTAGTCATATCTGGATTCGGAGATCCAGGTCCAGATACCATTGCACTGCCACTGACCACTGTTAGACCATTACCACCATTTCTGTGACCGGCTCTCCTACCTTTCTTCGCAGTATGATATGATTGTAACACTTCTCCGATGCTGCCATTACCATCGTTGTAATCATCTCTCTCCACATTGGTAACTCCACTGTCATTAAAACCATCAACTGGCTCTAGAAACCCCCCCCCCCCAAAAAAAAAAAAAAAAAAACATTTTTTTTTTGGGGGGGGTGGGTGGAGTTACCAAACTCGAAATTAGAGCAGTGGATTCCTAGAACCGTTTTTTAGCATTTTTTTGGCGGGTAAGGAAAACAAGTTCTTTTTTTTTTTTTGCGTGTGTTTCTTTTCTTGAATTTTGCACGCCATGCATGTACATAGGCTGTTTACGTTTCTATAATCTTTCGTGGATTTCTTACCATTAAAAAATATCTAAACTCAGGATGCTAATGTAATTTACCCTTGAACAGGCAATCTATTATTAATCAAATGATATGAGGTGGGGTCTCCATAGTAAACAATGGTGTTGTGGTCACAAGTACACTGAATAATTGACTTTGCCTTTAAACCCTTACCCCTTGGGGGAAGGGGAGGTAGGAATCTCAAGGGATTTCTGTATGAATGAACTCTTTGTGGGTGATTGAGTTGGTATCTCCACCGAAGTCTCTATCTTGTGTCTTTGTTACACAATTTGGATGCTGATTTCATACCAGTCTCATTTTCTTCTGCTTCTTAATGCATAATCTTCAGTTTTCTACAATTTTTTGTGTTCCAGCAGTGGACATCATACACAATTGGAGGAAATTAGTTATAACTTTTTTTTAAAAGAAAGTCCTTAGGGTAGAGTATATGTGATTATGTGTTATTGCTTGTAGTTCATGCTCAAAGTATATGTGATTATGTGTTAAAGCGAATCTATAATATAAAATAGGACAAACTTCAATAAGCCCCTCTGACGGTCTCAAATAGACTCATTTAACGGCTATCAACATATCTTCTCACTTACGTTGCATCGTGCCTTACCCCTAGTAAGAAATAAAGCATGCTTCGTAAAATGTGAACAAGGGTCTCTACATAATATGATTTGCTGGAGTGTCAGAAATTGTCTTGTGGACTTTGATGGTGTAAGATGTGATCCCATCTGGTGCTTAAGGCTCAAATACTTTGATGATTTGTAGTTGTAATGAAGTCCATCCAAAAGGAGTTTGCATTGTCCAAAACGCTTGACCTTCCATCTGATGCTGAATGCATTTACTAGAAGCTTGATTCTAGACTTAATCTGAGCCAAGAACATTATCTGAACAGTTTGGTGCTTAAAATTTTCAGCAATATGGTTTGTCAGGCTGAGTTTTTGATTTTATTGAATGGTTACATAACCAGGCAGGCACAGTTCAGTTAGCTGGTTCTCTACTGATGTAGTAACATGATTTGCAGATTATTGACAGAAGATCCTAATCAGAGACTTGGAGCTAGTGGAGCATCAGAAGTAAAATTATTTCTTTAAATAATCTCAATATGAGCCTTGTTTGTCATTTTTATGGTCATGTCCCAGTAAAAGTTCTGTATGGTAATGATTTCACACTAACCTTATTTTCCAGGTGAAGAAACATCCATTTTTCCGAGATATTAATTGGGACACACTTGCGAGGCAGAAGGTTTGATTTTTTTAATAAATGTATTAATCTGCAGGAGTGGTACATGCATGGAATATATGTGTAACAGATTGGTGATGCTAATAGAGTTTGAACCTTGCCCAGGCTGCATTTGTTCCTACCTCTGAGAGTGCATTGGACACTAGTTACTTCACAAGTCGCTACTCATGGAATCCTTCAGAGGAACAGGTTTATGCAGCCAGTGAATTTGAGGATTCCAGTGACAATGGTAGCATGAGTGGTAGCAGTAGTTACCTAAGCAACCGCCATGGTGAACAGGTGCAGTAGTTTGAAAACTGGTGGAACTATGTAAAACAATGAGAGCTTTTGGATTTATATATTTATAATTGGGTGAGGTCGATTAATTTATTTGATGGCAATGACGAACAGGAAGATGAATGCGGGGGTCTTGCAGAATTTGATTCAGGCTCTTCTGTCAACTACTCCTTTAGTAATTTTTCATTCAAGGTATTTAACTACCTAATTGGCTGTACAGACATTTGTGTATCTTCTGCTGTATAAATGAACTCTTGCGTACCGCATACTGCATAGGGGAACAGATGGTTTATTAATTTTCCTTAGCTTTGTTGTCACTCTTCCATGTTTCCCAGACCACTAGCAAATTTACTGTCCACATTTTTCGATAACTCTTCAAGAAAATCTATAAGCAATGTTATTCTTCTTCTTGTCTTAGATTGTCATCATTGTTAATGCTTTCACTTTGCTTGTTGCCTGGTTTTTATTATTGCAAATCTTACAGAAAGCTAGCAATTTTATCAGTAAGAATAGTTTAGAAAAACTCTCAACTGCTAAGCAATAAACATTGGGGTGTTAATTTTGCCTTGGAGAAGGATCAGTGGATTGTTCATTTTTATTGTACCCAGCCTATCCTATGTTTTATCTTCATCTATCTCCCTCTCTGTAATTGGTAATTTTTTTTAAAATTTTTTGTTTATTATATATTTCTGCACTTTCTTATATTTATTTGCTTTTGTTTACCAGAATATCTCCCAGCTAGAATCAATCAATTATGATTTGCTCACTAAAGGTTGGAAAGATGATCTGCGGGACAAATCCTAATCCACAGCTATGGAATCTTTTCTTCTGTCAAAATCCAAGATTGGTTTTTTACCATTGGATAAGACTTTGTAAACCTTGTAAATGTACGATATTTCCTGATAGTATGCTTTATTGTTTAACATATTGTAGTTTTACTGTCAAGTAGTAATTTACTTGGTTTATATCACTTGCAGAGATAGAAGCAACTTGAAGAGTGAAGACTGTAACTTCCTTGGGATGTGCTTCCCTCACATAGGCAACCACTCCACTCTCTGGGGTTCCCAAGTTCTGATTGAGTTAATTTATATAATTTGGGGACTGTATGTATCTTAATGTACATGCCCCCGTGTGGGTTTGCAGTTTTTGGTCTTTGATTGTACCCTTGTAATGCGGTAATGAGAACACATCCCTTTTTTCATGTCTAAACTTCTTACACACATAGGTCACATTATTGTACAAGCTCCCTTGTTTTAGCAGCCGAAAGAGGGAAGTAGTAGGCCGTTTTACCCCCATTTTATAAAAGGTTGATTCTCAAACTCGAACTTGCTACTTGTTGCTTGGATCAATGAGTACCACCCTGGTTTGAACTCTACATGTTGATGCCTTCCACTGCAGGGTGTTGCCTTTTTGTTTCTTCTGAGGTTTTGGGGTTGGGCTTGGTGTGGTGTAATTAGGGGTTAGGCTTTTGTTTGGGTTTTGAAGTTTAATTCAGTTCAACAATGTCTTAATTTCAATTATCTGGATCTAACATGAATCGTGTTTCTCTACTGTGTTGTATCGGGGGTTTGTACATGTTCCGAAGGGTAATCAATTGGCAATAAAATTGACATGATCAAGGGTGGTGTTTTATTTTTAAAATTTTGAGGGGGTTGTTTGGCACAACTGTTACATGAGCGTTAAAAAATTTGAATATAAAAAACAATCTCTTTGCGTGTAGGATTTATCCCGCGGATATGTTATAACAAGCAGACATACAACTGTACAGCACCAAATCTCTTCCCATAAAATATGTATGTATATGTATCCACCAAATCTTAAGGTAGGAAAAGATTTTACCATTGTTTACAAAAAAAGGTTGAACATTTCTAAATATTTTACATAATTCTTTAAGCAAAATAATGCGACCAGCTAGCCTCACTTTTATTTCAGATTATTGAGAGTACAGTTATTGAGATGTTAGTATTAAGAGTATTTACAGTTCAGGAATACTCGTCATTCCTAAGTACCACTTTCCAAAATTGGATCACAGAAAAAGGGCTTGGTTACGATGTATTTTGATGATGTATGAATTCGAAACAAGAGAGATATGCTTGAACTGAAGAGCTTAAGATTTAGGAACAATAGAGGGTGAGTGAACAATAAGACGAGATCAATTTTGACGACCGAGCCTGGTGGCTCTATGATGTGCAATAGTAATCAATAAAAAAGGGTAAGAACTAGAAAACGAATAAGAACACAAATTACAGTGGTTCACTAGCTGAAGAGCATGATTATTCCACTCTAATGAAGTCTATTGATCCTTGAAAATTTTTCTACTTCTTAGAGAAGAAAATAGGGTTACAATTTTCTCAATGTCTTTACATGGGTGAATGCCCTTGTCTTTATAACCCCAGGTGGGGTGGCTCTCACATCATCATCACATGGTCTCTTAGTTTGTTAGGATTTTGTTAAAAGAATATTGAATCGTTACAAGCTACATCCCCTAGGTGTGGCGTGGCATTCTAAAATATGCTGAGGTGACAGTGTGGCCTGTCTTCAAGCTTGAATATGCTGTGGTCATCCAAACTTATGAAAGATCTTGTTTGGAGTCGTTCTGCTTCGGGACAACCTCCTATACTTTTAGCAAACTCGTGAATAAAGGAACTTGTCCCAAACACCTGACTTGAGCTAGAGTTGTCACTTCTCCTCAGGGTATAGTGAGTATGACTTTGGTTCCTATACCTAAGATCATATTTGGGCAACCTGGGTTCCTTTGGCTTAGGATGTATGTGGACGAGTTAAACATTTTCACATAAGGTTGAGTGTACAATACTAAGGTGGGAAGACAGACCCAGTCCATTAGCTCTTTCCACAAACTAGTTACTAAAGTATTTTTTAATTTATCCCTAATGCCATCCTTGGGTATCTTTATATTCATAATAGATTGGAGTTGGAGCGATGATAAACACTTATTTAAGTGATGTATTACGGTTTTGAATTTGAAAATTGGTCTTTTCAAAAGAAAGGAATAGATTTCTTATTGCTTTTCTCTCCTAGACCCCGATATATACAAGAGTTTTTGTATTAGATGTGGCCTCTTTATTAAACATAAATCTGTACATTATTATCACAATAAATAACTATTGTTACTTTTAAATACTAAATCTATACCAAATGAGAAAATACCTACAAAATGGTGGAGAGAAGCTTGAAAGAGGGCACAATAACAAAGAGAGGGATATACGTAATAAAGTTTTGTCTTTGGAAAAGACCGACCCCTTTAAATTCTTAGTTGCAAAATCTTGGGAGAACCAAAGGTAATCAATTAGAGTAAGTCCAGTTAGTTAGATGAAAAGGTTTAGGATTTAGTTTTCTTGCAATTTACACAACAAAAAAGAGAGAAAACAAAAATTATGTTGTGCTCCATCAATGATACATTACCAATTCAAAGTGATTGGTGGTCCATTGTTGACAAGAACTGTCTGATTTTTGTGACATGTGATCAATCCTTTCCTGATATCTAACCTTAAAATAGCTCCAACACAATTTTTTGGAAGAGGATACAAATAAGACAAGACAAACCCAAAAGAAATAAATCCATTATAGTAAAAAGCAATAAGTCATATGATTTTGTCTCTTTCCTCTCATTTTCTCACTCCTCTTTATCTAAATCTAATCTGGCAATAAGGAAGAGAGGTTTTCAATCCCTCAAAAGCTTTGGATGCTTTTAAAAGAGAAAGTGGTTCCAACATTACCCAGGACCACTAAAACCAGACCATATGCTCATTTCAAAGCTGACCTATCATTTCTGTGCAAAAGTTGGGAACAACATGGCCCTCTTTTGGTACTTCATATCACACAATTTTGGACCTTTTGAGCTCTTAATTTTTTTTAGTTCAAGGGTCAAGAGTGTCGGATTAGCTTACGTACACTTCGACTAATTTTTTCTCCAATCCGATCAAAGACAGGTAAGTCATTCCGAGACTAGAATATTCATACAGAGCTACGCTATTATATGACGGATTGATTGATAGTAGGATCAATCATCTTTAGTTTCATTTAGGATCGAAGGATAAATTTTCCATGGCCTTGACCTTAAGAGTTTGCTAAAATTCAAACTCAGGACGTCTGGATAATTTCTAAATTTTTTTATTGGTAGAGAATTGTTCCAACAAATGATATTAGCATTAAAAGGATAACATGTGTCCTCTGATTTAGAGTATATACAATTCCAAACGAGATGAGTTTGCGATTTAAATTGCTTAACTTTTCAACCTCAAATTGTCATTATAACACAAATGGAAGCATGACTTAGGTAATCTCAAATTGTAACCATTATCAATATTTTTTTTATTTTGGTGACATATTTGTTTTCTCGTTTGGTTTTTTTTTTTTTTGAATAATGTTATGCTTCCTAAATTGTATATCAAAAAATTTATCATAAATGAGTTGACACCTTCACACACCACACGCTGTGAGTTCCTAAATTAACTTTTTCCATAAAATGTGTGGTGTGAGAAAGTATCAATTCATTTGAAATGAAATTTTTGGAATATAATATGAGAAGTGTAACATTACTATTTTTTTAGTTCAACGGTCATGATGTCTCACTTGGCGAGGGCAATTGCAAAGCCTACTCAACATTTGGGGGGAGTGAAAACTCATCTAATACACTTTTTAAAAAAATTTCATTTAACGATAAATTATCTACTATAGATTTAATTCAAACCCAATGTATATAACAGTTTCAAACCATGTGTAATGGGCGAGTCTACACCACCAAAAAAAAAAGTTTTGGCAACATACCACCAATTACTCAATTTTAGGATCAAGTTGTAGTTTTTTTTGGGTGTTTAGGATCGATCTTAAATACCCAAAAAATTATAACTTTTTTTCTATAAGAAATCTCCAAAAGCTATATCTTGTCACAAAAATTGTAAATTTTGGTAGCCTAATCAAACCGAGGTGTAATAATCCCTCCATCTGCCCATAACAAACAGTCAAGACAACTTTAGAAACTCCTATGACTAAACAGCCACCTTTATGTCTCCAACCAACTTCTAATGAGTCCAGCTAAAAAGCAACCAACTTCCAAGAAAGAGAAGGTAATAGTTTAATTTGGGGTTGCATAAAGTTACGAGAATAATAAAGACAGTCCATCTTTACCTAGGCGGATTTAATATATAAATCTAACCACCACCCTCACATCATGGGATGATTCACCAGACAAAAAAAAACATTGAATCAATTTTAGAATTTAGTTTCCTTATCATAATAATTTTGAGCTTATTTTCTAATCAAAAATAAATTTCATGAACGCGTAATTTAAATTCACATTTTTCAATATAAAAACTTATTTGTAAAACAGATGTTTAATAGAAAAAGCTAAAACGTGTTTTGAAAGCACGCTTCTATTAAAAAAAAAAAAATCCTAACCTTACAATCTCATTTCCCACCCATAAAAGCATCCAATCTGGAGTTCTCAAAACATAAAAGTTGGTTCATAAAGCAAAAGCAAAAGCAAAAGCTGAAGTAATAATTACAGCAACCATGACAAGCCAACAATGACAAATTGAACAGTTTTTGGCCCCCCAAAGGAAATAATAAAAGGCTCTTACAGTGGGGATTGAGAAAAAGAAAATAAACAGTTAAATTTTAATGAAACACAATCATCCCCAGATTAAAGAACAACATAAACGGAAGGTTTAACAATCTAAAACTGGGCACAGTAAATTGATGATGATGATAAGGCTTGTTTAATTGAATTGTTGTGGCATCCTGGACACACACAGATTCTTAGTCAGTTTCCTTCACAACATCAGGCTGTGGATCATCTGGCAAACTCGAATAACAGAGCTCCTCGATCCGCCTTGTGACCTCGGACATTGAAGGCCGCTTGTCAGGGTACTGAGCTGCACAATCTATCGCAAGCTGCAAGAGCTGAACCATTTCCTCCTCAGCATTCTGGTCCCTAAGGAGTTCAAGATCAAAAACCTCCGATGTCCACTCTTCTCGTACTATGGATTGTACCCATCTTGGCAGATCAACACCTTCTTCATTCAAGAGGGCGTGTGTGGGTGCCTTGCCTGTAAGAAGCTCTAAGATCAGCACCCCAAAACTATAAACATCAGCCTTTTGTGAGACTCTGCGGGGGTCAGTCACTTCTGGTGCACGATAGCCTGCAACACGGTTGGGGGTGGACGAAGGTCCAACAAGGTGGGCAAGGCCAAAATCTGAGACTTGGGCTTTATAGGACTTTGTGAGGAGGATATTGGATGATTTAATGTTTCCATGGGAGATGTTGGGGCCCTGAGAGTGTAGGTAGTCGATGGCACGGGCAGTTCCAAGGGCAATGCCAGACCTGATTTCCCAATTCAGTGGTGTCCTACCAGCTCCTTTGTTGCCTGAGAAGAATAGGAGAGAAGAGAGCAATAAAGAAGGCATAAATACGGCAAAACTTGATTACTGCAACCAGTTTAATCGGGTTTTAGAGATCAACAGGGCTCTGAATCTACTGATAAATTATTATTCCACATTTCAACCTACTGATGCCAGCAGCCTCGATGATTTTGAGGTAAGCCAAAAATCTATGAGAAAAGACAAATTAAATAGAAAAGATATAACTTACCATGCTCAGTGCTGAAATTCATAATCACAATTACCAAACACACAGGAAAATGATAATCACAGCAAACAAAATAGCATTATGGATAAAGTAAACATCATACAACTATGTAAATGCAAATGAAATCCCATCTTAATTGCAAGATAATGCGGACCATAAGAATGAAGTAGGATAACAAAGACATGAAATTAAGGATGTCTCAACAAAAATAATCTGCAAGTTACTAAAACTAAATCAAATTGTAGTGATTAACTCGTAACAATATCATCAAGCAGGAAAATAATGACATTGAAACATATTCATAGGAGGAAACAAAGATGTAATGAAAAATTACATGGAAACCACTGCAGATAAACCATTAAGAGATCCTCAAACCAATTTGAAGGTAAGCAAGCAACCAAAGTGCAATCCTTTACCTATTTTCTGCTCTCAGAATTGAGCAACAATAAGAGAACAATCAAGTTAAATCGAACATTATAAACACAATCAACAAGAAAAAAAAATTCATAATGCAGAGAAGATAGACTGAAGGCATCATCACAATTCATCATCAACACCAAAAGCATGAATTTGCAAATCACATCTACAAATCTGGAAAAGAAGAAAAGGAGCAAGTAATCATAGGACAAAGTCTCACCATGCAAAAGTGCAGACAAGCTCCCCATGACCATATAATCAAAGACAAGAAGCTTTTCCTCCCTGCTATAATAATAAGCCCTGAGAGGTACCAAATTCTCATGATCCATAGCTCCAACAGAATCGATCTTTTCCCTAAATTCCATCTCAGATATGGTCACATCCTTCAACCTCTTCACAGCCACCACAGTTCCAACCTCCAAAACCGCCTTATAGGCCGTCCCAAACGTCCCCTTCCCCAAAACCTCAGCTGAAGCCCTCAACAAATCCTCCAAATCAAACACCCTCGAAGCATTCCCAAAAAACACCAACTTTTTAGTTCCTTCTTTCTCACTCTCTCCCTTCCCATTTGCTGTCATTGCTGCAACAGCCGCTGAAGCAACTGAATACCCATTACCATTCTCTGCCTCCATTGGCTTTTCACCAGGGATCTCCGTTTCTGGGTGCTTAAATGTCCCAAAATCAGCCGATCTCGCCTTCTTACTATCCTTCTTTCTACAGCAAACTATCAATAACGCAAGTATCAGAATAAAACCCAACACAGATCCAATAACAATGCCCGCAATGGCACCACCAGACAACCCATTTTTCTTCTTAGTCTGATTCACATTGCCATTCCCACCACCTCCAGTCCCGGCCGTGGCTGCAGGAGTTGTATTACCTGGACAAGAATCTAGAGGCTTCCCACATAAAACATTCCCAAGAAATGCACTACTTGGCATCGAGTCAAGACTCTTGGGTACAGACCCATTTAGATTATTGAACGACACATTGAATTGTGCAAGTTTTGGGGCACTAATCTCGGGAATTGACCCGGAGAACTGGTTGTTCTCAAGGTAAAGAGTCTTCAAACGAGTCAAATTGTTAAACCCAGATGGGATCTCCCCAGAAAAGTTATTCCCAGCAAGATTAAGCCTAACAAGGTCATGAAGAGTGAGCAAAAAGTCCGGTAAAGGACCCGAGAAGTGGTTTCCTTGGAGATAGAGATTTCGAAGTTGAGTACAAGAGGCCAAATCTGAGGGGAGGGAGCCAGAGAGGGCGTTGAAGCGGAGGCTGAGAGTGCGTAGATTCGTGAGGTTGCCGAGAGTGTTGGGTGGTAGTTGGCCGGAGAGAGAGACTCCTGGGAGGCGTAGGACAGTCACGTCGTTGTTCTCGCATTCAACACCTGCCCATTGGCAAGGGGATTGTTGGGCAGTGTTCCAGAGGAGAGTGCGGCCGCCGACGGCGGACCTGAGGGCTAAGAGGGCGGCGCGGTCGGAGTTTAGATCTGAGAGTGTAGTGGGCAAGGATTGAAGAATCTGCAAAATGAACGCAAAGAGGTAGAGCAGACTAAGGTAAGAGTGAGATGAGAGAGAGTGAGGGTTAGATTTTGACAACATTGTGGGTGGTGGTCTTTTTTCAGTGGGTTTTCAGATTGAGTGCAAGGTATGGAGTGCGATTTATGGGCTCATTCATGGACTGTGATTTGCTTAGGGTGACTCTCTCTCTCTCTCTCTCTCTCTGGTTATCTGTTCATGGTTTCAGGAGAGGAAGCGATTGACATTGCGTGGGTGAGTGAGTGTGTGTGTGTGTTTTCTGCTTAAGTGTTTCATGGGTTTAGAATTTAGGACTTTGAAGAGGAGGTGAGTGTGTGTGAGAGAGAGAGTCAAAGAGTGAGAGAGAAAGAAAAATCCAGGGGTGGGAGTTGAGTGAAATTAAAACCCATGTTCCTTAAAGAGACCGGAGTTGTTTCCTTCCTCTTCAATGTTTTTTAGAATTAATCTATTAATTTAAATATGGGTTAATATAGTCGAATATATTTTTAGGCGATCTCTTAAATAGACGGTGTCTAAATTATTAATTATTTTTAATTATAAATTTATCACGTAATACTTAAATATAGATAAAAAAAATTATTTAAAAATTAACTCTTGACAAAAATGTATAATTTTAGCATCTCCTAATTAAAATTTCGATAACTTATGATAAAAAATGTATAATTTGGGTAGTTTTTTAATCAAAATTTTGGTAGAAATTATGTCGAGAGCTACTCAAATTATTTTTTGTCTATATTTAGGTATCACATGTGACAAGTTTATGATAATAAAAAAATGTTAGTAATTTGAAAGTTGTCTGTTTGAGTGAACACATAAAAATATATTTAATACTTTAAAGAACTAAAATTATACAATTGAAATATTGGAGATCTAAATGAGATAAACACCATATTTTGCGGACCTTTAGTGCAATTAACCCTTTAAATATTTATGATCATTGATTAAAAATAGATTCTAATATTTTATTATCAATTTAATATTTATAATAAATTTATATTAACAAATTAAATCTAAATAATATTTTATTATTAAAAAAAAGTTATATAGCTTCTCTCACCTTCTTTTTCTTTTTGTTTGCTAGTTTTTGGAGTTTTGTTTGTTTGTCATATCTTACCAAAATGAGTTAGGTTAGGTAAGTTAGCTTTTGAATTTGGCTTTTCTTTCTAATTTACGAAATAATTGGATTGTGGTCTAATAATGCTTGAATGTTCAAGAACTGTTTATACCAACAGATTGAATCCCAAAAATTCAATTTTTTTTTTTGAAAAAGATATGATTTGTTGATGCAAACAAATCTGGGTTACTCATCCAGCCAGCGGATCCATTATCGGGGGACCATGCTCTGGGAAGAAAGTAATGATGATTGCCTCTCAATAGAATTTGCTTTCGAGGAAGATTTTTTTGAAAAAAATGTGATTTCAAGGTAAGAATTTAGTTAGATTTAGAATTAACATTAAAGTATCGGATCTTACGAACCACTAAAAAAGAATTTTAAAATTATCACATATTTAGAAGAAAGCTAAATATTAAAAAAAAAAATTGGGTAATAGGAGGAAAGCCAAAGCTAAATATGGTTTTTATTTGTTTCATGTGTTAGACGCGTAATTGTATGATAAATATGTCAAGCATACAAAATAATTGACGCTAAATTTGAGTATAAGTTTGCCATAAACAATTACAAATTCTAGTTTGTTTTTTTTTTTTTTGGCATTTACAGTTTAGTTTCTTGTTGCTAAACATTGAACAACAATTGAAGTGTTGGTCATTTTGTTTGGAAGACTTGGACGCAAACAAAATCTCTAAAGCAATGAAAGGGACTTATCTTGTAAGTTTTACAGCTACGCACTTCTAACTTTTGAATCAATTGATTGTGAAATTGATTTCTTCTTTGGTTCAACTAACATTGAGTTCGAGAATACGTATCGGATAATTTTTTGCGCATTTGAATCCAAATGTTAGCAAACATAGATCAGGGGATGGAAAAATGATGGAGGACAATTTTCTTACGCTTTCTCGTCCTAGTATTAAGGTGAAGTTTGAAATTGACTATTGCCAAGTGATTGCAGATATATGAGGTTTATCCTTACATATAGAGTTAATAATCGAGCATAGTTATTTGGGTTCGCCTCATTTTGTGTTTGGTTCGTTTTCTAAACAAACTAAGTTTAAACAATTTTTTAGGCTCATTTATCCAAAACAAGTCAAAAAGGTTTGACTCGTTTATATATAAAATAGTCGAATTATTTAAACTTGACTTGAGTTTAACTTGTTTTGGGTTCGATTCATTTTTTAAGTGAGCAAACCTGAACAATTTTTTAAATTTGTTAAAAAAAATAAACTCGACAAATTTAACTCAATTATCAACCCAACTTACAAAGGTCAATTCAATGTATTTCAGATTTGAAGAGGATTATCACAAAAGAAAAAGAAAACATGGAAGGATTCTAATAGTTTAGATGGTAAAATTTTAGTAGTTGACACTTTGAAATTACAAGATCGAGAGTAACACAACTTCAAGGTGATCCGATGTACCTGATTCGCATATGATTTACATACATTTAAGTTTATATCTTAGTCACAAGTTTAAAAATTTCTTGTTGAGGTAGTTTTTTTATAGTAAAAAAAAACATAAATAGTTTTTTAAAAGAAGTGAAGTTTTTTTTTTTTTCCTAACAATAAAGAAGTGAAGTTTGGTGGGCATGATATGTGCTTGGCTGTACAACATGGATTTTAGTTATTTATTTATTAGTTTAGTTATTATTATTTTTTGTTTATTTGGTTGGATCTGCTCTTACTTATGTGACTAACCAATGGTTGTTACTTAAAAAAATAAATCATTTTGAAAAACTCATTCATGAAATCAATGACTTAAAAACTTATTGCTTAAGCATCCTACCTCTTGATGAAGGTTGTGTGACCAATAATTTATAATAACACTACAAAATAAGGATACAATAACACTAATAAATAATGAAATTAGGTCAAGATTAGCATGCATGCACTAGAAAAGATTCTTCAAATTTTAGATCGGGATATCTTTACGAGTCTAAGGACATTATTAAAAATAATCTATATAATAAAATACAATACAATTCAAATCTTAAAAGATAAATAAAATGACTTTTACTATTCGCGGTTGAAATTTCTTTAAATTTTATTTTAAAGTTAATCCGACGGCTAATATTACATTCCAAATTTAATAGGTAAAATAGACTCCTAAAGATGTGTTTGAGGAGTTATATTGAATGCAACAATCATACCATGTCACTATTGATGACGTGGTATCATCAACCAATAATAAAATCACAAATGAGAAAGGTAAACCCCACTTGGACTTTCATGACAGTAGGGTGGAGAGTTACTTGTTTGTTTATATGATAGGTCAGTTATTGATTTTTGTAAGATTCATCTACTTATTTATTTTAGTATTATTGGTTGATGATATCATATCACCTTGCCACATGGTATTACCGTTGTAATAAATATTTTCTCGTGTTTGAAATGACTTTTTAAAAGTAATTTTAATACTTACAGTTTCTTATAAGTACTTCAAAAAAAATTAATGTTTAAAATTGTTCCACCAATACTTCTACCATCACCACCACCCCCGCCCTAGCCCATCACCATCATCACTATCATCACCACTCCCACCTCACCACCAAACTACCCTTCCACCACCACCACTACCATTGTCACCATCATCGTCGTCACCCCACCACCACCTCTACCACAACAACCAGCACTGTTGTCACCACCCACCTACCGCCTCACCACTACCAACACCTCCACCGCCTCCCCCCCCACCACCATCACACCATTACTACCACCATTGTTGCCACCATACCACCCCTCCACCGGCCCACAATCACCACCACCGTTGCCGCCAACCCACCATTACTGCCCTTTATCATCACCATCATCGCCACTACCACTGTTGCCACATATCACCCCTACCGCCCCAACCACCATCATCCCTGCTACCCCCACGACCACCGTCACCTCCACCCTATAACCACCGCCAGTATCCTATCATCACCCCTTCCACCACTCTCTTTATCGCCTCACCCCCACCCCCACAACCAACACCACTGCAACTATCGTCTACCACTGTTCACTCCTATTACAATCGGTACTTAAATTTTTTTTCTCTTTCATCTATGTTTATAATTTGATTTTAGATATGAATACAAACTAATTTTTTAATATTATATATTTACTTTTCCCTTAATAAAAATGTAATATGTGTAAATTTTTATTTTATTTTAGTGTTTATTCAACATTGGTTTGACACGTGGATTGTGATGCTTCCTTAGAGGGTACTAGAAGATATCGTCTTGACAGGGGAGTCGACTTCTTTCGATTAAATGTTTTTAGGTTGATGGTGTAAATAATTAATAATCTAGTTTTGATTATTTATTAGTCACCGACGGTGGGGCCCTCAATTGTTGTTGAAGGAATTGATGTTGGGGGCTCAAAATTTAAATGAAGTAGTATTGTTATGCAAGTGTTTTGTATTATACATTTAATTTAAATCATGGCATTATAAGTTTTAATATCATATTTATAAGGTATTTGAATTGGAGCGACTTCAACCGGCATCTCAAATGCCACTTGGAGCTCTCGATGGCAACATTTGACACTTGTTTCCTCTCCAACCGATAATCTCAAATGTCTAGCCGACATCATTTATTTTATTGATATAGTCAACAATAAAGATAAAGATGTAATAAAATAAATTATTTTGATATATCGGTTGAAATACTAATGAGGTGAAGATGTCAAATTCTACATGCTAAAATGTCACGTAAAGCTTTAAATTTAAATTTCGTATTTCCGTTAGCAGATGCTCAAATTCATAAATTAGAGACTTTGGGACTTAGACTTCTTCTTAAGGGTGCCAATTTTATCTATCGAATATTGATAAGAACACAACGTAATACGAATGATTAATATAGATTTGTATTAAATAATTTTATTAACATGAATTGAAATTACATAACCCAACAAATAAAACAATTCGAAATGACACGACATGAATTAACACCGTACTTTTTCTGGTCAACTAACTCCACCGCACATAAATTCATAAATTATTTACTTCGTGGACTCTAAAATTTAGTAAAAAATAATGTTGTTGCGCGGAAGACGAGAACCACCTTATAATACATCCACCAGGGAAAGAATTTGCAGCCTTCTATATTTCGGTTAGTTGGAGCTGATTTTTTTAGGTAAAAAATTGTGATTTGAAAAGTTTCGTAAAAAAAATTAGAGTTAAAAAACTCTTCTAAAATCGTTTGGAGAGTTCTTTAAAAAATTGAAAAAGTTGAAATAGTTTGTCTGGGGTGATTTTTTGACTTTTTTGTGTCAAAATAAAAAAAAAAAAATCACCTGTTTGTATAGATTATGCATAATAGTTCCTAAAATATAATTTTTAAATTTTTTTATGTTATTTGTAAGGGGTATAACCCTCTACTAAGGATTTCGGCTTGACCTGGGTTAACCCACGCGGGCGACCCCCCAGTAGCCTTTACCTCTCAGTGCCCGCAAGAGTTTCGTCCCACATCGACTGAAAGTCGTCTCCCCCCCTCGCATATAAGCCCTTGCACTCAAAGGAGGAGGTACCCACTAGTGACCTTCCTGCGGGCACTGAGAGGTAAAGGCTACTGGGGGGTCGCCCGCGTGGGTTAACCCAGGTCAAGCCGAAATCCTTAGTAGAGGGTTCTACCCCTTACAAAAAGGCGCCTTTTTTGTAGGGGATTTATCCGCGCGTTCGGGATGTCCTCCCCCCACAGAAGGATTTCAGCTGACCTGCGCGCGTTCGGCAGTAGCCTTTACCTCTCAGTGCCCGCAGGAGGTGTCGCCGGTCGTTCCTCGACCTCTCCCGGCTGCAAGGGTCTGCCTCTGCCTCAAGAACCTGAGGTCGATGCGAGGAGTGTTTGACATCGCGACTTCAAACGCGTTCTCGGCGTCCAGAGATTGAAGAACTTGAAAGTCAGGCCACAAGTCTCCTCCCGAAGTCCCCACCTCGGCGTCTGAAGGAACAGCGTTCTCTCTGACCCCGAGCTCTTCAGCAACTCCCTCGACCTCTGCCTCTGAAGCCCGATCCAGGTCTTCCTCCAAATTTTCCTCAACCTCTAGCCTCGCCGCCTAATCGAAGAGTTCTGACCACTGCGAAGGCTCAAAAGGTTGCGAAAGCTGCGAGAATTTCTTATACCCGGGGGTATAGTTCAGCAGGGTATGAGCAGCACGGCCGAACCCGTTGTCACTCGTGAACCTCCAAACCGAGATTAGGTCGGCGAAGTTCACCAGCGACCGAGGGGGTGGAGCTGTTTCCCGAGCAGGAATATCTGCATAAACAAAAAAGTTGTCATCAACATGGGAAGTCTCGAGAAACAAATAAGAAACCCAAAAGAACCGACGTACTTGTCGTTCTCCATTCCAGAGGGCATAATAAGTCATTGTACTCGGAACCAACACCTCTCTGCCAAGATCCCTTGAAGATTAGGATGTCATCCTTGTACCCCTTGTCCGAGTCAGGAAGATGGGTTACAAGGTACATGGAGGGGTCCCTGACTTTGAGGTAGAAGTGTTGGTGAGATATGACTCTAAGAAGGGAATAACAGAAAAGGAGATCATTGAGCCCAATATTTACCCCGAGGCGCCTATTGAGCTCTATGACCCCCATGATTATTCGGAAGACATTAAGGCAGCATTGCCCGGGGAAGAGGCGAAAGCGAGAAAGGAACTGAAGAAGCAGGGGGGTAAAGGAAACCTAATTCCACCCTCTATGATAGCCTTGGTATAGAAAGGCATGGCATCCTCGGCCCCGAGGGTAGATGAGTGCACCGATGGGTCAAAATCCACTACGTCTACACACGGAGGAATGCCGTACTTGGCCCTAAACCTATCGATCTGCTTCTCGCCTTTCACCTTGTATTTCCCTGACCCCGAAGGACCAGCCGGAGGATTCTCGGGAGCAGGTCGACGATGAGGCATCTCTAAAAAATAATAAAGAAAAGGGTATTTGTTCTTGAAAACCCCTGAGGAAGTTTCCCGAGAGTTTAAATCACGACGTGTCGACCGGATGACACCTCCAGTCAATCGGAAACAAAAAGGCTAGGAGGACGAGAAGAAAGAGGGTTCTGAAACTCACTCGAACGTCAAAATGGAGTTTTTTCTGGAGAAACCTTAAAATAACTCCCTCCAGAAAGTTTAGGAATCAACAATAGGTCTGCTGGCTCTGAGATTTTGAGAGAAAGGGCAGTCGACGATAGCAGAAGAAAACAAGAACTCCGGCGAAGATTCAAGAAGACGTACTATGGGGTAAGTTTGAAATGACAAAACGAAGAAAACCGGAGAGGAACCCCCTTTATATAGGGGCAGTTTTCATCATTGGGCGCGAAGACCGAAACGGCGCATTTAATGCGCACGACATCCCAAGCCAGGGAAAGCGGCTCGAGGCCATGATGAAGTACGGGTGGTAGTTGGGAAACCCTTCGTCTCCTTACGACGCGTGTCCTCGGTGTCAGAAGATCGAAGGCTGGGGGGCAGTTGATGGGACTCTTCTGAAAATGCCCTATGATGAAGACATGTGTCCTCGGCGTGCTAAAACACTGTTGCTTGGATCAAGCACCATCGGCGAACGAATATCCTCGCCCCCGAGGTACCGTCATGAAGGATCATGCATTCAGTATATTATAGAACCAAACATGTGTCCTCGGTCACCTATGTAGCTCGGCCGCATACCTCCCTCGGTCCCCGAGATGAGCCTTTCCTCGGTGCCGAGAGTTACACCGTCCTGGACGCTTCCTCTACTCCTGGATAAGCTATTGACGTATAGGTCACTAGCCTAGGCTAGTCTAGGCTGCTCATCATGACCTCGTCTTACACAGGTAATGTCAGAACATACTGGAATGCAGAGGTCACAGCCTAGAGGGGATGGACGCGTGGCAAGTAATGTCACGTCAGAAACAGACAAACTGCACGCCGTTGCTGACACGCGGCTTGGGAAAGCAAACAATTAATTGCACCCTTCCGTTGATGAGACCGCATTCAATGCGGTAAGACTCGGAAATGAAAGGCAATAAATGCTCCCATTACAGAGCATTTATTGCATCCTCCCCGAGAGGAGCATATTGTACCGTCGGCATCCCGACGACTCAGCATTGATTGCTCAGGACCCCGAGCAGTTAATTAGAGAAGACATTCCTCGTCAGAATCAATGCACACGCTACCTGTGCCTAATGATCACCTACTGACCACGCTGACAGCAATCATGAGCTTTTAAGGTATAAATACTCCTCCTAAAAGGCAAAGATGGTATGCAACAACAAACTCTCTACGACAATACATCTTTCTCAGTGTTTTCTTCTTCCTCTCTCTCATTCAAAGACTGACTAGACCGTCGGAGGGGATACGCCGGAATACACTCCGGCGCCCTTCTAACTTGTTCCTCTGTATTCCAGGAAACCCTTTCACCCACACAGGATCGTTCTTCCTTTCCCAGGATCTTTCGTTGCCGTTCCAGGTTACCGTCGTACCTTGCAGGCTGTCTCAAACAGCGTGTTTGGCCACTCAACCGGCTCACTCAAAGTTCACCAGGGAAGAGATCTGTTCCCGTTTTTATATTGTGCAGGATCTTGCCCGCACATTATTAATAATATTTTATAAATATAATAAACTAAAAAATTATGTGAGACTCGCAACAAAACTTAAAAAAACTGAAAAAAAAAGCTAAGCTCATCAAATCAGCTTAAATAAGTCTTTTTTGGGTCAAAAAAAATTATAACATAAACTAGTAAAAAAGTCGACCTGACTGATTTTACTCCAAATTCTTTAAAAATTACTTATTTAAACTAGATTCAAACATGCCCATTAACTTGACAACCCTTATAATGACAAATTCAACATGCCATGATTTAATACGAAACTATTAATAATTTATTATTACAACCCTCATAATTATTATTAGAATCACAAAAAGAGCAGAATATATTCTCTAAAAAAAGGGGTAAAGGATGGATCAATCCATCTTTACTTGGATAAGAATTGATCTCTCTGACTTTCTATTTCAGAGTATTAAAAGTGACCAACTAAACTGGACCCAATCAATTTCAATTATATCCATCTTCATATCATATCTTAATGGAGCCTATGATATATGGTGTGTATGAGCTTAGGCATAGGTTTCAACCGCCTACTATAATTTCTCAAAATTCAACCATTTTTATGACAATAAAGTTCTCTCCTAGTATCTTAAGTGGAACCAAAAATAAATAAAATAATCATAATAAATGATGCTAACAACCCTTATGATTTCGTGTAAATACAAAAGATATGATTGTGATTTTTTATATTCCATTATACTCCTTTCTATTTTGGGTTTATACTTTCATACCAACTCTCTGTTGTTCAATGGTTAAACCGTAAATTATCAACGTAATCCATAATTTAAACTCTCAATTTAATCCTTAATGCAAAAAAATATATATATATATATAATTAACCCCAATAAAATGTAATAGGGCCAGCAATACAATATCAAAAACTAGCATGGTATTTCTTTAAAGTTATGAAAAACAAGGGGTGCCAATATAATTAACCCCAATAAAAACAAATCTCTCCATTTGTGGCCAAAATTCTAAACTTCTATAACGGGGACGACAAGCTGTCACAATCATCCAATAGTAGATATGGAGGTAGGACCCATCTAACTAATTGTTGTTGCACTAATTAATTAATCAATTGACAGACCCGGCTGAGAATATCAGAGTAGGTGTCAACCTCAAGATTACAAGGTGTGACTATTTCTAGTACAAGACTAAGGTAAATAAAAATTTCGGTACCTTTTCGCTAAATTTTATATAAATTTTTAAATTTATTTACCGCAAAAAAATTTGTAATTTTTGAAGTCATATCATAATTTTTATAGTTCAAATTACAATTTTAGTGAATTATTTATGGTCAATCTTAAAAAGTTTTGGATCGATCCCGAATGACTTCCACGAGTTTATAAGTGATCCTCAAATAATATAATTAATAATTAATTTTTAAAACTTGTAAAAGACTTCAAAAGTAGTAAATTATCCTTAAAAATATAAAAATACATTATCCTTAAAAATATAAAAATAAACCACAATAATGAACAATAGGCTTCTCCTAAATTCAAGGAGTTGCCAACGGTACCCCCAAAAAAAAAAATTAGTATAATATTAACATTTATTATATTTTTGAGTGTTTTTATTACAGATATGATATTGAAAAAAAATGGTAAAAATAGATATCACAACAGTGATAAAAACACCAATAAATGTGATAAATCACTCACAAAAACGATTTTTTTTTTTTGGTACCAAAGAAAAGTGATAAAAACACCCATAAAATTAATAAATTTTTTGATTATAAAATGACCCACAAAAATTATAAAAATACCCATTAAAATAATAAATTTTAGAAATACAATACTATTTTTTTTTTTTAATTGTCGAAACCCTAATCAAGTCCTAGCTTGAAATGCCAATTATAAGGAATTCCGTACATTGACGGATGAAGTATATAACTTTACAAGTTAACCAACCGAATAAAGAGGTGGTGGTACAACTAGAAAAATAATGAGAGTCTCAAGTTTTAGGTGAGGGAGTTTATTAAATGCTTGAATGATTAAAGTTTGCCAAGCATACCACGCAACCACAAGTTGTATTAGTTAGTATTCACCAAGTTGGCTGGTACTGTGAGGGCAGTTGGGTGGGCAATCTTCTTTCTTTTCTCATTTCATTATCTAGCTTGTTTTCCCTCTTTCTAGATTGTTAATCAACAAAAACTTTTCGAGTGTCTTTCCTAACTAGTCCAAGGGTTGAATTGATTGGTATAGGATAGACCGATTTGTCTAATCCAGTCTTTTCTAATATTTAAACCAAACACATTCGAATTTTGACATGGTTAAGTTTGGTTCGAGAGCTTAATTGATTATTGAGCGTAGACTCAAACAATGATCAATTTTGAATTGGGTTCGAATGATCTGAATTGATTTTAAAATTCTAAAATTAATATACTTTATAACTCTTTTATAAATTCAATCCAATTATTTAATTTTTTTTAGATAAAATGACCACATCCGATAAATTAAATATATATATTTTTTTTTGGAAATACCGTAGTCCTCTCTTTTAAACTACGTGACATTTCTCAAACTGTATGCCAATTGTCAAGTGAATTTTCAAAGCTGTTCAACTCATAACTTCCTACCAGTGTTGTACTCGTACAAGACACTTGTGAACTTAGTCTTCAACAGGTGTGTCCAACACAATGACTATGTTTTCATCTCTGCTGCACTACCACCAATTTTCTCCATCAACAAGAAAGTTCTCGAAAGATTCAGAAGAGAACCATCCACCGGTTGGTTCAGTGGGGGGTAAAAATTATAATTTTTTTACTCAATGTTTGGATTTTTCATCGTTCGTTGAGATTAAACCTACTATTCAGTGTCCAGAATTTCTCTGTAAGGTCTTAATTTCAGGCTCCGATTTTGGTACAATAAAATTTTTTTACAGATAGTTGTGTAGTATTGATAAACAATGCTATCTGACAAATATGTAGAATAAATATCTATTTCATGTACCAAAAAAAAATAGGAGAGAGAGAGATAGAAAAGGGTCCACCACGTGTGTGTATGAAGTGTGTGGTTTTATGACCGAAAGTGAACAAGTATCCACCGTATGTATATTATTGCATGTGAGGTGTGTGGTGGTTGTATTAAAAACAAATACATAAAACTTATTTATTTTTGTTACATCATTATTCTTTTGACTATTCCTGTATTTTTTTTTATTACTATTGGTTATATTTTTATTATCCTAGTTTTCCATATAAACATAACACACCACATCACTTGAATTTTTATTTTTATTTTTTTGTAATCAAAATGAAATTAAGTTTTGAATTCAAAAATATGTTCATTTTGGTAACTCATTCAAATAAGAATGAATTTCGCCGTATCACTCTGCGTAGATTAGGCATACGAGCATTCCAGCCCATTTCAGTAGAAGGACACGCTATTTATTTATGTCTATTAGCCTGTAAAGTATTCAATGTAAAATTTGACAGGAATCAAATAGTTGTTCATTTACCTTTATCTTTGGAGGCTCACACAACCTAAAAGCTACTCCACAAAATTAAAAATTGTGTATTGATTGTACAATATTGATATTTTATATAATAATTATTTATTTATTTTTAATTATATAATTTAAAAATAAAATAAACAAAAAAAAATAAGAGAGGTAGATGTAATTTGATAAAATTATCTGAGATTAATAAATGTATTAGTTGAGTTGTGTGAGAACCATGAAGAAAAAAAAATATTTTTGGACAAAAAAATAATTGAAATGAATTTTATATAATTAGATTAAAGTAAATAAAAATTAGACTAATCTTGACCGTTGTTTTATGTTTATAAGTTAAGAATTCAACTTTCAAATTATAATATTAGATATATCAATATCGAGAAAGACTTATAACCTTAATAATTCAAACGAAGATCAGAACACAATAAAAGGAAGAACATGGATACCAAAAGTCCACAACCACAAAAAACTCGGGTTTAACTGGTGCATGATTATTGAACAATTATACACATTCATCATTTGCGTTGCAAATTACGACCATGATTCCAAAAGACACGTGACTAAAATAATTTTACTTTACCAAAAGAATATAAAATTTTTTACGGTAATTTTGGCGATATCAGTATCAAAAATTATAATTTTTTAATGTCAAGTTACAACTTTTTTAAAATGTAAGTTACAATTTCAAATGGCATGATTGATTATGAAATGTTGGGATTGATATTACGTGTTTCTTGATCGATCATAAATGTCTATGATCGATCATGATCTCCCTGAGCAATTTTAACTTTTCTTTTTTAAATTGTAACTTTACCGTACAAAGTAGTAATTGACAGTAGCAGTACCAAAGTAACGCAGAGTTTCCCAAAGAATATGGATGGATGCATGTATCACAGACTTCTAGTATCAAGCAAGGGCATTATATCAATGTCTCGATCTCAAGAGCCAGGCCATGGATATTCAAAAGATAATATATATCAATATATTCAAAAGCACTACGTATACATTTTGCTCCAACAAAACATTGATTATCTTCAACCACCCTACAAGGAAAAGATGGACAAATTGCTAATGCCGTTCTCTTCTTGTTTTAGCGTAACGAGGATCATGTTTTATCCGTTTTTTCCGCGGCAATAGAGTACAGTAACCAATCTTACTCACCAAAGTTAAGACACATGCAACAATCAAAACAGTTGATATTGAAATCATGAGTGGAAAACTCGGCAGGGGCCTGCTGCACATTGCTGATGTCTCCGTGCTAAGTGATGCAAATCCTTTTCCGGGTTGCCTTCGCCTGTAAATTGGGGAATGGTTAGAAGAAGATAATTCATAACAGGTGCATAAGGCTGATGGAACTACTGAAGTTTTCTAATAACAAATTCAGGATATCATATAAAACAAAATTTAGGACATGAAAGAACGATTTGGAAGAAACAAAAAGGGCGCAAACAGAGACTTCCAGTCAGCTTATTCGTAAGCAGGAGAACAAGAGGGATAAAGGGAGAAGGTGAGAGATGAGATGATGAGGGATGGCACCTTTGCCATTTCACCCCTCTCAACATCTACAGTAAGAGATAGAGAAGGGAAAGGGAGGAAGAGGGGGGGGGGAGAGACAGAGAGTTAAAAGCCCAAGGCTCTTCAAAAGCTATGCATCTCTTCAGACTATGATATGTTCCCCCCTAAAATGTCCATTAGTAGACATTAAAAAACCCTACCATGTGTTCTCTCCAAAAAGCCACTTTAAAGCAGCAAGGCCACCTAGGTCAAGCACTCTAATCAATACAGTTGGAAGTATTGGTTATGGTCTCAGTTTTTATTTGAAAGGATAACGTTTGGTACAAGAACAATTTGATGCCATTCTTCTAACATAAAGCAACAGCATACGACAACAAAGATATATACTTCAAAAGACCAATCCTTTGGTAGCTATTTCATGTGTCATGCATCAGAAAGATAGCACTTACAAACTCAGTGTCAACAATCAACTATATGATGGGCAAAGGAATTGTTTGTGTTTAAGCTTACATAAGCATAGATTGGGCACATAATGGTTTGAGATACATTCAGGCCATAAAAGTGTGGTTATCGGTCTATAAATCTCCAATTTTCATAGGGAAAAAAAAGGAGTGGCTAGCTGGCTCTAAATCACTGCTTGTTACAAAAATAAGTGCTGGAATATATAAAAATAGGAGAACAAATATTGAGATGGAAATCCATTAACAAATGCAATAAATAAGTTTCTAATTCTTATTCTTGAGGAAGTCTCACATAGGGGTTCATTATCCAACTAGATAAAACAGAATAACATAATGACCAAAACATTAACATACCCCAAGAAGTCCTTGATTGAGCTCCATAAAGAAGCACCACGTTTGCTTCCATGGCTTGAAGCATGGTTTCTGTTTCCTTTGTCAAGGTTGGCTTTAGGTGAGTCTGGAAAATTAAAAGGTAAAGAAAACTATTGAAAAGGACGAAGCTTATCTTCCTAATAGTTTAAAGTATCAACCTTCGACAAAATACCTTTTTCCCAACCTAAACACCCAACAGTAGAATAAAATCAAAGGAAAAAATTACCATCAGATATAACTGAATTTTCCTTGCATGATGCTGCCCTAAGTGAAGACAACTTTTCAACAAGAGCACATTCTTCATCACTGAAATTATCACAATCTCCAGCCAATTAAAATCAATTGCTAATGATAAGAATTATTATCATATTATGATGCCAAAACTTCCGGTAAGTAGCCACATTTCTAAATTGATACCAGATTATTAGTGTAGTAAATGACTGTCTGTAAAAAAAATTTCCTTTGAAGAGTAAAGGTTTGGTTTGGAGGAAAAAGAAATATATCAAATTTTAATTACATCAGAAGGTGAGTTCTCTCATCAGTATGGAGTGATCTAGTATATGGGACCACCAACCAATTAAAGGGCGACGCTCCCACCACTGCATGGCATGGGAGGGTCAAATTTATTTTTTGTTGAAATATAGTCTTGTTTATTAGGGTTTCTTTTCCCTTTTTAACCCTTACTATGATTTTATATTTTAGGTCACTTTGTATTATTTGACTATATATACGGGGCTTTACTCTTAGTTTGAGTAACCCTTTCACTCACATATATCTCTTGTTGGTATTAGAGCCACTAATCCTAAACCTAGCCTCCGCCAATCGTCAAAACCAAACAGACCCAGCCGCTGCCCCTCCTCCATATTGCATCAGCAACTAGCCACCAATCACTTCCCAGCAAGCATCCCAGTCCAACCTATAACCACCGACTGCCCAATAACCACACCAAGCAGCCACCACTCAAACAACAACCGAACCAGCGAAGTCGTCTCCGTGCCGAAACAACATACTTCACTAAGCCCACTGCCCAGACTTCCTATAACCACCGACTGCGCAGCCAAGCCCACTGTCCAGACCACCTATAACATATACCAACACCGAAAAATCAACACAAATCAGCCCAGCAAACCATCACCGACAGCAGCCCACAAACCCAGCGACCCATCAGCAAAACGACTTGCATTCAGCCTCCCATCAGGAAAACCCATCTACCTACCACCTTAGCTCACCCCAGAACAGTACCGACTGCTGCGAATTGAGAGTCTGAAACATTCCAAGTGGATAAACAGTGAGATCTGTAGCATTTTTTAAAAGCACCGACTGCCTCACTCCAGCCCATCACCGACTCAATAAACAAATAAGCAAAGCCCAACCAAAGCCCAAAGCCCAAACGAACCAAAAACCCAAAGCCGACTGCACCCAAAGCCCAACCAGCCCGGTACCCACTCTAGCGAACCAGCCTTCGTGTTTTACCTTCGTGCGCCACGTTCTTTGTCGTAGTGTTGCCATCTATTTGCGCCACTACCTTCTTTTTTCAGCCTTTTAAGAGGGGTTGAATCCTCTTATCCGTTGATCTGCTCTTGACGCAGTAGGTCCATTATTTATATTTCTTAGATTTCTAGGCACCGTGACCTGATTATTTAGGAGCTTTCTGGACCTTCTTTATCTGTCGCTATTGTTCGACTGGAGGTATATTGTTTTCCCTTATTTTATCTCTCTATTTATCTTAGAGTAATTTTTTCTGTCATGAGTGCCCACGTATTGTTATTGTTATGGCTACTACTGAGGGATTTGAGACCTCTACTGTTAGTACTTCCCCCTAGAATGTACCTCCTGGTTCTCGTCAGTGTAATTATTGTGGCCGACCAGGTCATCTCAGGACTACTTGTTGAAAGCTCTATCCGGAGCTTAAGCCGCCTCCCCGCAGCCGTACTGCTGCTATTGTTGAGGTACCACCACCTACTGTCGCTGTTCCTGCTGCTGCTCCTCCTTGGCAGAGTTATATGGATGCTATCATTTCCCAATTGGATATACTTATGTCCGCCCTGACTTCTCAGGGTCCGACTACTGCTACTTCCACCACTACAGGTATACCTCGCGCCTTTCATGCTTGCGCCAGTTCGTCTCCTCTTTGGATGTTAGACTCGAGTGTGAATAGTCATATGACAGGCGAGACCCATCACTTCACCACTTTTGACGAGCAGTTACACACACAGGGTCAGCTAACTGATGGGACACATGCCCCTATTGTTAGTTGGGGTACAGTCTGCCTCCCAGATGGCTTTACATTATATTCGGTTTTTCATGCGCCAAAACTGGTAATAAATCTATTATTCATACATCAATTAGCCAAAAATTTTCACTTTGCGGTTGTGTTTTTATTTGATTCGTGTTATTTGCAGGACCTGAGAACCAAGAGGATTATTATCAGGGGACATGGGAGAGATGAATTGTATTATCTAGGTGATCCACCTCCATCATCTGCACCTGCTTTGTCTCTATCTGTTCCTAACTTGCATGCTAGTATTTTGCCTAGTACTTGTCGTTATGATTTTTCATCAAAAACCGTTCAGTTATGGCATGACCGTTTTGGGCATAAAAATTTTAAATACTTATGTATGTTATTTCCTGCTTTGAGCAATACTTGTGTTGGTGGTAAACTTGACTGTATTATATGTTCCCTATCGAAACATGTCCGAACCAGTTATATTCCTCGCATGCACCAATCACCCAAGCCATTTGACCTAATACACTCTGATATTTGAGGACCTTCTCTTGTTACTGCTCTGTCAGGTGCTTCATACTATGTGACATTTATAGATAATCATACCCGTTGTACTTGGGTCTACCTTTTGCATAGGAAGTCTGATATACTCCCTGTCATCACTCAGTTTCTCCAGATGATTAAGACACAATTTGATGTTATTGTTCGTGCTCTTCGTTTGGATAATGCCAAAGAGTATGTTTCTGATGCCTTAGTGTCTCACCTTTCTACTCAGGATATCCTTCAGCAGCTCACTTGTCCACATACTCCTGAGCAAAATAGAGTTTGTGAAAGGAAAAATAGGAGTCTAATAGGGATGGTACGTTGTATGCTTAGAAATATGGGGGTACCAAGATCTTATTAGCATTTTACTGTTTTGACTTCTATTTTTCTGTGTAATCGTACACCGAGTCGCGTTCTTCAGCATCGGGCTCCCTTACAGGTCTTATTCACTAAGCGGACACTTTTTTCGGTCCCCCCTCGTGTTTTTAGTTGCACATGTTTTGTTCAGAATCGGTCTTCTACTCGTCATAAGCTTGATAATAAAGCGATTCGTTGTGTTTTTGTGGGCTATTATTATCAGTCTAAGGGGTATCGGTGTTATAACCCTAACAGGTGTCATATGTATCACAGTCTAGATGTTACATTTCTTGAGCATATTCCTTATTTTTCCTCTAATTGATAATACTCCCTTTGATTTTCCGTTACCACAGGAGCCAGAGCCATTAATCACTGTCACTATAGAGTCATCAGTCTCTCCTCCACTAGAGCCACTTGTCCCTGTCAGTACAGAGTCACCAGTCTCTCTTCCTTTGCGGGTTTATGTTCGTCGCCCTCGCTCTCATCCCCCTGTTGATGTCTCTTCTTCCTCAGGCGATGCAGATAATACTTCTCAGTTCGGTAAGCATATTGATACACCTGTTGTTAGTACTGATGAGATTGCAGGTATTGATTCAGTTACTTTCCCTGATGAGACATTGTCAGTGGAGGATGATGATTTAGAACGTCGTTATCCGCAGCGTGATCGCCGTCCAGTTGTCCGTTACGATTAGACTGCTCAGGCTTTATATCCGATCTCTACTTATGTTTCTTATGGTGATCTTTCTCCTACATTTCGAGCTTATAATGTGGCCTTATCAGATACACCGGTTCCTCGCTCTGTTTCAGAGGCTATGCAGGAGCCCAGTGGGTTCTTGCCATGCACACGGGAATGGACGCTCTTCAGCGTAATCATACGTGGGATCTTGTCTCTTTACCTTCAAGGGTGAAGCCTGTTGGCTGCCGCTGGGATTACACCCTGAAGTTTCTTGCGGATGGTACTATTGATCGTCACAAGGCCAGACTTGTGGCGAAGGACTTTACTCAAGTACCAGGTCGTGATTTTGGTGCTACCTTTGCCCCCGTGGCAAAATTGACTACTGTTCGATTGATTATTTCTTTGGCTGCGAAGTACTCTTAGCCTCTTCATCAGTTGGATGTGAAGAATGCATTTCTTCACGGTGATCTGGATGAGATTATTTATATGGATGTACCACCAGGCTTTCGTGGTGAGGGGAGTATGCTGGAAAGGTATGTCGACTGCATAAGTCTCTTTATGGACTGAAACAGTCACCACGAGTCTGGTTCTCTTGCTTTACTGATGTAGTTGTACGTTTAGGATTTACCAGGTGTCATTCTAATCATACTTGCTTCATTCGACGGAATACTTCTGGACAGTGTGTCATCCTTTTGGTATATGTTGATGATATTATTATTACTGAAGATGATATTTCTAGGACTGTACAGGTCAAAACAGACCTTGGGAAGGCCTTCGATGTAAAGGACCTTTGATTTTTGCGATACTTTCTTAGGATTGAGGTTGTCCGTAGCAGCAGGGGTATTGTTCTTTCTTAGAGAAAGTATGTTCTGGATCTTCTCTCAGACATTGAGATGCTGGGGTACAAACCGGCATCATCACCTATGATTTCAAACCTGAAGTTTACTGCTGAAGGTAAGGAGTTGAGAGATCCGATTGTTTATCAGAGGTTGGTAGGTAGACTTATCTACCTAGCCAACACTAGGCCAGACATTCATTCACTGTAAGCCGAGTTAGTTAGTTCATGCATAGGCTGTGTCAGCCTTATCTTGATGCAGTTCATCATATTCTTCGGTACCTCAAGTCTTGTCCTAGACTGGAGTTGTTTTATGCATCAGGATCTCAGACTGATTCTCTAACCTGTTATTCAGATTCAGATTATGGGGGAACATGTGATGGTCGATCTACTACGGGCTTCTGTGCTTTTTGAGGGACTCATCTTATCTCTTGGAAGAGCAAGAAGCAAACAGTTGTCTCTCGTTCGTCAGCAGAGGCAGAGTATCGGACACTGGCACTTGGCACATGTGAGATTATATGGCTACGATCGATTCTTGGTGAGTTGGAATATCCAGTAACTTCTTCATCTACATTATATTGTGATAATCGATCTGCTATTCAACTCGCTTCTAACTCTGTATTACACGAGAGGACGACGCATATAGAGATTGATGTTTACTTTTTTCGGGAGAAAGTTCGCTGTGGTATTGTCACTCTATTGTTTGTGGGGACCAGTGATCAGATTGTGGATGTTTTCACCAAACCTGTCACTCTATCTATTCTTCGGGACTCTGTTGTCAAGCTTGACTTAGTTGATATTTTTGCGCCTAACTTGAGGGGGAGTGTTGAAATATAGTCTTGTTTATTAGGGTTTCTTTTCCCTTTTTAACCCTTACTATATAACTTTATATTTTGCCTAAAACATAAGGATGTTTAGGTCACTTTGTATTATTTGACTATATATACGGGGACTTTACTCTTAGTTTGAGTAACCATTTCACTCACATATATCTCTTGTTTTTCCTAAAAACGTGTCTATGTATAGCTCATTCTTTTCCATCAACAATTTAATTCCTAATGGTAAATTGGCCATCCGTCATCCAAAACTATAATAGGAACTAGGAAGACATCAGTCCTCGTGAGAATGTTAGATCTGTACCCAGTTTACACGTCCCAAAAAACGCATGCATGACCATAACCACACCAAGCAATGGCATATCGGGATTATAAGTCAGAATCCCTACTTTCAGGCCCCCTTGTCACTTAAGTATTAAATCCAGAATCTAGATATTGTTTAACTACATGGTATAAATTCGTCAATTCCATCCCTAAGCTTTCTCACAATTTACAACTTCCTTTTGACCTTTATAGAACTTTTACACCCCACTTGTTCAAGCTTATTGAAGAATACCCATGACAAATCCAACCTCTGGTTTTTCTTGCAATATTTTGTACAACTCGTGCATAAATTCGACATAACAATATAAATTTCTAACTTTGTCTGAAAATTATCCTGGATTTCCAAGAATGCTGAAACCTGATTATTCGTTGATACGCTCAACGCGAACAAAAGCTGATATTATATCAAAAATAGACAATAATTTTTTAACCATTTTTGGAATTTTCATACTAAATGGATGTGTACTCCTTTCACAATGAAATATATGCAAAAACTATATTAGGCAATCATTTTGATAGTGTACCACTAGCGAAGAATGAAACTGCAATTTCTGGTTAACTATTCTAGTCATTGGGCAAGACAGCTTAAACAAAATACACACCAATAAAAATTCGGATCGCCTGAAACTCAAGCTACTGTCTTTGACAATTTCACAAAAAGATATGCAAAACTGTAATAGAACTCAAACCTGAGATTTTGCGGGATCTGAACATTCACAATAAAATGATGATGACCTCGCACAGAGGGCTTACTGATATCTGGAACTCCCATGTATGACATTTTTACTGTATCTCCAGGCTGAATCCCGGAAGGAATCTGGAGATCTCTCAGGCCCTCAATGGTTTCCACCTTTAATTAGCACATTGTGAAATTTATCAAGCAATTTAACAAGAACATTAACTTTCAAGTACTGAAATGCAGTTAGTCATAGTTTCTGTAAAATTAAATGATCATTTGTGCTTGTAACCCCAACAGTCTTTAAAGAGAAGAAAAGACAGAATTGGTGATGATATACTAAAGAAATGATGTGTATTTGAGTAAGTGAAATGCTGATGAGAGAAAAAATAGTATGAAGTAATCTGAAAATTCAGAAAACAAATTACAAATCTCAATTAGTGTTGAACACAAACTGCAGAGTAAAATAGATTATACCATTCCCAAGTGCAATTTTTACATATCCTCCCCACACAGTAATATTATGTAACACTACTAAAAAAAAACACTCGAACACATGCATGATGTATAAAAGCATTTTACATTGGTAGAGACATATCAAACCAATTTACGAGGCAATTAGTTAAATACAAAGAGGGCTCTTAGTATTTAGGGGTTACCAACGCCAGGGGTGACCAAACATGGGTATGGACATTGGATTTGTCACGTAAATCTACCATGGGGACGTTGGATTTGGCAAGCAAATCTACTATGGAGCATGGACATTCCACCAACAAGGCTACAAGACAAAAAATAGAGACATGAACTCCCATCAAAGTCTCGTAAGATACCATTTAAGTTTGTTCCTTTTGTTCCATGCTTTACTATGATAACAAAAATTACAGATCATCACAGAACCACACCCAGCTACATCCAGCGACAAGAACAAGAACTGCTTCCTCGTCTATTCTTACCCTTCCTCCTCTCCTCAGCTGTCCAACTAGATACCTGATCAAATATCAATATCAAAATACCAGAAAGTTTGATCTCATCTTTATACCTCATTCAGTAAAAGAATTGAACCCAAGCCAAGGAACTAAGTTTCGTTTTGAAACGTTTGAAACGTTTTCGTTTCCATAGAAACCGAAACGAATCATTGATTGAATATCAAAATTCCGGTAATTCGAAATATTTCGAGGTGTTTCGGAATGTTTCGACCTATGTTTCGGTATATTTCGATTAATGTTTTGAAAATAAATTTTCAAATTTTTATTTATTTCCATCTTATTTTCAAAATGTTTTTGAAACATTACTGAAACATTTCCATTTCCAAGCTTACCGAAACTGTGCCCCAAAACGAAATTTTGATCTTTGGCCCGAACAATGGCTTGATCACCATGTCACACTTGTGAATATATATAGAATATTATCTACTAGTTTGTATATATCATAAACATACAATGTTATATAGATATATAGAGATATATACATACACGTGCACATACACATAAGTTTATATATAAGAAGCCAACGTTAAACATGAGCCTGAACTTGAGTTTAAGCTCAAAGCCAAACATGAGCATGGTTCGTTTAATCAAACGGGTCAACCTGTTCACAGTTTGGACAAAAGGTTAACGAAAAGAGCTAAAAAATGATGTTTGAAGCTTGAATTGATCATGAGTGTTCATGAGCCTGAACCTGAGTTTAAGCTCAAAGCCAAACTTGAGCATGGTTCGTTTAATCAAACGGGACTACCCAATTCACAGTTTGCACAAACAGTTAACGAAAAGAGCTAAAAAAAGATGTTTGAAGCTTGAGCAGACCATGAGTGCTCTTTGTGGACGAATGTGCCAATCCCAAACCTTTTGGCACTCGTATCAGTTCAGATCATTTGCACCTCTAGTCCCAAAACTTTCATAATACAAATCTGATGCCTAGAGATGCCCAAAAGCCAACATGCATGCATGAGCCCATCGGACATAGGTTATCTCAAGTTATGCTGCTGTTAAAAAAATAAAAAAGAATTGACAAATCAACTTCTTGCAATGACATTCTCATCCGTAAAGTTATAATACTTACATCAATTTGATCCTTCAATTCATATCGAGGGAACTTAGTTCTTGTATCCTCTTTATTAACTTTGATGTTGGAATGATCTGGATGACCGAGTGAGCTTCTATTATTGTTCCATCCACTTACTCCCTCCTCCCCCTCCCCTCAAATCCTCTCAAAACAAGGACAACAACCAACTATAACAGTATTTTAAACTTGATTTTTGTTGAGTGTTGTATTTTATATGTGGATGTAATAAGTATACTACTCATGTGTATACTAGTCTTTTTTCTATTTGATTTTGATACCTATATTTAAAAGTTGAGAGGGGTGAAGGATTTTTCTCTTCTTCCTCTCACATAGGTCTTTCATTTATCTCTCTTTTTTTTTTGTTTTTTTTTTTTTAACTTAAACAATTGTTAATGGTACTCGGCTTCATAGGTGTTTCAGATGAATAATTTCCATATCCTAGGTGCACATGCCAATGGTCTTATGAGGTTTCCAATTCTACTCAGATAGTGTGACTGAGACACAAGAAATGGATAATTTGCATGAGTGAAAAAATGCACCCTTGTAATACATGAATCATTATTTTAAGACCACAAAAAAAAAATCATCCTGGAAAATTTATTATTAATTATAGGGTGGTAGGCTTACCTTTCAGAACTCAGACTTTCTAATCTCTCTTTATTTACTTAATGTTTTTTCGAAATCATATCTAAAGGAATTCTCTAGATGAAGCTGATCTGGGGGAGAATGGAGGAACTTATTGGACAATCTGCCTAACTGTTGGAGAACAAAAAAAAAATGATTTAATTGTTTAAGGAAACATCTACCCATCGACATTAGTAATCAATTATGGTATATCACTGACTAATTAGATCGTAACATTTATTAATCTAATATCTTAAAAAATTGGTTCAACTAAATGAGAAGGCTAGAACTGTTACATATGACATTCAGATAACATAATTATCTACCTGAAATTGTTGACAGTAAACAAAGTGGTGGAGAAAGAAAGAAACGAAGAAGATCCAAAGAAGTATGGTAATTTTCCACTCCACATATACTACAAGTCTCAGAATTTTTATTACCTTGACGACAGTCCCTAGTATTGCCTCTGTAAAATCAAGTTTTACTTCTGAGTACAGATTTAGACCATCCCTCCAAATACCATGTTTTTCCTGAACATGGAGGACTAAGTATAGGTCACCAGATATTCCCCTGCATAGAAAATCCCAGAGTGAATGCTTGTTTGGAAACATATTCACAGTTTAAGGTTCCTTTCCAAAATAAAGAACAAAGAAGAGAAGAATTTAATGGGATTGGTAGCTATAAGATCACATGGATTGCAGAAACCTTTTTCTAGTACACTAACACAGTTTCTCCATATTCCCAAGTTGCATTCAATTGAAGATTGGTAAGAAAAAAAAACAGCCAAAACAACCCAGAAAACTAAACAAGTTGAAAGAAGCATTTGATAACAAACAGATAAAAAGATGAGAAAATGTGCACATTAGCAAGATGAAAAATGAGGAACAGATGGTCAGAGAGAGAGAGAGAGGTCTAGACAAACTTTCAAGGCAATGCAGACAGACATAGCTAAAAACATAGTGTGCAGATGTTTAGATCACCAAAAATAAAAGAAAAAGGAAAACGAAAAATAATAGCTTCCTCCACAGGCAAAAAAAAAGCCTTGAGACCATCTATATAATATTACACATAGTCCTGTTTACATAAAACACAACAACGGCTCATATCGTTTAGATCCGATTTTTTATATTACGCTTTATATTTAATCTTCTAACCGCAGTAACTCATTTAAATTTAACCTTCTAACCATAGTAACTCATAACTCATTTAAAATTTAACTACATGCTCTAGAGTTCAGACCAAAACACAAACATGTTAGCATGGCTATTTGGGGAATAGAAGTCAAAACAACAGACTTTCAACGAATACTTCGTTATCATAAATGCCCTCTTCTAGTCTCCCATATCCTTCTATGAGTTGCCAGACAATCTAGTTACTGCAATATGACAGACCATCCCTTCCCCCAACCCCCCCCCCCCCTGAAAACAAAAGAAAAAACGGATAACGGAAGAGCCAACCATCGTAGTTGGTGCAATCTGTAAGTAGTGCAGAGGTTATTTAGGGGTAGAAGGAAAACCAATCCCCACTGGTACAGAACAGCTACAGTCCATAGAGGTAAAATGTGGTCAATAGTCATCCAATTAAAAGAGCTACTACTTGATTTTACAAAAAAAATCACATAGCTTGGTATGAATAGGTCCACTTTGGTAAAGTAATGTCGGAGATGAGGTTAGCAACAGTCCAGCCCTTCTAAAACCCTGCGTTGTGGGGCAACAACTACATTGGGTGATGGACTCTTCCAGACATCAGTTAAACCACCATCGACCATCTGTTGTAACAAATTAAACTATTAGAAAAGGTGTAACTTAAGAATTTATATATTTCAACACACCCCTCACATACAGGCTAGATTTTGGGCCAAGCACGCTGAAAACTTCTGATTGTCAAGGTGGTGGCGAGATATGAACATAGGACTCTGCTTTGATACCAAATTATACCACCTATTACTCTCAAAGGTTACATCCTAGACCTCGACTTTTTTCGAGCTTGGTAACCTCTAGTTTGATCAAGAAAACCAGCTATTCGATGAGGCAACAACTATTCAACCGGAACCAGAAATGTGGATCATTAAAATCGGCAAAGCTTTCAGCCTCTTTGTTTTTTTTTTTTTGATCACTAGATCTAATATTACACGATGGAAGCAAAATTTCCCCTTTTTCTTTAGTCAATAAAAGAGAAGTTTCATTTTAATTGCACACCTTTTCTTGTCAAAGTTTCCCTCCCCTTGAACTTGCATTGTGGCTCCATTATTAACACCAGGTGGAATGACTACTTTGATACTTCGCTTTGACTGCAATAGACCCTTGCCACCACAACTTCGGCAATGATCAATGATCATCTTGCCATCACCACCACATTTTGAGCAAGTAGATACCTAGAAAGCATAGAGTATCATCTACACATCATGTCAAAAAAGGAACTGAAATTTATTAAAAGCAGATAGCAAGCAATCGTTGGTTTAGGCTCGATCAATACTTGTAGGCACCAAAGAAACAGTATTCATCAATTCAAAACACAAAATGTAAAACAGGTGACTTGCAAAATTTTGAAATTGTATCAACAAAGTCTCTGCGAACCTCCCGCAAGTATTTTTTGCAATTTCATCCGCATATTTTAACCTTACACCTTAGAATGAATTCATGCAACCAAGCCACTAAACATTGGCCTTTTGTTTGATCCATCTTTTAGAGAATCAAAATATAAAATTCTATAGCCAAATTCCAGTAAACTAAGAGTATATCTTCTCTTCCTAAGACAGATCAGTATACGTCCAACACTAAGCATGTCCATCACCCAGCTTAAGTCATCAGTCGAGGTGCTTCACATTAATGCCATCCATGTAACATAAGCTCACATGTGGAAAATCTACACAAGTTTAGTATTAACATCTAGAAGATGTAAACAATTCTCATAATGGACTCTTACATAATAGGAGATCCTATGTGCTTGTGCAAAGAGGCAATCACAGTTACACTACCCAAAAAATAGCCTTCGGAGCCTTGCCGTATCCATCATAAAAACACTAGAGAATGCTTGCTTTCTGCCAGATATCAAAAAACACAAACATTAATTACATTCCAACCTATAAACCAAACTCTCTATGGATTCCCAGCATCAATGATGTGTTTTGAATCACTTACCCAATTTAGCATTAAACCAAACAAGTTCAAGTGTGGATATAAAGTAAAAGCAGCACTGGAGGAGTGAAGGCGACCAACTGACCAACACATACTATATAAACTTAAACTAAAGTGAAAATAACAAAAATTAGTTGTGACTTCCTACAAACGCAATCCGGGTGCAATATTTGGGCTGACTCTGAACTTAATTAACTTCCATGAACAAAGAAGACTACTGTTTGTATCCAAAATCATCGTATTGAAATTATAAGGATGGACAACCTCCAAGCTGTATCCAATTCATACCAAATATGTTATCTCAGAATCTCTTATGAAGATTACTGGACCAAACAAAAAACTAGTTTACGTTTCACTAAGTTAATCAATATATATGTGGGTTGTGGAATATGCATATTTTGACCTGGAAATTATCAAGTACATATCATCAAACCAGCAGAAGAACATTTAGCATATTCCATAAGCCACAAAGCACCATCATCCACATTTAAGGCTTATGCCATATTTCCGGATAGGGTTTGCTGATTCTGTTCCAATCATCTCACTCTATCTGACGCCAAGATTGGGTTACTCCGTTTCAACCATTTCACTCTATTTGAAGCCATATAGTTGGTTAATTTGTGTTTTTCCAAATTTTCCCTCACCATTACCATAATCGCATGTGTTTCGGAAGTGAATGGTAAAGATCAAGATGAGTTTTATATGCCAAAAACAATTATTATTTGCCAAATAGAACTTTCTATCCAGATTTTTATCATGCAAATGACAAATGCCTAGCCTGCATTTGTCAACACAGATCAAGCAGGGGGTGCCAGAGAAAGGGGGGGGGGGGGGTGGACCAAGACTGTTGTATAAGAGTTATTAACACTTATCATAGTGCTACAAAGGAGACCATTGGAAATAGAAAAGAGAAAACTCTTGTGGCTTCGGAAACTTTTAAACAGAACAGCACCTAAAAGTCTAATTTCTGTTGGTGCAATACCAAAAAGCAGCAAATATCGGCATCTTGTTTTTAGCACTTTCAGGAGAGGAGAGGAGAAGGGAAAAAAAGGGGGAGGGGGGTTCAACACAAGACCTGAGAACCTAGAGCATCTGCCCAAGAGATGGCTAGAGGACATGAATCACATAACAAATGAAACTGTACACAGCCGACTATTGAGCAATTATAAATCAATCTCAAGGACACTATTAAGTGGAGTTACCTGAGTCATTAATCCAAAAGGTGTTTTCTGAGTTTTCGCCACTCCTCCTCTACCTCCACAATCAGTGCATGATTTTACACAGCTGCTGGATTTTGCACCTGTTCCACCGCAATTATCACATGGCTCAAAACAAGAAACTTCAATGTCCTGCTCTCCTCCAAAAATTGACTGTTCAAAACTCAAAAAAAGGTCATATCTGCAATTTAAAGAAAATTTGAATCAGCAAATTCTATACTTGGCATGACAAAACGAGGAAAGCATACATGAAGAAGATAACGACACTAATCGATGGATAAGGAAAAGAGAAAAACATAAAACAAAAACTTAGGAGGAAATGATAGCACATACAGTCCATTCCAGCTTCTAATTGTAAATAAATTAGCCTTGGCAAAATTGAAGCTACGAGGTTAAAGCGCAAAAATGTATCTCACAATCCTCCTCTTCTCATGAAGGTGACAGGGTCACTAAGCAGATAGATTACAACAGAGAGAAATGATAAATTGTTTTCTTTGGTCCAGAAAAGATTTAACTTTCACCTCCAAACTTATGAGAACAAACAACCTTATTTTACACGGTGATACCTTTTTTGGAAAAATCTTATTTCTACAATAATCTTTCGTCACAAGTATTATAGGATAATCTCAAATCCGAGGCAAAAAGAGTAGGCAAAATTTGAAGTATTTGATGAAAATATGTATTTTCTTTGACGGATCCATTTCATCAACTAACTCAAGCCTCCAACAGGAATGCTTCATGAATCTTACCAGAGTGCTGAATCCCTACTTTCAAGATTGGGAAAGAATAGCACTAAAGCATTGAAAATTAACAACTCAGTAGTTCAAAGGGAAATTGTTCCAGAAAAAACTCTTTCCAGAAAATTTTGTAAGTGGTAATATTTGTTACTTGTTAGAGCATCCAACCTAAAATTAAATAGCAATGAATGGAATGGCCCCCTTAAATATATAAAACAACCTTGGGAGTGGGATTCAAGCTCTCTTTACACTCTCCCTCACATAGGACTCCGCTCACAAATGGGTAAGAGATTTGGCCCACTGCTCACCTAAGGCCTAGCTTTGATACCATGTTAGAGCATCCGACTCAAAAACAATTTGCAATGAATGTAGTGACCTCTCAAGTATATAAACCAACCTTGAGTAGTACTAATCATTTGATGTGAGATACAAACTCTCTTTATACCACTGAGCTTTATTGCATATTAACAAAAGAACCCTGAGTTTTCTACTCAACTTTTGGTAATTTCAATTATACCTTCTTTCCTGTTCAAAAGAAAAAAATTATACCTTCTTTGCTAAAAGTGCTTTAGAGAGTCAAACTTCGGGGGAGGGGAAGTGGGGCAAAGACAATGTGGAAGGATTCCCTCAATGCTTCATTTAATGTATTTGGAAGGGAAAGAACAGATCAGCATCAGAGGGGTGAAACTTCCAAATCTTAAATTTAAAACACTAGTGATGTAATTTACAATTTTCTGCAATTATATAATCTGCACTCCCACTTTAGATTCTTGGGTGGACATCTTTTGGAGAAATTATATTTACTTGACGACACCTAGGACAGTTATTTGTGCACACACACGACGTTTCTCTGCCCCTTTTAGTGCCTTCTAACAAATAATACTTTAGTTCTACAAGGAAAAAAAAAATCTTCAGTGCGAAATGGGCCCTCAATGTTCCAGACACCATAAAGGTAAAGGCATGCTACATAGCCCAGAAGAATTGAGATAATATATTGAAGAATGATAATGTCATCATATTTCAGGTTACAAGAGAAAAAGAGGGGGAAGAATTTATAGCCTATAACCAGCTTACAAAATTTTGGCCTCACAAGTCTTCTTTAAGGCTAATGAGGTTCATGGCTATTGTTGCAGCAATTGTTATCAGAGTAATGCATGAGGAATTGCAAAATGTGCTTTGTTCGCAAGATTTTTTTAAAAAAAACATCATTAAAACAACACAAGAAATACAAATTAAATGGAAGGACTAGCCAAATACTTGTAAATTTTCATCCTCGATGGGTTGAATAAGGTCAAAATCAAAAGCCATCAGTAGGTTCTATGTGTTGATTAACAAAGGATCAACATTTCGCAAGGATGCATAGTTTTTGGTCGGTTCGGAAACAAAAACGTTTCAGAAACAGAATTTACACAAAAAAAAAAACTATAAATTTCTTTCTAAAACATTGATCGAAGCACCTCAAAATATAGAAATTTCGATAATCATTCAATAATTTATTTTGATTTCCATGGAAACAAAAACGTTTCAGTCATTTCGGTGAAAATGAAACAAATTTTCAATCCCTCAAATTGACAGAGCACCTGCACTTGAAAAATATGGTGAATATAAGAATACTAGATTTCAGAGTACAGGGTAAAAATGTTCATTTACAAAATTATTCTGAACTCAGCATCTTAAGATCACACAAAAAAAAGGTGACCAACAAACATAATGTGAAGGTAGATGATTACCGAATGTCAAGACTCTGGCTGCCCTTGCTTCTGAAATTAAAGTTAATGCCTCCAGGTTCACCCCTCCCTCCAAAAAGGCCATTCGATTCCCCAAAAAAGGCATCAAAAACTTCAAAAGGGTCAACCTAAAAAGGTATATGATTCAACAATAAGTGAAGCATAACTATAATGCATCAAGAAGCATTTAACTAAAATAGGGACACATAATGCACGCAAAGGCATAGACTAAAATATTAAGGTAACATAACAAAAAGAACACTCATCTTCACATATTATGTATATTTTAACAATTAACAAAAAAAAAGGGAAAGCTCATCTAGATATTGCCATCGTAGCAGAAAGCACAAGAGCAAATATGATTTTACCCCCCGTGAGCCACTGCCTGATCCGTCATATGCTCCTTGTAAACCTGCCTTGCCAAAGCGATCATATAAAGATCTTTTCTCATCATCTGATAGGACCTACAGAGATGCTTCATTACGTCATGAAAGAAAAGCAGAAAAATAACCAGAAAATGCAAACCTCAGTCAAATCTCCCAATAGAATGAAACCTATTGTCATAAATACACATGGAAAAGATCTAGGAAAGATTAATGAATGAAAAAATAAGTATGCACTTTTGGGGAATACTAGAACCTTGAGGATGAGTACCTTACCGAAAACAAAATCCATTTAGGATGATTAATGCAAGAAACGAAAGCTAGCACTTACTGAGTGTTTATTTGGGCAAAACGCAATGGACAGGAAGAAAGTACCTCATATGCAGCACTTATCTCTTTGAACTTTTCTTCTGAACCAGGGCCCTTGTTCATATCTGGATGATACTGTTCCCAAAAATAATGTTCAATATTATGACTCAAATATCAACATACACAAATGTGAATTATCACCAAGTACAACTATCAGAACTGCCAAGAAAAGGGGAGGAGGTACAAATAAAAATTCCAAACAACTAACAAAAAAACATACACAGCCCACACACCCAAGCACACAAATAGGCAGTCCAATCTTGCCAATGATCCATGTGTCATGTGTGCTATAACAGCTTATTAGTAGATCATCCATATGCATTCTGTAACACCTTACGAATTGATCGTTCCAACCAGATAAAGAAACTATTTCAGACATGACTTGAGTAAAAATACTGTTAAACAAAAAAATGACAAGAGTCAGCAGGTTGCAGTTCTGAGAATAAGGCTGAGAAAGATTAACAGATCCCTGAAAAATAGCTCTGTTTACAATTAAAATATAGGTCAGTGTTGCATTCCAAAATACACACCTGAATACCACTATTGCCTGACTAGATGCAGACAGGTAGAAATCGATATAGCCATTTTACCCACATGCTGATCATTGAAAATTGTTTCTATACGCCAGAGTGGCGAATTGACCCATGGCAAAAGTTTAAACAAGTAAAGCCTTCCAATTAGACATGGACGACATCTAATTAACTATATTCAAGGGTAGCAATTCAGCGTGACATATTAATGCGAGTCATGTGAAACAAACCCAACACAAAAGGTAACGGGTATAAGTTGAGGCTAATCATGTTCATCTTGTAAACAAATTAACATGATTAACCCATTTATTAAGTCGAGTGAGTTCAGCTTTAATATCAACCCACTTGACACGAACAAGAATACCTTGCTTCATTTTACACGAACATGAATACGACCCGTGTTAGAATACAACTAATGGAGCCTACCTAACTTGCCTTTTTAAGTATATGGTTTTATATTCTTTCATCTAAGAATATGGCCCACATATTCAGTAGAACCTGTCTCACCTGTCCCAACCTATTTATTAAGCATTACATAGATCGTGTCATGTCATTTGAGTACGAAAAAGGTTTTGAAATGATTAGTCAATTGTATCATGTTCGGAGCTTCAGATTAGCATATCTGCAATTATACTAGTATTTGAAGAGGATACAAACCTGCTTCACACAATACGGCTGTCACCCCAAACTATATGACAGAAATGCCATCGAATCTCAAAGTATGACCTTAAGAGGACGTCTTACTAGAGCAACACACAATGAGATCACTTGATTTACACACTATCTACGTCACCAAAGCACATTTATTTGCAATTCTTGTACTCCCTTCGGCCCTAAGTTATCCCTTTGACTTTAACCAATGACATCAGCACTTTCTCCTTTATCAAATGATCATAACTTCTCAAAAAATGGCATTGAAAACAAAAATTCTAAAAGGAGCAGCCCAACCCAATCCAACTAGAAACCAAGCAACTAATCTGCTCTCCAATTTTTGGCAACGACCATTGAAGGAGATATTCTTTTCTACAAGTTGGCATTACCAGCAGGATTAATACTTGAAAACTTAGATTTTTCTCAATTGATAGAATCACTCTACCTCAGATCAATGAATTAAGATGAATTTATTGTCCCAAAAAAATATTAAAATAAAAATGTCCTGGATACTCTAATACTAGCAGTTACCATATTTGTTCTTTGAAATTTTTGGAATTTACTCTATTTGAATATATGAAAAAAACCCTTTATCATCACAGGCTGCCATTGTCGCATTGGTTTGGTTTTACGATTATAGAGAGAAAGAGGTCCTTGGTTCCTATTTTACGGGACAAGCACGAAATTGATATATTACATAGGTTGAGTTAGTATTAGGTTATTTGGCACAAATGATTTACTATATAGCAAAGGGAGAATCACTCTACCTCACATCAATGAATAAACATGAATTTATTGTTAATATGATATATTCCTACAGATAGTAACTATGTCCTTCCCTAAGAATAAAGCTCTTTAACCATTATATCAGAGCATATCTACAGGAATCCATATTCCACAACAATTCAATGAAAACTATGCCATCCTTTCTCAAACTTTACAATTTATGATAAACATCTCATTTTGAATAGAATTAATCATGGCCAACATTCATAGATGTAACTAATTTCAGTCAGCATGTTTTTTCTTTACTCCTCAGAACTAGTAGAAGAGTTATGAAATCTGATGGTGCAATTTCTCAGACTTTCGCTCATACACGAACTTATATGTATGTATATAAGAACGTAGGGATCATCGAATGTCGCATCGATGAAAAGTGCCAGGCTAACAAATCATGGTCATGGGTAAGATAATGAGCGCAGCTGCTGAGCTGCGTTGGGCTGGGAAAACAATGCCAAAGGTTATACCCTCGATTAATGGGACCAAACTGGGAAATAACATAAACATGAACGTCTATACAATAATATATACATACCATATATACACATGACCATATCGAAACATAGATATTATTGGTAAAAGTATTAGGCTAACAACCATTAATAATGGGATCCGATACTAAGATAGCACGTTGTGCAAATAATGTCGAATGTTAATTTTGTGCACACTCGGGCCATTCCAACATTCTCAATTACCAGGACCAAACTGGACAGTGCATGAGTTCCATTACGGTACCGAAATACCATTTTTCAATACCCTACTTCCACTTGTTATCCATTAAAAATTTATCAAAAGTGTTCACATTTTATTATTCTTATTACTTTATCATTTTTTTTCAACTGCTTTGCAAATCATCCAATTCAATATCAATGGTTGTAATGGAAGGAGGTACAAAACCGAACTGGGTACCATATTCTTACCCATCTAGCACAATAACAGTCAAGATTGATTCAATTTCAAGAGTGATTCAATAACAGTCAAGACTGATCCAATAGGACAAAATTCATCCCAAAATTTTATTTCCAGCTCGAAAACGTCATCTTCTCTACATGGCCCCATTATCAAACAACTCAACCATCACACTCCCAGACATGCAACCCCACTACTCGTCACTTACTTCTCTCTCCCTACCAATTTCGTATTTTCTCAATGTTCACTTTAATTTTAATTTTAAAGAAAAAAAAATTGTTGTTTAAAATATAATTATTTCATGATCAGATTATTGGTATTATAAAATGCCTTCACGCACGGGATTATTGCTGGTAAAAATATATATACACACACATTATTATCCATGACTATATGTAGAAGTGTCTGCGACAGTGTCGAACCTTGCGAGCAAGTTGGCGGTAAGAGCTCTTGATCTCCTGCAAAGTAGCGTTTCTACTGACATTGAGAACGGAATAGTAATCAGAACCCTTTGCAGAAACCGAAGCAGCGCGAATTATGGGATTGAAACGACGACGCGTCGGATTGAGGGAAGGGGAAATCGGAGCTGTGTAGAGGAGTTTAAGAGTAGGAAAAGAGTTAGAGAATCCCAAAGGGTTCAGAGGAACGAGAGAGCTGGAAATTGGACGGAGCTTTTTAGTAGAAAGAGAGATAGTGGTGGGGTTTATACCGCCAAAAAAGTGGTGGGTTTTGATTAACGACATGGCCGGAGAAACAGGTTGAAGAGAGGGAGGGTGTGAGGTGGCTGCGTTACATGCTTTCACTCATTTTCTGCGAATTTGTTTTGATACATTGTTTCGGTTATTAAAAAAAATATTTTTAAATAATTTTTTTAAAATATTTATTAAAATATTTTGAAATATTTTTTAATTTAATAAAATTAAATATTAAATTGTGTTAAATTGATAAAATTAGTGTTTGTACGATGAAATTGAAGTTTAATTTAATAAAATTAAATTGGGTGTGCGTAAGGGTAATTGAGAAACATAGGGGGTTAAAAAATAAATAATAGGGCGTAAGCCCTGATGGATAATATAATTTAGTAGAATTATAATTTATGTTTAGTACATGATTTGACATAGGGTGACAGTAATTTTTTAAAAAATATACGAAGTATTCCCCGTAATTAAATCAATTTTAATGGCGCATCAGTAAAATTCACCCATATTTTTATTATATTATTTTATTATCATCTAATTCTTTAAAATCCATGAATTGTCCATTTGTAAGACCTTATTTTGATATTCAATTATTTTTAAATTTTTTATTTTGTTAAAATGATTTTATAGTTGCCATATTTTATAATACATACTTAAAAAATTATTTTAAAAATATAAGAAATATAAAACGATAAAGTTTGATGTGTCACGGCCAGTATTAAAATTTAATTTTTTCTTGATCAAAGTTCATAAATTTAAAAGAGTTATATTACGTGGATTTGATTTGGTATATGATTTATGACGAAAAGTTCCGAGACAGAGTAATTTTTTTTTTTTTTTTTTTTTGTTTGGGTAGAGTAGCGTGGATGTTAGTAATTCCATGTGTCCTAAGTCTAACAATCTGTAATTCTTTAACGGAGCTCCACTCCACTGGTGACGAACGACCACAACGAGACCAGCAGCGACCACAGGGAGAAGAGACGAAAGAGGGAGTCTTGAAGACGATGTCTTTGCAGATCGACTGTTGGAAGATTCGGTTTAATGGCGGATTTGAGAGACGATATTGAAGTTTATACCACCGCTATTGTGACTTTATGAACCATAACAGGTACTTCCCTCCTCTCTATTTCGCCCTTCTCTGTCACAGTTCTGATCAAAAAGAAAAACTCCCCCAGGGGTTGCATTCAGGGGCGGAGGATTACATTCTGGAGGGGGCAAAATATGAATGAAAAACTAGCCAACTGGTATAAAGCTTTCCTGAGATTAATAAATACTAACCAGGATTTTCGTTTGATATGAAAAGAAATATATTAAAATTTTAAGATTGAATTTCTAGATGCATTGTGTCATTGTGCATTGTGTCCCACCAAAGTGTCATGAATAGTTAATGAACTTTTGATACAATCGAATAGAAGAACCAAACGATCTACAAAATAGGATTAGGCAGCTACTTTGTTTATCTGAGGCTCTATATGAAAGCTCAAGTCCAGCAGTAAAATTAGTTCCTCTTGAATGAACCCTTGCATGCTTCTTCATGGGAAACATTTCATCCTCTTCTTTTAATTCAGCTAACTGATATTATAATGGTCACTGGAGGGTGGGCTAAAAATGGGATGTTGTTTGAGGTGATTATATCAATCTTTAAGACTTGACTAACTATTTTTCTGTGGTGACTCACTTTCCCTCTCAAACGCTTTAAATTGTAGTTTTAGATACTTTATGTGTTATATATGCATGTGTAGATGCCTTATTCGTCTTTAATTTTGAGTGGTAGTTGTCATTCAACTGTTGAGTTGAAGCCCATTTTCTCATGATGCTTGCTATATTTTTTTTTCTCATAGTTCAAAGTATCGTATTATCTGTTCAATGTCTTATGTTGAGTTTAATTTTGCTAAATATGTTTTATATAGTTTTTTTTGGAATGAATTTGATGTAGTTGTCCATTGCAGTGTGTTTGTTCACAAATTGGTGCAGTTGGCCATTTTATTGTTGTTTATTTTTATGTTTTCTGTTGTCTTCTGGTACTAAATTTTTTTCTTCCGATACCATTGCATAAATAAATGTTGTGATTCAACATTTGAGGATCGAATTATAGTCTGTATGGTAGCTTTTTCGTGTTTACTGTATATGGATGCCCATGTGTTTGTTATTTTGTTGCAACCAAAATTACACAATCTTGAATAAGATACCAAATTATTCATTATTTACTACTATAAATTGATAAATTTGCACATGGGTGTGTTAATAGTATTGCTTCAAGTTGATAAAAAAAAAAAAATATAGGTAGCCACGACACCGCATTATAGCTAACGAAATTATTCAATAGAATTATTGCTACTAGAAAAATGCCCTATGAATGGAGGAGGAGTATTTAGTACCTATCTATAAAAATAAAGGAGATATTCAAAATTGTAATAATTATATGAAAAATGGTCATTGAACATTGCCTAAGAGTTGAGATTACAATTTTAGAAAATCAGTTTTGGTTTATGTCTAGTAGATCAACTGTGGAGACTATATATTTATTAAGGACACTCATAAGAAAATATAGAGAAGAAGAAAAATCTCTGTATGATATTTATAAATCTTGAAAAGGCATTTCATAAAGTGCCTAGAAATATAATATTGAGAGTGTTTCAGAGAAAATGAGTGACAAATAGGTATAATTTGGTGGTAAAGAACATGTATGAGGGGACTATGACTACAATTAAGTATTCTGTGAAAAAAAATAAAAATTTCTAATTACGGTGGGATTACATCAAGGAGCAGGCCTAAGTCCATATCCATTCGCCCTAAGTATGTATGAACTTACTAGATACATTCAAGATGATATCTCATGGTGTATGCTATCTCATGGTGTTATGCTATTTGAAGATGATATTGTCTTTGTAGATGAAACTCACGGTGGGATTCCTTATTCTTTTTCTCATCCTCCTCCTCTTCCTTTTTATTGCTCCTTCTAATTCTCATTTTCCCTCTCCTCCTATTTCTCTTCTCCTTATTCGTTGCATCTTCTCATTCTTCTTCTATTCCTCCTCCTCTTGCTAATTTGTTTTCTTCTGCTTCTTTTCATTCTCTTCCTTTTTCTCATTCTTCGCTCTTTTTCTTATTTTCCTCCTCCTCCTCCTCCTCCTTCTTGTTCTCCTATTACAATCCATGTAGACGAAAATTTTTTAGAGAACAACAAACAAAAACATATTTTTCTCTTATTTCTTATATTTCTCGCTAAATAGATATTCTAGAACCATTACAAACAAGCACACATAAATAGATCCAAAAGATTAGTGTATTACCAACAAGCAAGCCGAGTTTTGGTCCAGCATAAGGTGATAAGGGAGGATAAGATTTCTAGGTCTCCTAGGTAGTAGAAAAATGAGAATCAAATTCAAGATTGAGGAAGATATGTTATGTTGGAGTGAGACACAAAACAAAAATGAGGAGACTTAAGAGATAAACATAAATGCCAACTCTTCACTCATTATAAATATACTTAGAAAAAGAATATTAGGGAAACAAATATATATATTTGTGAGAGAGAATAAAATTGAGTTGATAACTAAACAGAATACAAAACATATGACTCCGCACTTTATGCATATCAAAACAATATGTTCAAATTACAAGAACGATTTGCAAATATACCCTCTATAAATTACAAGAACGATTTATATCGTTTAGTTTACCAAACGCAATGTAAGAGATTGGTAGATGTTTGAATAAAGATGCAAAGTTTTGCACAGTATCAGGTGTTTTGGGTAGAATAAGTCTTTGATTTGGATCAGAATTTATGGATGTTTTAGTGAAAAAGTCAGAGATAGAAAACGGTCTCTCTCAAACCCTAAATCACAAACTTTAAAGTGAAATGAGTTATTTCCATTATCCAAGATAGTGAAATTTGATATTTCATTGTCTAATACTGTAAACACGTGAATTTTATTGCTTTGGGACTAATTTCGTTGTCAAGTAGTTTCTTCCTTCTTTTTTAAATACCAGATAACTTCTTTACATAAAGTAGGTCTAATTCATTGTGCAGATAATTCAATCTAACCGTAAAATGAGTTATTTCACCATCCAAGATAGTGAAAATGGCTATATTTCACTGTCTTGACAGTGAGTCAAGTCTTTTTATAGTGAAACAGATCTATTTCAGAGTTTAAACAGTAAAATACGCTCAATTTTATTGTCACGGTGAAATTGAATGGTGAATTTTTATACTGGTAAGTCAATTTCACTTTATCCAATTACAATGAAATTCCTCTTTCATAGTCACAGTTCGAACAGTCAAGTATGTCTAGTTTCAATGTCACACTAAAATTCAACAGTAAATTTTTGTACATTCATAAGCGACTTTCACTATCACTGTTCAGACAGAAAATTTGCACATTCAAATGTTGATTTTGTTGTCCAACTGTAATGAAATTCTTATTTTATTGTCACAGATTCTAGAGTGAAATATACCCAATTTCACTCTTTTGGGCGTATTTCAATGTCCAATTTAAATTGTAACTAAAGTCTCCTAATTTTGATTTTAAATTAACACTAAATCTCACTAATCCCATTGATTCTGTCAATTATGTTTTGCTAAAAACATAGCAATTTAAATTTAAAAAAGATAAAGATGTGATTGATATATATATATATATATATAGGAACAGAGAAGAGAGAGAAAAGAGAGTAATTTAAGGAAAGTAAATGAGGGGGAGAAAGAATGAGACACAAGGGAGAGGAGAAAGAAGAGTGAGACACAAGACAGAGGAGAAAGATGAATTTAAAGAAGAGAGATAATAGAGATATGGAGAAGAAAGAGAAAAGATAAAGATGCATTAGATATATAAGATAGAAGAATAAAGAAGAGGTCCTCCTTGCAGTTCAAGAATTTCCCTCACAGTTTAACTTGATTTGTTAGGATGTATCTAAGTAATTTGTAATTAACTTGGTATCACAGTTTAACACACCTTTTGGCAAATCTATTTGTATAATATCCTAGATAAAGTACCCTTTAGAGTTTGTTGCTCCTCTTCACTAGGCTTTGTTTAGTTGACTTGGGTAGTTCCCCTTCTCTCAATCTCATGTACATCAATCTTTATTCTCATTAATGAAACTCTTACTCACTTAAGGTGCTTAGCAACTAATAACTCACTCAAGGTGTTCAACCTGTGTATGCTAGGCTAGGTTACACTGCCCATTTTAGGTGCCCAAATTAATATATTTAGACAGAGAATTAAACATTAGCATATGCTTTTAAACCTTTTTTTTAAAGTTTTTTTATGATGCAAAAAACTAAGAAGTGTAAGATGGGAGAGCTGAAGAGCTCCTCTGATTTGGAATGGGCAAGGGGTGTGTGTGCGTGCGTAGTAACATAAATAAGGAACGCGAGGAAAATAAGTAGTTCATCAAGTTAAAGAGTTAGGTTAGTCTACTCTAATGGAGTATCTATTACTTGAAAAAGAAGAAGAATGCAATTATAATTTTTAGTGAATAGAATTGCTCATCATTTATTGGGGTATACCCCCTAGTTTCGTGTCATGTGGTTCTCCTACCATGATGGGGAGGTTCCCTTGTTAGGATTTGGGACTTGGGACAGAATATTCTCCAAATATGATGTGACATTCTAAAAACTAATGCCGTAGTATTAATGACTCCTTCCTGTATAAAATTCACACCCCTTTGTCAGTCATCAAGCTTGTTTGGCTGTCTGGAGTGTCTTACGGGCTTTCTCCTTTAACGGGCTGACCTGACCTAGGCTAGGAGTGATGGTTGGGTTGGACTCATTCTTGGGCCATTTTCTCTTGATTATGATCACATGCCCAACCTAATTTGGGCTGGACTGGCTCTATTCTAATCGATGTTTCAGTTTTCAACATGATGAAAAAAATTTGGGATGAAATAAAAATGATACGTTGTTGTATAAATGAGTGTTGTCAAATCTGTTCTTCAAACGTATGACGGAAAATTAGGCATGCGAAGAAATATTAAAATGGATGTGTAAAGGGTATCATAAAAATACTAGAGAAAAATACAAGATAAAAAGCACAATTATTTTATATTATAGTTTCTTATATATAGTGAAATTGCCTTTGTTTATCACAAGACTAACTTTTTAGAAATATACTATGGCTTGTTTGCTTAAAATGAATGCACTATAATACTTTGAAGTCTTAACTTCAAGTGAGACGAGATGCACTAATTAATCTGATGTGTGTGTTATGTAGGTTTTAGCGCATTCCGAATTTAATTTAACCAAAAAAAATAGACAATACCCTAGCCTTAGACCCCAAAATAGATTCTAGGGAGAAACCAAAATAATTCGATAGTAAAAGGATCTAAGAGAGACAGAATCAAGCTCGGTACAGTTGTTGGATTGAAAGTGAACTCCATCTAACATTGGAACTCTCAACTAATCTGATAGTTATATTGAATTAGATCCTTGATTAGGTATTCAAATTAAGTCTGTATAGCATTGCTCTTGTCTTGGTGTCGTACTAACCATTCTTCCTTATGCCATGACCAACTTTGGTATGACAGGGAAAATATCAAATTAAAAGAATCCCAAAAAAAATACAAAAAGATAAATCGAAATTGACATCTGGGTTTAGCTCAACTCCAAATACAAAGACGAAGTCCAATATTTCAGCCTCAGAGTGAAAAAAAAAAAAAATTATATGAAGTCAATTCATAATGACTTCCAACTCAATTTTATTTTATTTTATTTGTTTCTGCTTTCTTTCTTAGAGATCACCATCCAAACTATGCATTCCACCACACAGTCATGCACCATGCTTTTGTTTGGCTATATGGATTCCAGGTTATCATTATCATGGGATTTAGATCCCCTCCACTATCCTTTCTCTTCAATACAGTGCTAGATGAGTGACACGTGTAAGATTTTAAATTTCAATGGATAAGATTTTTCTTTGTAAGAAAATTCCTTAATAATGGTCAACTCTTCACCGACAACAAAAATGAATGAGGAAACATCTTATTCATTAAAATTTAAAATGTTACACGTGTCACTCATCTAGCACTGTATTAAGAAAAATTGAAGGGAATGAGTAATGGAGGGGAATCGAATCCATTATCTATCTTCAAAGGTCAAAACTTGATGGACAATGTGCTTTGGTGGCCTCACATGAGATGTGATTAGATAAATGATTTCAATTCTATTCACATCAGTGGTAAAAACCCGTGAGATAATTACTGTATTATTTTGAAGGTTAATGTTTGATATTAAGTTGAAAAAGACAAAAACACCTTGCATCTAATAAAATCCAAAACAAAGTGATGGGGGTCGTTCTGTCATTCATAATCTTAATACCAACAATGATCAATTCTATATCGTTTATAACAAGAATTTGATTAGTAAGGTTTATGTGGTTCGTGTTTAGTATTCTAGCATCGATTAAGCTACTACTATTGAACTAATCTATTACGATTCCACCCCTTAATACCTGAACTAAACATTCCCTACATCTATGATGATACATTTGCATGAATATTCTCATATATCCGAATGCTTGTGGCTCTACACTACACAAGGATTAAAAGGAAGGGAATTCAAGAATCCAATGTGGAAGCCACTGCCCGTCACTTGGAAATATTCCACTGCTTTTTGAAAGTGCAACTTGTTTAAGGGAAAATTAATCTTTAATCCCTCAAGTTTCCTATTTTTGCATTGTATTTTCAACTATGTTATTTGTTTCGTATTACCCCAACAAGAGACGTGTGTTATAAATTGGACGAAAAGTTATGTCACGCTTATCTTCAGAACTATGTGATTTCTTTCTTCCTTTTTTTTTTTTCCACAAAAACCTAATAATTGGTAAATATTTTCCTTGCAAAACACAATATACATATAAATGTGGAACAATAAAAAACCAATTCGGATAATTGAGCAGGTCACCGAACTTGAAGTGAAAAGAAGCCTCAAACGATTTAGTCAGTTGTTGAATTCGCGACAATGTAATAGCTTAATAGTAGAGGGGAGTAAAATAGGATCCGCGAAATAATTTAAGGATGCAAAATGTAATTTGAGGAAATTGTAAGTTGTTCCACAATATGGGAGACATTCAATAAAGATGAAGCAATAGTTGTTTTCATTGTCATGGTTGCATTTTGAGTTAGATTCCAACTAGCAAAGAAAAAGAAAACGCGTTGGATTCCAACTTCTTACACAAATACTGATAAAAAAAAATATTGAAACTAATTTTATAATATGATTAATTGCAGTGGTGGTCTATAAAGTTTGTATTTCGTCTCATTTAGGTCTCCAATATGATAATTATATTGCATTGGTCACTCATGTATTAAATTTATTTTTAAGTGAGCCATGGTCCAAATTTTTAACGATTTTTTTTCATGTGTTTTTCACATGCTCCCAAATGAAGGCTATTTTAGACAAATTGTGGTCTACTTGACCCAAAATTTACAGCAATAGTCCTCAAAGTATATTATTCGTCTCATTTTGGTCCTCCAAGATTGCAATACGTATTCAATTTGTCCAAAATTGAGTTGGATTGGGGAACATAATATTGGGTTAGTTTTACGTATGGTATTTGATTCCCACAAGATAAGAATATAGCAAATTTTTATTTGTCTAAGCTAATCTCCTCTCTCTCCATATATATATATATATATATATATATACACGGGTTACAATTTTCGACGGCAATAGTTTGATTGTAATAGAATCAAGTTAGTGGTGACAAATATTTTTATTCGGATAATATTGGATTGTATTGGATTGAAGTAGACTAATTGTGAAGCACAAAACCCTTATCCAAATGATACTTTTTTGTTCTTATAATGGGACTAACGTGACTTCATACCAACCAACCATCGTTTTCAAACAATTTGGGAAATGAACAACCAAACAAAACTTCTTTCAACACCATGTTTGAAAAAGAAAGGTGAGGCTCTATGGTATTGCCCATTATTGATGACTAAGGTTAAACCCGTGAGATATTTGAATTAAATAGAACGTAATTTTAATGTAAAACACCCCAAACAAATGGGTAATACTATGAAGGACTTAAAAAAGGGTATAACTTACATTTGTTTTTCTTTATACGAGTTGTTGAAACTGTTGCACTACTTTATTGAGCGATATCAATTGACATATTGTTTATTACGTCAATTTAAAAGATCCCAATGGCAATATTAAAAACCAAAAATAAAAGAATTGTGATAGTATTAAAAATAGAGTAATCTTATTTGGTTCTAAAAATCTGACTTAAATTGCTAATATAATGATGTGATTTCAAGGAAACTATTGGATCAATTCTAAATTTCAATATTTGATGGAATTTACAATCAATTCAAATGTCATGACAAATTAGGTCAGTAAATTAAGTTTCAATAACATAGCTCTTAAAAATAAGGACAGATGACAGTCCTCCGTACACGAGATCGTCGCATATTTTTTTTAAAAAAAAAATTGAGTGCCAAATCTTTGTTAAAAACACTTAAAATCGAGTAGCGCACACATAATTTTGTATAGAAAAAGATAATATGGCAAATACAAAACAAATATTTTCCAGAAAAGACAAGGAACATTTACTTTTGTACTATATTGCAATCATTTTATCTAATTAAAGTTACAAAGGGAAAATTTTAATATTTTAGGACGTAAAATGAGAATTTGAGAATCTTTTAGGTTGCAACATGTAATTCACCCTGAAAAAATATAATCAAAAGAACCAACTAGTTAGTTTATTTTGCTTAAATCACAACTCAATGGGGGTCAATAGACCAATGGAGGCCATGGTGACAGTATACATGGAGGGAGAAGAGAGGAGGAGCCAAAAGAGAGGTAAAGAGCAATATCAAAAAAAATAAAAAAAGAAACAGGGTTGGGGATGAGACAAATTTTTTTAAGAAAATCAATAGGTTAATTCTTTTTGGCAATTATTTTGTTGAGAGAACATGATCATTAGGTCAGAATATTTGATCAGAATAACGAGTGTGAATAACATTATTGAAAGCTGGAAACAAATTAGACAAAAACAACTTAGAAAATGCAAATCAAGCATGGGATAATTCAATTACGTACCCTAAAAACAATCTACCCTTTCCTTCAGGGCTTTATACTAATGTCATTGTCTTTCAAACACCACAGGCAAAATGAAGAGGCAATGGTTGCCCATAAGAGATGAGAACAAACACCATTTGGAAACACTACTAAACAGGACAAGCAGTACAAATTTAAAAAGACAGAGGTCCCAAATTTATCCATATGACTCCACATGATTTAGGAAATGTAATTATCCCACAGTGACAATGCGGAAAACAGTTGCTGTCTCATGGTTTTTAAAGGATGGTAGTCCGTGCAATCATAGAGGTTACTACATATGGATCCATGTTTGAAGCAGGTCGCCTGTCCTCGAAATATCCTTTTCCAGCCTTCTCCGTGTCCCTGCCAACCCTAATGGAGGCTCCACGATTCGCCACACCCTGTAAATTCACCACATAAGAACAATGACAATTCACCAAATTATAGAGTGGGGGAGGGGGAGAGGGGTCTTATTTTTACCCATTCTTGACATACTTATTATTTTGAAATGACTGCTATATATTTTTTGAAAAAATAAAGAGGGGGAGGGGGAAAAAATAAAACTTTAAAGTGTCATTCATTCATCCTATTGAAAATTTAAAAGCAAAACTTAAGAGTCTGCCCCAATTATTTGAAGATGACCAGATATCATATTGAGAACAGGTTCTTTTGACTGAATTCTTTCCTAAATTTCCAATCAAATGGTGCTTCTTCCTTATCCACAGCAAAATATAATAGGTCACAAAGGAGGATATGGTATTCAGAATTCAGCACCATAGAAATGAAGGCATCAATATGCTAATAAGAAGCAGAACATCTGTAGAACGGGAACAGAAATTGTTACCCATAAGAATGTGTTGATGTCAGCTGTTTCGTGTCTTCCAGTAAGGCGACGTTCATTGCCTTCACCATAAGCAGCAATGTGCTCCTTGTGCTTCTTTTCCAGCTTGCCAATGGCCTTCTTTATGACTTCATAACCTCCATCACTTCTCATGGACTTGGTACTGATACCACCATAAATAGGACTCATTAGACAAAAATAACAATTTAGAAATTGAAACGAGTTGAACATGAATTTTTTTCTTTTGTAATCACAGTTACTACCCAAGAGATCTTCAAACCATAACTTGCCAAGAAAGAAAGTAGACTGGGAATTTTGGACTATCGTGTGTGTGTGTGTGTGTAAAAGAGAGAGAGCGAGAGAGAGCATATAACACCTGTAGTTTGTGTGAGCACCGGCTCCATTCCAGTCACCCTGATGACATAAAGAATAAAGAATTCAATTGGGTTACAGGGAAAAAAAAGACGCCAGCTAAAAGGGAATGCAAGGACCCAAATGAAAATAAAAAAAAGGAGACAAGGACAAAGTGGTCCACCACTTTAGCTCTACAATAACATCATTCTAGACAACAATACATCTGATAAGAGTGGTGAAACTAGAACACTTGGTAAAAAGCAAGAGTAATAATCTCCATCACCACTATCTAACCTGAATAGGTTTTGGATCGAAAGAAAGAACCACTCCAGCAATCTCCGTTATCCTCTGCCAATACGTAAAAGAATAGCAAAATATATATTTTTAGGTACATTTGAGTCTAACTTTTGAATAATATAGATCAGGGGATTCTTAGTATTTGACAAGAAGTACCTCTAAGATGTAGCGAGCCACCCATAGCTCATCCCCAGCAGAGATGCCCACTGCAGGACCCACTTGAAATTCCCACTGCGAAAGAAGAAAACATATTGAGTATTTGAGATGAAAAACCAGTGTCTTACAATGCAGGAGAAAAAACTCCAACATGATACATAGTAAGTATAGCAACCCGAAGTCAGACAGGATTAATTTGGTTTTACCTGGCCTGGCATCACTTCACCATTGATGCCGCTGATGTTTATGCCAGCATACAGACAGGCTTTATAGTGGGCGTCAACGATGTCACGGCCGAATGCCTTGTCAGCGCCAATCCCACAATAGTATGGTCCCTGTTCACCCAAAGAAGAATTCAACTCATAACTACATATAAATAGTTAGAAAACACAATACATATGAAACAAGCTAGGAAGATTAGTATGCCTATAATAGCACTTTGGACAAGATAAATGCTTCCATTGATATTAAAAGACAAAAGAAACAAACTCAAACGAGCATACTGATAAGGGTATATGTTATTGTTACCCATGGGTTGGCCTGGTCACAATATTCTGTATGAACCTGTTAGCTAATGAAGAAACTGGTGCCAATATGTTGGATTGGTTCCCCTTTTGGGGAAGATGAAAAACCCAACAAGCATTAGGTAAACATTGAACAAGTTCATGCCAAATGTTGCAAAAGAAGAATATTCTATAAGTATCATTTTACCACCTTTAAACAGGAGTACATTCCATAGAGAATTTACAAAGGAAACAGCATATCCCATAAGAAAGGTGTGAATTGGACAGGTTATTGTATTGGCCCAAGAGAAATGAGAAGAGGTCATATATTCATATCTGTACTATTGGACGGAGATTCTATGGCAATTGCTCGTCTTCCAAAGTCCCAAAAGAGCTTAAAGTAGTCTATCATTTTGGCTCTCCCAGATCCCATTATGCTCAAAATATACCATTAAAAGGTAGACTATTCTCAGTGCAATGGAGATCTTGTTTAATTAGGGTTAGACGCGACCATACCACAAAGAGAATACTTAGCACACTAGAGAATATGAACATAGCTAATACCCCAAACAATTGGACAGATTCAGTTTGTAATATTATCTGGATGCACAAGGAACTGCTAGAAAATTATGGTATGACTAAACTATGCTGACTGAGTTAGTTATCAAAGAAAATCAATACAGTGACAACTTGGAGAAAGAGAAACTTTATTACCTGAGGTCCGGGGTAACCTCCCTTAGGCCACCCAATTGGCCATTTTACATCTTTCTGCAACAAAGTATATTCCTGCTCTATTCCGTACCTGTGATTTTTTAAATAAATAAATTCCACCAGGTTATTCTAAATTTAAATTACAAAAAAGTAAAGCAAAGTGAAAAAAAAAATCATAGCAATTGTAACGTACCATGGGACCTCGGCAACAACATTAGGATGGCTGAATATCTTTGCAGCATCAAACCTCTTGTTAGTTGGAATGGGCTCTCCGCCGGGAGTGTAAGCATCACACATCACCTGAAATATCAAAAACACAAATTGGGTATACATTAATTTGGACTGAAAAAAAAAAGAAGATCAAGACACAAATTTGTGATTCCGTAAGTATATAATTTCAGTAAATGATAGAAAAGCACTAACAAGAATGTTGTTGCCTCTCCTGAAGGGATCCCTGAATATTGCCTGAGGACTTTTTAAAGGTACAACAAATATCAGTACACTAATTAAAGAGACAGTAAACAAGAAAACAAAATTGGGAATTCCATATCAAATGAAGAAAACATACTATATGATGACTTCACTGTCTTCACCAGGGGCTTGGCCAGTGCTGGAACCATCAAAGTTCCACTTTGGAAGCTTTGACGGATCAGTGATGGGCCCTGGCTCAAGAATGGTCTGATTCATACCAATAACAGATCAGCAGCAAAAATAATTTAAGAAAAAACAACTATAAAAGATATCGGTGATTGTGTGCAATTATATATGTAATGAAACAATTACCCTGGCTTTGCTTCTAAGGTCCATACCCGATCCACCGACCCTGTTCAATGATCAACATATACATAGCAGAATGAGCAGCTCCATCAAAGTAACACAAAGATAGAAATTGAAATTGAAAACCCACTTATGAAAAATCAAAGATCGTCCCAACTTCATAGCATATAGATACACATATACAAAATTCCATACATTAATACACATAAATACACATTTATATGTATGTATGTAACCGACAACAAAATCGATCGTAAAATATTACAATCGATCATGAATAATTCCATCAAATCATAACTTCAGTTGTAACTTTGACATTTGATCATAGTATTTTTTGTGATGAACATAAAGACAAACCAAAAAATATTATAACTTTTGTCACCGTACGTCCTTGGGTACCGTAAAACACAACAGAAAATAATGAAAAAAGAAGCAAAGATCTGCAAAGAAAGAACTAACTAACCATATGTACTCTGCAATGACTTTCTTAGTATCTGTTAGATCCAAGTTGATAAGATCTGAAAGCAGCGACATACTGGAAATCCAACAACAGACTCAAACACTCTCTCTCTCTCTCTCTCTCTCTCTCTCTCTGTGATGAATCTGTGTTGGAATTGGAGACTATGAAGAGTAGTGAAGTTTTAGGAATTGGCAGGAGATGGGTCTCTCTTATAATGCGGTTGAGGCGTTGAAAATTATTATAGCCAGCCAATAAGTAAAAAGGTAGAAATTATTTTTTGAATAATAAAAAATTAAAAATAAAAATCATAATTCACCGGAGGTAGGTGGGTATTGACCAAGACAAAACAAGGCAGTTGAAACTAACCCTGCTTCGTTTAGAGGGTTAGTGTCTGTTTACAGTTTTACCCCTCGAATTGAAAATAAAATAAAATAAAATTGGAAATTTGAGGTGTAAAATGTAAATTTCGATGTGATAAGAAACACTGGCATCCACCAGACGACCATCAGATTCCTAAAATCACTCCAGAACATTTCTCGATCATTGTTATATTTATCAAATTATTTATTAAATATTGTATTTTAAATCAATTTGAATAGCTGGATCAATGGAATTTATTAATTTTTATTAAATATTTGAAATATAAGATTTTGTCACATTATTTAAGATATAATATTTAATAAATATTTTTGAGAAGTATAATTTTATCCAAAAATGAATTGGAGAGCGAATCCTACCAAACAAATTTAGTAGGTTGTTGAATGTAATGGTTGTGGAGAGTTGTTGAAATAATGGAATTTATTGGGCCCGTTTTATTACCGTATTATTTAAAAAAAAAGATTGTATTAATTAATATGAATTAATTCTATATATTCGGAAAAAATATAAGATTAAATGTAGAATAAAAATAATACTCTTTGTAATTTAGTGTTTCGTAAGATATTAGATTAAGAGTGACATAAAAGAAAACGAATTATATATTAACCAAAAAATCATCAATATAATCTAGTTATTCATGCTTTTTGTTTTTTTAGTGGGTAAAATAGTAAAATATGACCTAATACAGTTGCACTGTATTACAATACCATTTCTTCGGCTGATATTAAAATTGGCTCAATAGTACGGGTAAAGTTTATATTTATATACATATTTTATACGTATTTGAAATAAGTCTAGATATAATACAAAATATTTTTGACAATTAAATGTAATTTAAAGTTGGATTAAAAAAATTTAATTTGTTATGACTGTTTAATTCACCCTTTAATGCTGCAACCAAACCGCCCCTTAATTTGTTATGTTCACACGAAATCGAAATATTATAATTAGTTAGTGATACCATATTTTACTAATAATGTGGTATCACCCACTACATTTAACAATTTTTTTTTTGACCTTTTTATCCACATGAGACACGTTACATTTAATATATGTTTTTTGATTTTACTAAAATATATATCACATTGCATATAATTGTGAAACCCTAGATATGAAAGGGTAAGAGTACTTTGTTTTAGTGAGCTTTGTTTTCAAAAAACCACTTTGTCTATGATCTTGACATTTCCTAAGTAATGCAACTAGGAAAATCCATCATTTGATGATTTTTCTTTTATTTATAAACATTTAAAAAAAAATACTAACTATCATTTTTCCATCTAGTCAAAAAAAAAAAGAAGATGAAAAACAAAATCACCTTTAAGGTTTCAATCAAGGACTAAATTTCTCCTTCATTTTGGGATAAATTCAAAGTGCAATAGGTTAGGGATATATCATATATGTTTTCTTGATATGGTCTAGGTTTCCGGCGTCACCTCCGCACTAGATTTGCCTATAGATCGTATTTTATTTCGATCTAATTAACTGGATATACATTAGGTTTTTTTTTATCAAAAATCCAAAAATCAAAATCTTATATATGATATTTCAGTTTCATTGAGTTATTTGGATGAAGCAGGTTTCCGAGCAACGAATTTAGATATAACCTATGAGAATGAAGTCTGTTGGACATTCGGATTGAACTCGGATTTGAATAAATCAAAATTGGACTCCAATATGATTGTTGACAGGTATAGTTGGCAAAAACCAATGACAGTCCTTGAATTGGCATACTTGTTTTGCTCATACTGTTGTTTGATTTGGCTAAGGGCATCGACAACGTCGATGTGTGATCTACTCAGCTTCCTCGACGATGTTGAGAGACATGTAGTTTGCCAGTTTTGCATACTTGTATTTTAATCTACTTTGATGGGTGATGATGGTTACTAAGACAATTCATTTGGACCACAAGAAATAATGTAGAGGATAAAAATGTAATAATAGTCTTTTAAGTATACATTTTTGTGTCATTTTAATAATCATGTCCTTAAAAAAAAATGTGCAAAAATAATGTCTTTGTAGTACTCCAAAGAACATAGGATAGAACTAAGTGGTCATTTTCATTCTTGTTGGAGTAAATTATGCATATCACCATCAAACTATGATTTTTGTGTTAATTAAGTCCTTAAACTTTTTTTTGGGTCAATTGAACCCTTAAATTCTCTAATTGTGTCAATTAAGACTTTTTGTATGCCTCCATTAGAGTATGTCACTCACTGGCATAAAAAGACAAAAATGTTCAATTGACATAATTAGAAAGTTTAAGAGCTCAATTGATACACATAAAAAAAAAGTTTAGGAGCTGAATTGATATAAAATTCATAATTTAAGGGTAATATGTGTAATTTACTCTAAATCATTTGAGTGGCAAGCTTCACCACTTTCCATTAAAAAATCTAATGGATGAAAATAGAAGGGTTCAATTGATATAATTAAAGAGTTCGGAGGCATAATTGATGCCAAAAAAAAATTAAAAATTTAAATGACACAAAGATCATAATTTGAAGATCATATTTGTAATTTACTCTTATTTTTAAGGAATTGTAGGTGGCATGTGCTAAATCAATCCTGCCAACATAACGTTAGACAATTGAAAGCTTCTCATATTCAAGCTCCTTTCCTCATTTATTTTATGGGTTAATTACAATCTGCTAGCTATAACTATGTTTCTTGTTCCAACCAGTTCTCTATAATTTTAAATGATAGAATTTGCTCCCTCTAAATTTTAAGTGGATTAAATTCACTAATAACAGTGACTAAACACCCGAAAGAATCATTATACATTTTATCTTGTACATTATTTTTTATATATTTTTTTTGAAATACTAAATTTTTCCTTAAAAAATAAAATAAAAAGAAAAAAGTCAAGGCTAAAAAATAAGAAAACCTATGTTTTCGTCTCAATATAGGGAAAACAGAGTTTCTACTGGAAGGGAGAAGAGAATGAGAGTTATCCGTCAGAGATAAGACAGGATGAAATAGTGTAAGGGTAAGTATGGAGATTTGGCAAGGGAGAAAAATAGAAGTAAGGATAATTATCTATCTCTTTTCAACAAAGTAAGGATACTTATTCAAAAAAAAAAAAATAGGGATTATATGAATTTGGCATGTTTAACTTTTATCAATTTTTATTGTCTAAAAATAACTATTGAAGTTAATTGCAAAACATTCAAACTTAAAGGGGACTATTTGTTAAAATTAAAACTTGAAGGAGTGAGTTGTAAATTATCCAAATTTAAAGGGAATATTTTGTAATCAACCCTTATTTTATTGGAGAGCCCAAGAATCACCAACTTGGAAGGTGGGGATGGGTGCCGTGTTTTTATTTTTTATTAGGATCAAGAATATTCGAATTATTTTATACGCATCTAGGACTAGATTTAATGTTATTATTTTTTTTATGCCTTTCTTTAATGCCATAGGGTGGCGACACACTTGAATCTACTAATCCAATTCCAACACTTTAATCTCCATGTACCCATTTAAATAGGTTGAGAAGCATGTAATTTTTTTTTAATTCTTTTATTTGCATGTGAGAAGGGTGTAATTAATAGTTCTTCGAGTTGCCAGCGGATATCTTGTACCATTATATATATTTTTTTAAATTAACATAATTTTTTAATTAAATTTATCACAATCATTGAATTTGATTATGAGTTTTAACATATATCCGATACCCATTATTATCAATGTAATAATTATGAATAATTAAATCAACAAATTAAGTTAATAAATTAGGTCCAAATAACATTGCTTGTAAGAAATTGATTGAAGCAATTTTTATTTTTTTTGTTTAATGGTCAGAAATGTCTGAGCTAGCTTACGAGCACCTCAACTCAACTAATCTCCTCCCAGTCCAATCAAAAATAGGTCATCCATGTTAGAATTAAGATATTCATTAAAGATAAATTTCTCTTTAGCTATTATTGTTTATTGGTTAATAAACTTTATTTTAAACTTGACGGAGTTGGTCTAACTAAACTCTCACCAACACCGAAATCAATCTATCAAAAGCAACCCCACCACCAACCACTGAAAATTCTCAAATTGTTTTACTTGGCAAAATCCAAAAGAGGTAAAACTAAAAGCACTCTTTTATTGTTATTGATACGTCATTGCTTGATGTCACAAAAACCAAAATCTTACGTTTTTTCGGGTAATGTTATGGTGGAGTAGTTTTAGTTGTAGTTGTCTCTTCTAACATTTTAAATACTGGTAAAGGTAATTTTTATTATATTATTAATTTAGAGAGAGAGAGAGAGAGTAGAGGTAAGGTACGGTTTTTTCATGTCACAATATCTCTTTATTTATGCTACTATTTGACTCTATTATCTCAGCTCACATAACTTCAATCTCTGTTGGTCTCTTTTATAATATCTCACACTTTGGAAATTAAGCACATGAATATATCGTATGGTAAACATCATACTAACTTACTAGACGCTCGCTACGTAATAGAAATTGGAGGCGTACATTTAGTTTTTGTTCAACCCTCAAAATTAAAATATATGCAAGTTTCAAGTCCAAAATCACACACACACACATATATATATATACAAAAATAATGTTTGAAATCGTCGCACTACTACCTTTACCAACCCCACCACTACCACCGCCACTGTCGCCACCACCACCAACACCACCACCAACACCACCCTCGTCGTCACCGTCGCCACCGACACCCCCACCCCCACCCCCACCACAATCATAACCGCTACCGCTACCCCCACCACAATCATAACCGCTACCCCCACCAGCATTGCCCCCACCCCTGCCCCACCATCACCTTTGTCGCCTCCACCAATCCGTTGCCGCCACGGTCATTACCATCTACTACAACCATCACCGTCTCCTACCACCACCACTGTTGTCCACCACCTCTCACTCCCACTACAAATTTATGCTTAAATTCCTTTATCTTTTATCTATACTTCTGATTTGATTTTGAATATGAATATAAATATATTTATTGTTTATTATTTTTTATTACTTAGTGTCTTTAGACACAGACAATAACTAGTATATATAATATTAACTTATAATTCAAATTTTAAAAGATAAATAAAATAACTTTTGATTTTTGCAGTTCAGATCACTTTAAATTTTACTTTAAAATTAATCTAATGGTTAATATTAACAATCTAAATTTAATAGGAAAAATAGGCCTCTAAGGGTGTGTTTGGAGTAATTTTTAAAAATACTTTTAAAAATTATTTCTCATAATACTTTAAAAAATTGGTGTTTAAAACTGCTCCACCACTATTTATACCACCACCACCACCATCGCTGCCACCACTACTGCCGTCGTCGCCGCCGCCATATCCGCCCCCACCACTGCCACCACCGCCGTCACCACTACCATCGTCGTCGTTGCCACCATCATCATCGTCGCCGCCTCCATCACCGTCATCGCCGCCACCACCCCCACCACCGTCGTTGCCACCACAGCCCCCGCCACTGCCACCACCACCGCTCACTCGCCATCGCCTCCACCATTGTCGTCGCCACCACCACCATCACTGTCATCGCCATCGCCACCCCCACCATCGTCGTCGTCACCATCATCACCGTCGTCACCACTTGTACCACCATTGTCGTCACTGCCATTTCCGCCACTGTCAACATCACCACCGCCGCCACCATCACCACTACCGTCATCGCCACCACTCTCACCCTTACTCCCATCATCGCCGCTACCATCGCCGCCGCCACCACCACCACGATCATTGCCACTTACCACAACCATCACCGTCTCCTACCACCACCACTATCGCCCACTATCTCTCACTCCCACTATAACCTGATACTTAAATTTCTTTATCTCTGTTCTCTATTATTGTGATTTAATTTTGGATATGAATATCAATATGTTTATTGTTTACTATTTTTTATTACTCTGTGCCTTTAGGCACAAGCAATAATTAGTCTATATAATAAAGTAGAACGAAATTTGAATCAAAAAAAAAAAGAGACAAAACATAAATATATCCAACAAATAATGTAATATCAACATAAAAGACAGTTCAGATCATTTCAAAAATTATGATCCAACGATTATAATTGAAATTAACTCAAACACTCATATCTCTCATATAACACACACACACTCTCTCTCTTATCTCTTAGACATTTTAAACACACTATCTCATCTTCTCTCTCTCTCTCTATATATATATATATATATATAATAAAGTAGTTAGATTTTAAACCAATCTAATCGACATCACCACTTTCACACAAATAAAAAGTATAAATATACAATCCATAAATAAAATCATAAAGTTATTATTCATACCAAAAATAAATCACTACTATATAAAAACTTGTAGTTCTCAAAAAAGAAAAAAAAAACACAAAGTCCAATCTAATCACCAATAAAAAAAATAATTGACTAATAAAAAATAACAAGTATTACCAATTATACAAAAAAAATTCAAAATCAATCTAATTGTCATTACCACTTTCACACAAACAAAAAATACAAAAGTAAAACCTTCGAACTATTATTCATACTTAATCATTACTTTGCTCCAAATTACATGAAAATTTATAATTCTCAAAATTTTAATTTTTATTGAAAGTGAACAAAACATATTGTTGATTGTCATAAATGATTACTTAAAAGAATATCTATTACAAATTTTGTTAATGGCAAAGTGTCTCATTATTTCATGTTGATTATTTTTTTTGTTCAATTTTTATAATTGAGTAGTTATCAAATATTTCATGTTTAATTTTTATAACTGTGCAATTAGAAAATGTTTAACATTTATGCGTGTTTATAAATATTGATAATTGTTGCGTGTTGGTTTAGTAGCGTATGCTTTGACAATATTTTGTTGTTTTTAATTTTTAATGTCCATATTGTTATTAACTGATTGTTATTAAATGTTACATGTTAAAAGTGTATTGTTTAGGTTGGTTTTGTTTAATTTTTAATTTTACAATAAAACTTTGTATAAAATTAAAAATATTTTTATTAAACACACATTAAAATACATAATATCTCTAAGTTTAGTGCTTCTTTTTTCAAGGTTTGCCAATTTACATTTGACACCAATAACTTCATACACACCATCACTACAACACAAAAATCAGTACCTAAATAGACAATATCACCATTTTTTGACATGTAAGTTATTTGGTTTATCAATTTTTTCAAAACCTTTGGTATAATATTTCATTAAAAACCATTATATACTTACTATATAATTTTTCATTCTTCTTATTATAAACTGATTCACACCTAGAATACACTGTAAGTAGATCTTCTTATCACGCGTCTTAGTAATGATGGTTAATGTTTATTTCTTACTTCTTATCAATCAATGAAATTTAAATTGTCTTTATAATCCATAAATAAAATCATCAATTTATTATTCATACCAAAAATAAATCACTACTGTATGAAAACTTATAATTCTCAGAAAATAAAAATAAAAATAAAAAAATCCAAAACCCAAACTAATCAGCAATTAAAAAAAATAGGTGACCAATATAAAAAAAATAAGATATCAATTGTACCAACAAAAAATATTCAAAACCAATCTAATCGCTATGTATTGAAATTATTCAAATATGCTATCATTATGTGTTGAAATTTTAAAAGTAACATAGTGTTTTCAGGCACGAACAATAACTAATATATAATAAATTAGCTTACAATTTAAATTTCAAAAGATAAACAAAATGATTATTGTTTTTCGCGGTTCAGATCGCTTTAAATTTTATTTTAAAATTAATTTAACAACTAATATTAACACCCTAAATTTAATAAAAAAAATAGACTCATAACGGTGCATTTAGAATGACTTTTTAAAAGTACTTTAAAAAAATAGTGTTTAAAACCGTCCCGCCACCACCACTGCTGCCGCCGCCACCACCACTGTCGCAGTCGCCATCTCCTCCACCATCGTCGTTGCCATCGCCGCCGTCAACACCACTACCACCACTACCGCCATCCCCCCACCATCACCACCAATATCGCTGTCACCACTGTTGCCGCCGACGCCACCACCACCACTACCACTATCACCCACCACCTCTCACACCCACTATAACTGATACTCAAATTCATTTATCTCTCCTCTATATTTGTAATTTGATTTTGGATATGAATACAAATATGTTTATTGTTTAATATTTTTTATTACTCTGTGATGCAATAACTAGTATATATATATATATATATATATAGATTACTAGTGTATGTGAATCAAAATTATAAACGAATTTATTTTTAAGTTGCTACTATACAGAAACAGTCACCATTTTTATCACATCTCAGGTTTCCATAGCCAAGTCAAGCCTTTCCCCCCTGATATGCATGTAGACTGTAGCTTATAATCATAACTCTTACAAAATCAATAACTTTTCATTGAAAAGAGGTAAGCACTTCCTCTGCATATTAATGGTTTTTATAAACAAAAAAGATAAGAACTAAAAGAAAAAATATAGATGATAGGAGTTGTGTAATCCAAACCCAAAAAGGAACCACAAACCCCCTAATAGATCAAAAAAGGAAAAGAATACGCAGGAGATACAAATGAAATGATACTAAAAGAACATACATACATATTCCATGTACGCGCGCGCATCCACTCTCAATCACATGCCTTCTCCCAATCATCCACTACATCAGACATCTCGTCGACCTCCCCTTCTGGCTGTCCTACAACATTTGAACTACTTGCTTTCAGGGTTGGTTCAAGCCCCGACTTGTTATTATGGATTGGGGTTGGTTCTCCAGGATCCTTGCTCTGGACAGGGGCAGTTGATGATGAACTTGAAGTGATTTCAGAGTCCAGAACAGTCCACCTGTTTGCTGAAGCAGCAATTGGAGCTTCCTTCACCTTCCAAATGGACGCCACCTCCACTTCAGCAGGATCACCAGAACCCTCCTCAGCACCCCACGAACTCTCAGTCCAATCAAGCTCCGGCACAACAGCCTTCTTCCATGGATTCGCCTTCAGAGATGCAAGTGCTCCTCCATCCTTGGCCACTCCAGCAACTCCCCAAGCATTACTAGCTGATGTGGCCGCTGATGCACCACCATTTTGAAGAACGGCAGCCCCGTAATACACAGATCCTTGATCTAATCTCCTCATGGCAGTCGCTGCTCGGGCAGGATCACTAAAGACAGCCAATGCGTTCTTGTCATTCAACCAGACTAGTTCACATTCCCCACCAAATCTCAGGACCAGTGCACTTATATCTGCATCCCTAGGCATATCAAAGAGGGCAACGACAAGTCTGGGATCCATGTCTACCAAAGGATCAAAAGCAGGTGGCTGTAACATGTTTGTAGATATAGGACCTTTGGCACCAAACACGCGTGCAGGGACTTTGGACTTGGGAGTAACATGAATCACAATAAAACGTTTAGGCTCCCACCCAACAGCATTAACTGAAAGCTTCCACCTCTCAGCTATTAACCTCACTGCATCTCTCTTTTCCTTCAACATTGGGCAAAAAACATGAACTTTAAGAGCATTGATTCCACCTCTGCCTCTGCCAAGGACCAAAACCTTACATCTCTCTTCAACAGACAACACCCACTTAGGGTCGCGCCTGAGCAAGTCTGCAAGCACTTCCGAAACAACAGAACTCTCACCAAAATGAAGCACGTCCAAGTTCGGGGGAGTTATACTGAATGCATCCGCAAGTACCCGTTTACGCTCCATCTTTGTGCATTCATCATCGCACGTGAGCTTCCTCTGCCCAAGTGGGATCTTCTGGCCATTTGTTTCAACAGGTTGAAGTGGTGCGGGCAACTTCTGGATTATAGAAGCTTCAAAAACATTATCAATGTTATACCCACCACCGCCTCCTCCAGCATCACAAGGCACAGTTGCAGTTATTCGGCCACAAGAACATGTGATTGTGACAGGAAACTCGCACCTTAAATCAGGACACAAAGCAGAAGGGTGACATAGAGATGCACATGTATGCCTGCAGTCTCTCCGGGGAGCACCACATGTCTGCCCACAAGAAGCCCTCACACCAGAACTAGGCCCAGCAGAAGCATCACAAGGCAGGGGATGACAAGTTCTAGCACATGCATGCAAGCCGCATTGCCTGGTCTTGCCACAAAGCTTGTTACATCTGATATCCTTTGAGCCACAAGGAATGTTCCTGAGAACCACATGTCCACCAATGCACTCCTTTGCTATAGGAACTGAACAAGGTGGGCAGTCACCAAAGTGGCAGCTATGAGAAGATGAATGGCCACAAGGCTGAGGAACTGAGCATGGGTACTGACATGAAGGGGTAGGTGTTCCACAAGGAAGTGGAGGAGGAATGGAAGTCCTCCCGCAAGCACAAGTTAAATCAGTAAAAATTGTTTCAAGGCAAGGTGGGCAATGGCCACTGTGACAGAGTGATTCACAAGAATGCTGCCCACATCTCAGCTTCTTCCCACAAGGCATTGAGCATAAATGCAGGTCCCACTCAGCCGAAAGCGAATTGTTGGGATTAGAAAGAGGGCAGCACCGCTCACTGCACCGATGTCTCCCACAGTTTTTCTTCTGCCCACAAGGTTTATCACAAGTGAATTTATCATCCTCCATTGTTGTCCTGTAGCATTCCACAGTTCGAGAAGTTGATCCACACCGGCATTTTTGGGCGACCAGCACTTGACATGGTGCACAATCCCCAGAATGGCACACCTCTTTACATTGATGAAGACCACAAGGGAGCATTTTGCCACAAAACTGGGTGCATGTCGGGATTGGATCCAAACAACTCTGCCGCTCCTCCCGTAAACTTGTTTTGCCACAACAGCACGTCTTAATCCTGCCTGGCAACAAGTCACACTCCCCACAAGGGCCTGGATGGCATATTTCTCTACAGATATGGTTTCCACAGCCAATCTTCTTTTCACAAAGCGAATTACATGAAAACACACCATCTTCTGCTTTCACTTTACCCTTCACTGTCATGTCTCCACAGAGAAGAACCTCAATCCTCTTCTTGCAGAAACAGGAAGCATTCACTAGAACTTGACAAGGATCACAAGGACCCACATGGCAAGTCCTCTCACAGCGGTGCCGCCAACATTCAAGAAGCTTATCACAACGCTGCCCACAAGTAAGAACAGATGTCCGCTCAGAGCACCTCGTGGTTATGATCTTCTTCCCACAAGGACACAACCGAGGCGGAGCAAAAGCCTTACAAGGCGGACATGGTCCAGGGTGGCATTGCAAAACACAAACATGGGGGCACAAATCCTCTTTACTCATATTGCCACCAGGAAGCTCCTTCTCAAGTGGCTTCCCACAAGGCTCTCCACAAGAATGCGGCGTCAAATACAAATCTGAAAGCGGATCTGGCCTCTTCCCACAAAAGCAAATATAATGAATCTCTTTAGATGACATTAACTGCACCGATTGACATCCGGGGCACCGCCAATTAAACCCCTGACTCTTCTCGGCTGACAAGTCAGTCGAAGTAGGTGCACGAGCCCATTTCTTGATACAAGTCAAATGAAAAATTGAGTAACAGCTTGGGCACGACCAGATAGGTGCAGACCGTCTCACCATATCGTAACAAATCATGCATTCTACCGCACCCTTCATAAGCTTGTCCTGAATTTCTTGCATAAGTTGAGGCAAGCCCATATCCTTGGTCCCTTTTTCACAATGATTGTTATCCTTCTCTTTCTCTCTTCTATGACTCGAGGGCCGGTCCATTTGTCCCCTGGCCCCCAAATTGGGTCTGTACCGATCAACTGGCAAATTCACACTACAATTTGAGTCCCTGAAATTCCTATCCGGGTTTGAATTAAAACTCGAGGGCGGGTTCAACGTAGTCGTAGAGGAAGAGCCTCGTGGGACCCATTGTTGACGATGATTTTGGGCAGAGTTTCTGGGCCTATTGTTATTGTTTTCTCTCTGATTGTTTCGGATTTGAGAGCTCATATTCTGATTCTGGGATGTGAAATGCCTAAATTGACTATCCAGAGCTACAGTGAAGTGATTCGAATTCGATTGGTTCAGCACAGATATTGGGTACCCTAAAATGAAACCCTAGCATCAATCAGCAAAGAAATCCAAGAAATAAACACAAAAAACTTCACAAATATTCCTTAACTAACAAAACCAATAGCAAAAAAGGAAGAGACAATAAACCCTATGTCGTTCAATACAACAGGAAATGAAATAACTGAAACCAAAACCTATTTTCCATACACAGTAAATACACACATCTGCACATATATACACAATAGGATCAAAGAAATGATAACATACCCGATAAAGAAGATAAATCCCGAGTTCGATGAATCACTTCTCTCTCTCTTGAGATTTCTCTCTACAGATGTGGATGTGGGTGTGAATGTGCAGACCCTAAGATTTTCTCTCAGGAGAGAGAAACAAAGGACTGAGGAAGAAGGAGGCGCTCGTGGGAACAATTTATAGGCCAAAATGTGGATGGTGTGGCCTAGTGGGTCGGCGTCATGGCTTGGGCGGCAAGGGAGTCTGACTTCTTTATTGGATAATTACGTTCAGACCCTCTAAAATTTATCACTTTGATTATTTATTTTTAAAATATTACACACAAACTCTCTAAAATTTATACAGGTAACACTTAAACCCCGGATAATAAATTATACTCACACCTTTAAATTTTTTAAGCATGTAATACTTAAACCCTTCAAGTTTAAAATGTTATATTTAAACCAAAAATATTCCAATTAAATATAGAATATCAAATGTTTTAAATTTTACAACTAAAAATCATGTTTTATTATGTCATTTATGGAAATTAAATCAAAAATAAATATTTATTTTTTTCTTAAAAAATCATAATTAATATACTATTATATTATCTATTACCATAAAATTAAAAAATCAAATAAGTGGTCAAACTATAATAGATACAATATCTTCTACCAGGGATAATTTAATAGTTTAATTTGGTCGTTTAAATAACCAAATTAAATTCCAATAAATAGTATAATTGTATATCAATTATATTTTTAATAAAAAATATATTTTTATTTTTGATTTTATTTCAATAAATGATACAATAGAACATAAATTTTATTTGTAAAATTTAAAATATTTGATATTATATCTTAAATATTTGTTATCTAAGTAGAATATTTTAAACTTTAGAGATCTAAATATTACATGTCTATAAATTTTAGGGGGTCTAAATATAATTTACTAACGAATATACTTACCGATATTGACAGCAAGTGTTTACGTGTTACGTATGTATAAATTTTATGAGATCTATGTGTAATATTTTAAATATCGAGAGTCTGATTAATTAAGTGACAAATCTCATAAAGTCTGAATTAGACCACTCAAGATTCAATTTTCTTTTGAAAAAAAATTACAATTACATCCTATTTTGATTATAAAAATTATTTAGTCCTACCAAATTTTTATTGAAAAAATAAAATTCTATTTTTCATATTTTACTCTCATATAAGTCCTAAGTTTATTCTATTCATTCTTTCTAAAAAAGGTGATAAATACCAAGAATAATCGTGGTGCGGAATATGAAACGTCATAATTAATATGTGTAAAATGAATTTTCACTTAGAAAACAAAAAACTCAATTTGATTTAGCCAATGTCTCTTCCTAAAAGAGGTGCCTTTTAATCTTTAACTTTAAATCACAAAAATGTCAATTATATTTGGGTCACTATTTTCTCTGCACATAGCTTATCAACATATCTAATTAATCCAATTCAATTTAGAAATCTCTTATTGAATTTGATTTGAATATTCAAATTCTATTCAATCTAACTAATCGAATTTTGTATACCTAAGTCTTAATTTGTAGAATAAGATATAAAGAATTCTGATTTGAGATTACAAATAGATAATTATTAAACAAAAAATTACCCCTGTGACTACTTAAATGTAGGTTGGGCGAGCTTTTGACTTCATTTTGATTGGAGTAAGTACTTGTCAGGTAAAAAAGAAAATTAAATTCAAGTCTAGATCAAAGTTGGATTGAGATTAGGTTCATTGACAGATCTTAGACAATTAAAAAGATAAAATCGTGCTGCCCAAATTTGTTTATAAAACCTGATATCTAAAGTGATTTGTCAAAAATCCTATGCATTGAATGTTTGTTAGAATTAGTGGACTCCACTGATTTAACCGTCCTCATTGATTTGGGATACAAATTTTGATAAATGATCTGATATCATGACATTGCTCCAATTAAAATTACCTCATTCAAAATGAGTGATAACGTGTCAATCAGTGTTGGTGGAAGATTTAGTTGGGTCGGTTTTGACTTTTGAAATTAACCTTTTTCCACCCAATAAAACAAAGGGTGTGACATTGTGCTCTATGAGAGAAGGATGAGGTAAATTCAAGTCACCCCGATTGGAAGAAAAATGCATAGTCTATCTTGCAAGAAAATTTAAGAGATATTCTAAGGCTAATGGTGTATAGTCCTTAAATTGAAAAAGGAAAGTCAAGTAGAGCTAAAACCCTAATGGAGGGAAGTAGAGATGAGGCAAAACTTTTCGACAAGAAGTTAAGAAGAAGGAGCAAAGACTCCAATACTATGAATGTCAAAGATTTTGACTTGTTGTGGAATATCCTAGTGCAAATAAGAACATGCCAATGAAAAAAAGGAGAGTCGTGAAGGCTAAGTGGAGCGAAAGTGAAGGTGAGTCCAATTCGAGCGATAACTTCTCTTATTAAGAAAATAAAGATAATTTCACAGCCTTTCATATAAATGCTTATAAGTTTTATCTAATCTTTTTATAACTTCTACAAAACAACAAGAAGAAAGAAGAAGGGAAAGATGATATTTTTTTTCAAATTGTCTATTAATTTTGAAATCTTCTGCTTCTTTGAATGTCTCCAAACTTTCGAATAAAATGAACATTTACCAATTTTACTTCAATTATATATAATAGCATATATTTTAAATAATTCGTTGCAATACACTTGTACATCAACTTATGTGTTGCAAAAGACATTATGGTAAAACAGATTAATCTAAAAGATGATGACTTTATTATCTTTTGGCACGATTTAAAATTGAATCTTAAAAATCACATAATTTTGTTCTCTTTTCTTATCTTACATAAACATTGACCTCACTTGATTTTAAATCAATTAATAAAGTATTGTCCCAATTATTTGATGAATCGAATACGTATGCTCTATTAAAAACTCTTAAGTTATGTAACATTATGACTCGTGATTTTATCGATAAGTTTAACATGCCTCTTCATCGTTGATACAATAGAAGAGTTTCTACGAACATTTTCGAATCATTTAGTTGGTTATCTCTTAATTTATCCGTTGCTAGTGTTATTTTTAATTTGTTTTTTTTATTTGTGCTATTTCTACTTTCTAGTGTTAGTTAATACAAGGGAAATTATACAATAAAAATTTTATTTTTTAATAATCTACATTAACTTGTAACATATGCAAATTATATTTAGAAAGAAAGATGACATGTTTTTAAAATTATTAAAAAAAACCTACCAATTTTAATTGGAAACTAATTAACATATTTTTAGGAATGATAACAGTGTTGTACGGAGTTGGCCAATTATAATCCAACTCATTTAATTAATTACGTCATATACAGTGACACTAATTGTAAAATCTGGAAAAAATTTAAACTTTTTCAAAAAAATGGTAAAATGGTAATTTGTCACTATAATGCGGGTTTAAAATTCATATATTTTTAGAGCTTGGATGACGCAATGGACCTTACCGTTGGATTCGTATCACGAAATTTATCTACCCTGTCAATTTTTGTTGAATTTTGAGACAGTCGGATTTTACACATTTTACTAGACAACTGGATGATGAATGACCTCACAAACGTCCCCAAAAATAGAATTTTTAAAATTTTCTTATAATTGAATTAAAATTCAAATAAAATTAATTTGAACTTAAACCAGAATGTAATGAATCGTTTCAAGCCAAAAAACAGACCCGAAAGTAGTAAACGTGCGGGACGATGTGGACCGCACAATTAAAAGTATAAATAGGGGTTAAATATCTGAAAAATCAGATATTTTCACCCCAATAGCGGGCTGAATCAGAGGTTGAAGAGAGAAAATTTGTTTTTTAAGCTTTCTTCTCCGATCTAAGAAGTTTCGTTGGTCGAAAACCTTCAGACCAAGAATTAAAATTGATCACCGCGACGAGGGCTATGCATAAGTACCAAGAACGAGGAATTTCACCGAAGATCCAAAAAGGGGATTTATGAAATAAAAGGTTTTGGGGCTTAAGAGGTGTCCTCGACGTTCTAGTCTTCATCTCATGCTCCAAGAGGTAAGGGTTCTCCTACTTTGGTTCATTTCTTACCTAGGGTGCATATGGAAGGGAGTGAGTATGTAGAATATGTATACCACTTATTTATTGCTATGAAAATGAGGGAAAAAGTGTAGAAATGGCTTAGGCCAACTTGTAGCTTGAATTTAATATGTGGGAGTCACTTGTGTAATTCTTTAAAAATTGGTTTATGTGGGCATATTACATGTTTATATTATGCCTTGTAATTAAGTGCGATTGACATGAGATTGTGAAATGCCATACTTGAGATTTGTGTTGGATATAAATGTTGATATATTGACATGATAATAAATTTTGGTGATTATATGCATGTGATATAAATTGTTATGACACATGTTGAGATGTGTGGTTTAATTTGGCTCATTGACATTCATTACATTTGAGCATAATGTTGATAGTGCAATGACTTATTACATTGTATATGCACGAATAACACATTGCATTTTTATGGGTGTGAGTGCACGGTTGATATCAAACACCACATAGGTGGGTGATAAGTGGGCTCAGTACTGTTGGACCAAGGTTCAACAAAGTCGCACGGTTGCATGACATGAAAAACTTGTGTAGGATATAGAAATAAGGGCTAGACACTCCATCGGGTGAAAAACCCGATTATTGGTTCATATACTTCGACGGTGCAAGTCCAAAAAGTGTATCAGCGTGCGATACCAAAAGTCTGCTACCCAACAAAGACACAAAATTTTGTAATATAAAGTATTCATTCGATGAAAAAACATCAAAAAATGAATTAATTTTTATAAACTCATGGTTTGTATTTTCAAAGATGATCATTGGATGTATTTCATCAATGACAAGGGTTTTACACTTGCATTGCATAGTGTGGTGAGAGCTGATGAGGGTTCGGGTTAATGTTCGTGAGTGAATCTCATTTCATTCATGACATGGTATGGTAGATTCTAACATGAAACATGTATATTTTTGATTTGAATGGTTAGATGATTGTGAATTGTTGTATATATTCATTGCATATACACTTAGGTTGGGGAGTAACCTCTGTAGGAAACATTCTACTGGGCATTGACTCACCCTATAAGAAAAAAATTTTAGGTGTGGGGTTTATAGCGGCGAAGGACTTTCAATCGGGGCCTCAAAGATGAAGAAAAGTCGGAATGAGACTTTTGTTATGAAGTTTTGTAAATTTTTTGTTAAAACTACGTTTTGACATGTAAATGTATGAAATCACATGTGATAGAACTTGTATGGATCATATATAATATAGAAAATTTCATTATACATGCTTGAGATGAATTTGGAAAGGATTTGAATGAATTGGAAATCAAAAATAGGTAAATCGGGCAAAATTAGGCAAAACGTACAGGTACGGACCTGTCCAGAGAACAAAGTGTACTAATACGGCGTACCGGTACGGCTTTTCCAGCGGGCTAACCATACCAGTACTATCCTCAAAACTTTGAAATTTTAAAATTTCTTTCTCATGTTTTTGTGCTTGGATTTCCCTAGTTCCAATGATAAAAATGGACCTTAAATGGGATCTATTAGGGTGTATTGAACCCCAGTTGGATTAAATGATAAAAGGAACAAGGGTTACCCGTGTGAGTTATAATCCTGGACAAAGAGATATTATTAACGTGATGCCGGAGTGGACAACAATCACAGGTATTTTTACGGGTTGACGGGTGGTCAACGGTTAATAAATGACCCCGATTTTAGGGGCGTCACACTAATTCAATCTATTTATTATCATGTTGTGTTCTAGATAAAGCGTATAACCCATGCATAAAAAAATTAAAATTAAGCCACTATTATCACTCAACCAATCTGAAATTCACATTGTTACCCATCAACCAAACCCATATTTATTGTTTTTCCATAAAATAAAATTTTAATAAATTTATATATATATATATATATATATCTATATCTATACTACTAATAAAATACAACTGATTAAATTTTTTTTGATCGACTATTATAGCCCTATCAAAAAGATAAAAAACACTTATCTTTTATGTATTTAATTATTCAAAATTGATTGAATATACAAATAACCATTCATATACTTGCATTTCCACATCTATATTTATATTTCTATCTTTATCTTTACTACTGTATACTATTAGATATAGTTCAAAACTTTTGATTTTCTTTTTATTTACTACTTACCGCAATTGTTTTTACGCTGATTTTTTTCTCATTTCCCTATTTATTATTAATTGTGTTGGTGATTGAAAGTCTTCTTTTGTTTTTTCTTCATATTCTTTACTGGTTCAAAAAGTAATTGTCTGAATGACTAAAATTTTTATTTATTCTCTCTCCATTTTAAAAGTTTTATATTCTATTAGTCATGAGAATCAATTTATGATGAATTTTTATTCATTTTATATTTTATGTGTGTTTGATATTTTTAAAACGTTGCAATTTAAGATTTTTATTTGTTGGGTATCTTTTGAATAAAATATTCATATTTAAAAAAAAAGGTAGAAGAGAGAATATAATAATAATGAATTGTATTGTCTTGATGTTAGTTATGGATGATAAACCAAAGAAAATGACCATTATCCATTGACTTCACCATTGTTATTTTTTAATTTTGAATTTGTAATTTCACTCGTGTATTGTTTTCACAATATCAAAATAGTGTCTACGTACAATACACTTGTGTAACAACTAGTAAAAAAAAACAACAAGTTCAAAAGAAAAACTCTTATTTTACAAGTAATACATGATAAAAAAAAAAATTTACATGTATTTACACAATAAATATTAATTGATATTAATTTAACTAATTATTATTTATATTAATAAATTATAATGAGCAATGCTACGTGCCTTTAAAAAGTAAACTTAAAAATTAGACTTGATAATCTCAATTATTGATTTTACCGTGGGTCCCAATATTTATTGGGACCCACTACCTATTCAATAGTTGAGATTATCAAGTATAATTTTTAAGTTCATCTAACATTACTTAATTATAATTTAAAAAAAAATATTACCTTAAACTCATTAAATTTGTGTCGGGTTTGATTACTCTTTCCACCCTTATTTATTTCCTTCCAAATATTTTGTCTTTTGGTTTACTCTACGTTACATCGGGTGTGGGTGCGGCTCCTCTGCAGTTACAAACCACTAGCAGACCGTTTTGGGCAAAAGAATGGGACGTCATCGTTTTGCCCTTTTGCACAGTGAATGAATTTGCCCATAACTCACCGTCTGCAAGGCTCCACTGCTCTCAAAACTCTCTCTCTCTCTGGTAAATACTGTGTTTATACAACATATCATAAACATTAGAGGCCATCCATGGTCAAAAGCCTTCTCAATGATCTGAATCTTATTTTCACCGGCGACTTTGGTTCCTCTTCTTTAATATGCGTCAGAATATCAATTACCAGCATTCCGTCTAGGGTATTACTCGCTGATGAAGAGACCAACACGATGAGGATGAAGAAGCTGGTTGAGAAGAAGAAGCTGCGGGTATGGATTTAAGAACTGAGGGATCGAGGCCTCGACTAATATTTCACTAAGTTTTGGGTCGATAGAATTCTCCGATAAATAACCAAAGTTCAGTAAGCCCAATAAATTTTCTGGAATGCAGAGTTATGAATTTGCTGAATTGTTTGTTCATCTAGATCAGAATTTTCTGAATTATAGTGGATTGTATGTGTTGATTGATTAAACATTTTCCTTTTTTTGATTTGATTTGATTTAGATTTGTGGGTACCGATGGCAGCTCCGCGGGACCATAATTCACTCTCTGATAATATGCAAAACTTACAAATTAATCGGCCGGTGGTCAGCTCCGGTGGGCCTATAAGACCTCCTCCTCCTCCCTTTGCACAACATCCCCCACCATTTTCTGGTGCGGCCTCGGTAACCCGACCGGGCTCACCAGCACCAGCACCACCCGGTGTCTTTCCTAGGGCTATGGGGCCTCCTAGTGGTCCTCCTCAAACTACACTGCCACCAAATGTGGCTCCTAGATCTATGGTCTCGCCTGTTACTCAGACGCCTCCAGCTTTTGCGGCAAGGCCTTTGCCTCCACATCCGGCCCCTGGGTCATTTCCGTCGTCTATGGGTGGTCCGGTTCCACCCCCTTCTGGGTCACTTCCTAGTGCATTCCCATCGGGTCCTCGCCCTGGTCCTTATCCGGTGACAACAGGTCCAGTGGTGTTTCCTGCAGGCACCATTCCAGGTTCAATTAGTAATGGACCGCCAGCATTTGGGTCGGGGATGATGCAAGGTGGGCCCCGTTTTCCTTCTACTGTCAGTGCAGCACGGTCAACCCCTGTTGGACCTCCACCACCTGCCACAATGTTGACATCCAGGCCTTCCGGGGCTCCTCCCCACCCTCCAAGCATGAGTACTCCTTTTGGAAGTCGGCCTGCTAGTGCATCAGCAGGTCCTGGACAACCTGCCCCACCATTTTCAACACCACTACAGAGTGTGCAGCCCCTTCCAGGTTCCTCACCATTTGCAGCACCACTTCAAGGTGTACCTCCATCTTCAGGTTCTCCATACGGCCCTCCAACATGGACAATGCAACCACGACAGGTAAGTTTTTGGTAGTTCTTGATTTTTTTCCGTGCAATCATTTTATGTTGCAATCAAATTTATATTGCTACTTTTCAATATTTCAATTATATGTGACCTGAACTAGTTTGAAGTTTGAATAATTGATTGATTGACCTGAACTAGTTTGAAGTTTGAATAATTGATTGATAGATGACATACATGTTCGAAATGCATGATTATGGATGTTACATGCCATATTTTTGGAGTCAATTGCCCTAGTGGGGAGCGATGAAGTTGATAGACTGAGAAATGGATTACAAAGATCATTTGGTAGATATTGAGGTACGTAGTGGTTTTGGAAGCGGGGTTATGAGGAAATTCTAGTTTATGAATTGCTGCCACAATCATGGATTATTGCCAGCGAAGGTGGACGGAGGTTTGGGTAGATGTCAATCTAGTGGTGCGTGTTGCTGGTAGATGGTTGAATTTTGATTACGTTTCAGATGGTGAGAGTTTGTTGATGGTGAAATGAAGAGTGTCATGCAATTGAAAGAAAATGTGAGAACACAAAGGTCAAAAGGCTAACACAATTTTTGAATTAGATGAGTTTGAAACAACAATGCTAAGTGGGACATTGTAGTCCACTAATATTGGGGAACTCATTTTTGCGCTATTTATTTCCATATGTCTAAGTAGAGCAAGGATATATGAGGTTCTTGCTTTTTTTGCTTCTTTTGTAATTTGGGTATATCTGTTAGTCTATTTCAATGGGAATGGAGTTGGGGATTGAAAAGAAGGTTCTCTTGATAGATTTGTTGAGAAATCTTGCGAAGAAGGCATTCATGTCACTTCCAACTATAGTGATTAATGAGTTATTTTTCAGAAAGTTTAGAGGTGATTCTTTTTGCGCTTGGATTATGATGATTAAGAATCAGATTGAAAATTCTTTAAGAGAGTCAATGATTCAAAGCACCGGCAAGAAACAACGTTTGATTGTTCTGAAAAGATATAATGGAATTGGGTGATGATGGACATGGACTACATTTCTAAAAGGAATTGTAAGATTGAATCTTAGCTTTGATCCCTCTCTCTTTCCCTCTTTCCCCCTCTCTTACATCTCCGAAGTCAATTGATTGTGATAATATTTGACTTTGATAATGGGAGAATATCTAAGTATCGGTGGTAATGTTTTTGTTTCTTTTGTTTAATTAAATATACGGTTGAAGCATTGTTAAGATGTATATCTATTGTATATGATGTACAATACTTGTGAAATGATGTTATTGGTGATTTTGTAAAAAATAATTTCTTGTTAAAAATGCTAATTCATAAAATCTAATGGGGGTGATAGTGAAAGAGTCAGAAAATAGAGGGGGTGTCCTATGATAAACTAAACGTAACAACATTACTTCCGTTAGAGTTGTTAAGAGGCAAACACCAACAAAGGGTGTCAAGAAGTTTCAGATAATCGCGATTACTAATGCTACTTTCATATGTCTTATCCCTAAAAAGGAGAATTCTTTGAAGATTAATAATTTTAGGCTAATTAGTTTGGTTACTTGGTTGTGTTACATTTTGGCAAGTGTTTTTTAGAAGATTATGGAGTGTTTTGTATGATACTATTTTGCGAAGGGACAACAAATTCCTATTGTAGTGCTAGTGGGCAATGAGGATGTGGAAGAATATAGGATAACTAGTAGCGGTGGTATCTATTGGATTTAGTTTTAGAAAAGAAAGGATTTGGGTGCAAATGGAGAAGGTGGATTTGCGGATTCTTGTCTTTGACAATTTGCTTTTTGAATCAGAAAATGAGAAGGGTTGTGGTGATTCTAGGGAGTTTAGGTAAGGTGATCTCATATCTAATTTCTGTTTACTTTAGTGTTTGATGTCCTAAGTAGATCATTGTAGAGAGCTAAGGAGTTTGTTCTTGTTGCTGGTTTTGTGGTTGGGCGGTATAGCGTCTCAATATCTCATCTATAGTTTGCCAATGTCACTATGTTTATTTTTTTTAAAAAAAAATAAGGGAATGAGTGGAACATTCTTAATTTGCAGTCTATTTTTCAAATAATTGAATTGATTTTGGATTGGAAGTTAATGTGAGCTGAAGTCCCATTGTTGGTATTATTCGTTGCATGATAAGCTAGATAGCTTGGTGGGTGTTCTGGGTTGCTCTTTGGAAAACTGGCCTTGTAAAATATTTGGGGCTTTCCTTAGGGCAAATCTTAGATCTGAAGGTTTTTGGGGTCTTGTGACTGGGAAAAATGGGAAGAGATTATATGGATGGACGAAAGCTATGTTATCAAAAGTTGGAACATGGATGCTAGTGCAGTCAATTTTATCCTGTATGCTTATCCACTGTATGCCTTGTTTTACTATTCCTTCAAAGGTAGCAAGAGAATTAAAAAGTTGATGATAAAGTTTCTACGGGAATGGAATGGGGAAGGGAAAAGTGTTCATTTGGAGAAGTGAAAAACTAGTTTTGCAATAAAGGAATAAAGTAGGGCTTGTGTAGGCGGCATTACTGCTAGAAATATTGTCTTGATTGGGAAGTGGTTGTGGAAGTTTCGTATTGAATGCTGGTCTTTGAGGTATATCATCATAAAAAGTAAGTGAGATTTATGGTGATGAATGAGATTCTCCTAGTTGATTGGGGAAATTCTTGGAGTCCGTGAAAAGCTTTTCACCTGGCTCCCTAATAAAAGTAATACTTGCAATGTCAGCACCAAGAAAATACTAGCAAGTTAGGGCTGCTGGGGGGTCTCCACTTGGATGAAGCTTTATGTTTGCTGGACTCCCAAGTTAGCAAGGAGATATGCACATTGATTGCCTTCTCTTAAGGTGTGCATCAACTTGAATGGGTTGGTGTGGATAGTTTCCTTGCAGTTGTCAACCAGCAGTTTCATTGAGGAGTAGCGAACTTGATGCAATTGGATGAGGTTTGAATGCTTCTAGGAAATCAGTTTCAAGGATGACTCTTATGCCTTGGCCCATGTACAGCTTCAGACTCGTGTAAATAGCCCAGAGTTCAGCTTAGAGACTGCATGCGTGGTTGATTCTTCCATAGAAGCCTTTCATCCCGTAGGCTCTTTCATCTCGTAGTCCCTTTCATCCGGTTCTCATAGTGCCACTATTACTACGATGGTGTGCTTATTTTTCTATCCTATCAGTGGGAATTATGACTTCTTTAGAAATGACACTGATATGGGGGCCTTCATGAAAAAAGACACTGATATGAAAGTGATTGAGTTCTCTTTTCTGGATTCCCCATTGGATGGGGTGGGATATCCTAAGACAGTATGTCCCTGGTGGAAGGGTGATTGAGTTTTCATTTCTTGATTCTTTCTTTTGAGATGTATTCTTGCAAATCTTTTTGCAATGTTCTGGTTATCTGTTGATATAAGCAGCCCTATCTCGTAAATTCAAATTTTCTCTTGGATCTTTGCTCATATGATTTAAAACTAATGATTTATTTCAGAGAAGAGATCTCACTGTTTTCTTTGGTTGATTTGTGTTGGGCGGCATCACTCATGTGAATCTATGTTTGTCATTGACTTTTTGGTGTTTTTGGGAAGAGTAGAAAATTTCGGTATGTTTGGAGGTTGTGGTGTTGACAATCTTTTGGGTGGTATGGTTGGAGAGAAAATCAACACTTTGGGTGTCTACTACTCCCAATTTTGATGGAATTTCGTTGCTTTTTTTATTAGGGCAGATTGAAATATGATTTGCCAGTTTCTGAGATGTAATTTGTTCTCTATTTATCTTTTCCTTGCTTTTAGCTTTTTTGGAGGATCACTTGTCCTTCATGTACTGGGTTTTTAATTCATAATGAAATTACTTTGTTGTTGTTGAGAAAAAATCTTCGAAGCAAAACAATGTGTAGCCGAGGTAAAAGATGAGACAGACACTGAAAATAACAACAATATGATTGACTACTTTTGAAGACATTTTTTTTAATCAAAACACTTGTTCTAGCATAAAGGCAAACATGACAGGAGAGGTGCATAAATTTGATCCTCAGTGTCTTCAACCAAACTGCTTTAGGTTCATGTACATAGACTTATTTTCTCATTCTGCTCCATGCAGAGTCACATTTTACATTGCCTTTGAGGATAGCCTACTGCTTTTATTTTTTGCTATCTCCACCTTGTATCTTGAGAATTTTGACAGGAGTGTGAACTGATACAAACAAAGGGGGAGTTTATTTGCTATTTGTGGGTATAACTGGGGTTTTCATATACATTTTATGCTGGCCTTTTAATTGTTCTTGTTACTAGTTCTCACCAGGAAAAAAATCTGAACCTGTCCTTCTTAGTGCATTGTTCCATTCTAATCTTGAACTTTGAATTTAAAATGACTTTTGTTTATGTGATTTCAATTCGACTGATGGTCTTTTTATTTTCAGTGTCTGTGTATTTGTAGCATAAATTCAAAATAAAGCCCAATAAGTATCCACACTTTTATCTCGATTCTGGATTTTCTGAATTTAGTGTTTTCTTTAGGTGGCCCCACCTTTACCAGTTCCTGGTTCTTCTCAACCACCAAGGATGTTTGGAATGCCACCTCTGCCACCTCCAAATCAATCTTTGGCTGATATACCACCTGCAATGGGTCATACTGGAGCTGCTGTGACAGGGCCATCGAAAATTGATCCAAATCAAATTCCACACCCTATTCCGAGTTCCTCAGTAAGTTTGCATGAAACACGTCAGGGCAATCAGGCCAATCCTCCGCCGGTAATTTATCTGAAATTTAGCCTGATTCAAAAAGGAATTAATTTGTTTTGTGTGTGATCTGCTGGGTTGAGTTATTACTCTTACACCTTTAGAATTTCCATTTATTTAATGTTAATTGCAATGTTTATGTCCAGGCCCCAATCTGTTATAAACATGCATAAGCCTGCCTTGATTTGGTATACAGTGAAAGCTAAGGTTTAGGATTATATGTTATAGATAGTCTGATCTTTCCTGATTACTTGTTTTGTTTTGAAGCCGGCTACAAGTGATTACATAGTCAAGGATACGGGGAATTGCAGTCCGCGTTACTTGAGGTGTACTATCAATCAGGTCATGATCAAGTATTTATAGTGCATAAATTTATCATTGTTTTTGCATCTGAAGTCACTCTCTTTTTGATGTAATTGTTTATGTGATTTTATAAATTAGTTCCCTACTTTGTCAGAGCTATTATGGGGGCTAAATTTGATGCTGTTTATTTTTCTTTCTGTTGTTTCAACAGATCCCATGCACCGCTGATCTTTTGACCACTTCAGGGATGCAGTTGGCTTTATTGGTCCAACCCTTTGCCCTTCCTCATCCATCCGAGGAGCCTATTCAAGTATTGCATGGATTTCTTTTGTCTCTGATCATTCTTTATAGCCTATTTTGTCCTCCTAAATATTTATGTATTATTTAGGTTTAGGTTTATAATTTGTTTTTCTCTACTTTCTTTAAGGAGTATATCAATTATTCAGCACTAATTATGATGCATTAGGTCATAAAAACATTCTCTTGCAAATACTTGTACTTGGCATGTACTTTACAAATATATGTTCTGGATGTGCATACATTGATCTTCCCAAGTTCTCTATTTTAGACAGCTGGTAGTTTGACTTATTATTTTTTGGGCTTCCTTAGTTCATACTGTACTGGAAATTACTGTGAATATCATCCAAATTTTCTTTATTTTGCAAATAAGAATATAAGAAAAATCAACAAAAATCTGAGTTACAAGGCTGAAATGGAGATACACGTATTTATGCTGAATATTAGTTTAGCTTGTATTTGTTGTTGTCCCTTTAACTTATAGAACGTGATTCTTGATTATGTAATCATTAATGTTTAATTAGGTTGTGGATTTTGGGGAAAGTGGTCCTGTTCGATGTTCTCGTTGCAAAGGCTACATAAACCCTTTCATGAGGTTTATTGATCAGGGAAGACGTTTCATATGTAACTTTTGTGGTGAGTATCAGTTTTTCTCCGTCTTGTGCTCCTACACTAGTAGTATTAATGTTTAGGTTGTAAATTTATCTTTTGTGGTCGAGATGATTTTACTGTTAACAGCGATTAAGTACTCAATTGGGGATAACAAACATTCTTTGGCCTTATCGACTGTTAAATAATTTGTAAGTTACTAGATTCGATTCACATGATTTAAATGGTGTTACCCTCGATGTTAGGAGCTTCTATATTTTAATGTTGTAGTTATTTACACCAGAACTACAGATTTTTGGTTGAGTCACATATTATTTGAGCATGTTTTGGCTTTATATTGCTCTTTGATCTTATATTCTGTATTCATCAAGGTCAGTTTTATTTGTAGGATTTACGGATGAAACTCCCCGCGACTATCACTGCAACTTAGGTCCAGATGGTAGGCGCAGAGATGCAGATGAAAGGCCTGAGCTATGTAGAGGAACTGTTGAATTTGTTGCCACCAAGGAGTTCATGGTTAGTAACAATAAAGTTTGCGTGGTGTGTAGTGGCATCTTGTTTGCACCTTTTTTTTTTTCCTTTTTGTGGATACACCTGGTTGCCCTTTGTTATTACCATTGAAGTGTTCTCTATTTATTGTTTCAACACTAGGATTACTAGGTCTTTGAGAAACAGAAAGTCTGTCAATGGATCTAGTTACAGAGCTACCCAAGAAAAACACATTCAATTTGGATTGAAACTATGAACTCAGGAGTTTTTAATTAAAAAAAAAAGGGTTTTGGATAGCGACAAGCTCAGCAAATAAGACCCTGTCCATTCTAAATAAGGCCCAACTTATTGTTAAAAAGAGTGAGAATCATTAGTACCCATCGTTAATGGCTTATTACTAAGTCTCATATAATCTTTATTGATAAGCTGACAAAGTACCCTAACATGCTTGAACCAAACAAACAAGGACACTAATCAAACAATAACTATAGTGATAAACCAGTGGCTGTTGGTTTTTGTCTGTTACTATTCATCCATGTGGGATCCACTTCTGGCACATTTATTTTTTGATCTTCTCACTCTATCCTCTGTGCACCTTTCTGGATTTCTAGACTCTTCTTTTATCTCTCTCTCTCTTTCTTCTCACACACCTTCACTACCACTGGCTGACAGCCAACTAGCAGCCCACCACTTCACTTTTCTGTACTCTCCCTCTCTCCTCTCAAAAACAACAACCACAGCCCAACAACCCACCACCCACCATCCAACACTGCCACTCTCTCTCTCTCTCTCTCTCTCTACACCCTGTTCCCAACCCAACCCAACCCAACCCAACCACCCAGAACCTGAGAATTCCAAAAATGCCCTCCCCTAACCAGCAACATTGCAATGGGATGCTCCATGGTTGCGAACAATAAAGTAGTACTAACTGGTTAGATTTTCTTCTGAAATATTGCTTGGAAGGTGATTTTAAGAAGTTTTATGTTTGACCATCTCAAATATTTTTTAGAATCCCCTGCAAATTTGATGTAAGATCAGATGTTAGGTTGCATTGATAAAGATGAATCAAAGGATGACGGAAGAGGGGTGGATCCAAGATCTCTTCACAGGTATCATGGAGCTCTGTGGTTGTGAGGATTTTCATTATGGTTTGAGGGAGAAGAGGTGGGTGTTGGTGGTCGCAAAGAACGATTAGGGAAGGGCAGGTGAGTATTGGTTGTGCTTGTAGCGGGATGTGCTGTAGGTGGTCAATGGGATGGGCCATGGTGGATGTGGGATTAAGGTGCTGTGTGTGTGAACTATGGGGGTAGATAGAGAGAGAGAGAGAGAGTCCCCATGCTGGGTGGTGGAGCCACGGTGTTGTTTTTTGTGTGGAGAGAGGGAGAGAAGAGAATTTGAGGAGTTGGGCTGCTGTTAGTGAGTTGCTGGTTGGTGGGGCTGTGTAGCTGTGTGTGGAGAGAGAGAGAGAGAGAGAGAGAGAGAGAGAAGAGTTTGAAAATGTGAAAAAAGAGAAAGATAGAGGGGGGAAGAGTCGGGAAGGTGCAAAGGGCACGCGTGACGAGAAAAAAAAAGACTTGGGAAAAAAAAAAGGCCAAAAAATGAAAGAAAGTGGGAAGAAGAGGCATAAGAAAAATGTGAAGGTGTGATATGATGTTTCAATTATTGTTGCAGCCATGTAGACATCTATATGTGACTAGTCACCCTTCTATAACTTGTGCACATTGCTGTTTGCATCCGTTTACATCTATATAATATGGACCTGATTATCACTTTTCATCTATTAAAATCATGAATATGTGTAATTTTTTATACTATTTTATTTTATTATTTTATAATCAATGACTAGAAATTAAATTAATTGAATATCTAAATTCAACAAATCCTTTGAATCAGACTATTATGCATCCAATTCAATTAGGATGGCCTAAATGGTTTTGGATTGCATTCAATTTGAATGAGTAAATTGTAATTCACATCTGATTAAATGGATTCAAACTTGGATCAATTTTGAGTAAAATCTGATCTATTTACATGCTTATATATTGCTGGATCGTACAACTTTGGGATTTCGTGGTTCTTTTTAAAAATATGTATATCGAGAGGAGCCTTTAACATATCGCGATATATTATGACTATTTTGCTGGCAACCGTTTGATTAACGGATTAAGATCCTGATTTATTTTTATCGAGTTGTTAATAGTAAATTATTTGTTATGAATTCTACTAATAAATTGTCATTAATATATTATTAAAAAGTATTAAAAATGTGTTGTTAAGATTCAGAAACATAGATTTGGTTGACATTTCCTGATAACAGTTAATACGTATTGGAATTCAATCAATGGTGAGTTTTTGTTGGGTTCATAATCAATATAAGATTACCAATCATAAATTTAGATATAATTTCTCAAATTTACCATAGAGAAAATGGGAAAAAAAATACTATTAGGGGAATCTCCATTCCCATATTGTCAAAGTTGATAATTTATTATACAACTTGAACTCTATACAATATTATTGTGTTTAAATTAAGATTGATGTTGTTTGTATTGTAATGTATTGCTAGCAAAATTCATTAACTAAGTATGTTGTGTGTGTTTCTAATGTCAATTTACATGATATACCTAATAATGTGACTTGTTCAATCTTTAATTGTTCAGTTAGTAAATTTCAAACTAATTCAACCCTAAGCGATTTATTGCAATGCTATACATGCTAGATCACTTTGTCTTAGAACAATGTAACTTTAAAATTAATATTTTGATATGAGTAATCAAGAATATCCCATCTACATTGATAATTATGTATACCTTGAATGAACACGAAGTGAAGCACCAAATGCATGGCGCCAGTTATGGTATTGGATTGGTACTATATCTAGAAATAATTTCTGGAAATAAATTAAGATTTGGGTTATTTATGATAATAGATCGGGGAAGTAATAAGATAAAGAAAAATAATGAAAATGATGTCGAAAAGTAACAACTTTTTTTTTTTTGTTGGGATAAATTACACCACCCCTTGAGACTTGTCACAAAATCACATGGATCCCCTCTTGTTTGGAAATGACATGGTGCTCCTTTGGGGTTTGCTTCTTCATAGCACATAGCCTCCAACCGTTAATATTTGTTTTAGGAGTTGTTAAACTGTAGTAATATCAGTTTATGTTTATCACAAAATTTCAAAACTGCCTATATGCTGCCCACCACCATTCCAGATAAAATATCACTTAAGCCCAATAACTTTGAATTTCCATAAAACCCCCCAAAAATATCGGTTCTTTTCTTGAATGCTCTTTGCTCTTGTTGACAAGCTAAATTTCAAAATCAACACCACTATGTTTTTTCTATCACCACCGTTGGAAAAAATCACCATGTTTATTTATAAACAAATGAGTTATTATTTTCTTATGGGACACAAAAGCCTTACCGGTTAGCAAACATATAAAAAATCCTCCACTACGATTTAGGAATACGGCAGCCCCACCTGCACAACCACCCACCACCAAAAACTTAACCACTATCCACATAAATCTAAATGTTACTGTACTTCTATTTCCTCCTCCACTAAATGCAAACACAGTACCACCTCCTCTCCCATCCACTACCTCCACCCTTCCCGGCACCAACACAGTCCACCATCACCATTGGGTATCACAGTCCCATCACCACTGCCATCACCACAATTTCGGCCATCCTATATCCCCTTCTTTGCTCAGTTCCCTTTGAAGTAGCTACAAAGTAAGATTTAATACAACAACCGGCACGTGACTGTTTGACATTAGTCTAAATTCATGGGCTCCAATTAGTGTGTGTTGCACGTGGTCACACTAGGTTTATCAGATAGGCACATGCCATTGGACCAACCAATTTTTATGGAGCCCAGTTGGCCGAAATCTTAGTTTTAGGCTTCAAAAGTTGAAGTCTTAGGTCATTGGCGGTTAGCTTGAGTTGCCACTCTAAGAAGAGGAGGTGTATAATGAAGGTGTATTTGTGTTTGCATATAGAGAAGGTAAAGAATTAGAATTTTGGTTGAGGGAACCAGAAAAAAGGAACTCGTAGATGAACTAGAACTGGCTGGTTGCCACAAATTGTCCAATGTTATGGGGATTTCAGATTGTTCGGCATGTGGAACAAGGTGAAAAACAATATTATATACAAATACAAGACTGCAAGCCTATGTAGATAATAATGTTAGAATGTATTGTGGTGAGTGATATTTATTTTTAAAATTATATGATACTGGAACTTAATGTTGTTTAAACAATCTGCAAAGTTTGCACCCAAGAAATGTCAGTGCTGCTCAAGGACTTCCATGGGGATTGCCTTTTTTATGGATTTTTTTCTTGAGCTGCGTACTCTTTTATATAGCTGTATGTACTTGGGATCTGCCCCCATTTCTGATTGCTTTATTAAATATGTACTAATCTCAAAGCTAAAGTGCCAAATTACTAGTGCAGAAAGCTTCAAGCACTGAATTTCAACAATTAAAAGATTAGGATTTAATTTTTAGCTTCCGAGTAAAACATATAACTGAATCTTTTAAGCATGATGAAGATGTCAAGAAGCTAAAGAAAGACAACATTGAAGGGGAAGAGAAATTTAGAAACTCAATTCAAATCTCGAGGCAATTAATGCTAGAGAATTTGATGTTTGCAAAGTTTCGCAATAGCTTAAAGTCATTAAAATCTTTAAGTGTGGGTGCTTTGGTGATTTTAGTTTTCTAAGCAGACGATTAGTTACTAAACGAAAATTACAAGTTTTGTGTTGTTCAACGGGAGATACCATTGTTGCAAACCCTTGGAAGTACCTTGTAACTTTTTGTCTTTGTCCTGAAATCTTTCTTTCTTCTTCTTTGTTCTTCCTAATTTCTCCTTTTTCTTGCAGTACTTCTTTTTTCAGGTGCTTTGTCTCCTCATTTTGCCCTCACCTTACACATCTCTTCTCAATTTTATCATACTTTGACTTCCATGCAAGGGATCCCATTTGGCTACTATTTTTAAGCGCACTTCAACCTTTTTGGTATGAGAGTAGATTTTGATCCAAGCAAGCCGTGATTGAGATCAAAGTAGAACATTATTTTATTGTAGCTAAATCTGGCCGTTTACTGGAGCAAAACCTGGTTTATTTCTTTCAAAAATTTACTGATTACTTGAAGCCACTTAGTCTTTAAACTAAGAGACAACGGAAGATGCTAGTTTTGCATCAATACCAAAGAAAGGCACTACTTGGTTTCGATAGCAATTTGCACTCAAAAATCCTATTCCAGAACCAACTAATTGATCCTTCACTAATTTAAGGTTCTAGAGTACTCATTACGATATGCCTTCTGAAAGCTTTTCATGAAGACAGTAAACTGATGCAATTTTAGGTGTTGAACAATCCAACATTGGAGGACGCATTAGAGTCAGATGAAGTCTGTGTACTATTCCAAAAGATGTTGAAGGCAAAGCAAAAGAAGATATTTGAACCCAGTTGTTTTGGAAATGAGAAATTTGGAAACTCTAGTGGTATTCAGGAGTTGTTTTGTTGACCAAGGCGATATGCTGTTTCGGGTGTTGTTTGTAAAATCTGTGTACTAGGCGAAACATGGATGATAGTTAGCTTTGGAACTCTTATCACAAATTTAAAAAAAATATTAATTTGTTTGTGTATGTGGATATAGAATTATAAGTAATGTCATGTAATAGTGAAAGCGATCTGAATTAGATTTCCAAAGCGAAGCACGATCAAAAACAATATACCAAATCTACTCCAATTGCACTGTATATCGTAATATCATACAGCGTGTGTGCACCCATACTAAATTGTCACACGATCTAGATTATCACACGTGGAGTGCATGATCACACTGATGGGATCTTTATGATGAGTGATCAACATGCACCAATTCACTGACTGACTCTCGTGCTCTTTTCATTAAGGGTGTTTCTTCTGTTCTTTTATTTTTGGGCTACAGGGTAAGTGAATTTTCACATTTGCATCTTTTTCTCCAGGTGCGTGATCCGATGCCTGCCGTTTTTTTCTTCCTCATTGATGTATCCATGAATGCCATCCAGACTGGTGCAACTGCTGCAGCTTGCAGTGCAATCAGCCAAGTTATTGCTGATCTACCTGTAAGTGAATGTCTACTACAGCTTTGGGAAGCATTTAATTATTCCCTTGTTTAATGCTATATTGGTTTGATGATCAGTATTTTGGGGGATAATTTAATTGAGCATCTGCGAGAGAAAGCATGGAACCCTGTGTAATTAAACAATATAAGTGGTGCCAGGGTTATATTCTATTATGTCAGAAATTTTAATATCTAATTAAAACTCTAGAGTTGGCTGATTTAATGTAGGCTTAGCTTTTAAATTCACTTTAGCAGTATCAATTGTGGACTATATGCTTCCACAAGAGTGCTTGAGTCTGCCCACACTTCTGTTTTTGTTAAATTAAATGTACAAACAATGAGCAAAACTAGTTTGCAATATGTATTTGTCAGACATGTCTTTTGTGCTAAATGTGTTTGGAGGTTGTCAGAAACAGTTATTTTAAGCAATAACTATCTCTTCTCTTGCTGACCTTAGTTGCACCACATTTAAGTTGTGAATTCAACAGCTTTATCATCTATGTTTTTGATTTCTTCTTAAGATACTGTTGTACTCTTGTAATAACAATGCATTTCTTTAACTGAGATTTTGATGGCTTTGTTGTTTCAGGAAGGTCTGCGAACAATGGTGGGCATTGCTACATTTGATTTGACCATCCATTTTTACAATCTGAAACGTGCACTACAGCAGGTTGATTCAATTATGTTTTTGCCCTAGTTAGTAGCTGTTTTTCTGCCTTTTATTATTATATTTATATTTCTTGTGGATACAATACAACTGATTTGTTTTTAAAATCGAACTGAATATAAGTCATGTTGTTAGGTTTTGTCGATCTTGGGAAATAGGAAACACATTTTTGTAGGGTCCTGTTGGCAAGAATTTCGTCATCATCCACACCTTTCTTTTTAAGAGTTGTCCATGCAAAAATGTGCTTTCTGGTATTTTGTTTGACCTACTGCTAACCTAACATTTTCTCCTTATGGTCTGGCTACAAGGCTGAAAAGTAGAGTGAAAATTGTAATACTAACTTAAAGTTGCTGTGGATGCTCATTTGTGTCAATGTATGTTTGCAGCCTTTGATGCTTATAGTTCCTGATGTACATGATGTTTACACTCCTCTCCAAACAGATGTTATCGTTCCACTTTCTGAGGTGAGCTACGTAAAATTCTGACCTTCCAATTTCTTTCATTTTTTTTTTTTTTTTTTTTTTTTTTTGGGGGGGGGGGCATAGAAAGTGTGCAAGGCAGTATTTTACCAATTGGTTCTAAGTATTTATTTTCCTTTTTCAACGAGTTTCTAAGCAAATTAAGTGAACATTTTTTTTTCATTTCAGTGCCGTCAACATCTAGAGTTATTGCTAGAGAACATCCCAACTATGTTTCAGGACAACAGAACTGCTGATTCAGCCTTTGGTGCAGCTGTGCAGGTATGCAATTTCTCTATATAGTACTTATAAGAAATTGATCAACCAATCTTGTTAACTGTTTAATTATCACGGATTTATACATTTTGATGTTTGGTAACCAAAAACTTCTTTGTGTAGAACTTCTTATGCAGCAAGGAGATATTGCATAAATCTTTCCAGGAGTATTCTTGTCCTTCAACTGTGTGTATATTTGTGTCTGCTATATCATGCAAAATTGTCCGAAGTGTCTATATAATCAAGTGGTCATTGGCTCAAGAATTAGTGAAATATGCAAATGATCAAGAATTTGAGAAATATGCAGCTTACTAAATGATACAATTAGTTGCAATTTCCATTGGGTGATAGGGATGTAAATGAGCTGAGCCTAGCTGTGCTGAATATCAAGTCACTCAAGTTTGTTAGTTTGGCTTGTTTATTTTATGAGCCTCTTATGAATGAGGCTTGCTGGAGTCGATCTTGAGTTGCTTCACATTTCATATAGTCATTGGACGCTAATTAGCCTATCAAGCTCAGTTCGAATGGGGCTCGAAAAATTGGCGGGCTTAAAAAATGTGCTCAAGCTTGGTTCGATTCTCAAAAGTGTCTCTAATGAGGCAATCCTGACCAGAGCTTGAGTAGCTTGTTTATTTATTTATTTTTATAGCCTTATTGGTCAATGTACATGCCTTTTGAGGGTTTTTTTCATTTGGTTTTAATTCAGTAATTTGAAGTGGTATTATTACATATTGCCCATGTCGGTATGTGTCAACCACGCGGAAAATGAAATTGAATTTCTTGGTATGTTGGCTACGTGCTAGATTGCTTCACTATATTTTAACCATAATAATCTTTGTGATATCTGATACGCAATTGCTTAAAAATGACTTAATTTTGGATAATTGTAGTACATGTTTTTTATGTTGATATTTGTTATCATTACTTTAGGCTGCGTTCTTGGCAATGAAGAGTACTGGGGGAAAACTTCTGGTATTTCAGTCAGGCATGCTCATGATCTTTTCTCTATTTTTTTGAATTTTGCCTTAAAAGAAGTTTTCAAGTTGAGGATTGCAAGTTTGCCCTATTGTGCCTCCATTATTGTGTTGTTTGTAATGTTTAAGATTTGTTACTGAGAAGAGATTCTAAACTTTTTATTTGATTTGTGCATGAGACATTCTGATGTGGCAGCTGTATGCTAGCTAAGCCGTATATAAAATGTTGGTGCAGTGAATAGCGAAAATCGCATGGGGAGTTTGATGCCAAAGAGATCACACATACATTTTTTTTAATAACCAGACTTAAAGAATTGTTGTTTTTTGTGCATGGGGAAAACTAGATTAGACTATCAATTAGAGTATCTCCAGCGTTGACTCAAATTTTTACTAAAATTTTGAGTAAAAAACTTGATTTGATACAAAGGGCTTAAATAGACAAACTCAAATTTAAAGGAGGACAAACTCAAGTTTAAAGAAAGACAAAGTCAAATTTAAAGGTGGGTGAAATATGATCATTGGATCTTAAAGGATAATGAAATCTCACCATTGGTGATTTGAGTAAAGATTTGAGTCTCTCTTAATTTGGTATGAGTTTGGGTATAAAATTGGATGAAGTTATTGAGTTATTTTTACTCAAATTTAAATTTGGATATAAAAAGGGTAAATGTTGGAGATTCTCTTAGAAAATGAAATACAGAGTGTCAACAAAGCCTATGATCATGTGACCAGGACCACTACATAAAACAATGGATGAGAAAATACTTGCTGATTGTAAGATTTTTACTAGGAACTTAAGAATTGAGTTTTGTAGCCTAAGTTGATTGTGCATGGAAGGTGAGAAAACGATGGTATGGGAAAAAAGGTTTGATTTGTAATGGTTAGTTTATTAAGTGGCTACATTGGATAAATCTCACAAAAATAAGTAGAGGTTGATGCATTGCTGCTAGAGTTGGTTATCTGTATCTTTTGTTCTTCAAACTTTTCGGCAGGTAAAGTTACGAGAATGGCTAACATTTCAATCATTAATATTTATTGGAAACTGCATACCCTAAGAATTTCACCAGAAATTTGTTCACATTGATTGGATAGGACTTGATCAATGTGCATTATTATACATTTTTTTAAGAGTCGACAGTATTGCTGGATCAGTTTACATAATGATGTGGATTATTGGATAAACCTCCAAAGATCTTTGATTAAGAACTAGAGAGGGTTTTGGAAAAAAGGTGGGGGGGTAGTGTGTGTGATTCAATATGTCTATTAATAATTATATCGAATTTAATCTTGACCATTTAAATAAGCAACTCAACAATTTATTCACAAGCAAATATAATCAATCAAGTTTATACACAATCGTGGTACTAAAAACAGTTACATCCACTAGTGCATTGTAATCCATCCATTAAAGATATGTAGCTAAAATACTTTATGATTTATATGGTGAAAGATACATTTCATACTTTATATTTTCTTACCAGTTAATCAAGAAAACTAGTTTTTTAAGTGGAAACTCTACACGAGAAAAGCAATGGGATTATTTAGAAAACTCACTGGACAATATAGAACTTACAGAATACACTGACGCAATAGGTTACTGACCCAACTGGATTCCCTTCGGTCATTCAGCAGAGATATACTGCTGCCTTGTACCTTTTAGATTGATTCCTCCGATCTTTGTTCTATCTGTGTGGACACACAAAGTCCACTCCTCGTGCTTTGTGAGACTGCTAACCTCAGAACAATTTTGTGTTCAACGCAAGATTTTACGCTGATTCATAGTTTATCAAGTTCAAAGAAAGGTTCAAAGAACACACAAAAGTGTATCTGTGGTTTTGGTCTAGGATTGTTCTCACAAAAACTTTATAATTTGTTCTCTCAAAGATTTACTTTGAAAACATTAAAGAAAATTCTTGTAACCGCCTTAAACCTCGTGGAAAGTGTTTTGTTTCTTGGGCAGACTCTTACAAACGTAGGATAACTATAGGTGTTTTATAGTTTGCAAACAAGAACTCTAGTTTTGAAAAACTAATAATATGCCTACCGAATAGGATTTGAAATTGAGGGATCCAAAGAACTTGTATACCCACTTTTTTTCGTGATTATTCTCCGCTTTTAATAAGAATCTTCTCAAACATCTTTCCCCCTTTTTGTCACATTTTAACAAAAGAAGAAAATAATCATAATATAACCAAGAGAGACAAACAAAGTATAAAATATCATGTGGAAAAATAATAAGATCATTTAACTAGACTTACAGTATACCGGAAAGGATAAAATGTTCAAAAAGAGTTTTTAGGCACCACAACTGTGAACTAGTACAACTCAATTGAACTCAACAAAAAGTTTTAGCCAATTATTTGGAGTTGGCTACATGAATGTTGTTCCTACATTGTACTCTATTAAGAGCATAGTTATTTAGTGGGTCTTTAGTGGTGTTCCATTGATGGAAGGACAACGGGAGGAATGGAAAGACCTTTTGAGGTGGAAGAAGTTAAAAGGGTTGCTTTGAGTGTAATAAAGAAAAAGTCTCAAGTCCAGATGATTTCATTAGGGCTGTATTTTAGGTATGATGAGATGAGATGAAAGATGCTCTAATGAGGATGTTTCAGGAGTTCTTTTCATAATCGGCGGCTAATGCAATTACAAAAGCTACATACTTGTAGGTTACCCGGAAAAAGTTAATTTTTTAATTTGAAGGATTTTAGGCCTACTATTTTAGTTACAACTTACAAGCCTGCATAAGATCATAGCAAAAGTTTTATTAGTTAGTCTTAGGGAGTGCTTACAAGTGATACTATCTTAAGGTTCCAAGGGACTTTTGTGAAAGACAGACATATTATGGATGCAACTCTTATGGCTAATGAGGAAATTGAAGGTTATAGAGTAAGAGGGGAGGAGGGTATTGTGTTGATAATTAACTTTGAGAAAGTATATGACTATGTGGACTTTCTGGATTTTATACTGGAAGTAAAAAGTTTTGAAGATAGGTGGAGGAAATGGATTGAGGGGTGCTTGGAGTCAATGAGTTTCTCGGTTACCTTGGATGTTAAACTAACGACAGGTTTAAGGAATCTAAGTGCTTAGGTTGGGGATCCTTTATTGCCTTTTTTATTCTCTGTGGTGGTAAATGGGTTGAGTACGTTAATGAAAAGGGCAAAGAGGTGTAATTTGACTGAAGGTTTTGTGATTAGGAGGAAAATCATATCATTGTCATTGCAAATGATCTTATTTTCTTTTCTTCAGGATTATATAAGAAATTTAGGAGTCTAAAAAGGATTGTTGAGGTGTTTGGCGTAATTTTTGGCATTTAGGTTAATATGGAAAAGACCTTAATTGTGGGAATAAATTCTCGTAAAGGGAAGATAGGTAGGTTGATTTTTCTGTTGGTGGTTGGCATGTAAAATATTTAGGTTTCCTTTTAGGTAATAACTCATTGTCTAAGACTTTTTGGGATCCTTGTAGTCGGAAAATACATGAAATTTTATATGGGAGGAAGGAAACCTTTATTTCTAGGGATTGATTAACGTTTAGTTTAGTTTGTATTGGCCTATATTCCTATTTTTTTCTTGTCTAGTGGCAAGGACAATAGAAGTGATGATGATAGATATTTTAGAGGAAGATTGTGGCAAGTGATGGAAGGATTATTTGATTTGGTGGGAGGCTTAGTCTAGGCCTAAGTTTGATGGTGGTCTTTTTGTGGGAAATTTGTTGGATAGGAATGTAATCTTGGTTTGGAAATATCTTTGGAGATTCCCACTAGAGCATGATTCATTGTAGCATTCTGTTGTTAGTAGCGAATGAGGGTTATAGGAAAATGGGTGGAGTGCTATTGCGGTTAAAAGGAGCGATCTTTGGAGTTCATTTTTTAGAGGTTACCTTGTTTTTCACAAAGGTCAAGTTCATTGAATGAATTGGTCAATGGTTCTTTTTTGGGATGATATCTAGGTTGGGGAGTATTCATGTTTTAGTCTATTTTCTCGTTTTTATTGTATTTTTTGGTTATCATAGGAAGCTTATTGTATTTTTAAGGCCTTACTCTCATCCGCTTTCTTGTGATAGGAGTCTAAATGCTAAGAAACATTCTTGGTTGCTGATAGTTCTTTCTATGGCTATTTGTTTTACCTTGTCCCAAAATTCTTCGCTTAAAAAAATGTTGGATTAGTGATTAGCAGGTATTTTGTCATGTAAATCCTACTTTGTGTCCGGCATTGATGATTCTTCACTTCCATAATTCCATTTATTATTAAAGATTTGAAGGTCAAATTGCCTTTAGGTACAAATTTATGCATAGATAATTGCTCATGGTTAGTGTTGGAAGTATAAATTCTTATGTAATACCATCTCTAACAACTTAAATTGTTGGAGTAGATGGTTGCTTAATATGGTATCAGATTAGAAGGTCTTATGTACGAATCTCGTCGCCACCCTAATTATTAAAAGACTTTTACATGCTGGGCCTAAAATTTAGCCTACACGTGATGGGGTATGTTGAAGTACAAATACTTGAATTACACCCTCTCTAACAACTTAACTTTTTGGAGTAGATAGTTGTTTAATGGTAAGATTCATACAATGATGTATGAATTGCGTTCTCTACTTGTCTAATTCTTTGTCTAGTACATTTTGTTCGGAGCGTAATTTCCGGTGCACCAACCTTGCCATATGTTAAAATCAACCTTTATTGATATCTTTTAATGCCTCTGTCTTGAACTGTGAAGCTTTTTTGACATTTGAACTTGATTTTTTCGTGTTAATGAGATATTTTAGTCCTCATAAGCTATCAAAAGATTTATTGACAGTATTGATTGATCTGAGAATTCTGATTAATGTACTATATGCTCACAGTCCTGCCATCGGTTGGCATTGGAGCCCTTTCTGCTAGGGAGGCTGAAGGAAGAGCTAATATCTCTGCAGGAGATAAGGTATGAATATATTGACACTTGTTTGATTTGTCACTGACAGTTATGTACTTTGAAGCTCACTGTTGTTTTCGTAATGACTTTTCAACTTGAGTTGGATGGTGGACTGATCATGACAGATGACAATATTCTTAATTATACAAAGCAGAAAAAATTTGTCCTTCATTAGATTGGTCTTCCTATTGAGTTCTTCCTTGCTATGAACATCTTTACTTTAATAACCAGTATAAGCCTTTGGTTTCTCCCCTTTTCCAGTCTTTCCTTATTTATTTGAGTGAAGAAACATGGTTATGGCCATCAATTTGGTTTTCTGTGAGATAATCGGGTAACAAGATCGTGTAGATTTTTTAAAATGTGCAGAGGATGCTCCCGTCCAAAATTCAGCAATTATATATGTTCTCTATTGTAGTTTTTTGATTGACCACAAGATTTTGTTATTATTTTGAAAACCAGTAAAGACCTTAAAGGGCCTTCATTTATTTTCTAGATCATTGTGATGCTTTTTCCTGAAACAAAATGAATCCATAAACACATCAAGAGACCTACTTTAATAAATTATATTTATACTCAAAATTGATTGGCAGAATTTTCTTTCTTTTTCATTTTCTCAAACCTATGTGGGTTTAATATCAGATATGGTGTTCCCAAAACTTCCATGGTAAAGCATGGACCGCGCCTAGTTTTGCTAGCAATAGAGTATCGTCAATTAATCATAAGCGTTATGGTTATTATTGGATTTCAGGAGGCCCATAAGCTACTCCAACCGGTGGACAAAACTCTAAAGACAATGGCAATAGAATTTGCTGAGTACCAGGTGAAGTTGTATATTTTGGTTCTCCTAGTTAGCTATGGTTCTGAATTTCTTCCCATGGAAATGTAATCTATCAATATTAATCTTATTTTCTTGACATTTCCAGGTCTGTGTTGATGTATTTATTACTTCCCAATCTTATGTCGACATTGCGTCCATCTCTGTCATTCCAAGAACTACTGGAGGGCAGGTATTCCTGAATGATACGTTTACTGTTCTAGCTTTGTATTCACCATAAGTTTTAAATTGGTAACGCCCATGCTTTTGTCTGGACAATTTGTTGAAAAGCATCAATTTGCATCTTTCACTACTGTGAATATTGCTTTTGTCAGGTTTTTTCATTTAATTTGTTTATCTCATAGCTGGTTGCCCTTCATTTTAAAAGGGGCAGGCAGTTGGAAAAGGCTGTGATTGTCTTATGTAAGGAACTGCTGGACTGCTCATAAGAAGCTTGCTAGATGTAGCATTACTCATGTGCCTCCTCATTCAAATCCTTTGCAATGATGATTTTTTTTGTTTTTGCTTTCTCGGTAGAGTTTTATTCTTGATGATCTGATTCTTGGAAAAGATTTATTTCTTGCCAGTCTAAAAACTGATGAATAAATGAATTTGCAATTGGTGTCAATGCCTTCCTGTCTTACTTTTTTGCAACTTACTGCCTACTAGGTCTTTTTGGGGTTCTCCAGGGTCAAAAGTCTATGATACCTTTGGAGAGCTAGAGTTAGTATAATGGGAAGTCTGAGGCCTGATTGTAGATGGGGCAATCTCTCTGGCCAAAGAAATATGTTTTTTGTCGGTCTCGTTGGAAATCTTAGAGACTTTAAATTTCATCTCATTGTTTCTGCAGTTCACCTCTTTCATGGGCTGCACACTCTTTTGTTGTTTCTTCTATTCACTTACGAATGAAAGATCAATACTTTAAATTTTCTCTTGTCTGCATGAACCGAGCACCAACTTGTTGCTGCCATTTGCCATTTGTTTCTCACCTTGGCATTGGGTTGTCGATCAGCTGGTGGAATATTTTCATGATTTGTAGAATCTGTTTATGTTCAACTAAATTCCATCATGAGTTTTTGGTTGTCCCTTCCATTTTTAACTCAATTGTGTATGAATGTTGTAGCTGCAAGTGGGGTGTTTTTGTAGTTTTCAAATAGAGCATGATAATCACTTTTTACACTTCATACAACTATTGACATTATAGAATGGCCACATGTTTTAGTTTGAGTTTGTTCCCCAGTATGTAACGAATTTTGGCATTGACCTTCTAATATGTCATAATCTGTTGAAGCATGGACATGGATGTGCTGTCATGCATATGACATTCATGCTAGTGTTCTAAAAAAAGATATATATGTGGCAGGGACATACCAATATATACATTTATGCCTTTTGTGCAAATCAGACAGTAAATCACGAAGACTTGTTTTATGTTATTAAAGTTTTTGACTTTCTAACTTAAAAGTGGAAATTTGTGTGACAATTTAGCATCTAAAGGTAATATGAATGAAGTTAGGCCGGTGGGATTTGATTTTTTGCCATGAAATGGGCTGGAGGTTAATGGAGGGGGTTACACATATAATGACGGCAGTAATCACAGTTGAAAGATTTCTAAGGCAGATTCAAAATTTAAAAACGAGTTTAAGAGGGATAATGAAGTCACTATGAATGGAAAAGAGGCTGGCTTTAGAAGAGGAAAAGGAAGTGGGCTTCACTGGTGCAGGGCCCTCTAAAACTAGACATTTAATTGAAGTCCAGCCCAGAAGCAAGGATTTAAAAGAACAGAGGCTACTGTCGATGGGCCGGGGAATTACATTAGTGTTGGTTTGAAGGGCCGTGACAATTTGGATCAAGCCCATTCTTATCATAAATTTGACTTAGAGGATTTAAGGGTCAATCTGGGAACCTTAGACTCTAGTGCTCAGAGAGTTTTTGCAAGTTCTCCTTGGTCGATGCCTTTGTCAATTCAATTCTTTCAGGAAGAGGAGCGATTTGACCTGATGTGTGTGCAATCAAAGGTCATGTTTCCAGGCCAAACCGACACAAGCTATACCCAATCTACTAAAAATAGATTGGTATATGCAATTTTTAAAGAAATGTTGGAAAATCATAGAGCTTTTTCCGGATATCTCATTTTCGTAAAGAATAATTGGATAATGATTTGTTCGAACATAACAAAGCTTGTGAAGAATTACGTCTCATGTAAGGACCATAATTTTGTTTTGGTGCATTATTTTGGACACCTAGAAAATAGAAACGTTTCGATAATATTTTGAAAACGCTTCAAAAAAAAGAATGAAAATAAATAAAATTTTTGAGAATTTATTTTCAAAATATTAGTCAAAATATACCAAAATATATTGAAACACCTCCAAATATTGATGAAAAATGCTGAAACAACTTGAAATACTTTGAAATATTCCGAAACATCGGTTGATGAAAGAGGAGGGCAACATTACCCACTACTAAATATACCACATGTTGATAAAATGGACATTGCTGAGACTACCCTTAATCTACATACATAAAATAAAATTGTGGTTCATGTACAAACTAAAGTGTCTTGATAACGAAGTTTTATGTGGCCATCCATGATCATGACAACTCATTAGCTAGATAATGAAAATGAATAAAAATTTTGAGAATTTATTTTCAAAACATTCCAAAAAATTGGTTAAAATATACGAAAACATATTGAAACCCCAGTAAATATTGATGAAAAATATCGAAACATCACGACACATTCCAAAACATCTTGAAACATTAGAATTTAGATTCAATTACTAAATCGTTTTGGTCTCCTTGGAAATGGAAACGTTGGAAATGGAAACGTTTCAATTGTTTTGACCATTTTCAAATAAAATTTTGATCCTTCATCTAATGATGAAGGTTTCTCTTTAGTAGGCTATCTATGTTTTGCATCGATGGTGGATGATTCTGTAGAGGACATAGGGTAATTATTTGAGTAAGATTTGGAGGATATGGCAGGTACTCGTAATTGGAGAACACAACAAGTACTGATACTTTTACACTCAGAAGCGAAACATAGAGTTTTACAAAACAGGGGCCTATAGAGAAGACAAGAAAGATCATTTGATTAGATGAGACTTGGTATCCTCGATCCAAATTTAAGGAAGGTCTTGTGTTGGGCAACTTGACTACCAGGAATATTTCCTTACATGTCAAATGGTTATGGAGATTTTCCATTGAGATTAATAGTTTATGGCATGCGGTGATTGAAAACAAGTACTGGATTCAAGATTTCAAAGTAAATAAAAAAGGATGTTCTTGATGTCCTTTGAAGTTCCTTTCTCAAGGATGATCAAATTCTTCTATTCATGTCAAATACTTTATTGGTAATTGGGAGATAATTCGTTTTTGGGAGGATACTAGGAGGGGAGGGGAGGGGGGGGGGGGTTGTCTCGACTTTTGCTTCATAATTTTCATATTTCAAGTTTGTTTTCTTCCTTATCTGCCCCAAGTAGTGAAATTTTGATTTTTTAGGAAGTTGAATGATAGAGAAGTTATTGAGATGTCCTTTTTTTTAGGTATTCTTGGTAATGTGTTGTTGAATCCTCCTCCTCCTTTGAACTGAAAAAGGTGGATCATTTATTCTTTGGAGAGTTCTCTTGTAAATCTCTCCTCTTTTTTTTTTTAGTTTTTGGTTGATAAACCATGTTTCCCCATCTTCCAACACTCGTTTATGATTTTGATTTTGAAGTCTAAGGCTCCCTTAAAAGTTCAAGTTTTTGCTCAGTTACTTGCACATAAGGAACTCAATACTGATGAATTGCTCCAAAAGAGAAGACCTTCCTATTTTGCTGCACTCGCAATGTTGTGCTTTGTGCAATAATAATGATTGTACTTCAATTTTTGAGAGTCATTTTGAGGGATTCGAGTCAAGTAATAAAACCTAGACTCTGTGGAATTTGTGTGGTTTTAGCATTGTTATGGTTGAAAAGGTATAGCCGAATTTTTGAAGATAGAGATACTCCTTGGCAAGATTTATGAGAAAAAATCATTTTCGTGGCTTCTACGGCCAAAGATTTTGAAGGAATATCGTTCTTTTTTATCAAGGATCATTGGATCCAAGTGTGCTTTGATGGTTGAGAATGGAATGTCTTGTTTTGTATTCTAAGTTAACTTTATAGTTTCCTTTTTCCATTTTGAGGACTCCTCCTCTCATGTACTTTTATTTTGACATCAATAATATTCTATTGTTTCCTATCAAAAAAAAAAAAAAAGTGTGACAATTTAAGTTAATGTTACAGTGCTAAGTTTCCAACAATTATACTACATTACTTTTGTGAAATGTTCCATCTCAATAATGTTCAAAAATTAATGGACGCATGCCATAGCAAGTTCAAGAATTATTGGCTATGTGCTCAACATTAAAAAAAAATAAAAAATCATTTCATGTTAGGCTTATGTTTAGCAAGTACCCAATATGTGCTCAATAAATTGGAGTATCAGTATGTGATACTGAAATGGCTCTGTTGTTGAAGTGTTTGAGCTTGATAGATTATATCGTACTCATAAATATTAAGATTTTGTTCCTCGGTGTCATCTGGTGACATTTTTCTGAGTAGTCTATAGTGCTTCAATCTTTGAAATTCAGATTAGTTTGGGTGATATTGAGATTAGTTTGGAAATCAAACGATGAACTTTTATACATCAGAGGTGGTGGTTTTTTTAATCAATAGTAAAGAATTTTTATTGATAGAATAAATAAAAAGTACGTGGGAGCGAGAAGTCCACCAACAAGGGGAAAAAGTAAGACTTAAGAGAGCGAAAAATAAAAAATTGCAAATTGCAAATTACATATACATTTCTAACCTGCCCTAATCAAGAAAACCGGGGTACCCACAAACTCGGGAGTTGCTGAAAACTAAAAGGAAGCCAAGGTGGGAATTCTATCCCACAAAGCTTCTTAATTCTAAAACTTATCTTCAAAGATTCTGTATCAGAGGTGTTGTTTCCTGGTTTCTTTTCTTTTCTTCACATCATTGTCCTGTGAGTTACTTTTTGATGTTGGAATTTTCATATCAATTTTGTCTTTGCTTTCATAGACAGATGTCTTAATTTTTGGACTCTAATTTTTTGACAGGTGTATTACTATTATCCTTTCTCTGCCCTATCTGATCCTGCTAAGCTTTACAATGATCTTCGATGGAACGTCACAAGACCTCAAGGTTTGGAGGCAGTCATGCGTGTAAGATGCAGCCAGGTGAGTTTGTAATTTTAGTGAATTTTGGTTGCCATTTGTCTTCTGTAAAGTGGAAAATAACTCTATTTTGCATTATCTATTATTAGTCAATGCTAAAATAAATTATAAGTGGATAAATTTCACCACAATTCAGTTAACTTTTCCCTCTTTTTTTTAGGGTCTCCAAGTTCAAGAATATTATGGAAACTTTTGTAAACGCATTCCGACAGATGTGGACTTACCAGCGGTTCGTCTTCCTTCTCTGAGTGTGTGTGTATGTGTGCGCGCGCGTGCACGTGCACGTGCATGTGTGTTGGATTGATATTTCTTTGGGAGACACATAGTCATTCATGCGCTATTGAATGATGCTTTAATCTTGTCTATTTTGTCAAAGTTGCGTACTGTGGAAACACAGACTGTGTGTTCTAGGCTGATACTGAAAGTTCATTTGTGGTTTGAAGCATATACTAGAGATTGTTTGAGAGATACTTGCATTGACTTTTATACCTCTTCTTGAGTTTTTTGATAAAATTTATCTGTAACCATAGTCACCGTGTATCTAATGCTTACTCTTGGAGAATGCTTTGGAAGATAAACTTGGTGAACTTAAGCCGGATTCAGTGGTACTGGTCAACTGGTTCCTTGGTTTGTATATCTACGGAGAAACATTTAATTTGTTCATGCTGCCATAAGTCATCTTGTATCATTAAATAGTTGGGAGTAAATGACTGCTTTTTAGTTGGCAGTTATCTTGTTTCGGCCTTAGGTCTTACAGCTATGGTATTGTAGACATATCTAGTAAAGTTTTCTCTTTCTTCAGCTTTGGCTTTCCTCCGTCGTCCTCTTTACACTTGGTTGCTTGAGCCTTCGTCTTTCGGCTTTAGGACTATCTCAGTCCCATAAATAGGTATTTAGTGAGTGACTCATTCTGTCTTTAGTTTCAGTTCATTACGGCAGTTGTTAGTTTTGTCTGTTAGCTGAGTTGAATTTAGGCCAGCAAATTGTGTAGCCTAATTACCCACTTCTTGTCTTGAATCATTATTACACTGAAATTGGAGTGAACCTTGATTCCTGACCAAGCCCTTGAATGGCATGACATTGGGCACTCATAACTGGTGATAGGATATTGAACCTGATTCCCTATTTCCGTCATTCTAACAAGTTTGGGCTTCACTACTATTATATATTTGTTTTCTATCTCAGGAACATTCCCTTTGCATCAAGCTCATCAATATTGAAGACCACATCCACAACCAAGCAGAAATACTCCATTATTCCTGAAACTCTTCCAAACTTACCATTTTTAAATGGAATATTGGCCTTATTCTATATGGCCTAATTTATTCTATATTACAACAGTGCTAGTTGACTTTAATTAATTAAATGAGCTGTTAGTTAGTAACTTGAAGTATCATAATGCAAAATGACTTGACCTTAATATATAAAATTCGAAAATCAATTCTTATTAGGCAGGCTTAATAAAATGGAAATTAAGGCAGAGATGACATCCATGACAGCTGTTCATTTTTGTTTTGAGAAAGGAAGAATCCATAATATATTCCTTGTGGTTGTATATTCTTACCCTTGACAATCCTTGAAGGCAAGAGGAGAAGAAACTTAAACCTAACAATAAATATTTGACTGCCTCTTCTACCTTATTGATGTGTTAACTCTTCCCTATTCTTTCTCCCAAATGTTAAACATGGTTAGATGAAGAGATAAGACTCCAAAGCAAATTTCCTTTAAGGCCACATTTCTTTGTGTACCTCTTGAGGTGCAATTCCAATGGAGCTGGAACTCAGGAGAAGTTCCAGCAAATCAAGAATGAAATCGAGGTTGAACCACTGAAGGAGAAATTTGGATGGATGAGAGATGATTAACCACATCCTTTGAAATGTGCAGAGGTTGCACCTTTTGTTAATGCGAGCCGTCGTCAAACAAAGTGATGCATATTTGCATCTGCATGAATGGTTTAGGTTAAAGATGATCAATAATGGTCATTTTTAACTACAATTAGCTAAGAAGCAAGGATACAAACACAGTATATAGATATGATGCGACACAAATATGCGGATACAATATTTCTCAAACAAAAAGGATACCGGCACGTTGGGAGCACATTACAAAATTATTGTTTCATATATATCATGTGGTATAGATTATCACAAATATAAAAAAAATTATTTTGGTACCCAATCGAAATTCAATTCTTTATGAGAAGTAAATCTCATGTCTAGTCAACCGGAGTGGATTTAATCAATAGTCACCGTTTTTTTTGTAGAAAATGTGGAGCAAACTAACATAGTTATAATGATTGCTCCCATCTCCTCATTTCCTCTTCTTTAGCAAATATCTTTTGTTTTTATTTAAGAAGCATGGACACGGATATGACACGACACAGACACTCCGACATGACATTTTTCAAAAAAATAGGATACGGACACGTTATAAAAAAAATATATTTTATATATAACATTATATAATTTATTGCAAATATAGTGATAATGATATACAATTCATAAAAAATTCAATATTTTATGATAAGTAAACCTAATGTCTAATCATCTGTGTGAATTTTTAGATTAAAGCATCCTCACTATAGTCAATAATCATCATTTTTTTTAGACAATGTGTACATATAATTTAAATAATTGCTCTCATTTTCTCAATAATTCTTTTTTAAAACTTTTATGCATCTTTTATTTTTATTATTATATTTGGGGTACAACTTTAACATGTCTAGTGTTAGTAATTATATGTTCTCAAATTTTTGAGCTTTGTTAATCACATTTCAATATGTCTATTTACTAGTAGACACGTTCTAAAAAAGTGTCGGACACGTTACTAAAGAAGTGTCTGAAATTAAAAATTTATCATTTAATTATGGACACAGATAAAAGAGTATCGGACATGTGTTCGAAGAGTGTCGGTGTCTGACACGTGTCCGACAAGGATACGTCTCTTTCTCGAGAGTGTCCGTGTTTCATAAGTTCTTATTAGCAAATTTGAAGTATAACTTGTAGATAACTAGTCTTAACAACGCTATATCCTTTTGCAGTATAAGATAATTGTTTGTCCATTTCCGTGAGATAGTCATTTGTCATTTTCTTAGCCTTTGTTAATTACATGTCAACACATTCTCATATTTTTGGTAGTGGACACGCCACCAAAGGAGTGTTGGACTGGTGTCATGAATTTAAATTCTATCTTTTAATTATGAACATGAATAAAAGAGTCTCAAATACGTGTTCGAGAGTATACGAGAAGTTTCGGTATCTGACACGGATATGTCACCCTTGAAAGAGTGTTTGTGCTTCTTAGATAGTTAGTCTAAAGCATTTTTTTAATTAATTGCAATATGGATTGAATTACCTTTCTCGAAGTCTTGTTTTATCTTGTTTGCTTCTCTTATTACTGCTGAATGCATGCGTGGTTGTGATTTATTTATATATTTACTCTTCTTTTTTGCATTTGAATTTGTTTGATTTCTGACTAAACTTTCTTTCCACAGATCGATTGTGATAAAACAATATTGGTAACCTTGAAACATGATGATAAATTGCAGGATGGCTCAGAATGTGCTTTTCAGGTATTAATTAACATAATCTGTCTTCTTGAATTAAGTTTGCAAAACTTTAGGTTGAGCAATTTTGTGGTTTGGCTTCTTATATTCTTTGTAAAGCATGAAAAGTACTTGTTGTGGAGCTTTTAATCATTTCAGCGTTTTTATTGCTCAGTGTGCTCTTCTTTACACCACTGTCTATGGCCAAAGAAGAATCCGAGTGTCTACCCTGTCTTTGCCATGCACCACCATGCTGAGTAATCTATTTCGCTTGGCTGACTTGGACACTCAATTCGCTTGTTTCTTGAAGCAAGGTAGTTGATTTTATCCCATAATTACCGTGCCTCTCTCTTTGTTGATTTATTGCTTGTATGCCTGTTTTTGCCTGGATTACAAGGAGCTTTCTTTTGTTCATGTCCAACATCATTGCAAAGTAAACTAAACTTCAGACGTGCTCTTTGCTCAGACTTTTGTTACCTGTTAAATAGTGCATTTGTTCTACTTGTAAAGAGAGCTTATATCACATATCGAATAATTAGGATCACCCAAGGTTTGTTTATATACTTGAGAGGTCACTCCACCCATTGTCAATTGACTTTGGGTTGGATGCTGGTATCAGAGCTGAGCTGTGGGATCAGTGGGCCAAGTCTCTTACGTATTTGAATTCCCGGTATACATGGTTAGTTGTTTATTTATTTGTTAGCCCCACGTGTGAGCCTGGGTCCCATATGATGGGGGTGTAAAAAGAGCTTGTATCACACCTTGAATAATTAGGATCATCCAAGGTTAGTTTATATGCTTGAGGGGCCACTCCATTCATTGTCAATTGATTTTGGGTTGGATGCTTTATTATTACTCTACCGATCATATCTGTTCTTCTAGAAGTTTATACAATTCTTTTTTTGTTATTCGTGAGAATGATGCAAATTGTACCCTGAAATTTTCTCTTTTTTGTAGTGGCAAATGAAATTCCCTCCAGTCCACTATTCCAAGTCAAGGAGCAAGTAACAAACCATTGCATAAACATTCTGCATTCATACCGTAAATTTTGTGCTACTGTATCCTCAGCTGGACAACTTATTCTTCCTGAGGCCCTTAAACTGTTGCCCCTATATACGCTTGGTATGTCTCTTGTTGCTTGTAAATCATGCCTGAGTTATTTCAGTGTTATAGCATTTCTATTTTGTTAGTTTTTTCCGCTTACCTTGGTATGGAGTAGGTTGAATCTCTCACATGCCTTTAGTTGCTACCTGCTTTGGACAATTAGTGATGCATTGTAGAACTTTTGATATCTCTTTCCTTTTAAAACAAGATTATTTTGTAAATATGATAGAATTTCCGTTTACCTACCAAAAAAAGTAATAGCATTTCCATTTATGGATCAAACACTTCTATTTTTTGGTGGATTGACTTCTTCATATCTTGTATGATAATGTTGTTCCATGATCTTTCTCTGAGGAACAGGCAAAAAAGAGGATAAAAGGACACCAATTTAAGATTCTTAATGATTATAGGTCAGATCTAAAGAAGTGCTAAGCTTAGATGCTAAACCATGCTACATATCTGTTCAGTAAAGCAAGTAGAATTTTTCTGCTATTTAGTTTTTGATTAGATAGTATAAAAAAGACACCTAAAAGAAAGGGGCCAAACACATTTACAGTCAGGATACACTCCAAAAGATAATTAATTATGATAATTATCTACAGCTATATAGGTTATTTTTTATAACAAAACCATGAGAAGAAATGAAAGATTCTAGATAAGCCTCCACATCAAAGAAAAGTGTGTTCAAAACTACACTTTCAAGACTTGAAATAAATTGCTCCACACCCTAAGAAGCTCTTGCATCCTCTGATGATAAAGGCACCAGCATCAACATGAAGGTGCTGCCTCCCATATTCTGTTACCCATTCTACCTGGAAAATGCTAACCCTTTGAAGTGTCAAAAGCATGCTTTAACTTTTCTTAGCCATGCTACAGTAAATCAGAAGATGACTTAACACTCTTTTCTGCTTCTTTACACACAAAGCACCAGTTCCCCTAAATCTTTTTTCTTTTCCTTGTGTATTCCCCATTTGAACTGTGATGTACAGCATTTAGAGATCATTATGCAAGCAGGGACTTTACCATCCTTAAGAAAGCCCAAGCTGAGATCAAATATAGTGGAGACAAAATCATGGCCGTCTTGCTTATTCACCCTCTTAAGTCAGGATAATAGTTTTTTAAATGGAATAATATATCGTCCAACAAATGTTCTTTTATGTTGTACTACCTAAATTACCTCTAAGTGATGTTTATTGACAAAATATAAGATCGAGTTTTTTGTAGTTTTGAGTGGCAAGAATGTTTTGCAGAGGCTTTAGTTAGACATTGAGACAATGACTACCAGTTATTGCGTGTCTTATATAAATTAGAGCAAGAACCACAATTTGTTCCTCAAGTTCCTTCCTTCATAGTCAAATATGATGATACGCTTTGGTGATGTTACCTACCAAATAAAAGGCCTGCTAGGTGATCGAAATCGCTCAGGTCAGTGAGGAGTCACCTACTCACCTACTCACTCCTTATCTAGAATGCAAACGAAGAGAATTGAAATTGTTTGTGTGTGTTGTTGAAACTTCTTCTCTTTACATAATCTATAAAAGTTATAAGTTGATTTAGAGGGATACTAATGTAGGTTGAGAAAAAGAACACGCAGGACATTGAAAAGAGGTCATGAAACACAAAATTATCTAAGGAGAATAATCAACTAAGGATCAAACTTTTGTTTCGGTGTATTGTTTCGGTTACCTAAGAATCGAAAATATTTCGATGTGTTTCGAAAATGTTTCAATATGTTTCGGAAACATAATGAAAAAAATAAAAAATTTAAGAATTATTTTTGTAAAACATTGTTCGAAATATATAAAAGTTTCTTGAAATATTCTGAAATAATTGTGCTAATGCATTAAAATATTACAAAACATCTCAATATATTATGGAATACCTCGAAATATTAGAATTTTGATTTTATCATTGATTTGTTTCTGTCTCCTTGGAAACGGAAATGTTTTTGATGTTTCAACCGTTTCGAAATGAAATTTTGATCCTTAAATCAACTCAAGTTCAACTTTGATAAAAAGAATAGGAATTGCATGATTATTTATAGACCAAGTCTTCCAATAACACAGAGTACTCCTATCCATGGTTAGGACTTTGTAAACAAGTTAATAGGTGGATTAGATTCATCCTACTGAATCCTAATTAATAAAGTAATAATAAAATAAAAAAAATTAAATTCAAAATTATTTAATTCCTTTTCAATCCCCATCATTAACCTTGTAGTTGAATGTTGCAACACCATGTAATATACATTTTTTACACGAAACCTCATACTCTATATGCCGTTTATGATGTTCGTATCCTTTGCAAAATTATGATCCTTCGTATTTGTCTCATCCTTCAGGCGTTGGCCACTAGCTGACACCTAGAGCTTGCTAACTTTGACCAACTATAATTTCATAGTTCGTCCTACTTGGATGAGAAAAAAACTGTTCTCTGAATGATTGTGACAGCAAAAATATTTCAAGAAATCTAGAATAGGTTGGCAAAATACATCCTCAATTTGGATAGGATTACAATAATGCTCGAGTGAGACTGTATTGAAAATCACTCTGAAACGAAACAACATCTCAATGTTTTACAGTACAGTCAATACTGAAAGGAGGAGATGAAGGAAGCATAATAACTGGTGTCGAAAAAGTAACAACCACATTTGTAGAAACCTTTTTCAAAGCTTCATCCGTACAAACACTCTTTGAGACTCACTTATTATTATCAGTTGATGCTGTACAAGAAGAATGCTTTTCAATATTAGACAATTTCAACTTATCTTCGATCAAATAGGAGCTTATAGTGGTGGAGCTTCTGGTGTAGGGACTTCTTCAACCACGTGTTCATTAGCAGTTGAAGAGGTGAAGCTTATTTATTTCTTTGTCTTAGTTCCATGAATAAGAGCCTGTACAGTTCCATTTAGTGAATCTACTGATGCTTTGAGTGAAGCTAGCATGCTCATGCGGGTCCATACAACTGTCAATGAACGAGGTGTTGAATCACTCCTTGTACCACTAGCTCCACCACCATCACTAGCTCTAGTCTAATTGAATGATGAGCCTGAAAATTCTCCTCCTTTTCTTGGATTGATTGTTACTGCTTACTGATAAGCTAAGACAAGCTAAGCAAATTTCGAAAAATGTTACTACAGTATGGTTGTTATATTTGCACACCAGTTTTTTTACTTTCTTCATCTCTTTCATTCTGTATGGACCAGATTTTGAATGTTGTAAAGCAATGAGATATTGTTTTGTCTCATGGTGATTTTCAATATAGGATTACTAGAGAGTGCATTGTTGTGATCCTATCCTAATTGAGAATGTAGTTAGGCAACTTGTTTTTAAAATCCCTGGGAATACTTTTGCTTTCACAACTCTGCAGAGAAAGAGTTTTTTTTTAAGCAGGGGAGAATTGATGGGGATTGAAAAGAAATTGAATGAAGTTGAATAGAAGATTTGTAATTTACTGTTTAGTTTAGTATTATTTTTCTAATTGGGATCTATTAGGATTAATCTAATTATTTATTGGATTACATAAAGAGTATTTATCAAATTAGGAGTGTTTGGATAGTTTTCGATAAAGTTTTGTTAAGACATTACTTTTGGTTTTAGTAGACTTGGTCTGTTAAATATCATGTGGTCTCTATTTTGGCCAGAGTTAAATGTCAGTTGATTAGTTTCTGTGGAGAATTATATGTTTCTTATTCTAATCCTTGTGAGGGCTTGATCATGTCCCCTTCCCTCTTTTTTCTTCTGTCTTCTGTTATGTCTCCTTTCCTTTCTAAATCAGAAACTTTTGTTAGTAAACAATATCATTCATTTTTGCCTTATATGACAAGGGCATTCAGTTTGGTTAGTACTCCCACTGTGCATGGGGGTTTTAGTTTATGTCATAAAGAATTGAGGAGCTTTCAGAAGTATATGAACATATTCATGTAACCCCTTGAACATGTGAAGTTTCAGTCCAGTGTGAAAAGGCTATGTATTTTGTATGTCGGGGGTAGTCTTGGAATTATGTTGAGCTTTAATGACGATAATGGCTACAAGACATTATGTTTGAAAAGTATTTACTCTTAATTTGAGGTGCGAATAAGCAAAAGGTACTGTGGGAATCGACCATCATTTCTTGTATTAGTCAGTTTTGAATTAAGATTAGGGCATAAGATTAGGGCAGTTCTGTATGTGAACATCTATTTTAAAGATCATGGGAGATTTTGAGTGTCATGTGACATAATTATGGACCTTACCTAAATCCTAAATGAAGGGCCTAGGGGAAGTCTTCGCTAGAGCAACTGTAGAGTTTTGTGAAAGGGTTGATCCATGTTGTATTCAGCAATCTGCAGATATTGACGTACTTTTACCAGAATTTTTAGCTTGCTACAACAGCTATTATCCTTTCCCTTATTGTGGGATTAAGTGGTCTTGAAGCTAACATTTTGGCACAGTTTAGTGCTCCGATTTCCTGCCTAGTTAATTTCTTTGATTCGACAGTGAGGTGGCTGGAAGGCAGTGGTTTCAATTAGGACAGGGGTTCACTCTGCGTGATTGGTGGTGGGGTGATGGGGGTGGGTGGTGGTTTGTGGGAGGCAAGTGAGGGGGAGATGTTGGTGGTCTCTCTCTCTATTTTCATTACTTCCGTCTGCCGACAAATACTGACAGGAGGTGTGAGTGAAATTTCATGTAAGGCAGGGTGTGTTGTTGAACATGGGCCTATCTACAGAGTTGTGGATAAAATTTACCCTAATTTCTTCTATTCATGAACTGAATTGCGTAGAAGCGGAATCCCATGACCCAGCAAGAAAAACCATTCTTAGGGATCCTTGAAGACCACAAACTTTCCAAGGAATACCAAACACAGCACTCTAGTGTAAAGAGTAGTAGGAGTTGCACTGAAAAGACCCAATCCTTTGTGCCCTTCCACCAAATAGCATCAGGTCTAGTTGAAACTTATATCAAATCAAATGGTTTATTGATTAATGGGTTGCTACTTGACATTAGATAATTAAGCGATTGTGAGCTTATATATATGCTTCTTTTGGTTGTACCTTACTTCCTTGGTTCTCATCTACCATTATGTGTCCCTTCTGTAGAGAGAAGAACAAGTTCTGTCTTGGAAAGACTATATCAGTTCCTTATCAGAAACTTACTGTTTGTGGATTGATTAATTGCATTGCTTTGCATTCTTTCAGCTTTGGTTAAAAGTACTGGATTGCGTTCTGATGGGCGTATTGACGACCGATCCTTTTGGATCAGTTATGTTTCCCCCCTCCCTACTCCTTTGGTGATCCCAATGGTGTACCCTCGGATGATATCGCTTCATGACCTCAATTCAAAGGTATGAGGTGCACTGTGTTGGTCTGCAGCTATGATTCCTAATATGCTCCTTACATCATTGGCATGTTATTGCTGAATGACAGATGGATGGATCTCTCATTCCTCCTGCTATTCCACCTTCCAGTGAACATGTGAATGATGACGGGATATATCTTCTTGAGAATGGCATGGATTGCTTAATTTATATTGGTAACTCTGTTGATCCTGAAATTATGCGGCAATTATTAGGCATTTCTTCATTTGATGAAATTCCAACTCAGGTAATACTGTATTTCTGTTTCTTTCCTTTTCATCTTCTGCCCCCCTCCCCCATTCCCCTTCTTTTTTCCTGGGGCATGCAATGGAAGACCTGTGACATCTTTAATTCTCGTCTAGGAACGACATGCTTTCAAATTATCGGTTGCTAAGTTTTGAGCATCCAAACTTGAATCTTAATGCATGACTTGTGGTTTGAAAATTCACAACTATACTCCAATGTGATCCCCATTAGAGAGAGAGAAATACCGGGTACAAACTTAAGCCTTCAACAATATTTGTACAAGTGGCTGACCCCAATCTTGAAGGATTCATTAATTTAAAGTCTACTTTAAATTCTTGTCTTGCCATTTTCATTACAAGAAGGCTTTTCTCAGTCTGAAATTGAATGATTCTGGTCCAGATTCAGCATCCTAATTTTCAAGTCAATTTTTTTGTTTCCTGGGACCCTGTCTGTTTGTTGCACTTGTCATTTATTGTTTTCTTAATTGAAGAACCATTATTAGTAAGATCTTGTCTCATTCTTGCAAAGAACTGCCAAAAAAGAGTTTGAACTCTTCTTGGAGTGCTCAGTTGTAATTTATCCTTCATTTTGGTCAATGATATGTGAACTTATATGAATTTTGCATCGATCAATTAAATGATTTTTCTGGGATAGCTACCCTTTTGTTCAGCTTGTGATCTTGTAACTTGTTTTTTTGTCTGCTCAGTTTGTATTGCAGCAATATGACAATCCGTTGTCAAAGAAGTTAAATGATGTCATAAATGAGATCAGGCGACAAAGATGTTCCTACCTCCGGTATGACTGATGTTTTGCGGGAGTTTATTATTCTTGAAGAGAATTCTTGCGTACTTTTCATTTATATGTTTTCTTTAATTTGCGGTTGCTTAGCATATATCGTTTGCTTTCTTGTTTTTTTTCAGCTTAAAGTTGTGCAAGAAAGGAGATTCATCAGGTTAGTGATGGATAACAACTTTTTATTGTAATGTAGGGTTCAACCATTTCATCTTTAAGTGGTTGTCATAACCTACTAAAATCACTTGCTCAAAAAAACTTTTCAATCATTTTTGTTTGTTTTATTTTCTGATTCCTGAAATCAATCTTTAGTCAATTGAAAAAAGCTTCCTCCCCCCAACCAAAAAAAAAAAGTTAAACTAGTATTTGCAGTTGTTTACAATGATTATAAGTTGGAGGCTTCTTATTAATGAATATGTAGATTGCATGCCAACATAACTTTTTCTGACCGCAAATGCTTCATATGCTGTAAGCAATAGCTAATGTGCACATTGACTGGGCTTTCTTCATTTGACCCTACTGACAAATTTTTAGTGTGCTAACTGTTACTTTGTAGTCATTTTATAGTTTTTTGTTTTTTGCACGTTTTCTCTTCAGTTTTCCTTTGTCTTTGTTTACAGGCTTGTTGTTCCTCTCATATATGATAGAAGACAAGACTCCTAGTGGCCTCTCCTACGTTGAGTTTTTAGTGCATATCCACCGGCAGATTCAAACCAAAATGTCTTGATAATTCGTCGCTTCCTTGGTTTTAGTTGCATGTTCTGATAACTAATACATGGGGAGCACTTACCAGGATCAAGTCGTAAGAAGTAACATTAGACTTGTTCACCTGCATTCTCACGAGAGGCCCCGAAGAAATATTATTGTTCTGGTGGAAAGAGGGAGAAATAGTTTTGTTATAGTGGGATTATTGGAGCTTATATATGAGAGAGGTAAATGGTGCGGATCAACAAATCACATGGGTTTTTTTTTTGCCCTTTTAGACATTTTATACGGTTGCTCATTGTCTTTTCCTGTTTATTAGATTGTGCTGGAAGGTGGAAAAGATAGTGTATGAACAAGTCTTTGATAATACCGTGATTTGAATGTATATTGCCCAGAATTAGTCCCATCCCAGCACAGACAGTTCATTTTCAGAAGGGACCAACAATGAATTGAGTTCACAGCTTGTTTACCAACTGGGTTTCTTTAATTGATTTTCCATGTCTCAATGAACTCTCTCCTCCTGCTTACATTCTCTTTAATAAACATCTCCTATCGTTTGTAGC